>CM021105.1:280121198-280262387 GCA_007115665.2 Sequoiadendron giganteum
ACGTGGCTTCTTGTTTAAACCCATGAATTTGTTTCATATGGTTGGCGAAGGTGCAAATCACTTCAGGAACTACAGTTGGAATGTTAGCCCTAGATCTGCCTCATAATAACCAGGCGAAGGATAAGCTCCATATTGGACATACCAGCACCTAATGACATATAGTCAGCTTATTGTCCCGATTTTGCAAGTGATAGCGAGTGATTTTGCCAAAAATGTCACGGTAATCAAGAAATCATTTTATTCAACCTGAGCTCTACAATAAGGAGGGATGGTACAAAAGTTCTTAGAAGGAGCATCAAGTTAATGGATATGACTTCCTCTACTACTAATGTGACTCTATGGGGTCCAACCACTCAGAAGGAAGGTACACAATTCCAAGAGATGTACCTCTTACATAATGTTGTTGTTCTTGCAATTAAAAGTGGACGTGTCACAGAATATAATGGAAAGGTGATAAGCACTTTGACCAATACACATCTATTTATAGACCCAATCATAGAGGAAACACAACTACTAAAATCTTGGTTTTCATAGAATGGAAATTAATCTATTTTTCATAGATAAGCACTTTGACCAATTAATTGGGACAATAAACTGACTATATCTATTTTTCGTAGATAAACTAATCTATGGATGATAAGCACTTTGACCAATACACAACAACTAAAATCTATTTTTATTGCTGCATATGCTCTTCATCTCTTTCTAATGTACCCTCTTGATTTGCATTGCCACTTATAAGAGTTATAAATTTATGATTGTTGCTTTGACTACACAAACAATTAGTGATATACGTTTCTATCCATTGTTGTATGCCATTTTACATACATTGACGACAATTTATTAACTTTGTAATAATGGAACATCTTACATTTGCTAATTTTACACTCAAGCTCTACATATATGAGTTTGACTTGATTTTGGCATAGTTGCTTGTGTCGACTTGAGCTCTACAATAAGGAGGGATGGTACAAAAGTTCTTAGAGGGAGCATCAAGTTAATGGATACGACTTCCTCTACTACTAATGTGACTCTATGGGGACCAACCACTCAGAAGGAAGGTACACAACTCCAAGAGATGTACCTCTTACATAATGTTGTTGTTCTTGCAATTAAAAATGGATGTGTCACAAAATATAATGGAAAGGTGATAAGCACTTTGACCAATACACATCTATTTATAGACCCAATCATAGAGGAAATACAACAACTAAAATTTTGGTTTTCACAAAATGGAAATTAATCTGTTTTTTCGTAGATAAGCACTTTGACCAATTAATCGGGACAATAAGCTGACTATATCTATTTTTCGTAGATAAATTAATCTATGAATGATAAGCACTTTGACCAATACACAACAACTAAAATCTATTTTTCGTGCTGCATTTGCTATGCATCTCTTTTTGCTGCCCTGAGACATAGTTCCTCAAGTAACCTTCAAGCCATTTATTTACAATTTCAGTTTGACAATCCATTTGTGGATGATAACTAGTGCTATGATCAAGTTCTGTTCCAACCAGCTTCATCAACTCTTGCCAAAAAGTGCCGATGAATATGTGATCTCTATCACTTACAATTCTTTTTGGCACACCATGAAGTTTGAATACTTGTTCAAAAAACAGACCAGCAACTTGTGGTGCTTTATACTCAAAAGGCATTGGCATGAAATGAGCATACTTAGTGAGTCTATCCACCACAACAAAAATACAGCCCTTACCATTGGCCTTAGGCAGCCCAATAATAAAATCCATTGATATTTGTTCCCTTTTTTGATTGGGAATAGAAAGTGGTTGTAACAGCCCTGCTGGGAAAGAAACTTCAGCCTTGTTTCTTTAGCACTCTATGCATTCCCTCACATGTTTGAGAACATCATCTTTCATACTCTTCCATGAGAATCTTTCACGAATGTACCTGTATGTCTTCAAATAACCTGGATGACCAGCAAGCTGATTGTTATGGACAACAATAAGAATCTTATGTTTGAGCTTACTTTCCGTTTCTAAATAGATTATATCCTTATAATAGATGATGTCATTCAACACTTTATACCTTTCATCATTGATTTTATCATCTAGAATATCACAAGCATGCTGATTTTTTGAATACTTTGCTAGTATATGATCCTTCCAAGAAGCGGAAATTTCTGAAAGTGAGCAAAATGAAGATTTTCTAGATAATGCATCAGCGACAACGTTATTTTCTTTGATAAATTCAATGTCAAAGCCGTACCCTTGAAGCTTACTCACCCATTGTTGTCGTCTCTCATTTAATCCTTTTTGCTCCATGAAATACTTGAGGCTATTGTTATTAGTCCTCATTGTAAACTTGCTGCCCACAAGATATTGATGAAACTTTTCAAGTGCATGCATGATTGCCAACATTTCCTTGTCATATGTAGAGAACCTCCTTTCAACCTCATTCAATGGATCTCATAAGCAATTGGATGCTTGTCTTGCATCAAAACAACCCCAATACCAATATCGGATGCATCACATTCAAGCACAAAAGGTTTAGAGAAATCCAATAAAGCCAAAATAGGACAAGTATTCATTACCTTCTTAAAACGATCCATGATTCTCTGAGTCTCTACCATCCAAACAAAGGCTCCTTCTTGTTCAAATCTGTCAAAGGAGCAGTTAATGAAGAAAACCCCTTCACAAACCATCTATAGTATGTGCATAGACCAATGAAGCCCCACAATTGGGACATGTTCTTTGGTGGTGGCCAATCAAGTATAGCTTGAATCTTCTCTCTATGTGCTTTCACTCCACCTTCCCCAATGACATATCCCAAATATAATAACTTAGTCATACCAAACTCACACTTAGAGGCTTTTGCAAAAAGGGAGTTAGTTGCTAAGATACTTAATAGCTCATCAAGATGTCGAATATGCTCCTCCCATGTCCTGCTGTATACTAAGATGTCATCAAAGAAAACCAACACAAATTTTCGCAATTGCTTGTTGAATACATGGTTCATGCAAGACTGAAAAGTAGCTAGTGCATTTGATAACTCAAAGGGCATCACCAAATACTCAAAATGTCCATAGTGGCACTTGAAAGTTGTTTTGTGCACATCCTGCTCCCGAACCCAAATCTGATGGTATCCTGAAAGTAGCTAGAGCATTTGATAACCCAAAGGGCATCACCAAATACTCGAAATGTCCATAGTGGCACTTGAAAGCTGTTTTGTGTACATCTTGTTCCCGAACCCAAATCTGATGGTATCCTGAACGGAGATCTATTTTGGAGAAATAGATTGCTCCATGCAACTCATCCATCAACTCATCAATACGTGGACCAGGATACTTGTTCTTGATGGTCTTCTTATTCAATGCACGATAATCAATGCCCATCCTCATAGTACCATCCTTCTTCTTCACCAAGACAACAAAAGAAGCGAAGGGGCTAGAACTAGGCCATATATGCCCTACATCCAAGATCTTCTGAATAGTCTTCTCAATCCCATCCTTGAATCGGATGACGGTAGGGATCTGTAACAACTAGCTTGCTATCCGCAAGCTCAATAACATGTTCAAAACCACGATATGGAGGTAGACCATGTGGTTGATCTAAAAACACCACACTGTGCTTGTCCAACAAGCCTTGTATGTCAATATGATATCCACACTGTCCTATATCAGTAGACCTATCTGAAATGAAACATTGTGCTGCCCACTCAACCTTTGAATGTCGAAAAACTCTCTCCATACTCCTAGCTGAAATGACTCTAGGAGCATTTGAAGATAAGCCTTGTAATACCACCTTCTGACCACTTGCTATGAAGCTCAATTGCATAGTCTTAAAGTCTACGACATAAGGACTTATAGAATGCAACCACTGAACACCCAACACAACATTGGTCTCATTAATGTTGACCATGTAAAAGTCATCAGTAAGGGTGTAATTACCCAAAGTCATACTCAATTGCGGAACACGATGAACAATGCAACATTGTGCGACTTGCTGTCCGCACTCGGAAACCATCATGCTTCTCAACTTGCAAACCTTGCTTCTTCACATAGGACAAATCGATGAAGTTGTGGGTAGCCCCACTATCAATTAGCACGACAACTCGCTGTCCCTGCATAACGCCCTTTACTCTAAAGGCATTAAAATGAGGAGTGGTAGTGAGGGTTGCAATTGCACCATTCATTTGGCCAAGTCATCCTGATGCTCATTTGTGTCTATCTCCCCATCCATCTGCTCATGCTGCTCATCAAGAACTTTGTCATGTCCTCGAAATTGAAATGCTAAATATGAGATATTGAAATACAAATAACAAAATCGAATAGTTATCAAAATACAAATATAAGCAATTGCCATTTAAAACATTGTTATTATTATCAAGATAATATTATAATTATAAATACAAATAATTACCGTTTAAATATTAACACCAGATGTATCAAAATACGAATAACAAAACCACATAAATAAATACAAAGTTATTATGATTATGATTATCAAAATAATATTATAAATAAGATTAGAGGTAGTCATAATTATAATTCATAATACTAAGATCATTGATAATATCATGATATTAAATTAAAATCATATCATTGTTAATATTATAATATTTAATTAAATTCATATCATGTGTATCATTATATTTAATTAAAATCATATTATTAATAATATTATTTTATAAGTTATCAGCACAAACATTAGGAGCTATGCTATTAAAAATTAAAACAATAAAAAACCAAACCACTCCTACCCAAGCCAGCGATCACTAAAGTTAAAGGCAGTAATTATTAATGAGACATTGCTATCACAAAATATCGGTCAACCTTCTTAACCACAGCAAACGGACTTAAGGAAAAGCAGCGATCAAAATTAATCATAGATCAGTTTTAACAAAAAGTCATGACCTTCTAAAAGACACAATCCTCCATGTCAATCGAGTCTCTTCTCCAAAGTGGGGGAGATATAAAAGGAGAACATATGAGGAGAGGAGGGGCATCGAATGAAAAAGGAGAAAAGGAATAAAGAAAGAAGCCATTAACCAAGGTAAAGAATGAATAAAGAAGGAATATAGGAATATATTCTGAACTATGGAATCAGCAAATCATTTATAGAAGGTATCTTTCTGTGGTATGTCCTAATATAGTTATTGGACATATAGTTATTGAAAATAATTATGTATTTTACTGATAATTTTCATAGTTATTGTAAGTAAATATAATATGAGTATCTATATATATATGGATATATATAAACATAGATGCTCATGCAAGGATGAGTATTCTAAGCTTATAAATAATTAATAATGATGATATATATATATGTATATGTTTATATTCAATTAGGCAATAATGATATTTATTGAGTCTTATAAGTATTTATGATTCTTTAATATAAATGAAGAATAATTATATAAAGGTATATATGAGTACCAATAAATATAAGTAAGAATAATTTGGGTAGGAAATAAGAACTATTAAATACAATTATGAATTTAGTTATTAATAAGGGTCAAATATTGTGGTAATTCAAATAACAGTTGATGCTTTATAAACATATTTAAATATATTATCATTGACAAATACATTTAAATATATTAGGATTGATGAATATATAATTGATGGTTGATAAATATATCTAAATAAGGATATTTGATACATACATTAGGCATGTGGATAATGAACATTAATATGTATATATATATATTATGTTCGATTATACAATAATGATGCTTGCAACAATTATTGTGTCTCAATGAGCTTTTATGACTTTACTTTGAAGAATAGACTTCAGGCCAAAAATTCCCTTTCGCTAGCACTCAACAAGGATAGGGAGTTTGTGGAGGGAAAGGCTGGTAATTCGATCCATTGATGGACGGTCCCAAGATGGGAGGGACACCTTGAAGGAGTCCAATTTGAGATTGTTCACACACCCTTTGCACAGTAATTCTACCATCCAAAGAGGTTAAAAAAGAGGAAACAAGGCGAAGATCTATTCCAAACAAGAGTAATAAGTCATATTAGATTATGTTAGTTATGCACTAATCGATAATAATGCATTTCATTTATCTTATTCCATCAATCTTTCATTGTGTTTTGTCAAACCATCTTTAAAATAAAAAATTTAATCTATGCATTTTATGTCTCTAATATGGGGACATTACAAACTTGTGTCTCTTCCAACTCATCATCACTAGGTTCCTCAAAGACCTCAATCCAATGGGCCTTGCCTCCACTACTACACTTATGTCCAAGTGTCCAAGGATCACGAAAGTCAAAGCAAAGCCTCTTTCGTCTCAACTCATCCCTCAAATCACAAGGTGCACCACCAACTGGCCTAGACATCTCACCCACTGGTCTAGTATATTCTGACTTCTTGTTTTCCTTGCATGCTTAATAACATCTTGCAAGGATGGCGGATCAAAAGGTTTGACCCAACCCCTTAGAGGTTCTATCAAACCCTCTATAAACCAAGAAATCAACCTCTTCTCGGTCACATTAGAAACCATTACTTACAACCACTGAAACTCTGAAATGTATGCATCAAGTGTCCGAACCTGTCTCAATTGAGCCAACTCTCTGGAGTGTGCCTCTGAATCCTTGTGGTCAAACCGCTCTATCAATGTAATGCAAAACTGATCATAAGAAACTATCCCACCATGACCCTGTATCACTAAACCATGATACCGCCATTCATGTGCAGCTCCTTCAAGGTGAAGGGTAGCAAATTTGATGGTCTCAATCTTCTTCATCCGATTCAAGCAAGGTAAGTATCCAATTTCTGAATCCAAGCCCTAGCTGTACTCTTGGATGATCCATCAAAGCTCGGCAAGGATAGATGACCCAACCTTTTCTGCAGCCCATAATTCTTCTTCTCTTGATTCGACTGATTCTGCTTTGGCTTTGTGCATTTGGTGACCTCCAAATAGTCTCTAGAAGAGATAGCATACTGAAAATATGTTCCCAAAGCTTGATACCTAGCCAAAATTTTAGCATCCTCATTGTTCTCCATGGGTTCTTCCTGTATAGGATCATCCTCTTTTAGAAAGGTAGGCATGAAAGGTCTAGATTGTGATGAACCCGAAGGTTTTCTAGTAGAGTGTTGAAATATTCTGAGCCAATTTTTTTGATTTTTCACTTATCAGATTTCAACATTACAACCAAGTACCCGTTAAGGTTAGAAGCTAAACCCAAACGTACTGAAACAATTCTAACCAGTATGGCGCCGATGATGGCGAGCATTGGTCAGAGGATCTAAATCAAACTGCTTATGCTGTAACTCTAACCAGTATGGCGCCGATGATGGCGAGCATTGGTCAAAGGGTCTTCTACTCTAAATGCTGGAAAGGGAACTCGACGTCAAGTATGTGCTACCCAATCCGATGCGGAGTGAGGGGCGACCATATGACGGAGTGATTACAATAACAAATGCTTGAAGGAAATGCTGAAAGATGAAACTGCTCGACACCCAGAATGTGCTTGCTACCCAGAATGGGAAGTAGCTACCATAGGGCGGAGGTAAATCTATTACAATAATTATTGAAGAAGAATGAGTATTACAACAGCAATGAAGCAATATTCAAAGAACGACTGGTCAGTACTACTGCCAGCTTACAACATATTATTGCTTGCAAGTCAGAATATAAAATGCTCTTTCAATGGTGCACACAATGAGATTCCTTCTGCAAAGGTTATAAAGAAATCTTAACACCAACCAAGAAGGGAAGATGCAGATTCCACAAACTGTCGCATCAGATCTGCACTTTGTGTTACATAACCAGCAGCTTACAAACTCAAAGAATTGTTCATAACTTCCTCAAATATGACCCGAATGATGTGAAGTAAAATGCAATGCACTCTAATGATTAAGGCGACCAAACCCAAACTCTAACACAGACCCAAATACCACTAATTTAATTTGCACTGAATTCAAGACAGTACACAATGGTACGGCTCAGCTGAGAAATTCGACTTTGCTTTAAAAATTCAATACACAACAAAAAAATCTGAAATTTGAACTAATGATTCGCCCTTGACAGACCAAGGGATTAAGACATTGCCCAGAACTATATTTTTGTATTTTTTTGAGATATGATTGAAAATCTAAATCTGCTGTAGCACAATGCAATTTCTAGAAAATCCACTAAAATGCAGAAACCAGAAAACTACTGATCTAATAATGCTGATTACAATGCATGATTACTAAGAATAACTCATAAACGAGATTGATTCACCACTAGCTGTTGTCTTGCAAACATGAAGCGATGCCCAAGCTAGGAAGCCTTCATTCCTCGAAGCAAACCCAGAGCCAATTCGGCAGCATAACAGTATGATAGTCAAAAGATATGAAATGATGCTCAAAGCCTTCCTTTTATAACTTTCGGTTGACTTCTTGAAACCCTAAATCCTCATCATTGTCAAAACCCTAACTCTTCCTTCAAGATGGCGTCCTTTTTCCCTTTAAGCTCAATAATGATATTTTAAATAAAAATCCACACTTTGATAAATGCGCCCACCTTATACCTGTTTTGACTTTGATAAATAATAAATTAATCTTAATGAAGTCGCCACCCTCAAAAGACCACCTTTTAAAAAGACTTTAAGTGATTAAGCTAGGCTAAGGGGGGAGTCAACGTTAAATTATAACATTAAAACGTGACTTTAATAAAGATAGCCCAACTTAATTCTCCAACTGTGCCCCGAAGACATCAATGAACAAGCCAACCAATCAAACTGACATAGGAAGTCAACCAAGCTGAACCCAGCTGAAAAACTGCCAAAAATAGAATTTACTAAAAATAGTAAATTCCAGAAAATGCTCTGAATGCCGAGATGAACATACCACTGCGAAGCTCTCTGAAAACCCAGAAAGAATCCGCCATTGAATCCACCATCTCTGAGCAAAGACCTCCTCAAAAATAGGAAACCCTAATTTTACCTTCCGACTAGCCTTCGGGTTTCCAGAAAAAGGCCAACGGTCACATGGACGATCAGGTTTGAGAAGGGGACATTACAGTGTTCATTGTTTTCTGCAGCTTTGCTATTGTCTTCTCTCTCTACATGCACCATGTTTTTTCCATTTGCCGTGTTATTAGCCATCTAACTCAAATACAGATTGGTGTTGTATAATTGTCTTAGCATTTCTACAAACATTTGTTTTACCTCCTCTCACTTGCTGTTGGTTGCTGATCACTGCTATCCATTATTCCCTTATGTTTTTCACCCTTCTCGTGCATACAACCAACCCAAGTAGGCTGCCAAGTCTTGTAGCTCTAATATCATTGTAATATCCCCAAATAGGGATAATATACAGTGTTCCATGGCGTTTCAGGGACGGGGACGGGGGGACGACAGGGGACGCGTTTCGGGGATGGGGGATGGGGGGGTCTAAGTTTGGGGGTGACGAGGGGACAACAGGGGAATGGCGGTGGAGGGGTGGCAGGGTGCTGAAATACTTATAGTACTTGAAAAAATAGTTATAAAAAGATGTATAAGTACAAGAATTATACATCTTGGAGACAACTAGGAGTCCCCTAGACGTGTTGAGGACACCCCAACATCCTCAAAGTCCTAGCGGCGTCTTGGAGACAGTGAAACTAATGGTGGGATGGTGGCGCTGGTGGTGGTCTGGCGGGGGGACGTCCCCCCCCAAGTCCCCAAGTCTCCGAGACGTCCTCGTCTAGGAAACACGTGGTATTTTGGGGGGAACGCATCCCTGTGGAACACTGTAAATATTTAAATAATAAAATAAATACTGAAAAATATATATATTTAAGATAAATCAATAAAATCAATCTATAAGAACAGGAAACATAAAATATATAATAATATTATAATTATTATTATAAACTGAGGCACATAACGAGACATTTCAGAAGGGAGCTTGAACCTAATGTAGGGAGTGATTCGCAATATTATAATCGAATGTTTATATTTATCAACGGCTATTGATTGCCAATCCTTGTGAGTATTATCATCAAGTCTAGTCTTTATTTCAGCTTAATGCTTGAGCACTATACAAAAGCTAACGAGTCTTGCTGAAGATTGCCACTATTGTATTCTGGCGCCTTTAAAATTGCCAATGGTTGAATGTATCAGGTCCTTTGTAAACTCTTATTGAGCCACATAATGATTACCGCACTTGTATAAAGACTCGAGAGATATTTCGTGTGAGGGAGGCAATGATCGATGTCATTCATGGCACTCGAACTAACTATCAGTTTGATTAGAAATTCAAACCACCCCATTATGAGTCGAGGCCTATGACGGGAAATGCTAAAAAGGGTACCGACGATATCATGCTTCAAGGAGAGATTCGACTTATTGGAAACCGAATCTAGAATGAAGCAATGACCATGTTTATTAACGACAAGAAGAAATAATTGAAACAACAACGATTATTGCCCCGGGAGGGCGGCGAACTCTAAGCAAGAAATGCTACAAAATTAAGTAGCAATAATTAGTCATTGATTAAGCAGCATTTAGGGCGGGTAAATAATAAGAATCATGACCATTCGAATGGTCACCCCAATCAAAAGGATGCGTCTCTTGGATGAGGCATAAAACATATAAAAGGGTAACAAGAATTGAGGAGAAAGGCAAGAATTACGACATAACAAGTCTGGGGGCTCTTAAGCACTATTAATCCTTCAATTCAGATTGCATATTAACTTTAGAAGGTCAGCCCAGAAATCGCATGATCTAAAGAGGCACAAATCCTGAATAGCAAACCAAAGGAAACACGACCTTATTCTATTTTTCTCATGCATGCACTCGGATAGGAAGAACATAAGTGGTATCCATTTGGTGGCAATATTATATATATTTGATGTCATTATAGTTCAGACTTATATCGTCTTTCAATCAACATACTTATCAGTTATCCTACAAGCATATAGAAGGAAAGCAATCGGGTCGATTATAGTTGAGGATTTTCCTTAATCAAACCAAGGTGATCACTTAAAATTGACAAATTAGGGCAGATTTAGGGTTATCCCAAAAAGGGGACATTACAAGTGGTATCAAAGCACCATCCTACCATCCTGAGGGATAATAGTTGGTGCAACCAAGCCAACAAACTTTAAGGGCCCTCGAAAGAGAAAAGAGGACTATGGAGAAGGAATTGAGAGCATTCATGGAAAAATATGAACAAACTAGTCAAGCCATGCTCCAAGCCCTCCAAAACATAAACAATAACCTTAGGCCTAATACAAGACATGAAAGAGAAAGCACCCCTAGCCAATTTGAAAGTAATCATAACACTACAATAGGATCAAACCCAAGTACCAATGGACCCCAATTCTTAGTCGAAGAAGACTCTTTAGGGGAAAATGGAAGAATTAACAAGCCAAATGCATGTGAACTCGCCTTAGAATATGCAAGTCTTGATCTTGAAGTCCGAAGAAGCATCCCCTTCAGAACATATTGTGAGGTTGTGAAAAATGATCATAGGGGTAGAAACAACCTGCCAAACAAAGATATACAAAGTAAAATAGGAAAATTGTCCATCCCTAACTTTTATGGGTCGGGAAAAATTACAGCCCATGCATGGTTACAAAAACTAGAAACATACCTAACTCTTTGCGCCATGACAGAGAGAGATGCCATTACATTCAGAATACTACATCTAGAAGGGGGGGTGCATGACTGGTGGCATCATGGCCTAATCACCCAAGATCACAAAAATATCAAGGCCTATGAAACCTTCAAGAAATGACTCATTGAAAGATTTGACCAAACTCATCCGCAAAAATACTTCAGGGAGCTAACCAAAATAAGGCAAAGAGGGACCCTTGAGGAATAAATTACCGAATTCCAAAGACTAGCAATCATGGTCCCGAGAATATCCGAAGACAATCTCACCTACCTTTTTATAGAAGGGTTGTAAGATGCCACTCATGACCTAGTAAGCACCCTAGATCCCTCCACACTTCAAGAAGCAATCCTCAAGGTTACTCGATTGGATACCGCCCAAACAAGAAGACCCTCCTCAAGTAAGACAACATCAAAAGAACCCTCCCAAATGAAGGAAGAGCGCAAGGAACCATACTTTTCTTACCGCGACTGAGAGGAACTAAGGAGGAAGGGGCTTTGCTATGTTGTGGAAATGCATGGAAACCAGGACACCAATGCAGTCAAAAGGACCTTACAAGAGAAAACATGTGTCGTCGATGCGAGGAAGTTCAAGAACAGGGACACCGATGAGGACAAAAAAGAAGACAAGCCCTCAACATGGAAGCAAACTCTAATCAAGTTGCAAGAAAGGACGGAAAAGAAGGCCCAAATAAAAGAAGGTACGACAAAGGAGGAACAAAAGGAGGCTCCTTTAAGGAATGAAGCTCTTCAAAGATGGTGGTCATTGCGACCAATAATGGCAAACATTGCGTCTAATAATGGCAGTCATTGCGACCGATGGTGGACATTGTGTTCGATGGCGGACATTGCGTCCAATAATGGCGGTCATTGTGACTGATGGTGGACATTGCGTCTAATAGTGGCGGTCATTGCGACTGATGGTGGACATTGCGTCCGATAATGGCGGTCATTGCAATCGATAATGGCGGTCATTGCGTTCGATAATGGTGGTCATTGCGATCGATAATGGAGGTCATTGTGACCTATAATGGAAAAAAAATTCTATAAAGGAGGGAACTAAGTAAACCCAAGAGGCTCAATCATAAGAGGAAGGGAAAGAGTTGGCATGATGGATCCTAGGCTGCCCATCAAGTCATGCTTCCTATACTCTCTTACGGTTGAACCCTCCTAGAATGTTAGGCTACCTTGACTAACTTATTAATTGACCATGAGTTTATTGACCTGGTTTCGGGAGAACCACTAATTACAAATATTATGATAAATGATTGATTAAGATAAATGGTTCTAACTTAGGTGCAAGCCATCAATCGGGACCCCAACCAAGTGAGAGGTGCTCCCTAACCCCTTATTTATTTAGATCAAAGATTCAAGGCAAACTAAGATGTTTGATCTCCCAAATTTTAAATTGCTTGAGGACAAGCGAATTTGGGAGGGGAGGACTGTCATGTCCCCGGATTTGAAACCCTAAAATGTAAATACAAAAGGAAATAAATATATATATATATATAAATAATTACAATTTGAATATCCTTATAGTTATAATTATTAGGAGATAACATTATAATTATAATTATTATATATTATAAATATTAAAATATAAATATTTAAATAATAAAATAAATACTGAAAAAATATATATATTTAAGATAAATCAATAAAACCTATCTACAAGAACAGGAAACATAAAATATATAATAATATTATAATTATCGTTATAAACTGAGGCACATAACAGGACATTTCAGAAGGGAGCTTGAATCTAATGTAGGGAGTGATACACAATATTATAATCAAATGTTTATATTTATCAATGGCTATTGATTGCCAATCCTTGCGAGTATTATCATCATGTCGAGTCTTTATTTCAGCTTAATGCCTGAGCACTATATAAAAGCTAACGGGTCTTGCTGAATATTGCCACTATTGTATTCTGGTGCCTTTAAAATTGCCAATGGTTGAATGTATCAAGTCCTTCGTAAACTCTTATCGGGCCACACAATGATTACCACACCTATATAAAGACTCGAGAGATATTTCGTGTGAGGGAGACAATGAACGATGTGATTCATGGCGCTCGAACTAACTATCAGTTTGATTAGAAATTCAAACCACCCCATTATGAGTCAAGGCCTGTGATGCAAAATGCTAAAAAGGGTACGGGTGATATCATTGTTCAAGGAGAGATTTGATCTTATTGGAAACCGAATCTAGAATGAAGTAATGACCATGTTTATTAATGGCAAGAAGAAATAATTGAAACAACAACAATTATTCCCCCGGGAGGGTGGCGAACTCTAAGCAAGAAATACTACAAAATTAAGTAGCAATAATTTTTCATTGATTAAGCAGCAATTAGGGTGGGTAAATAATAAGAATCATGACCATTTGAATGGTCACCCTAATCAAAAGGATGCGTCTCTTGGATGAGGCATAAAACATATAAAAGGGTAATAAGAATTGAGGAGAAAGGCAACAATTACGGAAAAACAAGTTTGGGGGCTCTTAAGCACCGTTAATCCTTCAATTCAAATTGCATATTAACTTCAAAAGGTCAAACACACACAACCCAAAAATCGCATGATCTAAAGAGGAACAAATCTTAGATAGCAAACCAAAGGAGACACCACCTTATTCTATTTTTCTCATGCATGCACTTGGATAGGAAGATCAGAAGTGGTATCCATTTGGTGGAAATATTATATATATTTGATGTCATTATAGTTCAAACTTATATTGGCTTTCAATCAACATACTCATTAGTTATCCTACAAGCATATAGAAGGAAAGCAATTGGGTCGATTATAGTTGAGGATTTTCCTTAATCAAACCAAGGTGATCACTTGAAATTGACAAATTAGGGCAGATTTAGGGTTATCCCAAAAAGGGGACATTACAGTACAAGGAGGGTCCTTCAGCAAAAATAGAACCAAATTTCACCTAATGTAGAAGTTGCAACCATGGTGGATGAAGTGGTTGAAGCGGATGGCCTTAGCGATTTACCCTCAGTGCTACTACCAACAAAGGAACCTAAGTTTGAGAGTGATCAGTATTTGGATAGCATCATAGTTGAGGACCTTGATATGGATGATCATGACATAGAAGTGTAGACGATAGATTTCTGATTTTTGTTTTTTGTTTGCATATCAGCCTATCAAACTATCAAGAGTTTTGAAATTCACTATGTAATCTAATATTAAATATGTAGTGTGAACTATGAACTCTTTGACTCTTTTACACAATGGCATTTGTCATTTAACATTTGTGTATTTAAACTTTAAAGTTTAAAGTTAATGTTCATTGTTAAACTTTACCACTATTCTTGTTTTGAAAGTTCAATGTCATATTTTTTCTATAAATTATTAAATTATATTAAAAAAATGGCATCTCCAAGTACCCCTCATCTCCTCTTTTCAAAAATAGTCATATCGGTACCGATACCAGTACCAATACCGGTCTCCTAACAACCTTGGCGGAGATTAATTCATCTCTTTGGGAGTTATTATATAACTCTCTAGGGTTCTTTTAGAGATCATTATGTCATAAGTTTTATGTGTATTGTTGCGGCAACTTGGCTTAAGGTCTAAAACCCTTGAGTATCTCTGGTTTTAGAGAGACATATGGGCTCCCCCTAGTCAAAAGGGTGTGTTTCAGTGGAAGAGCTTTGGTCTGTGAAACTCTAGAATGTCAATTTTCAGGGCTGCAATTGTCTATCAGGTTTGGAGACCAATTTGGAGATAAAATTCAGAGTTGAAGGTTGAGATTTGGAGTAGCTTCAGTATGGTATTTCATATTCCTAAGAATTCTTGAAGACAACAACAGAAAATTAAACCTAGCGCTGATTTATTTTGGGAGTTGATGCAATATTTGAAGATGGCTAGGGTTTGATCAAGGTCTGAGGTATTTTATGTTTAAATCTGCATACTTATTTTAGTTTTATCTCAAAAAAATCATTGTAGTGCATTTCTAAAATTTCTGGGCAAAAACAAAAGGATTTTCTATACTTTTCCGAAGTTCAATAATACTCTGAAATTTATTTCTTTTAGTCGAAAAATCAAATCATTAATCTAATTGTAAATCTGAGTTTGTTGTTGAAATTTTTATATGCAAATTAAGATTCAGATTTTTTTGTGCCCTAGTTTTGGAAATATTGTTATTTTTATATTAATAGAAAATAACTTAAGTTCACTTAAGTTGCATAAAAAGACATGCACATAACTTAATAATAGAATTGAGAACAAGCCAAAGACTCCAATACTTACCCAATGATGCTCTAAGTCCTCTTCCTCTTGGGTAATCCAAGGAAAGGACAACCAATATGTTGTTAATCCTCATGGTTTGAGTTGGCGATATTACACTTACCCTCGTGTAAGTACCTTGCCATGACATTTGACAAAGCTTACATGTGATCCTGTTTGTTCCACCTGAACCCTTCAGCCTCGGAACACAATCACAATACTTCCACAATGGGTACAAGCCTTGTTTTCCCCCTCCTGACATTTTTACACAAAAAAAAAAAATTATTAACAGCATATCCCACTCAAATATAACATTTTTTCATTGAATTCATTAAAGACTAAAGTTTGACTGGTTGCAGCTATTTTTAAGAAGATTTTTATAGAATTTTATTTATAAATCAGTCCTTTAGTTTAGAAAAAGTGGTAATAGGTATGGTATGTGGTATGGTATGGCTCCATTTAGCAACCACTAAATGCAGAAGACAACAAAGAAGTGCAGCCAATAGGGGTAGTGGCAAGAAACCGAAAAGAGGAAATTCAAAATACTAAAAAGTTAAAAGTTCAAATGTAATGTCCCCTTTTGGGATAACTATAATTCTTGCCTTGATTTTCTGAAGATATCCTTTTATGATGGTTTAGTGTTTAGACTATATGCTTTTTCTCTTTAACTTGATCGATCATAGGATAAAGACATTCATAAATCCATTCATTTTTCTATCAAATAATCATAATTACTTATAAGGCTCAATAATTGCTGCATGTTGTTGGCATTTCAAATTGCACCTTTGGAATGCGTTTTGGAAACGAACAGCTATGTGCAGTAAACTGCTCTTCGAATTAGGAGGGGAAGCTCCCTCTTTTACTGAGTTGCATAAAATAAGTAAACTAAAACTAATTTTTGCCTATCTTTTTGATTCAGCTGCGAGAACACAAGGTTATAGAACTCTAGATGTTGGAGCTAAGGTTTTCCCTTTAATGAAACTTGACAACTACAACTTAACTTACACTAAAACGTTTCTATCCTCTCGAGTAAACGCAAAGCAAGAGAGTCTAGAAATGGACGAGGTTGATTTTCTGACAAAGATACTTGAATAATCTTTCCTCAACATACATCTACTAAATTTCAATGCAAGCTAATAAAGGAGATCATAAAAGTATTACGGAAATATGAAACTTTATTTCAAGGGCAGCAAAGCAAGCTTCAAGATTTTATTTCCTCACACTTCTAACACAAAACAATAAACGAAAATGTGAGATATTTATATCGAGGGCAGCAAAGCAAGCTTCAAGATTTTATTTACTCAAACTTCTGGCACAAAAATTACAATTTCGGGACAACAAGTTGTAGCAAAATACTTGCAACATGCGATCAACCTGATTATAATTGACACATAACACATGCACTAAACAAGGATTTGCAGCTAAGGAGGCATGCAAACTTGTTCTTTACACAAAGTGAACTGACACTAAACAATAACAAACATGAAGGCATAAGCTCAGCGATTATGTTATCACAAGCACGGTTAAAGAAAAATGAGCAAATACTGCTCTTATTTATAACTAAGTAGAGGAGTAGGGAACCCTAAAATCACCTTGCTTTTACAACTACTGCTTGCCAACATGCAAGCTTTATTTCTAATCCTAGAGAAGATAAAACATCTAAACCCTAGAAAGCATCTAAAAATGGAAACTGCCAACTCATTACAACTTGTTACAACTGTTTTCTTTCTACCCTCAAAGAATGGATAAGAATTGAGACAATAATAGAAAGAAAGGGTGGAAGAAGCTTTTAGAAGAAAGTAGATTTAAATCTCAATCACATCCACTAAAAAGTGGGCAACTTCATCTGTAGTGGGAGTGTTGATACTATTAATAGCAAAATGCTGTTTTTCCAAGATTTCTTCGCCATCTGCAATAGATCTCAAGAAATCTTCACTCTCATTGGCCATTTTCTCGAACTGTGCTGTTATCATGGAAATCATTTTTATTCTTCCAACACTGCCATCGCTGCCATGCAAGACACTCTGAAACTCTGTTTGGACTATGTCAAGCCCAATGTATGAACCATCCTCAAGGCAATACTGACAAGGAATTGCTGCAACGAATTCTCTGATGAACTTAAGAGTATCAATAACCTTTTGTTTATACACTGCAAACTCCTCAGATATTCTAACATATGTATTAACCTTGAAAAGGTGACCTTCTTTCCACTCCAGGATCTGTCTTTTGTGTTCTCTTGCCATTGTAGAGCCATAAGCCATCTCTAAATCTGCAATTATGATTTCGTGCATAGGTTTGAACTCGGCTATCAACTGCTCAAAATCCTAGATACCTTGACGTAAGTCATGAGCTTTGTATCTCAACTGGAAGACTTGTGTTAGAATTTCTTTCCCTCTGACGATGAACTCTTCAATCCATTCCTGAGTTTGTTTTCCACAAATAACCAACTGCCTCAACTACTGCTGATCAGTTGGTGTTTCTAAAACTTGTGGCAGCAACTGTGTTGTTTGTGAGGTGCCTCGAATAAGATTTGATATATACAACCAGAGTTGACGATTTTCAGCCTTGAGGGCTGCCTTGTCTTCTCCATCCTTTTGCACTCTTTCTTGAATGTTTTCAGTTACCATCTTAAACAAACTCATATCAGCATGTCGGGTACTTTTACCAGGGTTTGCTTTGACTATTATGAAATCATCAACATCCACCTCATCCCTGACTTTATCTTCAAGAGGCATAGCTGTCTCCATGGCCATTTCACCCTGAAGATTCCTCTCAAAATGCATTTGTTTCTTGACCTTCTTTTTGGGTGCTTCTTGATATATACCGAGGTCATCATCAATCACTTGATACAAAGGCCTTCTTCTCGTCCTTCCCAAAGAGCTCTCAAGCCAAGATGTGGTATCTCTACTAACATCCAAGGGAGGAATAATTGTAACATTGGCCTCTATCTCCTCGTCTTCCAAATCAATGTGAATTGGCGAAGACCTAGGAGATGGTAAAGGATTTTGTATCAAAGACTCATATTGTACTTCTTGAAGTATGGGCTCTGGTGGAGGAACTTCTATTTCAGCTGTAGGTTGTTCTTGTATAACAATTCTTGTGTAGTCCAACCTCCTTTTGGCACTCTTTGTTGATCTACTGCCCTTTGTAACCTCTTGAGATTGAACTTTTCCTTTCATCTTCGTTTGAGCTTTTGAAGAAGAAGGAAGAGATGAATCTTTCTTTGGCGGCTCTGCTACCGGAATGGACTCCCTCCTTTTGAGGATTAAGAAAGTCTTGCTGTAATCTACCACTTGTCGTGTCCTTTCTTCCACTGTAATGCATTCTTTGTTGGCCCAGTTGACCTGTGGAAGAGGTTGTTGTTCAACCTGATTTCTAGTATAGGCTGGGAGAATTACATCCCCGTCATCATCTGATAACCCTTCAATGTCTTTTGATAAACAATCTTTCATTTGGTGAAGGGTGAGCCTACTATCACTTCTCCTTCGCACCTCGTACTTGTTAGTGTTTCTTAGATCAGATTAAACAATGAAAGTACTTAATAATATTGCAACACATAAGACAATAAACACAGCAAGATACCCTGCGAAAACCTTCCTCTTGAGGGAGAAAAACCCAACAAATGCATCTCTTATATAAAGTAGAACAAGAGCAGAAATTTGCTTACAACTTAGGCCCAACAATGGCCAATATTTGATACAAAGAAATTGCCCTTCTTCTAGATGCAAACCATGTAATGAATATGATATCTTCCTTGAATCCAAACTGCTGCTATGAAAGTGCGAATTTTGCTCTGCTCTTAATTGCGAACTTGCTTGAATTAAATGGATGATCAACAATGACAAGAAGACCTTGTATAAATACAAGAGAGGCGCCTCTTCAAGTTAGGTCAACCCCTTTAGGAAAAACGTAAATAATGATAAATACAATTAAGGTCTGCCCATGAACAAATAGTAAATGCGAATCCATTAGGGTCGGCCCTTTGTCATTAATAAATGTTGTAGTCATGAATTAAATAGCCAAAGGCTACTTATTTAATTCATGTTCTTCTCCTTGGAATTTGTGCAAAGGAAGTGCAGCCCATAGCTGCTATAACATCAACACTCCCTCTCAGCTAGGGATGAACTTCCACCTGCACAAGACACATCATATCAGAATGAAAACAAAATAGAATATCACCTCATCGTGATATCAACCATTATGGCTACCTCCATAGATGGTATGAACAAGTGCTCATCACTTAATGTGATGTTGTCACCTCAACGTGACTTTCACCATGGCTCTCCCAGAGGGTGATACACAAGCACAAATAAATCATCACGGATTCCCTCACGTGATGCTGTCATGGAGTCACGCACATGACATCCACCATGGCTCTCCCAGAGGGTGGAAACAAGGGCTTTCACCTCAAATCTCAAAGAGAAATGCATTAAAAAAAATCATCACGGATTCCCTCACATGATGTTGTCATGGAGTCACACACATGACATCCATCATGGCTCTCCCAGAGGGTGGAAACAAGGGCTTTCACCTCAAATTTCTCTCAATAGAGAAATGCATTATCAAGGGCCTACACCTCAAATCTCTCTCAATAAAGAAATGCATTATCAATCAAGGATCACTGATGCTGAGACTCTTTCTCAGTCAAGGCTGCATTCTCCACCATACCAAGCTTTTCTCGAAAGTACACAAACTTAATCCTGGAGAGAGGCTTGGTGAGAATGTCTGTCGTTTGCTCTTCAGTGCTGATATACCTCAACTGTATAGCTTTCCTTTGTACCATATCTCTAATATAGTGGTACTTGATTTCAACATGCTTTGTTCTGTCATAAAACATGGGATTGACAAAAAGCTTTACACAACTCTGGTTATCACAGTGTATAATGGTAGGCTCCATTGATTGTCCAAACAATCCTGCAAGGAGCTTACGAAGCCACACTGCCCCATGGGCTGCCACACAAGCTACTATATATTCTGCCTCGGTTGTACTCAAAGCCACTGAAGACTGTTTCTTGCCACACCAAGAAATCATAGCAGTACCCAAACTGAAGCAACAACCAGAGGTACTCTTCCGATCTGAGACACATCCTGCCCAATCAGAATCAGTAAAACCATGCAGCTCTAAATCCACACCTGAAGAATATTTCAACCCATGTCCAATTGTGCCACATAAATATCTCAGGATATGTTTGGCTGCTACAAGATGTATTTGCCTTGGTTCACACATAAACTGGCTAAGTGCACTCACTGCATAGCAGATGTCAGGTCTAGTGTTAACTAGATACATCAATGAACCAATCAACTGTCTATACATCGTAGAATCCACTGGTTTTGAACTAGCTGCAACCTCTTTCAACTTATCTAGATTAGTCTCCATAGGTGTAGACATAGGTTTGCAGTCAATCATACCAAACCTTTTGAGAATGTCAATGGTATACTTGCCTTGACTTAGAATCATCTCATCTGGCTTTTGCCAAAATTCTAAGCCAAGAAAGTAATGCATGAGACCTAGGTTCTTCATCTCAAACTCTAAAGCTAACTCCTTCTTGCATTTTAGAATTAGATGTTCCTCACCAGTGATAATCAAGTCATCAACATATAAAACCAAAATCAATGCTTCACCATTTACTACCTTGAAGTAGAGGTTAGAATCTGCATCATTCTTTGAGAAATCCAGGCTTGATAGATACTGATCAATCCTTTCGTACCAAGTACGAGGAGCTTGCTTAAGACCATACAAGGCCTTCTTCAGCTTGCAAACATGAGACTCCTTCCCATATACCTCAAATCCTTCAAGTTGCTCAATGTAAACCTCTTCTTCTATTACACCATTTAGAAAAGTTGTCTTTACATCCATTTGGTGAATCTTCCATCCTCTGGATGCAACAATGGCAATGATGGTTCTGACAGACGTATATCGAGCCACAGGAGCAAAATTTTCTTCATAGTCAACTCCCTCTTTTTGTGAGAACCCTCTAGCCACAAATCTTGCCTTGTGCTTCTCAATGCTCCCATCAACTGCATGCTTGGTCTTGAAGAGCCACTTAGAAGACGCCACAAATTTGTCTTTGGGTCTAGGAACTATATCCCAAACATCGTTCTTAAGTATGGACTGATATTCCTCAGATATGGTATCTTTCCATACTTGTTGACTAGAAGCTTCTTTGATACTTGAAGGCTCTGACTCAATAATCTGACTCATCAAGGCGACATAACTAGAGAACTTGTGAGGTCTCTTGCTTTCTGTGAAAGCTCCTCTTGGAGCTGCAAAAATTTCTGCTTCCTGCATTGCCCTATGAGCCCAAAGAGGTCTTTTCTTTCCAATCACAATATCTAGAGGCCCATCAGTAGGATCCAAGGGTTCAACTGGATCAACATCTTCTTTAGTTTCTGGAGTCTCCTTCAGGTTCTCTAAAATATGGTCAACATCCATATCTTGAGGAGGTTCTTCTTCATCAATTTCCATAGGAGTGCCCTTGGACCTTCTGAAAGCAACATCTTCCTCAAATGTGACATCTCTACTAATCTCAATAGACTTCTGTCCTGGTATGTATATCCTGTAAGCTTTTGATGTCTCACTGTAACCTATAAGAATTCCTTTTTTCCCAGAAGGTTCTAGCTTTGTTCTCTTTTCCTTTGGAATATGAACATAGAATGGACAACCAAAGATCCTCAAGTGACTAACTTCTGGTTTCACCCCTGAGAATGCTTCTTTAGGAGTTTTATTCTCCAAGATCCTATGGGGACTCTTGTTCTGAACATAGATGGCTGTCCTCGATGCCTCAGCCCAAAGAGAGATTTGCAGATCTTGATCATGGATCATAGCTTTTACTGCTTCCACAATAGACCTATTCTTTCTTTCAGCAATACCATTTTGTTGTGGATTATAGGGAACACTGAACTCCCTCTTAATCCCTGCTTCAATACAAAAATCTCGAAAGGTGCCAGAGGTGTATTCTCCACCATTATCAGATCTCAAAATCTGGATCCTTTTCCCAGACAGGTTTTCAACCTGCACCTTGAATTCTCTAAATCTTTCTAATACTTCTTCAGATTCTTTAGATCTCAAGAAATAAATCCAAGTCTTTCTAGAGTAATCATCAATAAAAATAATATAATACAAGAAACCACTAGAAGATGCAATAGACATTGGACCACACAAATTAGAATGAATGAGATCAAGAATACATTTAGATCTACTTTCACTAGAATGAAACGTACCTTTTGTGTTCTTGCCTAGGGCACATCCCTTGCATGTACCTTCGTGTTCTTGATTGAATTTTGGAAGACCGGTGACCATCTTCTCCATGATAGGTAGAGCACGAAAGTGAATGTGAGCCAATCTTCGATGCCATAGATCACACATGCTAGAACTGTTATGCACAAGTGCTTGAGGGGGACGAGTGCATAACCTGTAGAGACATTCATGTCTAACACCAATTACTTGAGCAGTTTTGAAGTTGGAGTTCTTTGCCCATATAAGAACTTTGCCTTTAGAAAAGGCAACTTGATAACCCTTGTCTTCTAATGCTGAAATTGAGACAAGATTCCTCTTTATCCCTGGAACGAACAGAACATCAGTCAACTCCAATGAAATCCCGGAATCCAAGTGAAGAGAGGAGTTTCCAATTCCTTTCACAAAATATCTAGCATCGTCTCCAATAACGACTTGATCACTAGAGTTGCTCTCCACTAAGTTTGAAAGGTGACCCCTGAAACCGGTGATGTGCCTAGAAGCACCACTATCAATTAGCCAAGTGTTGGCGTCGGTAGATACATTGCTTGACAAAGCTGAATAGAACAGATAATCACTGGAGTCCTTTTGTGGAGCGATTTCTTCAACATTTGCAGTGGCAACTCGTTGCTTAGGTCTTTGAGGGCAATCCTTCGCAAAGTGACCATACTTATCACAAGAAAAACTTTGAATTTTGGACATGTCTCGTTTCCTTTTGAAAGCAGGAGCACCATCATTTCCGTTTTCTCGATTCCTCTTGAAGAACCCTTTCTTAAAGCCTTTTCCTTTCTTTGACGAATGAGAGGCAAGAACTTGTAATTCTTCATTCTTTGAACTTTGACCAATGCCCCTAGCCGTTAGTCTCGACTCCTCTTAGATACAGTCAATTCTCAATTGATCAAACTTGGGAAGTTTAGATCTTGCACTGATTCCTTGAATAAATGATTCCCATGAAAGCGGAAGACCATTGAGAGCAAGCATAGTCAAATCTTTGTCATCAATCATGTGACCAATTGTAGAGAGCTGATCTCTTATCTCTGAAATCCTCATGAAGTATGTAATAACAGATTCTCCTTTCGCCATTTTCACATGATGAAGTTGTTGCTTCAGTGCAAGAGCTCGACTAGTGTTGTTGATTTCGTACATCTCTTCCAAGGTTGTAAACATCTCTCTTGCCGTATCCAACTTGAAGACGATTGGTACAACATGATCCTTGACAGAATCAACCAACACTTTCTTTGCCCTAGTGTCTTTCTTCCTCCACTGCAACTTCTCTTCTTCCTCCTCAAGTTCAAGAACTTTTGTTTTCACAAACTCAGCCAAATCATTCTCTTCCAATGTGAGCATGATCCTGAACCTCCATGATGTGTAGTTCGAAATTCCTTCGAGTCTATCCTCAATTTTCAGACCGTTCACCATCTTGAGAAATTTAGAAGATAGACTGAAAAAGAATAAAGTGAGTGTTGCAAACTAAAAATCTGATCACAATCTTTTTCACACCTGCTCTGATACCATGTTAGTGTTTCTTAGATCAGATTAAACAATGAAAGTACTTAATAATATTGCAATACATAAGACAATAAACACAACAAGATACCCTGGGAAAACCCTCCTCTTGAGGGAGAAAAACCCAACAAATGAATCTCTTATATAAAGTAGAACAAGAGCAGAAATCTGCTTACAACTTAGGCCCAACAATGGCCAATATTTGATACAAAGAAATTGCCCTTCTTCTAGATGCAAACCATGTAATGAATATGATATCTTCCTTGAATCCAAATTGCTGCTATGAAAGTGCGAATTTTGCTCTGCTCTTAATTGCGAACTTGCTTGAATTAAATGGATGATCAACAATGACAAGAAGACCTTGTATAAATACAAGAGAGGCGCCTCTTCAAGTTAGGTCGGCTCCTTTAGGAAAAACATAAATAATGATAAATACAATTAGGGTCGGCCCATGAACAAATAGTAAATGCAAATCCATTAGGGTCGGCCCTTTGTCATTAATAAATGTTGTAGTCATGAATTAAATAGCCGAAGGCTACTTATTTAATTCATGTTCTTCTCCTTGGAATTTGTGCAAAGGAAGTGCAACCCATAGCTGCTATAACATCAACAGTACTCATCTCTTCATTTAGCCCAAAAGTCTTCAAGTGCGGGCACATGAGCATAGTTCTGACCAAGTCAAGCTGCATGGACACCATGGGGATCATATGATCATCTCTCGCTGAAAGGCTTGAGATCGAGTTTATCTAACTCATTACCCATTATTTTAGCATTTGCGGATGATCTACAACTGTAAATACCTAAAGCAAAAGGAAAGCTGAAGGCTGGTTTATTTTTGTTGCGTAGGCGAGTGTGAACACTTGATACCTGCCTGAGAAATTCCATACACACGACTTCATCTGATGGATACCTTGGTAACATAAGAGGAGCTCCTGAATAACTATAGACCCTTAGGTAAGTGAAAGTGGCAAACTGAATAAACCAATCAGCCCATTCTGACATTGCTGCCTTGGCAATGGATGAGATGCGAACATGTAGCTCGTTGTCCAGGTCACGCACTGTGTAGATTAAGAATGCTTCATTCACTCTTTTGTAATGATGCGACGCTGCAATGAACTCCAACTGAGTGTAGTAATTGTAGACATGTTGAACATTTAGAGAACCCTCTGTGTTTAACCCTCTGAATTTACCCTGATAGGTAACCAAGTAGACTAGGTAGGAGACCATGTGGAATGCATGTCTATTAAAATATTTAGTTATTTGATGGTGAAGACAATCACTAATCAATGTAGGTCAGTCATAGAACTCCGTCTTCTTCATTATGTGAGGTATCACGTAGAACATCCAAGGCTGAAACTTTGTTGCATCTGCTTGACCAGTAATCCGGTTGAGTAGGGTGATTATTATAGCAAATTCGTCCTTGAACTCTCCTCTCCCGAGGTTCTTTGGCAATGTACTGTATTTATTTTTCAACCACCTTTGTGCGATCTTCTTGCTGTATTTTTCTTGATGCTCTTCGCATATCCTTTCACATTCTTCAATGTTGATGGTAACACTTCCAGGCCATGGTGGGATGGAGAAGCATTTCTCAATCGTGTCTGGCTTTAAGTTGCATATGATTCTTCCATCAACTGACCGGATTTCCCTTGTGGCTGGATTATAATGCTTGATACAAGCAATTATGAATTTTAAGCTTTGTACTGAGAAAGGTATGGACGTTGCTGCGAGAAGACTTGAATGGCCAAGATGCCTGATGATGGTGTTGCCTGCATCTTCCAAATGACGTAGATTGAATACTGGTTTGATATGGTGTAAGTCAGTCTTGGCTGTCTCAATGAAATCATGGTACAGTGCTGATTTGGTCTTGAACTCTGTAGGAATGTACTCCATTCTGCAAAATTTGAAGATTGACAGTAAACACGCCTAGGTTCTGACAAGTTTTAACGAACTTTCTAAATTTAGCTTGCTGATTTTTCTTCCTCAAACAGATGAAATTTTGAATTTTTTTTTCTGAGATATGGGTTTTGATTAGAATTTCATTACAAGCCAACCCAGATCGTCAGGTTTTGAAAATTTGAAGTGAAGATTGAAGAAGCAGCAAACCCTAATTTTTTCCAAAAAAAGCAGAAAAAGCTGGCATTTGGGTATTGTTCATGAGCATATTCTGGATGCACCCAGTTGATCAAATTTTGCAAACCCTGGCTTCTGAATGAAAAAACATTAACTTTAAGTTTTTCTAAAAAAACTGTGATATGGGTTTTGTCCAGAAGAAGGTTTAGTATAGACCCAAAAGATTAGAAATGGAAGAATTTGAAGTTTTCTCTAACATGCAAAATAAAAGCAACTGCTGCAACCTTGAGAAAATTCTTCAACAATTTGTACAGAAGATAGAACAAATATGAACCAACTTGCTGAAAATTGAAAGTAATGGCCTTCTTCTTCACAAATTTGATGTTCTTGATGAAGAAATATGAAAAAGCAAGCCTTCTTTGAGTGCTGATTTGAAAATTTATGAAAAACCAACAAGTTTAGGTTCTTGAATCTTTAAAAATATAGGTTTGAAGTTGCTGCTATGTTTCTCCTTGAAGACACCCACATGAAAATATGAAAAATAATACATAGAGATGTCCTTAAATAAGTTTTTGCTTGAAAAACTTCTCAAACCCTAATTCTAAAAACCCTAAATTTAGCTCATGCATTTGACCTAAGGCATTTTTTCCTTCTTTGAAGATTTTTGAAATTTCTAAAAATTTCTTTAAGGCATTGTTGGTTGAAAATTTTGTATACTTGAGAAAGCGTACACAATTGTGGTTTCAGCCACAGTACGTGAGATAAACTCTCCTATTTTCAAAGGGAAGGCTCCCCCTTCGCTTTCTATTTTACCAATTCAGAAATTAATTCTAGCTACAAATCTATTCTAAACCTGGGTGAAACTCTTGTCTTGTTCTCTTTTTCCAGAAAAGACAATTATCCTTTTCTCTTATTTCAAAAAAGAATCACAATTGAAAGCATAAATGATTAATGAAGTAAAGAAAGAAGCAAAGTTTCCATGAAGGCACAAAGTCCTCCGTTGCTCCTCTGGGACGGGAAAACAAATCGAAAGCTCAAAGTCTTTGACAACTTACTCTCCTATCAATCTTTTTAAGATGGTTTTCCGGTAACCAAGTACAATATGTGGCAGCTCAAAGTCTAATTACATGATGCACTTTACATGCACAAACATAGAAAATAAAAGCAGCACAAAGTCTGCAAGTTAACCCCTTTGCTTGAGTGTTCTACAATAGCTTCAAATGTGACAAACAACTCAAACTTTGCTGTATCAAATTTGAAAACCAATCTAAAACTCCAAACGCAATAAGCAGCTCAAAGTCTGCAAAATTCAGCTTGAATCCCTCTTGTATAACACCACAAAACTCGCAATCAATATGTAGAAAATGTTGTCACATAACACCTTGAATCAACACAAAGTTTGAAAGCAATTTGCCTCTTTTATTGATTGCAATCTGACTTACATCTAAGCTGAAAGTCTTAGAGTGCACATACAAACTGACAGAGTTTTGTTGCATTGCCAAAAGATAGATATTACAATAGACCCACTCAAGTATTTATAGGAGAGAGGCCTTGAGAAAAAGGTGGGAGGATCCCAACTAACTGTAATTGACTTATTCAACATTACAAGTCCTATTGCAATTTGACTTGTAAGGTTTTACATGTAATTACATTTGACAACTTTGCAAGTGATATGATTACTTGCAATTACATTTTTCCATTTACATGTAATTTGTCAAAACTAAATTACAAATACATAATTGAAACTATTCTAAGTGCCCGAAGACACGACTTGAACTACATAATCCTTGATTGGGTCTTCATGCTGCTGTTTGGAAAACATTCTTCCATCTTTGTCTTGAAAACACTCCATGCTCAATCATGTCACTTGTTCAACTCCTTGTGTGGCTTCGTCACGTTGTTGTTCTTTCTTTGTATCATTCTCCAGCCTTGGAATTTGCTTGAAAAATAAGGCCCATGTCTTATATTATTGATTTGGTAGGCCATGTGTGCAAACAGGAGTAACGAGAATGAGACAAAGGGGCTGCAAAAGTGAGGCCAAAGCTCAATTTCGGGTTTTGGAAGGCTGACTGCAAGTTTTAAGTGCAAGCTAGGAAAAATAAGAAGGCATTTTGCTTAAAATGGTCTAAACCTTGTAAATATGGGGTCAAAACTCAGTTTTTGGCAAATAAAGTATGAGCTTTTAGTCAGTGTGATGCTAGGAAGACATTGGCAAAATTTGAAAATTTTGAAAATTAGGGTTTCTGAAATCTATTTTTACTCAAAACCCTAAAAAATAGGAACTTGTCAGAATTGGCTGAAATTAATTTTGATTGCCTTATTTCACATCACGATCATAGTGGTGAAGTCGGTTTTAGTTAATAGTCAGTTTAAGGCTGGTGGGTAGTTTTCACTTTTTCAGGAGAAAAGTTAGGACCTCTGAGGTCATCAATGGCAGTTGGCTAGTACCAGGTATCAATATCTAAGCTTGAAACTCAAAGAAGAACACTCTACGATGAAATATGTTGAAAAATATGCTTTTTGATGGAGGGGATTTTTCAGATTGGCAAAAATAGACCAAATCGGGTTTTTTAAGCCTTTTAGCAACTTTTCTTTTGACAATTTGGAAAAAATAGGAACTTTTTGACACTTTAGCAATTTTGCTTTTAGCAAAGTAGGGATTTTTGGCAACTTAAGCAATTTTAGGAACTTTTTGACACTTTAGCAATTTTGTTTTTAGCAAAGTAGGGATTTTTGGCAACTTAAGCAATTTTAGGAACTTCTTGAAGTTTTAGCAATTTTACTTTTAGCAAAGTAGGAACTTTTCACAACTTAAGCAATTTTGCTTTATGACTTAAAATTTCCTATTTTTGTTGTGTTTTAAAAACCCGAAATTGACCAAAAAGACAAGAAAAATGACTCATAATTTTACAAAAACGGAAAGGGGAGTTGATGAAAGGATACCCAAGGGAACCATCAATTAAAATCCAAAGTTTTACACCCTGCACACCTTGTAAAACGTGCCCTAACACACAAAGATCCCTATTTGCAATGGTGATCAAAAATCCCGAAATTGGACAAAACAAAGGGAAAAACATGTTGAAATGTTCCCGAATTTCACACAAGGAAAAATAGGATGGATACCAACGGCTGCACAATTCAATTGGAGAATTTTGGTGCCTCGAAATGCATGCCATAGAGATTTGTGAAGAAATTTTAGGCAAAATTTCATATGGGTTGTCCAATTTTGAGAATTCAAAATTGAGGACAACAGGCATGAGAAGTTGGCGCCCTTTTTGAGGTATGGCGCCCAGTCTCTCTAGACTTAGCCAGTTTTCATTGTTTTCACCTTCTGCTCAAATTTCAACCTTGATTCAGCTCTATCTCCTGGCTTCCAGATTGATCTGGTAGACGAACTGAATATTTCATTACGGAGCTAGATTGAATCTGACGACATTGTTTTGGAGACGTCATTTGTCAAAAATTTCATTTGACCCTTCGAATTGTCAGGTGCCTATCTCTAACAGGGGGCGCCTATTTTCTCTAGTGTTAGCCATTTTCATGATTTTCAAAACCTTGCTTGTCTTTCGACCTTCAGATGATTTCACGATTCTGGGCATTGTGTTGATCAAACTGACCGGCTGACGGATTCACTGGACAGTTAATAAGATTCTGGAAGGGGTCTTCTGGATGCTTGATCTCCGGGAACTGACTTCTGGTGGCTCTAAACATTAGGCGCCTTTCTCCTTCAAGGGCACCCATCTCTTCTAGACTTGGTTTTTATTTTGAATTTCCCTTTGTTGCTTCCAACTTCTATTGTTCTATCACTATGCACTTTTTCTCTATTCGGCTTGCAACATCTGACGGCTGCCAACTCTGACGGACTAGCTGATGAATGCGTTGGATAGCTTGACCCAGTCTAATGAAGTTGTGTTGGAGGTACCTTCTGCAATTTTCATCATTTAACACCTCAAAAGCTTGGGCGCCCTTTTCCTTCAGGGGCGCCCATTTCCTCCAGACTTAACCATTTTTGATGATCTTTCGTCTTCAGAGTTCTGAAAACACCTCTCTATGACCTCCGTTTGATCTGAGATTTTGGTTGACCGATTGATCGAATGTTCGTGCTAACTGATTCGTTGTGGAGCTAGGAAGATTCTGAGCAACGTTGACCTGGAGGCAGAAACCCTAATTCTAGATTTTAACCTCTTGAAAAGCTGGGCACCTATTTCCTTCAGGGGCGCCCATGGTTGGCAGAGTTAGAAAAATTTATGAGATTTTCAACTCTTTACCTCGTTTACCGTGCCTTACTTGTGTTTGACTGTTGGAATGGAAAATATTCTAAGGCATTGAAGTATGGGCACCTCTTCTTGATTGGGGTGCCTGAAGTCTCCAGACTTAGACAAAAAATTTCATTTTTCATTTTTCAAACTTCCTTTGCCTGTTCCTCACTCTTCGTGCACATTGTTCGTTGACGGTTTCTGTTTGATGCTTGAACGTTTGATTTTGACACCTAGTAGCTGTCTGAATTCCATTGATGATCTTGGATCTCCGAAAACGCTTCTAAAAAAGCATAATAGACCCAGTAGAGTAAGACTGATCTTTTTTTTATTCTGACTGCACCAGCCTGATGAGGGAGTATTTTAAGCCAATCAAAATCAGTCTTAACCCAAAAAGCCAAACTTTCTATTTCTAGAAAAGTTCTATAAGTATCCGTTTCTTAAGAAACCCAAAAAACCCAGAAAAAGTTTCTATTTTTAGAAAATTGCTAAAAATAGAAATTTTCCTAAAATTTAGGGATGAAAAATTGAAATCTAGGTATTGTAGATTTGATCGTTTTGAATAGACCTAGATTGCCTGATTTTGAAAATTCTAAGTTTTTGACCCTCATGCAAGACATGCAAACCCCGGTTTTAACTTTTTCTGACAGATTTAACAGTATTTTGACTCATTTCTTCAAAATGCCTAAGTGTAGCGAAAATTTTAATTTGGGGTACAACACATGCATCATTATTGTATAATCGTATTATAATATATATATATATATATAGATGCAATTACATACAATAATGTCAATGGAGCAAAACACATCAGCAATGCTATAAGATAACTAGTAGCATGCATAACTCATTATTCCCAATGTCATCAATAAAAGAATAGATAACATCATGTATGAATTATTATTAATTACGTTATTATTTAAATCCATGATGTATTTATCAACATCATTATTCAAATGTACAAACATTTATCTAAGTTACTATTTAAATTCATAAAAAACTTATCTCCTTATTGCTGGACAATTCTGTAGATATCCCTATTTTTCCAAGCTACCGTTTTGTAGAACCTCTTTATTTCCAGCCAGCGATGATATTTTCATCATTTTCTGCTTTTTACATTAGATATATTTCCTTTTCTTCCTCCCCCCTCAACTCTCCCCTTTACTCCTTTTATATCGTCCTCAAGGGAGATGTCCTTTGTGAATATACCTTAATAATAAATTTACCTTCACACATGGATCGTGTCTCCTTAAAACTAATCGTTGTCCTTTACAAACTTAACCAGAGCCTTCCTTATACAAATCGTAACACAAGCATTTAATCGCTGCTGCAAACAAACATACTATTTAGTAGATCGCAACACTTGAAATCACACTTCTCCCTTTTGTCCTATTCACAAGTCACTCTTTTGTCTTATTACTTTGTCTTATTCTCAAATCATTGGTTAACCTTTTTCTTTCATAAAACCGTTTGATGTATAAATGTTCGCTGCTTGAATATGTGTGTAATAATTCTTATTCTTATTAGTTATGATAATTGTAATGTTTATTTATTTATTTACTTAATTGAGGCATAAATATTATTAATTTCATTGTGAATATTATTATTATAATGATTACAATTAATAATATCAATTTATTCTATTTTGCTTTATAATAATTGCTTTTATAATTATAATGATTATAATATTTAGTATTCATATTTTTGTAATTATAATACTATATTTAATATTTATAATATTATCTTTGATAATTATAAATATCAAAATGTTTTTAATATGTATTTTGTTTATCTTGTTTCCAATGCTTTATATTTTAGTGCTACAATTTCGGGGGACATGGCAGTCCGGCCCACCCAAGATTGCTTGCCCTCAAGCAATCATAATCTAAGATGTGTAATTTTAAGATGTTGCTCCTTGTGGTGATGATATTAGCTTTAGAAGTTCTGACCCAAGTGATGGGTATTTCAGTTGTGAGGACAATGTATTGACTAATATTCTTAAGTTCTACTATTTCTCCCTACTCTCAAAACCCACGAGTTCGGAATTTGTGAATCGGTATAACTTAAAACCACTTGAATCAAAAATTAAAGCTAGCAACCAAGTAGCTCAACCAAGCAGGCAAGTAACTCAACTAGGCAAACAAGTAGCTCAAGCAAGCAAGCGACCAACTCAAGCACACAGATAAGTAGCTCAAGCACACAAGCAAGTAACTCAAGTAGGCAAACAAGTAGCTCAAGCAAGCAAGCAACCAGCTCAAGCACACGGGCAAGTAGTTCAAGCACACAGGCAAGTAGCTCCAGTAGACAAGCAAGTAGTTGAAGCATGCAAGCAATCAACTCAAGCAAGTAGGCAAGTAGCTCAAGCATGCAACCAAGTAGCTCAAGCAAGTAGGAAACCAACTCAAGCAAGTAGGCAAGTAGCTCAACCATGCAACCAAGTAGCTCAAGCAAGTAGGCAACCAACTCAAGCAAGTAGGCAACCGGCTCAAGCACACAACCAAGTAGCTCAAACAAACAACCAACCAACTTAAGCAACTTGACAAACAACATTTTTAACATTTTTGTAGTTTTTAAGCATAAAGTAGTCATGAACACAATGACAAGTTCCAAATACATAGTGATTAGCTCTAACATTCATCACATACACAATGGCTAACTAGCACATCACAATGGCTAACACATACATGTCCCTAATGCATCTCCTATCCTTGGAGGGTTCAACAATAAGAGAGTATGGGAAGCATGACTTGATGGGGAGCCTAGGATCCATCATGCCAACTCTTTCCCTTTCTCTTATGATTTAGTCTCTTGGGTATGCTTAGTTCCCCTAGTATAGAAAAAGTTCTCCATTATAGGTCGCAATGACCTCCATTAGCGGTCGCAATGACTGCCATTATCAGACACAATGATTGCCATTATCGGATGCAATGTCCACCATTATCGGTCGCAATGACCGCTATTATTGATCGCAATGTTTGCCATTATCGGGCGCAATGATCGCCATTATCGGTCGCAATGACCGCTATTATCGATCGCAATGACCACCATTATCGGTCACAATGTTTGCCATTATCGGTCGCAATGACCGTCATTATAGGACACTTGGTGTCACAACTCCTCTAGACCCAAAGGCAGTACTCTTAGATACCTCAGAGGCAAGTACCCCCTTGGCCCAAGTGGGCTCATCTTGTCCCCTCTTGGGTGGCATATCTAGAAGAGGTCTTCATTGTCTTGTTGGCTCAACTCTTTGAGACCCAAAGGCAGTACCCACAGATACCCCAGAGGCAAATACGACCTTGGCCCAAGTGGGCTCATCTTGTCCCCTCCTAGGTGGCATATCTAGAAGAGGTCTTCGTTGTTTTGTTGGCTCAACTCCTCTAGACCCAAAGGCAGTACCCTCGGATACCCTAGAGGCAAGTACCCCCTTGGCCCAAGTGGGCTCATCTTGTCCCCTCATGGGTGGCGTATCTAGAAGAGGTCTTCGTTGCTATCTCCCTTTGCAATACTCTTGTAAGGTCCTTTGGATTGCATCGGTGCCTTGGGTCCCATACATTTCTTTTTCCCACTTGTCATAGGTTGCTGCTTCTCCAATTGCTTGCAAATGTTTTGAAATTCAGATTATTGTGTACGACTATGAAGAGTCTCCAAAGTCTTGTATCCTCTTGTTTGACCTTTCTTCCACAAGATGGTAGGATTATGCTCTGATACCATTGTAATGTCCCCTTTTGGGATAACCATAATTCTTGCCTTGATTTTCTAAAGATATCTTTTTTTGATGGTTTAGTGTTCAAACTATATTCTTTTTCTCCTTAACCTGATCGATCATAGGATAAAGACATTCATAAATCTATTCATTTTTCTATCAAATAATCATAATTACTTATAAGGCTCAATAATTGCTGCAAGCATAATTATTGTATATATATACAATAATGTCAATGGAGCAAAACAGATCAGCAATGTTATAAGATAACTAGTAGCATGCATGATTCATTATTCCCAATGTCATCAATAAAAGAATAGATAACATTAAATAGATAACATCATGTATGAATTATTATTAATTACACTATTATTTAAATCCATGATGTATTTATCAACATCATTATTCAAATGTACAAACATTTATCTAACTTATTATTTAAATTCATAAAATACTTATCTCCTTATTGCTGGACAATTCTGCAGATATCCCTATTTCTCCAAGCTACTGTTCTGTAGAACCTCTTTATTTCCAGCTAGTGATGATATTTTCATTAGTTGCTGCTTTTTACATTAGATATATTTCCTTTTCTTCCTCCCCCTTCAACTCTCGCCTTTACTCCTTTTATACCGTCCTCAAGGGAGATGTCCTATATATTTGACTCTTAATAATAAACTTACCTTCACACATGGATCATGTCTCCCCAAAACTAATTGTTGTCCTTTACAAAATTAACCAGAGCCTTCCTTATACAAATCATATCACAAGCATTTAATCACTGCTCCAAACAAACATACTATTTAGTAGATCGTAGCACTTGAAATCACACTTCTCCCTTTTGTCCTATTCACAAGTCACTTTTTGTCTTATTACTTTGTCTTATTCTCAAATCATTGGTTAACCTTTTTCTTTCATAAAACCGTTTGATGTAGATATGTTCACTGCTTCAATATGTGTGTAATAATTCTTATTCTTATTAGTCTAGGTTACCGGGTTCGGCCCTGGGAGGCTTGGGTTTGAAATTCGGGTCCGGTTCACCCAAATTCGCCCAGGGTCCGAAAATTCGACTATGGGTTCAAACCGGGTTCGGAACCCGGACTATGGGTCTGACCAGGGTTCGAATTTCGTGCCCAAGCGGACATAAAAGCACGTTTTTTCTTTTTTTAATAATTTTTTAAGTCTTTGTTGACTTTTTAATATTTTTTAATTCCTTTTAACCCTAATATGTGCCTCTAAAACATGAAATAGGTAAAGTGATAGTCACTTACCAATTTGTGAATGAAAAAAAAGGATTTTTTGCCTCCATTGTTGAACTTTCTCTTTTGCTTGCACAAGCTTGAATAGACTTGAAGGTTGATTATAGATTGTTCGAAGTTGGTTGTTGTGCTATTGCTAAGCACTTGCAAGTGCCTATTCATTGCCAAGAAGATCATAGAGCAAGATTTCTTCAAAAGAGGTAGGTTTTTTGAAGTTTTTGATTATTTTTTTTACATTTTTTTTTAACAAATGGACTTCAACTCTTTTGTTTTGTTTTTTAGTTTTAGTTTTGTTTTACTTTTCATTCCTCTAAATGTCTATAACACAAGTCTGTTAGTTTCAAATTCAATCAATCAATACCAAAATTTCAATATGTTGTGCCTTAGGTATTCCATATTACAATGGCAACCGGTACCTCTTCAGGTTCAAGCCAATCTTGTTTCAAAATGAACCCAAACTCTCCCCTTTGGAAATATGTAGAAATGGTTCAGCAACTTCCAGGTGGTGGAGGATATGTTTGGATTTGTAGTCATTGCCATGTTCAATATTCGAGCTCATACAGTCGAGTGAAAGGGCACTTGTGCGGGATCTCTGAAACAGGCATAAAAAATTGTCCAGTTGAAAACAAGGAAGGCATTCCAAAACATATACTGTTGAAATATATTGCTGAGCAAGAAAAGGCAGACCAAAGAGCAGCCAGTGGTAAAACAAGCCATCCTTTGAAGAAAGGATCTCGTTTCATGAAACCCCCTACACCGCCTTCTTATTTTCCACCTACAGGAAGCCATCCATTTATGGACATCCCTCAAGAGCAAACCACGCCCTCTTCAAATAAAAGATCTAAGGGACCGTTGGAAGCTTCATTTCAGAATGAGGCAAGAGAGATTGCTGATCAAGACATAGCAAGATGTGTCTATGCCAATGGATTGGCATTCAATGTTGTTCGTTCACCATATTGGCAAAAAATGGTGAAATCTATTAATGAGGCTCCAAAGGGGTATAAGGGCCCAGGTTTTGAGAAGGTTCGTTGCACCTTATTGGAGAAAGAGGTGAAACATGTAGCAGACTCTTTGAAGCCCATAAGGGATTCGTGGATCGAAACAGGGGTGACCATCGTTTCTGATGGATGGAAAGATGCAAAAAATCGCCCATTGATCAATGTTATTGCTGTGTCCCCTAAAGGGGCAATGTTTTTGAGAGCAGTGGATTGTGAAGGACAGGTGAAGGATGGTCCATTTATTGCTAACATCATTTGCCAAGCTATTGAAGAAGTGGGCCATCAAAATGTTGTGCAAGTTGTAACTGACAATGCCAAAAATTGTAGGGCTGCTGGGTTATTGGTTGAGGAGAAGTATCCACACATTTTTTGGACACCTTGTGCTGTCCACTCCCTTAATCTAATGCTACAAAAAATTGGATCCAAAATTGAATGGATCAAACAGGTGTATGCTGAGGGCGAAGACATCCAAATGTTTGTCACCAACCACCATATGACACAAGGAATATTTAGACAATTCTCAAAATTGGAGTTGTTGAAGGTAAGTTAATTCTCAATATTTTTAATTTTTTAATTTTTTGTTAATTTTAAATTTTGATTTTGTAAATTTAAATTATATTTTAGTTTTAATTTTGATTTTCAAACAGGTTGCCGAGACTCGTTTTGCCTCCAACACAATTGTGTTGAGACGACTTATAAAGGTTCGTGAGGCACTCTCTGCAATGGTAATCAGCCCTAATTGGGCCATATGGAGGCAATCTACCAGTGAAAGGGCAAATAGGATCAAGCAAAGGATCCTAGATGATAGTTGGTGGGACCTTGTTGAGTATCTCGTCAGTTTCACTGAGCCCATATTGAGCATGATCCGTTACATTGACATGGATAGACCTTGTTTGGGTGAAGTATATGATGGTATCGACTCAATGATTGAGAAGATGAAAACCATCATCAATGCAAAAGAGGAAGATCCCGAAGAAAAGTTCTTCAAAGAGCTACAGGAAATCATTGTTGATAGATGGAACAAAATGACCACTCTGTTGCATCTTCTCCCTTTTGCATTGAGTCCCAAATATTATAGTCCAGAGATACTTTCTGCTTCATCAAGAGTTGCTCCATATAGGGATGTTGAAGTGGCTCAAGGGTACAAGGCAGCAATTCGTAGACTCTTCACTGATCGTGACCAACGTGATCGAGTGAGGGTTGAGTTCATGGCTTTTGCATGCTCTGGTACTGTTGATCAAAATCTTGATGCTCTTCGAGACAAGGTTAGGGTGGATGCTCATAGTTGGTGGTACTTCCATGGGCAAGAATACAGGCACCTCCAACCTATTGCAATAAATTTTTTTATCCCAAGTAAGTTTTATATTTTGTAATTTTAATTTTAATTTTAAATTTATATTTATATTAATTAATATTTTTGTTTAGTTAAATTTTGTAACTCCTAACTATTTAATTTGGTCTTAATAGGTTGCTAGTTCATCTTCTTCTGAGAGGAATTGGAGCACATACTCCTTCATCCACTCAATAAAACGCAATAGGCTACATTCGAAAAAGGCAGAGGACTTGGTGTATGTGCATTCAAACTTGCGCCTCCTTACACACAAGCAAAGTTCCTACAAAGAAGGAGACACAAGGAGGTGGGATATTGAGCCAAAGCAGCTTGACTTGGATGCTTCCACAAGTCACTTAGCTGCACTTGATATTGATGATGACTATGAGCCTGAAGCAACCGCTGAGCATGAGAGTGGTAGTGTCAGTGCTAGTGGCAGTGCTTGTGCGAGTGCCACTAATGCTATTTGTGGTTCTACACATAATGTAGCTAATGATGTTGATGATGCTGCTTTTTTTGATGACCCATATGATTCAGATTGATCAATGATCAATAATTATTAATGGCTGATTGTAAACACTTTACATTTTTATGTTTGAACTTTGATGATTTGAGTATAAAGTGGTGGTGTATTTTTCATTTTTGCTATGTTATTTGACTATTAATATGGTGGTGTATTCTGAACTTAATTACTGCTGCAAATATGTATATATTTCTGATTTTTATATGTTTTTGTATTACCGAACCCAAAACGAACCCAAATAAAAATCTAAAAAAATTCTCGAACCGGCGAACCAGGTTCTCGAACCCAAACCCGAACCGGTAACTTAGTTATTAGTTATGATAATTGTAATGTTTATTTATTTATTTACTTAATTGAGGCATAAATATTATTAATTTCATTGTAATTATTATTATTATAATGATTACAATTAATAATATCAATTTATTCTATTTTGCATTATAATAATTGCTTTTATAATTATAATGATTATAATATTTAGTATTCATATTTTGGTAATTATAATATTATATTTAATATTTATAATATTATCTTTGATAATTATAAATATCAAAATGTTTTTAATATGTATTTTGTTTATCTTGTTTCCGATGTTTTATATTTCAATGCTACAATTTCGGGGGACATGACATAAAACCAAAAAGACAAACATGTAAATATGCCGACATCTTGCTATACTACCAAAATCAAAGGGTGGCTTGTAAACAACAATTTTATCTTCTGACAAATTCACAGTCCACTGCTTAACTGCTCAGATCAGCAGATTCGCTCTTGATAGTAGGAGATGCTCCTATGCTCCATAGTAAAACCATCAATAAGTAAATAATAAGGGTAATGGATTGGTAGAGAAAACCCTAAGGCCTGCGAATATATTTGCAAATTAAAATCTTGAAACGACCAATAGAAAACACCTAGAGCTCATTAGTGATGCCGAAGTTAAAATAAAAAAGCCAAGCTGATAAGAAAATTGTTTGCAGAAGTTAATGGTTATTACTTATTAGTTTGTTTTCAGTTGTGATCAATGCTTTAGACCAAGGCTGCTAAATTCTTCATTCCATACTTATAAGGTCCAATGGTAGAAAATATTGGCATTTTGTCTTCAAATTTGACTAAACATAGTAAATGCAACCTGAACAAACTATGTCTACCTCAGCCAGAGTTGTGGTAATTGTCTTCCTATTGTCGAGTTTCTCTTCTAGTTCTTGCAGCGTTTTTTTCTTCATGCCGTTGATTTTCTCTTCCTGTTCTTGCGGCGTTTTTTTCTTCCTGCCATCGATTTTCTCTTCCTGCGGTGTCTTTTCTTTCCTAGCGTCATCAACTTGTATCTCCTTTATGCATGTTTTAAGTTTTTAACTTTAAACTTAGGTTTTGTTTTGTTTTTCAGTAGGAGACATCTCACTTTTCATGGGAGACGTGGGGAGACTTAAAGAGACATTTGCTGATGTCCCCTGCAAAGGAGGGTGTCTTTAGGCACGTCCCTGGCATCAGAGATGCGTCCTGATCCCCAAGATGCGTCCTAGGGAGTTGGAGATGTGTCTCCTGATAAGCTTGCATCTAACCATTGAGAAATTCAAATTTAGTTAATTATAAGTTCAGTGGAAATAACATTAAAGATTAGCTATTAGTATTTAGATTATGTGAGAAATTCACTAGCCTTGGCATCAGAATGACGTCAATTCACATCATGTGAGAGGGGCACAAGTCAAACTTGAAGTGCTTGAGTGTTACTCTTTTTTCTAATAAGGGACCATGTGACAAAGATAATCTTATTTTTTCCTTGCTTGCCTTTTAGTTTGCTATTTGTCTGGCATCACGTCAAACTTGAAGTGCTTGAGTGTTACTTTTCTTTCTAATAAGCGAGCATGCAACAAAGATAGTCTTTTTTTTTCTTGCTTGCCTTTTATTTTACTGTGTGTCTATGGCTTTTAATGCTATCTGTTTCATGACATTCGACCAATCTTCAATCTTACTTATTGATGCCAAAACCCTTCCCATATTTTGCATTTTTGCCATGTCAGCAAACCTACACAGGTAACAAAATTTACCTTAACTTGCTTTAAGTGCTTGAAATTTTGGTTCGCTTGAAGTTTTAATGCACTGAAAGATGAGCTCCTCTTGGCTATCAAATATCTGTCTGCATGTATTCAAGCAATCAGGAAGTGTTAAATTATGTAGACTTTTCTGAATAATTATTTTTATGCTTTGCAATCCAGATTGAGAACACATTTCATGAATGATCTATTGAATGCTTTATAATGCATTCCCAAACACTTGAAACTTGGATATCAGAAATCATTTATTAACAGTACATTGAGTGTATTAAAGGGTTGAGATTTCCACAATTGTCCTGTTTAGCTATACAAGTTTATGGGTTTGTTATGGACTTATTTTTTGGTAACTTGAGAAACCAAATTAATTTATTTTTCATTTTAAATATTTGATGGAAAAATTCATTTTAAATTTTAAACATCAAACAAAAAGACATTTCTAATAGTAATTAAGGTTGCCACTCAATGGTTTTTTTTGATGTGCAAGGTTGAGCGTCAAAATTAAACTTTGCTGGGGTGTAAGATTGACACTAAATGTACTAATTGTTGAAATAAAATGCAGGCCAGACTCAGATGTTAAGGTCTTGTGGATGAACAACTCAAGTGATGGATGTCCATTACCAGCTTCTGAGAGCTGAGCTCTCCAGCAACAAATACTCATATGTTTGTGAAAATCAACAAGGATTTCAAATAATTACAAGGCATCATGTCATTGTAAGAAGGAACAAGATGCTAAAATTTTTGCTACGGTGTGCAGTTTTTGGGTTGATGGCATTCATTTGCACATTACTTTCACCCACTGTAAGCTTTGTTTGTATAATTTCTCACTTGAGTGACTGATTTTAATTTGAAAGTATCTATTCCTATCATCTACCTTCTTTTGCAAGTTTGGTGATATTGTAAAAGTATGCATCTTTATATCACTATGGCTGCACACTTCTTTTGCATTTTTTGTCTTATGGAGCTTTTATTTTTCTGTGTCTATAAGGCATCCAGTGATTCTACTTGTGAATGAAAACATAACTTTTTTTTTTTCAAGTCATTGATTGTACTGTGTCTTTTGGTTTTGGTTGCAAAGAAAGGTGGCACAAGGAGCTAGTTTTATTGGGATGTGTATTCTATGCATTTTGATTGCCACAGTCATACATAGAAATGGTATTCAACAAGGTGAGAAGAAACTTCACCTTTGATACCACAAATTTTGTTTCTCAGATAAATGCTTTAATTTTTATTAACAGAAAATTTTGTTGTAAAATAAGAAGTATTATACCCTTGCTGAGGATATTGAAACAACTTTGCATTTCCTGCCACCTGGTCAATGCATTTCTATTGACTTAACTACTAAACAATAACATGCTTGCCATGGTCTTAGAAATGCATTAATGTTGTATTGAATTCTGTTTAAACTTGAAAGACACGCCTCCCTGTGAGCATTTTGGGCTGTACGAAGATGGAAATTTGACAGATTTTGTATGTGATATTTCTCTGAGATTTTAGGTTAAAGAGAAAATTCAAAATACATTACTTTCTAAAACATAATGATAGTTTTCCCTGAGTTTTATGAGATGTGCATTTTATCCTTTTGCTTTAGCAACTTGTTTTTATGTGACATGCACCTTTGGCTTATTTGTTCTTGTCCAGATAAAATATTTTCAGCACAACAAAATTCTAGCTATTTAGGTAGCAGAGTAGTGATGCTATTTGTCATCTATTTGGCTTTTTATGAATATATTTGAAGTTTGAACTTTCAGTAGTTTACTTTCTTAGTAATTTGTTTAAATAGATGTGTTATACTGATTTGAGCTACTTCTTTGTGCAGCTGAGCCAACACTATGACTAAATGGTCTCTTAATCTAAGTAGATCATGAATTGTGGATGATTGGTATGCTTGAAAGTAACAATTTCCACCTTTGGGGGAAAAGACACTGGGTTGATATCTTAGCATAATCCTTCTTCTGGATCTAATATTGCTTAGAGTTGCTTGTGTGTTTTATGGGTTCCACTGCCTTGTGATTCTGGTCAATGTGCAGAAGAGATAAGTCATAGAAGAAATGACTAATGGAAAATATTTTGTCATGGATGATGACTACATGTTTAAAATATTTCAAAATAAAAAACTTAAAACTAAATAATGTTCACTGCAGAAGCTCCAATTAATTGAAAATAGAAAAGTGTTAGGTGTGTGATTATCCTGTATTGATAATAATTGTGATCATAGTTACCAGGTTTGAAAAAGTTGATTCCTTCTGGAGTTCAAAAATATTTGGAAATCCTGAATTTTCAAAGCAAGATTCGGTAGAATTTATATATGAATTGAAAATTCCAGACCAAATCAGACAGAACTGGCCAATCAAAAAATCCCAAATCCAGATGGATTTGAACCAGATCCAGCCGGATTTGGTAAGTATGATTGTGAGACAAGTTTGTCACAACGCATTAATGATAAATATGCATCAAAAGCTTTTCCAATTCAGAAGTAGTCTTTGGGGTTGATGTGTTAGTGTCATCCTTCTCATCGCCACTGATATCTATTAGAGGTTTTTGTGTAATTTGTGAGTTCACTTGCCTTGGGATTATGTGAATGTACCTGAGAGAAAGGTCTTAGAAGAAATGACTCCTCATGGAAATTTGGTCATTGTAGATGCATTGACTGCATGCCATAAAAAAACCTACAAAATAAAAGTATCTAAAATAGATTTAGTCATGAGTGCATATGCTGTTTAACATTTGTTATGATACTGCATTCTGTTCTTGATCCCTGAGAGCTACATCCTGTTACTAAGTGCTTGTTTACTTTTCTTTATACACAGGACTCCACAAGATATTCAAATGCATCCTTCAACATATAGTGTACACCCTTCAGCAATGACATTGCATAACTGTAGAGCTTACAATGGAGCAAAGCAAACTTTCATGATTAAACAAATTCTTGAAACCAATAGTTAGATTAGCTGGACCAATTTTGTTTTAATGAGTACTTTGAAAGTTTGAACATGTCTAGTACTTGTAGTTGCTATCTTCATCTATTTTTAATTTTTCAGTCCAAAATTAATGTAACCTAGTGCAAGTGACCACAATTTTCACACTTCTATTTCTGAGTTCATGTACTATATTCAACTTTGCTGATGATCAATTCAAAATCAGATTCAAACAAATCAATGACTAATATCATGCACGGGGTTCAGCTTATGTCTATTTGTATAAGATTACTACACCACAAACGTAAGAGGCAGGATTACATGACAGCTCATACTAACTATAGCAGAATGAACTACTAAGCAATGCACAACGGAGTGTGACACTGTCTGCAACATGTTTGCATCAGTTCTGAGAGTTCTTTCATGCTTCAATGTTGAGAACAAGATAGCAATTAGTAATATTGAAAGGGAATTTTACAGAAATATTTCTTGTTCTGTAAAAAACAGATTGTCTGACAAATATTTTTTTTGTGACAATGTTTCTGAAACACAATTACAATCTAAGTGTGAATTGAAGGTGGCAAACTACCAGCTATGGCTGTATGAGACCTTCAACATTGAACAAAAATCTCATAATTTATTCTCTTCCTGGCAACTGTTTTTCATCCATAGTATACAGTCACATTGCAAATTGAGGGTTTACAATTTCAGAAATCTCTTTGTAAGCTTGAAACAATGTACTTGTCTTCAGCAAATAGTTTTTAGAACTAAACAAACAATATGGTATGAGAATGGACATTAGAGGTCTCCAGCTTTATGAATAGAGATACAAATGAGTGCAGTAAACTCAGTTTTTGATGATGGAATTTTAATTGTGAATATACTGTATAGACACTGATGGTGCAACTGTGTACCTCTGATGTATAATTTCTTCCTTCTCAGACTGAGGCCTTGAATTGTTTATATAGCTGAATCTTGCCTACTTAAAAGAGGTCTTGGCTTGCATGATTTTTTGTGTGACAGTGATGCAATGAATGAAAGATACTAAACATTGCTTCTCAATTTGAAAGGCAGGTTTTAGCAGATTTTAGTCAACTGTCTGATAAAGTGTTCAATGAAAACAGTGCAAACAGATTCTCTTTTTTCTGAGGATGACATTTTTTGGCTTGCAAATTGCTTTATTACCATATCACAATCTCTGGTCAGTGCATTCATGTGCTAAAAATCACATTTGATGCACACGCTTGAGCCTTGTTTCTCTCAGTGACGGCTATGTTCCACTGCTGCTCACAATCATCTCAATTCGTTGTTTTTAAGATCTTCTGTCCCTGCCACTTGGCCTGCTTCAATGGACAATATTTTAGGCTTTGAATTGCATTGTTATAGACTGTGACCTTAGTCTATTAGGGTCTGCATAGAACTGCCTCTTTGCCATTGTCCCTGGTCATTTCATGCACTAAATGAATACACTTTCTATTACAACAATGCAATTTATTGGTCTCTCACATTGAGATCAGCTTTTTGAATTTTCTCATTCTCATACCCTATCGCCTTGTTTTTCAATTTCGATAATGATCTTCATGCTGTATACTTTGTCATACATCTGTTGTCTGCTTGCTGTAGACTTGAAACAATGTCACACTTTAATATGAGATCTTACTTCAGATTTCAAAGATTAATCACTACTCAACATTTCATTTTTGCAAACATGCACTATAAAACCAGTGCATCTTTTACAGCCTTCAAACATTTAAGCTATCCATAATCTTCATGCAAATATAGTTCCCAGTCCATTTAATGCATTTCTGATCTTCTTTTCTCGGTTCACTTCGCAGGCATGAATATGGAATAATCAAGACAGAAAAAAAGGTGAGAGGTTTAGAACAAATAATTGTCCATTGCTGAGTAAGGACTCTATTATGAATGATAAAAATAAAAATATAATAAAATACACAGCAGACAAAAGATGAGGTGATAAAGCAACAACAATTATATTTACATCATGAATTTTATATAGTACAACAATGAAAAACCACCACAATTCTAACCATGCAAGTAATTAAGAAAACTGAAAAAGTATCCGATAAACAATAAATATCGTAGAGACATTTGGATTAGGAAGTAGCATTATGATTAGGTAGAACATCCAAAGTGTATGCAGTATAGATAAGATTTGACCTTGGATGATCACAATTAGAATGACACACCAAATTCTATTTCAAACTCACTAAAACATTCTGATAGATTTGACTTGATTGATGTATTTAAAATAGCGTTTTTCCTTTTAGTTTTTTCAAATAAGTGTATACCTAATTTTAGATTTTATGATGTTTGATGATATATGCTAAAGCCCAAGATTCTTTTAGTTTTAGTATCTTTTGGCATAGAAAACTTACTCTTAACATTTTTTTATAGCTTCTGACATTATACCATTGCATAGTGATACCATACCAAGAAGTATATGCTCTTCTGGCAGATATCTTGAATAAGTTTTCATTCAAGAAGATTTTGTGTGCAGAGTCCGTTGTGGTTATGCCTACACTCGGTGTGCAACTTGAAACATACTATAGAAGGTAGCATTCTTTTGCTGTTTCTCATTTGTTTATAAAATCACCCACAAAAAAAGGAAGAAATGATTGACGCTTTGACACTAATAAATAGTTGTATAAAGATTTATACATGTCCCTATCTGCTAGGGTTCTTGGTTTCCAACTTTTCATTAGTGGTTTCATTTTTATTTTGGTAGAAAAAATCCTATCAAATCATCTTGCAACAAGCTGAACACATATACTGAAGTTAAAAGCAAGAATAACTCTCTTGAATGCTAACATTCCCAACCAAATTCTCAAAGAGTATGATATGCATTGATCAAGTTATAAATTGACAGTTCTGGCTTAAATAATGTCATACATCTTTCTTGTAGAATCCTTGCCATGGAAGAGGAGCACCTTTGTCCTTCATTAATATCTGCAGTATCTGTAATAGGCATAACCGTGGGACTGACAAATAGTGTATGCCATATAATATTATTCTCCAATAAAAAATGGGCTATATCAGTGCATATAATTAAAACCTGTTTGCACAGGACTCAACTAACCTCTAACATTAATAACAAAGCATTAATAATTTAACATACTAAAGGGTGTCTCACAAGGAGATGCATGCCCTGTACATTATTTTATTAAAATTAAATAAAACAAAGACTTGTATGACTAGACCCAACAAACACCCCTTGATAGTCTGCATGTCCATGAAGTCTCCCCTATTAAAAGGAAGACCTCCCCCCTCCTTCCCCCCCTGCATCCAATTCTGCTAAAAAGAAAAAGAAAAAGCATTGTCCTGCTGAGATAGAAGATAGTTCCATCAACATTTCAGATGCTAAAGGAGAGCAGAACTCCATGCTGCTGTTGGAGACAAACAGTCCGTTGTGTTTGGGGGGCCCAAGATCTGCCAGGTTGGCCAATCAGTCAGCTGTGGGCCCTTCTTCGGTGTCCAAAGGTAAACAGGCTACTTCCTCAGACTTGGAGGTTGATGATTCTGAGGATGAGGAGTTCATCCCTCAGCCTGAGGAGTCCATAGTGAGGAACAGGTGGAGCTGATGCAGACCGAGGCCTTTGAAGAACAATTTGAGGACACGGAGGAGAAGCTGGGTACTGGTAAGGAGAAGGAGGAGCTGCATGTTGATGGGGAAGGTGAGGTTGATAAGGAAGATGATGATACAGAGGATATTGAAGCTGAAGAGGAAGAAATTGATGGTGATGAAAATCAGGAGGAAGAAGAAAAGTTTTCTGTTGCTCCTCTTCACATTGATAATAAGGAGGTCGACAGAGTTGCTAAAACGAGCAGTGAGAGGGGGTTGCCTTCTCATTTTAAATCTCATCTTGAAAACTTACACCAAGTGGCTAAGGAGATGAAAGCCAAGATTGATACTAACAATGAAAAAATCAAAAGAATGGAGAAGGCTATCTGCAGTCTCACCTCGATCACTCATGGTATTATGTTGAAAGAGGTCATGGAGACTATGTCGGGAAAGTAAAAAATCAATAAGCAGAAAAAGAAACTCAACCTTGTTGAAGACCCTCAGGTGGCTAAAGATAATAAAAAAGGAAAGAAGGCCCACACTAAAGATGATTGGGAGGCGTCGCTGGATGCTCTGCAGAGAAATTGGGACCTGATTAATTAAGTCTCTTTGGGTCCCTGGTGTTGTTTCTTTGTGTGCAGGTGTTGCTGTTTTTTGGCTGCTGTTTGTTTTTTTTTGCTGCTCTTTCTTTGGCAGGCCTGTGTGCCTTGCAATTTCTTCTTTTGGCCTGCGTGCCTCTGTTTTAATTTCAGACTGTTGATGTTTTAAACTCTTCGGTCAGGGTCCTTTCCTTGCTTAATTAATCAAAAACTATCTGGAGCATCTGTCTCATTCTTCCAAGCATATTCTCTTGAATTTGGAAGTTTGATTCAGACGTGCTAATAACTGTCCTATCATTACCTGTACCCAACAACAAAATACAAGGCCAATGTCTAAGAAATATCACACATCTCTCACAAGTCAATAACCAAAAAACAATTGGTCTGGAACTAGTGGAGACCATCTCTAAACCACATCATGAAAAGGGTTGTTCCGACATTCATTGTCATAATGTATGACTATATGAGTCTCCAGCCAACTCTGCCCCCATTACCCAACCTTAATACAATATTACAACATACATGAACCAATGTTCAACTTATTATCCACATTTGATTAGGTATATCATTCAATATCGCTGCCATTCCTTTTGTGGTTGTTAGCCATTCATGCTGTCATTCCACATGGGACTGTTGGCCAAATCATGCCACCCATAGATACAAGATGTGATTTGAAGTGAGTACTCAAATAGTTAAACGTTACTGCCATCTCAAAGGACAGAGTCAAATTGGGGCTCAGGTTGCTAGTCAAAATTTGTCAACATAACAAATTGGCAATAAGTTGTGAATTGTGCATTATATGATGTTTTATTGGGATTCAATTGCAAAATTTTGATTCAATCTTTATCAACCTTATTTCATGAGTAGTGGTTCACAAGAACACATCTCACATCTCTCATGTGCATAAATGGTCCACTTAGCTCTCATTGCATCTAGGTGATGCTCATAGGGGTGAAGCAGTGGGACTTCTTAGGATGTCATCTGTCCCAGTACTACTCCGATTCAAGTGTACTTAACCATGGAGTTTCTGCCAAGATCAAGCCCACTTAGCTTGCCACCCCATTTGCAAAACTTTCAGCAAGCCTTGTGCCTTATGAATGATTCATTTTAGATCTTCCTAGCTCATTCATTTACATTTAGGTGGTAAATGAATATCAACTCAAAATTATGAAATTGAATCCCATTAAAACATCATATTTTGATACATTGCACAAACACCACTCAAAGCTATGTATTTGAATTCCAAAACCATCATATAACTTGATACATTGTCAAATACCACCTAAATGTAAATGAATGAGCTAGGGAGCTCTATAATGAATGATTCATAAGACAACACTTTGGGGTAGCAAACTAAGTGGGCTTGATATTGGGTGAAACTCCATGGGTAAGTGCACATGAGTCAGAGTAGTATTGAGATGGGTGAGCTCTGGTAAATCTCTATGCATCACCCCTATAAGCACCACCTAGATGCAATGAGTGCTAAGTGGACTATTCATGCTCATGAGAGAAGGGTTCTTGTGAACCACTACTCATAAAATATGGCTCGATAAAGATTGACTCAAAACTATACCATTGAATTGCAATAAAGAAATCAAATAATTGGATACACTATGAAAACACCACCTAAATGTGAATGAATGAGTTAGGGAGCTCTATAATGAATGGTTCAAAGGGCACAACACGTATTGTAACATTTTGCAAATGGGGTAGCAGGCTGAGTGGGCTTGATCTTGTGGAGAACACCATGGTTAAGCATGCTTGATTCGGAGTAGTATTGGTATGGCTGACCTCTCGGGAAGTCTTGATGCTTCACTCATGTGAGCATCACCTAGATGCAATGAGTGCTAAGTGGACCATTCATGCACATGAAAGATGGGTTCTTGTGAACCACTCGATAAAGATTGATTCAAAACTATGTAGTTGAATCTCAATAAAACATCATATAGTTTGACACATTGCAAAAACAGCACCTAATTGTAATTATGCAACTAGTTATACCATACTTGACAAAAATTGCCTCTTTTTTGTTAATATTTTGAATATTCTCTATTTAGTAAATTTGATTTTTTCTTGATATTATTCATGAGTGGTGTTAGAAGTTAAAATTCTTACTCTTGGGGCACACTGAGTCATTGTAGAGTAAGAGTCCTGCTATTATAATGCCACAATCCCTTTATGGTACTGTTCGCAAAATCATGCCTCCCTCCCTCATGGCACCATTGGCTACTCAATTCACGATCTCTGAACCATCTACATTTGTTTATTGATAACTTAAGTCATTGCTTCTGCTACCATCCACTTTATGGAATTTTTGGCTACTCAACTCATAATTTCTTTGACCATCCTCATATGGGAGTGTTTGCATACTCCACTCATCATTTTTGCCAGCATACCCAAGAAGAATATTATCTAATTAACTCAGCATCACTACTACAACCCCCTTTTGGGACTGTTGGTTAATTTTATCGTATAAGTAGAACCTAAAACAAACTGACTAGGGAGGCAATGGGGTCAGCAGCCCTTTAAAAGTCAACTGCAGATGCTCAAAAGTAACTCTATTCAAAGCTGAAACAACGTGTCATGCTCCTGCAGAAAGTAAACACTTAAGAAGAAAAGCCGATGCCACATTAATAGGTCAGCATAACCATAAAGATTTAACACAGCAAGGAAAGCTTGATTCTACATTGTCAACAGCAAAAAAGCAAAACTATCACAAAGTCAATGTTGCTGCAGAGTTGGCCAACACTGGCCTCTATAAACTGGTTCTAAATTCTTCTTTTGTTTGATGCCTTGGGAGGTATGCTGGGCCTTAGGAAAATGGCAGGCCAAAGTGTGTATGGTCAACTGGAGTAACCAGTAAGCCTATAAATACAAAATTCAGTGAGATTAAAGTAGGCTGCCATCAGGATGGTAGGCATAGCCAGCCAAAATTAAATAAAAAATCATTAATCTGATGAAGGTTGTCTAGGAGAGAGATTGGGTCCTTTTGCTGTCATTGAAGTTAAATATTGTCAAACTCGATGTAAACAAATCCCTTGCAACAGCCACTCTGACATTGAAAAACTGCAAAGCATTCCATAGAGATAAATAGACCACTTTCAAGTGAAAAAGAAAACCACTTTCAAGTGAGCAAGATTAGGAGTTTCTGTAGCCAAATCCTTATAGCAGGCTCCTTAATAATATGTTAACAAATCACCGCATTACCTAGACTGCCTTTTGATGCCCATTGAAATTAATTCTATTGTCCCTTTCTCCTGACATTTAAGGATACGCTAGGGGATTTGGCCAAGTCAAGTAGAATTTGACACTTTACTTTGTGATCTCTTTACCTCCAAAAATTCACTGTAATCTTCTCTTACAATGCTGTTTTGCTCAGAAGCAACATTCAAGGGGCATCTTCCCTAAAAAGTTATGTTGGATTGCATTCAGCCTTGTAGGGCTAGGCTTGCATTATTGTCATCACTTTAACACAGGGAAGATGCGCAGCAGAGCTTGAACACAGATTACTGACGTGGAAATTGCTCATCTTTAGCACAAGACCATGGTCCATTGGACTTCATCTTTTGCTTGGCTTTATGAGCACTCTGCTTAGATGGAATGTGGAACTCAACTTGTACTCCTTTAGTTAATTTCTGTCCTTAAGCAGTTTTCAGTGAGCCAGGAGTTGAAAATTCATGGTGTGAACTATTCTAGAGATTTTTACAATGTTAGGTTGAAAGGTTTGTTTTTACAAGCTTTTGCTAAAATATGGACCTGGAACACAGATGAAGCAGAGTGTGTCTCTGCATGCCATTCTGAAACTTGTCATTCTCAGAAAAATGAAGGGTAATATATTGACCTTGTATGGATGTTAGGACATTCAAATAAGGAGATATGTGTGATGAGTTGGAATTTATTTTGTGGCTATAAATTAGTTTATGGAGGAGACTGCAAAAACTAAAGCAAAATAATCAGAAGAATTGTTTCTTATTTTACAAGTGAACCGTAGAGTGGTAGCAATGCACCCTCAGGTTTGCCAGATTGGCAATCAAGGACTCAAATTATAGAGAGTTGTTAAAGTTTCATATTAGATTGTCCCTGGTAATTGGATCATCGTACACAATCATGTCTTTGGCATGGGTTGACATATAAATGATGAACAAATAATTTTGTGTCTATTAATTTTTTTTTAAACAGATTGCTGGAATTCAATAATGTTTTGAGCCAAACTTTTTGCATCATTTTGCACAAAATTACTTGTTTGCGCAGAATTAGAAATTCATCAAAATTACTTGTTTGCGCAAAATTACTACTTGTGAGCCAAACTTTTTGCATCAAATTCCTTAATAATAAGGTCTCTTCATCTGAAATGCATTTACTAGCTGACTGTATATTTAGAGTGAAATTGCGCAGAATTAGAAAAATGCATTTGGCTTTAAAGCATTAGAAATAATAAAATATAACTTGGTATGACTTTTCTGATACAAGCATTTATAATTTGTTCTACACAATGTTTTTCTGTCATACTTTTCATTTTGTTAACACTTAACACGATCTACGATTTAATTTTTTAATTAAAGGTGTTTGTCTGAAGACCTGTGATTCCTGTTCTTCTGCAGTGGGAAAGTTTTTCGACGCTTTGTGCCTATGGGTAATATTCTTGCAGCAGTGATAAATGAAGCTGTCACACCCTTCACTTGCTATTGGTACTTGGCTTTGATTGTAAGAGAGGAAAGAAAGCTTGCTTTGGTTTTTCAGGTAAGCTCACACTGAAACTATGGTCTTGTTTAAGGAGTAGGTTTGGTTAATCTCATCTTCTGTTCTAAAAAATGTTGGATCATCAGGAACTGCAACCGCCATTGGACATGTTGGTTCCAATATGGAAATCTTTGTGCAGTGCCATTGCCAATAAAATGTTGCAGCAATCAAATGATGGAGATTGATCTTCCTCATTTGTATAGAGTTTTGTGCAATTACCTTGGGCTACCTTGGGCATTTAAAAAATGGGTAGACAAATTGTTCTTTTTTATTGTAAGCAAGCTAGTGCGCTCATAATTAGATTTCTTTAAAAAAATTCTTCTCACAGGCTTGTGTAAGACTAAGTAGCACAGACCTTGGATTTCAAGAGCAAATCTGTTTTGTGCAATTACGATTTATTTCTCCTGGCTGAGATTTTCAACTAGAGTTTTAACAGCTCCTCTCCATATGGCTATTGTTTGCTCATGTTTGAAATGGGTTTTCAGTTTGCCAATTTGGGATTTTCATGCGTATCATCTTAATTTGCTGTTTTACGTAAGTGTTTGCCATGGCAGATATCTGAGGCACAGAATGTCCAATCTCTTGCGTATTTCTTCTTTCCCAAACACAGTTAAGATTGGGAGTTGGTATTTGATATATACCCATCTCTTGCAGTCTACCCTTTTATGGGAAATATGCACTATATTCGTTGTCTGACATTACTTAAGCATGTCTTTAAGATAAAACCATTCCACGTTTACCACATTTATGTTAGTATACAGTTGCATCTTTGAAGCTTGTCTGTCATGATAATTGATATGAAAAGTGTCTCAAAAGTTTTAAAACGTGCATTGAAACAAAACCAAAATAAGCTTGGGAAACCAAGATTTTTGAAAAGAAATTTATAATGAATTATTTACTTCCTATGTGATCTATTTCACAGTAAGTCCTGCACCTAACTCCAAAACTCTATAACTCAAGACTAGGTCTTATGAATGTATTGGGTTTGAGATTTTCATGGAATCACGAGATTCAAAGTATGCATTTATAGCTTCAAGGCACTCAGGTCCACCACTAAATGTTTTCATGATAAGAATTTCTGGTATGGATGTTTAATGAATAGAACTGAGCTGTCAAAAGCAAATAAAATTTAATAAGGCAGAAGCACTTTTGACAGTAAGTCCTGCACCGAACTCCAAAACTCTATAACTCAAGACTAGGTCTTATGAATGTATTGGGTTTGAGATTTTCATGGAATCACGAGATTCAAAGTATGCATTTATAGCTTCAAAGGCACTCAGGTCCACCACTAAATGTTTTCATGATAAGAATTTCTGGTAGGGATGTTTAAAGAATAGAACTGAGCTGTCAAAAGCAAATAAAATTTAATAAGGCAGAAGCGCTTTTGCTTATCTTTTTCTGGCCATAAGAGCATATGAAGGATTTCACATATTTAGCGCTCCATTCAATCAAAGAATCATTATCATCCAAATTCTACTGTCTCTATGAGTTCCCTCTCGAGCATAAGACACAGCCTATTCACATGTTTAGAAATGCCGACTTGGTAACTGATTAAGTAATAACGTGCAGCAGTGATAGGATGGATTATATTAAACCATATGCATGCAGGATTCTTGGAAGTATGAAACCAAAGCAACGGCTTATTAACTATGTTTCATGACATTTTTAGGACAGAGCGGAGATGGCAGGTATTGCAGGGATGTGTTTCTTGAGCAACAATGTTGGCAGGACATTTTTTGGGGATGGCAGGTGACAATACTACGTTAACATTTTTAATATAAACATGGACAAATGTAAAGCAGTAAAATTCAAAATAAAGGACATCATAAAAAAATATAAAGAAATTAAAACAAGTATAGTAGAACATGAAAATGAAAAATTTCGTTGATTCAGGTATAGCTGTATATAAAATTAAAAATCCTTCAACGAGGTTTTGTTATTGTAACAATGCATCATGTCACCATTTTGTTCTTCTAGCAAGGGCCTTGTTGTCATAAGCAACGAAGCAAACTGAGAGATTGGGCACTCACCATTTTATTTCATTTGTAAGATGCAACGAAATCATGCCCGCCTTGTCGACATATGAAAAAGCATTGTGAGCAGTTGAAGTATCAGAAGCTTTTAGATCACTTTCAATTAGTGTATTGTTTAGCCAAAAGAAGATTTAAATGCCTATTTTGGGACAAAGAATCTCATGTTTAGTAATGAAAGGCCCTTTTGATAGTTAGAATTATAGTTTGAAAACTTGGACTCAGCGAAAACTCTGCAGCCTAAAATTTTGATTCGGAGTCGAGAAATAACCTTTTTTTTTATAGATACTCAAAATAAATTTAAATAATGCAAAGATATATAAAGAATAAATTGGGAGAACACACGTGTCTATTTTGATAATAATAACATTACTTGGATTGGGATTGACTGGGCAAACCGAAAGTATAAATAGATTTCAATTATGTGGGAGATTAAAAATTATTGAAAATTTCAAAAAGGAAAAAATTGTTTAAATTTACCATATAAAGAAAAAAACTGTACTTTTGCATTTGATGCATCCCAAAATGGCCTTTTTATGTTTTGCTTTCTAAACTGAGGTAAAATTCCCCAACATAGTTTGAGGGTAGTACCCAAGGCACATTCCCCATCATTATGTAGGGCAAAGTTGGGGACAAAGTCCTTGTCTCGAGGCTCAAGTTAAGGTTTTCAAAGGCCATAGGGATCTTTATGGTTCATGCCATTTTACATAACTTTATTGTTTCACAAAATTTGTCAATAAGTCCTTTCAATTGCTTAACAATTAGTCCATGCTATTAAGATTCTAATTATTTTAGGAATTTAAATTAACAAAAAAATATGGGTTTACTAAAGGTTAAACTTAAATTACTTTTTTTTGCACGACTTCTCTCACAAGTTTACATGGCTGTGAACTTACAAACAAGTCTGGTGAGAAATTGTTAAGATTGCAAGCTTTGTTTAGAAATCGTTATTTGCTTCTCTCATTCCATTCACGGTTGATTTATTTAATTTATCAATATCTATTATGCTGAAGTGCTAGACAAAATTATAAAAAACATAGTGACAATAGACATTTTGATCTTCGTGGTAGTGTTTTTGGGGGTTTGAAAATTTTGAGGATGGCCCAAGGGATGTTAGTTGGCCCATATATCTTAAATTGTGGGACAAGCACATCTTAGAAAGTTAGAGAGGTTTTATCACAAATCCTCTTTCATTAAATGTTTATGCATAATTGTCAATGATTGATGGTTGTCTACACTTAATGTGGATATTCCACTACTTGGTTCCAATCACATTTTGATTGATTTAAGTTGATCCTATACACAATGTTTGACCTTGAGAGACCAAAATTGGGGGAAAACATGTAGTTTATAAATTAACGAGACTTATTTTCTCCTACAATGTAATTCAAAAAGTTCACACACAGCATAAATCTTTACCTAAAACAATGGAATTTGACAAACCAAGGTGAACCTAAATGTTAGGAAGAAAAAACTCAACTACATTATGTCTTAAGGGTTTACAAGGAATAAGAAAACACATCTTACTAAACCAATCCGCAACCACAAACAAACAATAATGCCTTGTTTTTTGATATGGGTAATCTTATTACGAAGTTCACGGAGTTTCTCTCCCCTAACCTATATGGATCCCACAATGACTTGTACATACCCAACTTCCTATGCTTGGCTTACTTGTATTATACAACACATATCTCTCAATGTGAAATCTGAAACATGATTTTGCATATTTGTTCAATGCAACTAATGTTATGCCTATTACCACATATGCTCAAGTTTTTATATGAAACTTGGGGCCTCCTTTGATATTCTTTGGATTCTAGTTTTTTTTATTTTCCCTTGGTGGGTTTTGTTCATAAAGATTTAGGCCCTTGTCAAATTTTTTGAGGTCTTTGGTTCAATGTTTGTTTGAGTTCCTTTCATATTGAAACCTTGTTTGTTTTATAATCTCCATGTTTGTGTTTGTCTCCAAGTTTCAAACTTCAAATCAACTTTGTATGCTCCTTATCAAGGCTATTTGTAGTTGAATGAGTCATCAACATCACATAGTTGCTCTCATGCCTAGGTATCATTTTTTGAAAATTAGTTTAGTCTATTATGTTGTAGTCTAAATCCATACCCACATTTTATCTTGTTAAATTCATATTGAGTGCCTAATTCTTGGGGATGACGCTACTATTTTCCAAGTGACATTCCCTTTGAATCCTTGTTTTCTCTTTTTGGTGTGAGTTTCTTTTGGATGTCAATCTCTCACACCCATATACTATTAGAACCTTTTGGTACATTTTGGTCTTTATTTGCTCATGATGTACCTAGTGGTTCAATTATTTGATAGGTATTTATCTTGAAGCCTCCAAGTTCTAGATTGGTGGTGTGAACAATTGCCAAGTGGCATAATCTCAAAGGCTCATAATTTTGCTAAGTAGCTTTTGCACAAATGTTAAATGTGGTGAGTTGAAATAGATAAGAGATCAAATTTTGAATTGCATTAGATCTCTTCATTTCATTTTCTTGTCTTGTAGTCTCTGATGTTTGATAAGTACTCAATATGGATTTGTAACCTTGCTTTCTCCCATTTTAAATGTGCTTTCCTTGATATTTTAAAGAATTGTGGTCTAACCCTTTTATGTGCCCAAGTTTGATAAAAAATTAAATTTGGGATTGTGTAATGCCCCCTACTCAAATATAATTTTATTTTGTTACAACAGTTATTTCCTTTATCAAGCAATTTCCTTAAGGATAATTAAGGGAGTGCTTAAAGGAGAATAGTTATATTATAAAAAATGAAATTTAATAAAGCTTAGATTTAATGAAAAGTCAAAAGGCATGTGGATGAAGAGTTGTGTCTATTAAAGAAAAAGGGTATATAAAGAAGATCAATCAAGGAGAAGGGGCCATGAATCGAGAAGACATTTTTATAATATTATCCTTGTGGAACATGAATCGTGGTACTTCAAAACGAAACCTCTCAAGGTTTGGAATTAAGGATGAAAACTGCTTAATTTCTATCATTGGGTTAGTGAATGGAAACACCTGATTCAGGTAGGCTCTAAGACATTTCTAAGACATTTAAATAAATAAAGATCACTGTCGATTGGAGAAAAAATAATGGCTGATATAGATGATAATTTCTATCTTTTTGAGATACATGCTAAGCATTAAATTTGAATTAATTTAATAAACTGACAAAACTACAATTTCTAGGTTGATTGCACACTTATAATTAATTGTGCAACTATTATTGTGAGTAAGATCTTATTATTTAAAGAAAAACAAGGAAAATCTAAAAAGGGACATTTAAAATTGTATAAGAGTTGGATCTAGCTAGCCTGTGAGTTTATTTTCATATGCAATTAAGTGACATAGCCAACAAATATTACCAAAGAGAATTAAGAAAAACCCAAAATTCTATAGACAAAGTGATTGAAGCCCCTTTAGATTCTGAAACAATAGAAGTAAAGATGGTTAGAGAAAATGACAACTATGCTTATGTACAAGAAATAGATAGAAAATTTGACCTAATGATAGATATGGCGAGACAAATGTTATATAAGATGAATAATGTAGAAAATCCCAATTATCAAGATAGTGAGGAAACTTCTAATAGTAACAATAATGAGCATAAAAGCTACACACAAAGAACCAAGGTTGGGTTTATAGATAGACCCCTTTTGTCCCATGTTAATTCAAAGAAAAGAAGTTTCCATTGAAGAAACACAAAATTCAATGCAAGATGATATCACCGCTTGTTATGTAGAATATATAAATCTCCTTGAAGAAATTTAAGAAGGAATGTCTTTCACAAATTACATAAATATGAAGAGGAAGAAATGTAGCTTAGACCCCAATCAAGACAAAATGAAAATCAACAAACTTTGGGTAAGTTAACATTATCTACATTTGATAGATCTAATAAGTATGTTTTTGATTAAGGTAAAAGCATGTTTTGAAGGGACCTGAAAGCCTTTACAATAAAAAAACAAAGCTACAAAAAGAACAATTTGCAGCCAACCAAAAGCCAGCCCCCAAACAAGACCCGTCAAGATTTACATTTAGAACTACTCTTGTGGGAACAAAGAGTCATGTCAAAAGAAGGCCTAGAGAATTTAGTTGTCTTGCCCTTAAAAATAATCCAACCTTCCTCCACTTGTGCTGCATATCATGCCAAGTCAGCTCATAATTTTCGTGAAGAATGCCTGCAACCACAATCTCAGAGATTTCATCATTATTCCTTTGTGTAGGCAAAGACTTGTTGGAAAAGCCACCAGAAGTGATAACCAGAGCGCTATCACTAGAAATGGCTACTAGAGACCCAATCTCTTGCTCTTTAGGGGTTACAAGATGATGATCTTGTGCAACATCAACAACCCCATCATTTGAGACATCCCAAGGGGATACCTCAAAACCCTGCGACTCCGATGCAACCACCTTTGAAAAAATAATGTGTTGTTCAGATTTCTTCTCAACCATATAATGTTCTTGAGAGGCACCATTCCACCATGTAGTCATCCTAGCTTTTTTCTCAAATCCGCATTGTGCAACAACATGACTTGTTTTAAAACATCTTCTACAACGGAAGGGAATCCCCTCATAGTCCAAAGATTGGACCCAAGACCCCTTAGAAGATTTAAGTAAAATCTCAACAGGCAACCCTTTTGAAACATCCATTTCAACCAGTATGCAGGCAAAGGTGGAATGAAAAATGTTAGAGGATTCACCATCCACCAATAAAAAATCACCAAGGGCTTCACCCACTTCCTGCAGAAGAGGGTCAATCCATAAATGGAGGGGAATATTAGGCAGCCGAACCCAAATTGAGATCTTATTGAAGGTTTCAGAAGAAGGGTTGAAATCAGAATGCCAAGGCTTAATCATCAACAAATATTTGTTCTCCCAACTAAAAAAATTGTGACATAAAATTATATTTCTATTCTGAGCATTGTCAAACTTGGCAACAAAAACCCCTTAGCCATGGGGAAAATATGGACTTTACCAAAAATTAGAATTTCGTGGAAATCCAAGAATGCAGTTGAGGGAGGCTAGGCCAAAAACCCCTAAACCGATAGATCACCCAACGAACGGAGAGCTCAGAAACATTCTCATTTATTTCCTCTATCGTCTCAGCCTTCAGATTCCTTGTGATGGCATTGGCAACAGGGACAAACCTACCAAACGACAACCTCCCATGTCGGAATCTCGCCTCCAGCGCCTTGGCCTTGGCCACAAGGTCACAACCCTTAGCACACCTCCTGACAAACCCCTTGTTGCAGGAGACACCAGTCCCATTCACATCAAAGTAGTCACCGCCCTAGACACCACCCCTGCCGACATAGCCCATGCCATCTGCATTGATTGCTTGAGTGTTTCCATATGCTCAGGCCTTAGGGTTTCCGAATGGGTTTCCATCGTTGGGCGCCATAGGACCAAGTGATCTAATAAGTATGTTGCTTGTGCATGGGTGCATAAATTAGACACATACCTATCGCTGGAACCAATGACCAAGTACAATGCCATCAAATTTGCAACCTTACACTTGGAAGGATCAACACACTGATGGAAAAATTGTTGTCATTGATGTCAAAGAACTTGTAAATGGCGAGGAGTTAAACACAGGCTGACCCATGTCTAGCGTCCCCTTGAAAAGGTTTTGTAAAAACTAAAATATATGCAAAAATTAGTAAGGACGATCCCCCTCTAGGTGCCGCCCCAAGTTGGGGATTTTTAAAATAAAAATAATAAATTAATTTTATTTTTAATGTGGGACAACTCCCCTAAAAAAAAGGTGTACCCAATTTTTGGGAAAGAAAATAAAATAAATAAAAATCATTATTGGTGAGTGGGACAACCCCTCTTGAAGAGTCATCCCTCTTGGGTGAAGAGACACTTTGGGAGATATAAAAAGAGGTTGTGAGGAGGTTTCAAATCAATCAATTTTCAAGGAATATTTTGTATATGAAGAGTAGAAATAAAAAGCCATTCAAGTAGATTTATGAGACATATGTGAGAAAATTTCTAGTAGTGATTTTGTGAGGAGAAAAAAGAAGAGACACAATCAATATCATGGTAATTTATGAGTAGATTTCATGAAGACATTATTGCAGATTTCATGAGCAAATTTCATGAAGACATTATTGCAGATTTTATGAGGATATTATTGCACATTTTGTGAATGAAAATATATGAGTGGATTGGAGTCTCCTAGGTTGATGCCTACAAATTTTGTAAGAATATTTATACTAGCAAGATTTTGCTATGGTTTTCTCCTATAAGGGTTTCCACATAAAATTGTGTCTCTTGTGCATGTTCTAAATTGCTACATCTTGCATGAATGGTATTTCTATGGATAATTAGGGCTTGAAGTAATATTGCTATGCTTGATTAAGTTAAGAATAAGTGAAGTTTTAATCTATACTGATTCACCCCTCCTCTAAGTGTAAGTGTGTGTTTCATCATCCACGATTGGTGTTGTTACATGGGAAAACTGCTAGAAAGAAACTAGTTAAAGCATATAAACATTAATCTAACCTACATTAAACAACAAAGCACAAAGAAAATAACGAAAGAAATAACTGAAACATTCTCACCGAATATCTGTCCACTTCTTCGAATTATCTTTGTTGTCCTTCTCCATTTTTCCTTCTGTAGTGTAATTGCCCTCAGATTTTCAATAAGTGTGCAAGTATAGCCATTGTATGTATGTGATTATAGAAAAATATCAAAGATTACGAGTTGCTTCCAAAAGTATATCGATTTCAAGGAGGAGGAATAATGATGATAGCTATGTCAATTTATAGGAAAATGGTTTTCGAACGATCGACTTAGATTCAAAAGAGAGATCAACGATCGAGATTGATGAATGCCATGCGATTGAGATTTGTGTCAGTTAGAACATGAGTTGGAAAGTCTGCAGGATAAAGATTAAATTATTATTTAAATTAATCTGGTGTTAAGACTATTCGAAAATTGAAAGAATAAGAGATCAAGATTAAATAAATGATTTAATCTTTAGTTAAAAGTATTCAAAAATTAGAAGAATAAGAGTTTGAATGAAAAGGATAAAGATAGAATTTGGAGAATGATATGTTTGAATGCACACATGAATTAATTAATTAAATAAATATTTTAATTAATAAATATGTTCATGCATAAGAGTTAGAACTAAACGACTGACTGGTTATGACAGAGAGTGTCTTTGTAGAGACAATCATATGTCGAATCAGGAGATAACTGATTGCTTCAAATAGATCTCGAGTCAAGTGATAAGTGAATACTTAGATAAGTAGGCGATAGAAGAATGTGACAGGAATAATTATTTTTATGAATTAAATGTTCATTTAATTCAACATTCAAAATTTAAGGATTTAATTAAATATATAATGATTTATTTAATTGATTATCGAAAAGGTTAATTGAATAATTAAATAATTCGAAATGAATATTTAATTATAGAAAAATATGATAAAGGGTAAATTAAATAATAAATTATTTAATTCAGAAAGAGAATTAATTAATTAGCGATGCAATTAAATAAATATGATTTATTTAATTAATCAAGGTTGAATAAAGTTCATAATGAATTAATTAAATAATTAAATTTATTTAATTAATAAAAGAAAGATGTGTTTAGAAAGTAATTAAATAATTATCATTATTTAATTGTGACCATGGTTATTTAGAAATTATGTCAAAAATGGTACTCGCAGGCCTAGACCAATTTTTCAATGTCTACAGTTTGCCCCTCTTTGATACAATGTCATTTCAGCGTTTGTGTCAAAGAAAATCGATCAAAACATGCCCCAGTCGTGCCCCAGTATGACATAGGTTAGGGTATGCCCCCTCGGGAAAATTGATGAATTTTTAGAAAAAAACCCAAAAAATTAGGAAATAGTCCCGATAAGTTAATTTGATAGTTAGAAACGCAATGGAGTTGAAAAAAATGAATTTAGAGGTGTTAGGTTTGTGTACGGGTTGACTGAAGATGGAAGTTTACGTAGCCAATAGACAAGGTCAAAGGAAATGCCACCCTAAACCCTAGGTATAAATAGAATTGGGGTGAAAATCAATTCATTTTCACCCTAAACAATTGGAGAAAAGAGATTTTTTCTCTGACCCTTTAGTGAAGATGTCGCCTGTTCCCTACACCGATCATCACAAATACTGGATCTGGACCTTTAGACGCCCTACCGATGTAGGACCCCTGGTACATACCCTTGAACAAACTTTTGAAATTTTGATTTGCACGTCTTTTTTGGCATTTAAAGTTTAATTATCAGATGCGTCACTTCTAGTTCAACACATATGCATTCATACGTGACACATTTGCTCATGGAATGACACATATGTTAAAACATGTCTAGGTCATGTTTGGGTTTTTTAGGTAATCAACACAATTGAGAAAATATGCACCGCATTTGTAGCTATGCATCACATATGAGATTATTGTAGTCGCATATAGGTTTATGAAACACATTTGTTTATTTGCATCGCATCTACATAATAGATAGGCTAATAAAGTGCACCGCATCTGCAATTTATGTGACACATTTGTCTGATAATAGGATGCCTTGATTTTGTGACACATTTGGTTTTTTGCAACACATATGCATGTTTGTACGACGCATGTGTGATTTAGAATGACACATTTGATATTGTGCACCACATTTGTTGTTGAAGCAACGCATCTGACTGTCAAAATTTTTGAAAAAAAAATCTTATGTAAAAATGAATGATTTGTTGTCTGACACAATCTTTAAATGCCTTTTGCAGGTTGTATTAGATCCGATTTATACCCAGGAGTCACGACTAGAGACATATGAGCTTAGAGATCAGCTATAGAGTGGTGATACATGGATGTTATGGAGATTAGGGTTTCATCACGTATGTACCATGCCCACCATTCAGGTGAACAAAGGCATGCTTACTGCTCTTTGCAAGAGATGGCATTCAGAGACCTCGTTTCATTTGCCTACTGGAGAGGCAACTGCCACATTGGAGGATGTATATAGGATTTTGAGGTTGCCTATTAGAGGCAAGAGAGTGATGAATGATACACAAAGGGGTTATAGTGAGATTACTAGGTTTTATGTATATGATGATATTAGGCGGTTAGGTATAGAGCATTATGAGATTAGATGGCAGGTTTTGGCAAATGGATACAAGAGTATAGATTGTATGTTATGCACATTGATTATTGGTATAGTTCTTCTTGGCCGTTGAGGTCATGGATTTCTTGTTGGGTGGGGAGAGATGCTTGTTGGCATGTTAGAGAGGAAGGTTGTTTATGCCTGGGGGCCATGTTATATTTCCATCTTCATGATATAGCTTATAGAGACGCTCAATCGATGAGTTGTGGCACTACCCTTCTTATGATCTAGGCATGGGAACACATTGTTGTGTTCCGTCCCCCAGTTACTGTTGATCGGGATGCTAGATCCCCTTATGTTTTTTGTGATGCGGGAAAAAATACATAGAGCCATGTTGGTGATACTGGGTATTGGAGGCATGCACTTGACACATTAGTTCAGTTTACTTGAAGGCCATAAATGGATTGTGGTCGATGGTCCGATGAGGATAAACACTTGCCTTTTTGTCAACAAACGCAGTATCTGATTGGGAGGATTGTTTCCAGTGTACATATTATTGAGAGACACCTTCCAGATTGTGTTTTGAGGCAATTTGGAGAGGTTCAGGATGAGCCTCGAGGTCGAGCAGAGTTTTCTCGGTCTTCTAGAGAGATTCCCTTATGGGGGCCTATGATACTGGTGGCGACAACAAAGATGAAAATTCAGGTGTTACATCCTATTCAGTGGGGTAGCAGATCTCAAGAATACAGTAGCCTATGATACTTGGTGGGCAGAGCATTGGCCTATACCTTACACAGATCTAGATTAGCCAACACCAGTAGAGAGACAGGGGATAGGGCCAAGAGGTCGGTGCATAGGCAGGGGTGGTAGAGGAGGCAGGGATGATGGAATAGGTGGTGGCAGTAGAGGAGGTCGACGAGGTCAATAGGGGAGGAGAGTTGGTTGGGTAGGTGGACTATCACCTATCCGTGAGGCAGAGGCTGAGGTTGAGGACATACCCATGTTGGATCTTGGCGATGGTGGAGAGGCTAAGATTGGAGGGGAGCATGTTGTCGATGAGGCAGGAGTAGAGGAGCATGTGAAGGCAGAGGTTGGAAGGGAGGACATGGATATTAATGTCCTTGGGATTTTGGTAGGATATGGAGTAGATGATGATGAGGAGGAGGTAGTGATGGCGGAGCAGGAGAGGGAGCTCTAAGATAGGATAGTAGAGGGTTGGGATGCCGAGGTAGAGGAGAAGCGAGGATAGGCTGTAGAGGCTCCCAGGGGCACCACAACAGATTTGTAGGCCCGATTAAAGGCCTTAGAGGAGAGGGTCAGGGTTTTGACTGTGGAGAGAGATGCTTTGCAGATGGAGAGGGATAGTTCTTTGTTGGAGAGGGACCATGCAGTGGCCAACAAACAGGAGACAGAGGGTCGGTTTGTTGAGGTCATAGCTTTGTGTACAGGTCCAGCTACAACATTCTCTCGGGAGTTAGTCTGAGTTGGTGATAGAGAGAGATACTACATGGACTTATATGAGGTAGAGGTTCCTCTCAAGAGACGAGCTCCTAGCTCCTCACAGGTACATAGTAGTAGGTCATAGAGTAGGACTCATACAAGGACAGTGAGTACAGAGGGGGTAGAGGGGCCTCACAAATCTAGACCATATGAAGGGCCTCCTTCTTCACACAGGTCATCGGGTTCCTGTCATCAGTCATCTTCACAGTCTCCACATGGGAGCAGTGGGAGTTCCAAATAGGGACATGTATTGTATTTTGATCATAGAGCTTGTGAGCTCCTTGTTATTTATTGATACATTCTAACATTGTACTGTGACACTTGTTATTTTGAGCGATATATATATATCATTTTTGGTGGCGTTTATATGATTTGCATATGTTCTATATGATGATGTTGTTTATTTTTATATGATTATGCAGTTTATTTCTATATGATTATGCATTATGATGTTTACCCAAGATGTTTTATTTCCTATGCTAATGATGTATGCACAGTATTTATAAATGTTATGAATGCATTCTAGGTTTATGAAAATAAGATGCAATGTGATGTTACTATTTATAATGCCATATGGATGGATGCATAATTTATACACATTTATGATAGGTAAATGGATGTATGTCATGATTATCTAAATGCGATGGATATGTCTATTCGTTTGTACTTGTTTAAAATGCAACATAACTAAATGATGTACTATATATAGACATATGCCAATTTTTACATAATAATTGTAGAATGTATGCATACACAAATTATCTATTTTTTTTGTGTGTCACAAGACTCCGTCATTATGTAGGATAGAGGAAATGTTAGCATGGATAACTCAAAATGTTAGTATTGAAAAATGGTTATTGGAAGAATGCATAATCTTTGATATTTTTCCATATATATAATAAGTTTTGCATTAAATCATCATTGTACGGGACATGACACAAATTGATAGTACAAACCATGATATGAGATAGACCATAGTGTACAAAGGCATCCACTTGCGAAAACAAGCAGTTGTAGACAAGGAGTGTCTTAACTCATACTAAGGGAAAAATTGCCCCAGTCTTTTTGTCCAGACAAACCATAGACAATAAACAAATAAAAGACGGGTCATGAGACGTCATTGCTCCTCTAAATCCTTCATGGGACATCCTTGAGGAAACTAGTAACATGAATCAAAATCCAAGGTTAAAAGATAGTTGATAGACAACAGTCAAAGAAAAAGAGTCCCGAGACATCCTTGCTTCTCTAAATCCTTCATGGGACATCCTTGAGAAAGCTAGTAACTGGACTCAAATACAAATTGATAAAAAGATAAGACAAAATAAGTTATAAAATACAAAATCCAATAAAATTATTTGCCAAATTTGATCTTGTGTGATTGTTTGATTGTTGGACATAGCTTGATGTCAGGGATCACACATACCGTATAAGACATTGAGTCTGGTTTTGACTTTGTGACCATCTGTATAAGGCATGACAAATCTTGGTTTCAGAAAGAAACGCGTTGTATAAGACGTTGAGCTTGATGTCGTTGATGCGACAAGCTGCATAAGGCTATGATAACTGATAACGCCTATTGTCAAGAAATACATATCTTGTATAAGACATAAGTTGATTGTTCTAACAATGTGTTTGAGTTTGACTTGATGATAGTTTTGACCTGTTTATCTTGTTGATGTGTGACTTGTCTTGTTATTTTGACTATTATGAGTGTGTGTGTGTTGAAAATGTATGACTTATATTGACTTGACATGATGTACCCTAAAGGATTGACCTAGTACGGCCTTGGGGGTTCATCGATTGATGGTCTTGCCTACATTATGCATGCAAAGACCTCGTAGTTTGACTTAGACTTTGACTTGACATAGCTGATTGAAAAAGATGTACTCAACTTAATGATACGACATGTGTGATAATGAGTGTGATAAACCCTAATGGACTGACCTAGTGTGACCTTGGGGGCCCATCGATTGATGGCCTTTCCTACATTATACATGCAAAGACCTTGTAGTTCGACACGACCAGTGATGTTGACATGTACAAAGAATGAGTCGTGATTTTATGTGTGTGATATGTGACAAACCTAGAAAGACGGACCTAATGCCTTGGGTGCACATTGATAAATGGCCTTTCCTACATCCAGTCATAGAGGCAACGTAGTTTGACTATGTCTACGATTGACTTGACACCATTGACTTCGACTCTATTTTTGGGATTTTTGACATGTTTCGATTTTTCATTTTTTATTTTTCTTTTTGGAGTTTTTTGATGTTTTTAAATTTTTTTCAGGACATTTTATGACGTTTTTGAGTTTTTTTCATGACATTTTCTGACATTGGGATCATATGTACAAGGTCTAATTGACACAGATCAAGGATTTTCTGCCAGTTGGGTATAAGACCTATAGGATGGAGTGGGGAGACACAATGGACTTGATGTCAATCATTCCAAGTTATGGATAGGAAAACCATTTATTATGGGTGATGGTGGAAAAGTATGATTGGAATGATGGTAGATGGAGTGAAGTCAACTACACATGGCACCTGTTTGCTAGGTTTTCACCATGGTACTTAATCTATAGCGCTACCGAAGTGGTTTTCACTATTTATTGATTTTTCAATTTTTTTAGTGTTAAAAAGTCGCCTGTTTACCAGGTTTTCATCAAGGTAACAATTTTTATTTTGTTTTTTGTATATTTTGTATTTTTGTATGACATGGTTCCCAGAAGCTATGCATAAAACCTCTTCAGATGAAGGTTGTTGATTGGTGACAAGAGTGGTTCTCCTTCAGGGGTTGAGAGTTGATATGCTCTTGATCCAAAGGCTTCTGTAGCAATATAAGGTCCTAACTAGTTTGGTTCAAACTTGCCTGGTTTTTCTCTTTCAGATTGATTCTTCAGGTTCTACATTAAGACCAAGTCACCAATGTCAAAATTTTTATTTAGAAATTTCCTGTTATAACTGCGATGAAGACAGTTTTGATATGCTTGAAGATGATCTAATGCCTTTTGTCTTCGTTCGTCTAAGAATTCTAACTCATGTAGTCGTGATACATGGTACTCTTTATCATCAATATGACCTTTCAAAGATACCCTTAGGGAAGGAATTTCAACCTCAATAGGCAAGATAGCTTTAGAACCGAACACCAAGGAATATGGAGTGGCGCCAGTGAGAGTACAGATGCTTGTGTAGTAAGCTCGTAAGACAGGATTTAGCTGTAAATGCCAGTCACGACCAGCATCATTGATAGTCTTTTGAGGATTCTAATGATTTTTTTGTTAAATGCCTCTGCTTGGCCGTTACCTTGTGGATAATATGGCATGGAAAAGTGATGCTGGATATGGAATTATTCACAAAGATGGAAAACTTCTTGTTTTTTGAATGAACAACCATTATCTGTGACGATGGATTAAGGAACACCATACCGAAAGATTATTAGTTTAGGATAAACTTGGAAATTTGTGTTCCGGTAATATAGGTCATTGGAATAGCCTCAATCCATTTGGTGAAGTATTCGTTGGTGGTTATGATGAACTTATGGCCATTGGAAGATGGAGGGTGTATCTTACCTATGAGGTCAAGTCCCCATTGGGCAAAGGGCCATGGTGAAGTTATCAGTCGGAGCTCCTGTGATGGCGCGTGTATCAAGTATCCATGCACCTGACACTGTCGACATTTCTCGATGAAGATATATGAATCCTTTTCCATTGTAGGCCAATAATAACCTAATCTCATAATCTTCTTGGCTAAGGTAGGACCACTAGAATTAGATCCATAAATACATTCATGTACCGCATGTAAGGTTACTTGTGCTTCTATAGCATCGAGAAATCTCAATAAGGTATTATCTAAGGCATGTCTATAAAGGGTATCTCCGATGATGGTATATTTGGAAGACTTACGAATGAATGTACTACGTTGGTTATTTGACAAGTCTAAGGGTAGGATTTGGGCATGGAGGTAATCATATATTTTCTTGTACCATGGGGAAGTAGGACCAACAATCATACACACCATTGCAAAATCAAGGACATAATAGGTAGGGACCAAAAGTTGCTCGACCAAAAACTCGAATTTAGGCACATTGCTAGGTATATCCAATAATGAACCAATGGGTTCCATAGCATCTGCTACCCTATTCTGAATGTGGGATATTTATTGAAAGGTGATGTTATCAAAGTATTGCTTGAAACTATTGGCCATGTGCCTGTAGGGAGTAATTTTCTCATCTTTAGTTTCATATTCATCATTGACTTGTTGGACTTCTAGCTGAGAATCTCCATAAACATGTAAATGCTTAATCTTCCATTGGACTGCCATTTTTAATCCTGTCACAAGGGCTTCATATTCCGCTATGTTTTTTGTGCAAGGAAAATAAATTTTGAATGACTTAGGGATAGTATCGCCTTGAGGTGTAACAAATAGTATACCTGCTCCTGAACCACGATTAGTATGTGACCCATGAAAGTATAATTTCCATGTGATTCTAGTGTCAACTTTGAAAATGAACTCATCAGGAAAATCTGCCACTAAAGGATGGTCAGCCTTAATTGGTGCGTCTGCCAACTGATCTACAATAATTTGCCCTTTTATCAATTTCCTTTCTACATACTGGATGTCATATTCACTAAGTATCATTACCCATTTAGCCAATCGGTTTGTTAGTGTTGCTTTACTTAGGAGATATTTCAGAGGATCTATCTTGGCGACCAACATGGTTTGGTGATTTAGCATATAGTGCCTTAGTTTTTTAGTAGAAAAAACTACTACAAGATATGCACGTTCTATGTTACTGTAGTTTAGTTCATATCCCACCAAAGTACGACTGATGTAGTACACTACCCTTTCATGACCATCATCATTTTGTGTAAGTAAGGCTCCTAATGTTGACTGAGTTGCTGAAATATAAAGTATCAAAGGCCTATCATATATAGGTGGCATTAACACAGGTGGTGTAAGCAGGCAATCCTTGATCTTTTGAAAAGCTTCTTGGCATTTGGGTGTCCATACAAATGGTACCCCCTTCTTGAGAAAATGTTGGAACGGATGTATCTTGTCTGCTAACTATACTATGAAGCATCTGATAGACTGTAGTCTTCCTTGTAATTTTCTTAGCTAGCTGATGTTGGTTGGTGGAGGCGTGTCCATTATAACTCTTACTTTTGTGGGGTCCACTTCAATGCCTCTTCTAGAAATGATATATCCTAGATTTTTCCTTGATTTAACGCCAAAGACACATTTTTTGGGATTGAGCCTTACTTTATAATTTTCTAGTCTCTGGAATATCTTGTCTAATACTTTCAAATGATCTACTCTTTTCAACTATTTTTCTATTAGATCATCTATATAATCCTCCATGAGAGTATGTACAAGTTCATGGAAAATAGTCATCATTTCCCGCTGATATGTAGCTCTAGCATTTTTGAGCCCAAAAGGCATAACATTCCAACAATATGTTCCCCATGGACATGTGAAAGTAGTGTTGTGTTTGTCCTCTATTGCAATTTTGATCTGATTATACCCAGAGAAACCATCCATGAGGGATAGCATCTCATATCCTGTTGTAAGGTCTATTATCATGTCAATGTTTGGTAAAGGGAATTCATCCTTAGGACATGCCTTGTTAATATCTTTGAAGTCTGTAAAAATGCGGATGCCCCTAGATGGTTTGGTTACTGGCACAAGATTTGATATCCATTCTGCATATTCTATGGATCTAATGAATCCGACATCCAATAGCTTCTTAAGTTCAACTTTGACTAGTAGAGTGATTTGTGGATGCATATTTCTTAGCTTCTGCTTGATGGGATTAACACCTGGCTATAATGGTAGATGATGCAATATAAGATATGGATCCAGCCCAGGCATGTCAGCATATGACCATGCAAAGTTTATTTGTCTTTTTTTAAAGAAGTCCTGAAACTCTGGTTGCTCTGTCTCCATCAAGGATGCTGTAAAGTATATTACTCGATGGTTTTCTTCAGTGTTTATGTTGATCTCAATAGACTCTTCTACTAATATTGGTGATTTTTCCTGAGTAACTGGGAGAATGTTCAAACCTCCATCCTTGGGTGCCTCAGAGAGGTTTTCGCCCTCAGATGTGTCCTTTATTTTTACTATTTCTTCGTCCAAAGGCGCCTTTTGGTTTTCACCTAGGTACTTGTCATTTTCATAATTTTCATTGTTTTTCTTTTTGTTTTCACTTTTGTGATTGGAGGTGTGAGGAGACTCCCCAAAATATGCCATGTCATCCAAGTCTATGGTAAGGCCAACTTTATGATCACCTCTAGGTATGCCTTCTCAAAGTCTCATGAACTCATCTATCACTTCATCGTTCTCGAATATGTCTAAGATGGGTGTACCTTGTTGATCCCAATCAATAAGTTAGGGATATACGAGGGGCATGTCATATTCAAAGTTATCAAATGTGGAGGCTGACAAGGTGAAGATAGAGTGGTTAACATGGTCACAAAAGTTTTGGACTAACTCCTTTTTGTTCTTTTTCCTATGGATAGGTTTATTTTGGGGTGGGACCACTGTAAGGGCTAGGCCATTAGAATATGGTTCGTTAGGTGCCCAAGATTCAGGATCAAGGGTTTCCCAATAATAAAGCTTAAGCCATTCTTCTTTTCACAAGGAATTTTTAGGACGGGGGCTAGATGGATTTAGTGAGGGTTGTAGATTTTATCAAGTTCCCCAAATAAATTGTCTAGGTCCATCATGATAGTAGAGGAAAGGGAATCCCATTCATATTCATTCAAGTCAGGGGAGTCACAATAGAATGGGTCAAATGGTTCGTGAGATATCTCGATGTCTTGAGAAGCACTTACTTCCTCTTGTGGGGATAAAAAAGTACCAGTAACACCAATTCTAATCGGTTGGAACCCTAGGCCTGGTACTTTTGGTCTTTATGAGACAATGATTGGTTCAGTCCTTCCATTATGATGTAGCCCTAAACCACTATGTTTGTCATATCCTTTGCTTTGCATAATCGTGAAGCCTTTTCCATATTGATCCTTAGATATATGTATAGATGGTGGAGGGTTTTCATTGTCTTCAGTATAGAACCAAGAGGTGACATACTCTTGGTCCATAGATTCTTTACTTAACTCCCCCCATTTTGTGAATGCCATTGTCAGAGGGACATGTATTGTGACAACTAATTGTTTCCTATCTGTTGTGGGTAAACCGTATGACTTAGGAGGAATCAAATGAATGACACAATAGGATTCTTTCATGTGATATTCTCCACAATGCTTGTCTTGGATCTCTACCTTAGGATTGGATGATGGTGGTTGTGATGGAATGGACTTGGTAAGAGTTGATGGATCAACATACAGGGATAAGGTGGAGGATGAAGCCTCTTGATTGACTCACACCTGTCTTTGTGGAATTTTGTGTAGGCTTGTGCAATATTGGAAAGGATCTGGATCACCATCAATTGTGATCTTTGTGCCATTGTACAAAAAAATTAGACATTGATGATACGTGGAAGGTACAAATTTCATAGCGTGTATCCAAGGTCTACCCAACAAAATATTATAGGGAAGGGTGAGATCCAAGACTTGGAAACTAGTGTCCATAATTGCAAGGCCAATCCTGATAAGGAGTGTGACAACTCCTTTAGATGATATTTTCTCATCATCATATGCCTTAATGACTATACTCTTAGTGGTGTCCACACATGCTCCTGAGAAACCTAATGCCTTAACCAATTTCAAGGTGCAGAGGTTCAAACCTGCTCCTCTGTCTACCAAGACTCGTTTGACTTTGGTTTCGTTCGACATCTATGTTGCTAGGGACTATTGTCCTTTGCAAGGCTTTGTCAAGAATGGCTCGATGATCTGGTGATATAGTCAACAGTTCCAAGATGGATATCTATGTTGGGGTCTTCCCCAATTGGTCAAGCAAATTATACTTAAGCTTGAAAGACTAAGTTTGTGGTTCTGACGAAGGACCTGGAAGGGTTATCTTAGTTTTGCGTGTATTGACAACACATTATGGACACTCCTTTATGGTAATGGTATTGATATTTTCATTAGCATCTTAGATATGATTGATGATGGTACCTGGTTTATAATTGTACTTAGCATTGGTATAATTGGCTGAGGTATTATTCTTAGTTCCTGAACTGGAGGCTTTACCTTTCTCGTGGTCATGTAATGGATCTATGAAGGCCTTGTGATCATTGTTTTTGGTATGTTTCTATCCATTAACTTCTATGGTTTCATCTTCAAAAAAATCTTGTATGATGTTCTTTAGTTGCCGACATTGTTGGAGGTTATGTCCCTTTGTTTGATAGTACTCACAATAGGCGTTATCATCCCACCATGAGGGTTTAAACTATCCTGAATCATATTTTTTTGGTTCCAGAGGTTTTAAGAGGTTATGTTTAACCAGTTCTTTGAAAACTATCTTGATCGATTCGCCCAAAGGGGTAAACTCATGTTTAGGAAATCTCCTTTGTGGTCATTGTTGTTGCGAATTTTGGACAAATTTGGTGGTTTGATCAGCATTATTAAGCATGTAATGAGAGGGGTTGTAACCTCTAAGTGTGATGAAAGGTCCTACATATAGGGTCTTAGCATAAAAAATACCATCATTTGTTACGTTTTTGTTCCTAGACCAAAATTTGTTTAATATCCCCTTTGTCAATGAGGGCTTTCTCAAGTATTATTCCTTTTTGTACCAAGTCCAAAAAATAGGTACAACATGTACTCATAAGTCAATTCATAGTTTTGGGTGAATATTTTCAAGGAATATCATGACTTTTTGTTTCTCTAGTATCTCGACAGGACAACGACTAGCTAAACTCCTCCATCTCTAGAAAAAGGTGGTGAAGTTTTCTCCATCTTCTTGCATGGTACGAAACAAGGTAGCTATCATGATTTCACTGTCTATGTTGAAGGCAAAGTGTTCCACAAACTTCTCAACTAATTTTCCCCATGATCTTATACCATACAGAAGTTTAGAGAACCATTCCAATGATATCCCAACAAGGGTTCGCGGAAAAAGTCTCATAAGGTATGTAGGGTCATACGAGATGTCCATACATGTTGTGGAAAATTATCTAATGTGTTCTAGGGGATTCCTCTTCCCATTGTACTTAGGGAAATTCGATATAATGTATCTGTGTGGGAAGGGTGTCATGTATAGCACTTTGTCAAAGGGACATGGACATAAATCTTGTGCTGAGATAGTTCGTTTGCCTGACATTGACATAGTGTCCATTTGTTGTTGCAGAACTTGCATTTGGTTTTGGAGAACATCTACTTGTATTTTGGTTGCATTGTTTGGATCAATGTAAGTGTTCTAAAATGCAATATTTTGTGATGGGTTGTGATTTGGTGAGGGTATATATCCTATTTGAATGTTTTGATTCGGTGTAGGAATATGTCTTGTCTAAATGTTTTGATTTGGTATAGGAATATGTCCAGTCTAAATGTTCTTATTTGGTATACGAATATATCTTGTTTGTGTAGCCCCTATGTGTGGAATGGTAGTATCGGTGCTGATATGTGTTGTGTTTGTACCAATTTTGGGTCTTTTGCTTCCGATGTTCATGCCAAAAGTGTTTGATGAAGATGCTCTCACAGTAAATTGTTAACCTTGTGTTATGTTAAATGGGGTCATGTTTACAATTGAGGATGTTTGAGTAGGTATGTTTGTTGGTATTGTTGTGGTAATCTGAGGAATAAAGATACTCAATGTCATGGTTTACGTTGGTTGCACAGATGAAGGCTGTATTTTGTGGATGTCAAATTTTGGAGGTAGTGTGGCACCTTCTACTAGTAGCTTTGCCAAATATCTTTGAGGATCATTTTACAAAGATTGATCCATAAAGGATGCGAATTCAGGATCTTGGACAACCGCATCTACATCTTCTACATAAATTTTTCCATGTGTGTCTCTAGTGACAAATTTTTCAAGCAAATTTTTGTGTGGTCTCTCTATCTTTGATGGTTGGTTTCCAAAAGGATTGATGAAGTTCTATGGGTCTGTCATCTCTTTTTGTTTCTTTCTAGACCTTGTTTCAACCATGAAAATGTTGCTCAAGATGAAGCGATGCAAAATATGCCTAAAATGATATGATCTAGTCTATTTTTTTGGTATTTTATGAATATAAAGAATGTCACTAAAATTATGGATTTCTAAAATGACGTATGCTAGGATGACAATATGCAAAATTTCGAGTAGACTTGACCGTAAATGATTCTAAGAGGATATTACCTACCACCTATGGAATAATCCAAAGCTATGAATTAACCTTATCAAGGAACTTGATGTAGGACAAGGACAAAATGATAAGGTGAATTTCCAAACTAGACTAATGAGCTGGAAGGATTCACTAGTAAGACAAAAGTGACTAGGTTCAATGATAATGAAAATCAAAGCATGGACTTATCCAAATATGTGGAAAGTTTCCTATTCTAAGATATGAAAATTCCTATGAGGTAATTAGGTTTTGCAACTAAGATGACTAACTCTAAAACTTAGATGACACCTAAATAATGCAAGTTTTTTTTTGAGAAATTTTCCATTTTTTGTCCAAGGTTGACCGTAAGAAACAAAGATGAAAATGATAGTGGTTTTTAGACTGTGATTTCAATTTTGAGATTTTTGTTGACAATCAATTGCGGTTCACTTTGCAGATGCATTTCTAAAATTGACAGACGCATTTTGGTTTTCAAATGCAGTTAACTGATGAAATTTAGTCTCGTTTGTTGAAAGTAAATTGTGACTTACGCAGACAAATGCGGTTTAAATTTTGACAGATGTGACTCATAATCTAATCCTCGTGAAGACTGAATTTGTTGACAGACACATGCGGTTATCTATTTAATAGTTGTGACTCACAATTACACATGGGGTTTTCTATTTAACAATTGTGACTTAGTTTTCAGTTGTGGTTTTTTGTTGACAGAATTTCTGACTGACTCAGTTTTGTGATCAAATTTTGGCAATTTAAGACAAATGAAAAATACTTTGTTTTAGTTTTGATGTGTATGATAATGTTAAAAATGAGAAAAAATGTACAATTACTAAGGCTGGTAGTGACAATATTTATTGAGTTCTCACTTGGGTTTCCCCAGCTACGTATATTCAAGGTGGATGACTAGTAGCTTGACCCCACTGGCTCCCCTCCATGACACATACTTCTCAGGGCAGCCAAGCTACAATACCCATGAAACTCCCATGGCATACTTCTCATCTCTACAATGAACAGTAAAAATATGAGACGACTTCATAGGTCTGACCTACTGCACTAGTAAAAAAAATAGGGATTTTGTCTTAACTACAAAAAATTGGATATTTTAGTTCAGACACCCGTTTAGAGAGCCATGCGAGAGGAAATATCATCCCAGTCTATAGAGGTTATGCTATGCAGGTGTTGATGCACCACAAGGGTACTGGGGAATCAAATTCTTTTCTGTTGGGATCTTCGTAATACTAACTTTCCTTGAGCATTAGAATTTGTATACCAGTTGGGAGTGGCTCGATGAAAAATCCCATCACCGATTTGAGTTGCATTGGTTACTCTTAACCACCAACACAGGCCCAATTTCTAGAGTCAGTAACATGTTCTCTTGCACCCAGGATTGCATGAATGCACAAGGGGAGAGGATACTTTGATATACCAAATCAGGGTTATAATCTAAACATGTTCAGGCACAAAAAAACACTGGTTAATTTTAAGCCCAAATAAAAAGTTATCTAATCTACCAAACACAATGCTTCTAAAATTAAAATCTTCAACAATAGGTTATGCATGCAAATTGTTAGTAGTTCATGTTTTCAATTTGTCTTCATCACTCGTCTTCCAGAAAAAATAGTTTTGAATTCATGTCTTCTACACTATGTCCTACAAAACACTATGTTATCCTCCTAAAACACACGTTGAAAACCGAAAATTAGCTAAAATAAAACGAAAAGAAAAAACAAAAATGAGAATTTAAATTTGGGAATATTACCAGTTAGATGCATCGTTTAACGAAGCAGATGCATCACGGGTTTCATCAGTCAATTGCATCACAGAAAGCCTCATATGCATCGAATTTTGTTAGATGCATCTCAGGATTCGTCAGTTATGGTTCGTGATAATAGTTGTGTCGTTTCGTACGATACCTACAAAAAAAATCAAAAAAGGTCTACGGATTTGAGAAGATGAATGTCTTCATGTCGAGTTCACCAAATGTAAGATAAGAAAAGTGCTGGAAAGAAACTAGTTAAAGAATATAAGCATTAATCTAACCTATATTGAACAAAAAAGCACAAAGCAAATAACAAAAGCAATAATTGAAACATTCTCACTGAATATCTATCCACTTCTTCGAATTATCTTTTTTGTCCTTCTGCATTTTTCCTTTTGTAGTATAATTGCCCTCAGATTCTCAATAAATGTGCAAGTATAGCCATTGTATGTATGTGATTATAGAAAAATATCAAAGATTACGAGTTGCTTCCAAAATTATATCGATTTTGGGAGGAGGAATAATGATGATAGCCAGGTCAATTTATAGGAAATTTATTTTCAAACAATTGACTCAGATTCAAAAGAGAGATCAACGATCGAGATTGATGAATGCCATGCGATTGAAATTTGTGTCAATTAGAACGTGAGTTGGAAAGTCTGCAGGATAAAGATTAAATTAAATAATAATTTAATCTAGTGTTAAGACTATTTGAAAATTGAAAGAATAAGAGATCAAGATTAAATAATGATTTAATCTTTAGTTAAAAGTATTCAAAAATTAGAAGAATAAGAGTTTGAATGAAAAGGATAAAGATAGAATTTGGAGAACGATTTGTTCAAGTGCACACATGAATTAATTAATTAAATAAAAATATGTAATTAATAAATATGTTCATGCATAAGAGTTAAAACTAAATGAATGACTGGTTATGACAGAGAGTGTCTTTGCAGAGATGATCAGATGTCGAATCAGGAGATAATTGATTACTTCAAATAGATCTCGAGTCAAGTGATAATTGAATACTTAGATAAGTAGGCGATAGAAGAATGTGACAAGAATAATTATTTTTATGAATTAAATGTTCATTTAATTCAACATTCAAAATTTAAGGATTTAATTAAATATATAATGATTTATTTAATTTATTATCGAAAAGGTTAATTGAATACTTAAATAATTCGAAATGAATATTTAATTATAATCAAAATATGATAAAAGGTAAATTAAATAATAAATTATTTAATTCACAAAGAGAATTAATTAATTAGCGATGTAATTAAATAAATAAGATTTATTTAATTAATAAAGGTTGAATAAAGGTCATAATGAATTAATTAAATAATTAAAGTTATTTAATTAATAGAAGAAAGATGTGTTTAGAAATTAATTAAATAATTATCATATTTAATTGTGACCATGGTTATTTAGAAATTATGTCGAAAATGGTACTTGCAGGCCTAGTCCAATTTTCAGTGTCTACAGTTTGCCCCTCTTTGATACAATGTCATTTTGGCTTTTGAAACTATTCAAAAATTGAAAGAATAAGAGATCAAGATAAAATAAATGATTTAATCTTTGGTTGAAAGTATTCGAAAATTAGAAGAATAAGAGTTAGAATGAAAAGGATAAAGATAGAATTTGGAGAACGATATGTTCGAATGCACACATGAATTAAATAATTAAATAAAGATATTTAATTAATAAATATGTTCATGTATAATAGTTAGAACTAAATGACTGGCTGGTTATGACAAAGAGTGTCTTTGCAGAGACGATCAGATATCGAATAAGGAGATAACTGATTGATTCAAATAGATCTCAAGTCAAGCGATAAGTGAATACTTAGATAAGTAGGCGATAGAGGAATGTGATAGGAATAATTATTTTTATGAATTAAATGTTCATTTAATTCAACATTCAAAATTTAAGGATTTAATTAAATAAATAATGATTTATTTAATTGATTGTGGAAAAAGTTAATTGAATAATTAAATAAATCGAAATGAATATTTAATTATAGTCAAAATATGATAAAGGGTAAATTAAATAATAAATTATTTAATTCAAAAAGAGAACTAATTAATTAGCGATGTAATTAAATAAATAAGATTTATTTAATTAATCAAGGTTGAATAAAGGTCAAAATGAATTAATTAAATAATTAAAATTATTTAAATAATAAAAGAAAGATGTGTTTAGAAAGTAATTAAATAATTAATATTATTTAATTGTGACCATGGACATTTAGAAATTATGTCAAAAATGGTACTCGTGGGCCTAGACCAATTTTCAATGTCTATAGGTGCTACCATGGGTTGGTTACCAAGGTCATAGACTAATAGACACATATGGTGAATTTTGCAAAATATTAATTGAGAGATTCAACAAAAAAGGATTTGGATGCCCATTTTAGAGAATTGACACAATTAAAACAAGAAGGGACAATGGAGAGATATGCAAAAGAATTCCAAAGATTATCAGTAATGGTGCATGATATTTCAAAAAGAAGATTAACTATCCTTTTTATCGAAGGACTAACTGAACCTCTTAGGTGTTTAATTAAGGAATTTTATCCATTAACCATTCAAGAAGCTATCATAAAAGCTTTGAATCTAGTAATTTTCATAGCCAAGAATAAATTATTTTAGGAAAATCCTCCTATAGGGCCAAATTTGGAACCTTTTCAAAAGGGTTTTTCTCAATAAAAGGCATTACCATCAAAGAGTAATTTTGATGAAGTGATAAAAAATGAGTGGAACCAAAAAAAAAAAAAATTCTTGTAGAAAACCATGGGAACTTGGACACTTATTTTGGAAAATTCCAAGTGCGTTACATAGATGTAATGTTTAATGAGGAGGAATAATCAAAACCCAAAGTAGTTGAATGTGAAACTAAATCAAAAGAAGAAAGTGAATATTCAAAGTGCACACTTGTAACCTTGTCAAGTGCTCTTAAATATCATCCTTTTTTATTACAAGGTATCCTACAAGGGTACAAAGTTATTGTCCTAATTGATAGTGGAGTGACACACAATTTCATTGATGAAGGATTAGTTGCTAGAAGGTTACAAACATAAGATTTTAGTGGATTCAATGTTATAATAGTGGATGGTTTTACCATCCCATGCACTACTAAAATTCTACAATTGGAGGTTACCCTTGATATCTACACAAAATGCAAGATAAATTATGTGATTGAAATTGTAAGGAAGCTAAGGTAGCAAAACAACTTCCTACACTAATCTTGAGAGGAGATAATATAAAAAATTTATAGATCTTTAACAGTTACAAAAACTTAAACAAAAATAAACACAAATATCATGCATACCACAACACAATGATTTATATGGGAAAAACCTTTTCAAGAGAAAAACCCCACACTCCAAAATTCACCCAATATATTATTCAGTAATCACAAAGATTACAATATACTTGCAGAGCAAGCTTCTCACAGGAGTCACAGTCGCTATCAAACTCTCAGAATGCATCACAATGCACAGTCGTAATAAAATTCCTTCATAAAATATGGTTGCCTTCTAGGGAAAGTCAAGCTAATAAAATATCGATCACCAGATATGAGACATAATAATGAATGGTCCAAATTTACACTATAAAATTTTTCTTTTGAGGTCACTGCTCCTGAGCCCTCGCCAAGGTACGCTACCCTTGGACCCCAGCTAGGGGGATGATCCCCCCAGACCCCTCGTGGGGGGTGGGGGGGGAATCCCCCTATGCACCTCCCTCGATCGTTGTTGACTAAACAATACCTTGTGTATCAATAATATCTTATGTAATTGCAAAGTTGAGACACATCTTCTCAATAGGCATAGGAGAAATCGATATGGTCTTAGGAGTGCAATGGACACACTCTTTGGGAGAGTTTACAAAAAATTACCAGATGATGGAATTAAGGTTTAAATTAGAGGGTAAAGACATAGTGTTACAAGGCATTACTAGGGGAGCTCCTAGAGTTATAACAACAAAAAGCATGGAAATGTGTTTTAGGAATGGACAAGTAGCATGCACGACACAATTTTTAGTAAAATTTACAACCACTACAAGAAAGAGAAATTTAGGTATTCAAATTATTATTTTATTAAAACTACCCCCACTTGATGATGAAGGAAAGCAATTATGATTCCTAAGGTTATTATAAGTTTGAGAGAAAAATTTAAGAAGTAAAACAATGATAGAATATCTTCCCAAAGAAGATGCAACATGGGAGAGTGAGGATATCCTTTAGCATCCTAATTTATGATTTCTTGAGGACAAAAAATCTTGGGAAGGGTGGATTGTAATGCCCCCTCTTTAAATACAATTTTGTTTTGTTACAACACTTCTTTCATTTCTCTTACAATTTCCTTAAGGAAGGATAATAAAGGGAGTGTTTAAGGGAGAATAATTAATATTATAAAAAAAAAAATTTAAATAAAGCTTCATTTTGATGAAAATTCAAAAGTCATGTGGATGAAGAGTTGTGTCTATTAAATAAAAAATGGTATATAAATAATTTCAATCAAGGAGGAGGGGACATGAATTGTGAAGACATTTTTATAATATTATTCCTTGTGGAATTTGAACTGTGGTTCAACAACTTGAGGATGAAACCCCTTAAGGTTTAGAATTAAAGGATGAAAGCCCCTTAATTTCCATCACTGAGTTAGTGTATGGAAACCCCTACTTTAGGCATTCTCTAAGACATTCAAAGGAATTTAAATAAAGAAATAAAACTGCATATTAGAGAAAAAATAATAACTGATATAGAGGATAAGTTCTATCTTTCTAAGATACATGCTAAGCATTAAATATAAAATATATAAAAAACTATTCAAACTACAATTTATAGGTTTCTTGCATACTTATAATTAATTGTGCAACTATTATTGTGAGTTAGATTGTATTATTTAAATAAAAATAAGGAAAATCTAAAAAGGGGCATTATAGTTTGTTGACTTAGTTTCCCTAATGTCGAAACCCACAATAATATAGATCATCATTGATTTTATAAGATCGTGGAATGGTATAGAGATCACTTTGATACCATGTCAGATTTGGTACAAAATGCTCTAGTACCATGTAAGGTTTGCATAGATGTCTATGCACACCCAAGATTTGGATGAGAATTAGAATAGGCCATAAAAGTCAAATCACACATGATAATCAAATATAGAAGACACAATACATAACTATTCCATTAAAATAAGTATGCAACTACAAATATTTAGGACGAGTACAAGATGTATTGTTCATATGAGAGCTAGGGGTGAACATTTATAATATACGACCAAAATATGTGAATGTACAACCAATGTGCGATAAAGAAGATAGTATGCATGTGTAGTAGTAAAATTTTCTACCAAATTAGAAAAGTTCAACTACCTTTATTAAATGCATATTGCCTCTCTAAATAAAATAATTACTATTGTCGAAGAAAGATAACACCTATCCAAATGGATGCATGCCTAAATAAGCTTATCTTAGGCACACCCTGACATAATCAAGCAAGAAAATAAATATTTGAACCTTATTCATTTTTAGTTCAATTGTGAAGATTTGTTTAAGTTATGCTAGAATTGGGTATTTATATGAATGTTCATAATATGAAAAAATTTCATTACCTTTGAAGATTGCATTGTTCTTGTGGCATTGTGAGTCAATATCTAATTGAGGAGGAATTGATTTAGTGAAGGATTTGTCTATCTAAAGCACTGAGTCATTGTTGTCATTGTCCTTAGGGTTTCTCAACTTAATCCCTTCTTATCTTATCTTTTTGAATTTTATTTGAAGATTTGAGTTACCCTAGGAAGAAAGCATCACCAAAATTGTAAAATCAAATGTTGAAGTCTATTTTTAGATCTCTGATCTAGAAAATTCAATTAGGATTTCATATCAAGTTCATATATTTTAAACCCTTGTTGCTTAAGTTCCATCTTAGTAATTTTAAGGCCTCTTGTTAAAATAACAAAACATTAAACCACTGAGTCATTTTTGCAAAGTCAAGACATGACTATCGAAGCCTTGGGATAATATTTCTAATATTTTCTTTCAAGAGAGACAAAATACTTGATGTTTTTGTGTTGTTATTGCACAAAATAATCATCAAAACTATCCTATTTTGAAAATTATACTAAAACTATAATCTTGAATGGATACATATTTTGAGTCACATTAGGGGTCACCATGTTTTCCCCATTTCACTTTGGACAATTATTGTCATATATGTAGACATGGGAGGCATCATGCATCCCCCATTTATATTTTCTCAACATTTATTTTTACATGGTAGGGATTGCATTTTCCATTATTACACATTGTCATGCTTTATTGTGTTATCTTTATATATAAGGATGCTCATTTGATCCGATTTTTCATGATTATATCTTACATTTTTGTGCTCCCTTGATACATTTTGATAGATTTTGGAGGTATTGATCTAAGTGATCTCCTTCATAGTTGTGGCCCTTGCTCCTTATGTATTTATGCATTCTTTTATGCCCTTGACTATAGTTTCAATTATATACCATAGGGATTTATTTCCTTACCCATAACTTTGTGTTCTTGTGCTCTTAGATGCCACATTAGGATTTATGCCTATATTGGTCTATTTTACACTTACAAATGCATATTTTTCCACTAAGAGATGTATCACTATTATATTTATCATGTTGAGGGAAACATCATCAATATCATTTCAAACCAATGTGCTTACACAATATATTCTTTACAATCATTGTTATATGATTATATTTCTATATGAATAAATTCCTATATGATTACACGATTATATTTTATATTCTTACATGTTTATATTTTTACATTCTTATTTTACTTTTAATTTTCATGTATTATAATTCCCTCTTCCAACAATTCTCTTTGTCCTTTAAACACAAGCAACTTCCAAGGGAGAAGGGCACACATATAATATCACTATTTTTTCTATGATTAGATATTAAGATAATTAAAAGTGCTTATAGAGACTCATATTATGGAGAAGAAATACACAAAAGGTGAACAAACAAGATTGTATTGTCATAGGGACCATTAATTTCCATGAAACCCATAACAATATCCTTTTCAAGTGTTTGATATATTTACTTTACACACATGTTTGTGAGTGCTACATACTTTTAAGTTAATTATCATTTTATGATTCACATGCAAATAAAAAAGGACGTAAGGTTTAATGGTAAAAATTTTATACCCATGTCATTTCCCATATGATTTAGGATTCTTTCGAGGTAATTGATTTGATAAATGGTATAATCTTGTACCAATTAAATTCTCTTTCCCTATGTTGTCCACCTACCTTGGTACACATATTTATATGTACCTATCACTTATCCACTCTCCCATGTTCACATACCTTACATATTCATTATATTGACTTATTCATCACTCCTATGCTCATAGTTATTTCCATGCAAATGTCATATAGCAACATCCAACCCTTTTTCTATCCTAGAACTAGTTCGTAATTGTGAGGTCATCCTTGTAAATGTTGATCATCTTTCCCAAAAAATTTTAAAAATGAATTATGACTAACTTCCCACCTTTTCCCTTCCTACCTAATGCCAAATAAACATAACTTCTAATGACGTTGTTATGTCTTTATATTTAAAGGCATTTAACAAATTCATTCTAGTCATTGATGAAGCGAGGAATAATATGTATTTATACACTTAAATTGGTGCTCTAGAATTCTTCATATTTATTCTAAAATAATTCACATGACTAAATATAGTTTCTTAATCATTATTCAATTTCTTAGGCTTGATCTAGGAGAAATTGACTCTCTAAAACTAATTGACAACCCTTAAGGTGTTTCTAAATACCACCAAGTATCAATATTTTTAGGAAGAGAAAAGTAGATTTCCATACATCAAGAAAATTGATATAAAATAAATCTATAGATTACATAGGGGAAGTTCATCGTTGTGGATTCATCCTTAATAGTTAGAAGTATCCTTGCATAGTCACAAATAAAAAATTTAGTCTCCAAGTTATTTATCAGTATGATATTTGATGTAGATAAGGGTTGGATGGTCACAAAAAACTCAAAACTAACTCAGAAAATCTAAACCTTCAAACTTAGAATCCTAATTTGATAGATTTCTTCACCAAACAAACTCTAGGCCTTGTAGGACAACAAACAAGGTTTTCTTGGCATAACTTGAAGGTAAAAACTCAAACCCACAACCTAAAATTTGTTTTGGATACCCTTTTTGGCATTTGACAACATACCAAATTTGTAGGAAGGTGTGTTTTGTAACACAAAGCTCTAAAATTGACTGTCTTGTTTTGACAAAGGCCTAATTAGGCTTGTTTGAATGGCTCACAATAAGGGTTTAAAAACCAAAACCTCAACCCTTTATTCCAATGGCTAAGACATGTCACAATTTCTTTTCCTCAACCTTTCCACTCACTACAAACAATTTCTCAAGGGCTTTTCACAATACCCTAAGTCCTATGCAACTTTTATGCCCAAGACAAGACGATATCTAAGCTAGGGCATCACCAAACTTGCACTTATCACCATCCCTTTCTCTTGCAACTTCAAGGACACAAAAATCAACATTTTCGCACCCATTCTACTGAGTTTAAGGTTTGTTCAATGGTGGAATGGGAAGAAATCCATGATGTTTAGTCAAAATACACCCTAAATGAGGGTTTCAAACAAGCTTCAATAAATTGGCTCTAATTTACTCCAAAATTAATAAAATAAGATGAAACCAAATGAAATATAATTAAGATTAAATTTACCATGATTTCCAACCAATGTTTGATCACTCCTAGGCCATACGGAGCCGTACAGGTATGTGTAGCAACAAATTGGACTTTTAAAATGTAGAAAATGGTGTATCTGTATTACTCAATCTTCATTATGCACACTAAAACCTTGTATTCACCTCCACAAGGTTTATTTAATAATTTTAAAAACAAAACCAACCAATCCAACTTATTTTCAAATCCCCAACCGTTCAACTTCCTAAAAAGTGCAAAAATGCAGAAGTTGCATGACAACATTTTGTAAAATTGATTGTCCTATTTTGACAAAGGCCTAATTAGGCTTGTTTGAATGGCTCAAAATAAGGTTTTAAAAACCAAAACCTCAACCCTTTATTCCAATGGCTAAGACATGTCACAATTTTTTTTCCTCAACCTTTCCACTCACTACAAACAATTTCTCAAGGGCTTTTCACAATACCCTAAGTCCTATGCAACTTTTATGCCCAAGACAAGAGGATATCTAAGCTAGGGCATCACCAAACTTGCACTTATCACCATCCCTTTCTTTTGAAACTTCAAGGACACAAAAATCAACATTTTCGCACCCATTCTACTGAGTTTAAGGTCTGTTCAATGGTGGAATGGGAAGAAATCCATGATTTTTAGTCAAAATACACCCTAAATGAGGGTTTCAAACAAGCTTCAATAAATTGGATCTAATTTACTCCAAACTTAATAAAATAAGATGAAAACAAATGAAATATAATTAAGATTAAATTTACCATGATTTCCAACCAATGTTTGATCACTCCTAGGCCATACAGAGCCGTACAGGTATGTGTAGCAACAAATTGGACTTTTAAAACGTAGAAAATAGTGTATCTGTATTGCTCAATCTTCAATATGCACACCAAAACCTTGTCTTCACCTCCACAAGGTTTATTTAATAGTTTTCAAAACAAAACCAACCAATCCAACTTATTTTCAAATCCCCAACCGTTCAACTTCCCAAAAAGTGCAAAAATGCAGAAGTTGCATGACAACATTTTGTAACATTTTGTAAAATTGATTGTCTTGTTTTGACAAAGGCCTAATTAGGCTTGTTTGAATGGCTCACAATAAGGGTTTAAAAACCAAAACCTCAACCCTTTATTCCAATGGCTAAGACATGTCACAATTTCTTTTCCTCAACCTTTCCACTCACTACAAACAATTTCTCAAGGGCTTTTCACAATACCCTAAGTCCTATGCAACTTTTATGCCCAAGACAAGAGGATATCTAAGCTAGGGCATCACCAAACTTGCACTTATCACCATCCCTTTCTCTTGCAACTTCAAGGACACAAAAATCAACATTTTCGCACCCATTATACTGAGTTTAAGGTTTGTTCAACAGTGGAATGGGAAGAAATCCATAATTTTTAGTCAAAATACACCCTAAATGAGGGTTTCAAACAAGCTTCAATAAATTGGCTCTAATTTAATCCAAACTTAATAAAATAAGATGAAACCAAATGAAATATAATTAAGATTAAATTTACCATGATTTCCAACCAATTTTTTATCACTCCTAGGCAATACGGAGCCGTACAGATATGTGTAGCAACAAATTGGACTTTTAAAACGTAGAAAATAGTGTATTTGTATTACTCAATCTTCAATATGCACACCAAAACCTTGTCTTCACCTCCACAAGGTTTATTTAATAATTTTCAAAACAAAACCAACCAATCCAAATTATTACCAAATCCCCAACCGTTCAACTTCCCCAAAAGTGCAAAAATGCAGAAGTTGCATGACAACATTTTGTAACATTTTGTAAAATTGACTGTCTTGTTTTGACAAAGGCCTAATTAGGCTTGTTTGAATGGCTCACAATAAGGGTTTAAAAACCAAAACCTCAACCCTTTATTCCAATGGCTAAGACATGTCACAATTTCTTTTCCTCAACCTTTCCACTCACTACAAACAATTTCTCAAGGGCTTTTCACAATACCCTAAGTCCTATGCAACTTTTATGCCCAAGACAAGAGGATATCTAAGCTAGGGCATCACCAAACTTGAACTTATCACCATCCCTTTCTCTTGAAACTTCAAGGACACAAAAATCAACATTTTCGCACCCATTATACTGAGTTTAAGGTTTGTTCAACAGTGGAATGGGAAGAAATCCATAATTTTTAGTCAAAATACACCCTAAATGAGGGTTTCAAACAAGCTTCAATAAATTGGCTCTAATTTAATCCAAACTTAATAAAATAAGATGAAACCAAATGAAATATAATTAAGATTAAATTTACCATGATTTCCAACCAATTTTTTATCACTCCTAGGCAATACGGAGCCGTACAGATATGTGTAGCAACAAATTGGACTTTTAAAACGTAGAAAATAGTGTATTTGTATTACTCAATCTTCAATATGCACACCAAAACCTTGTATTCACCTCCACAAGGTTTATTTAATAATTTTCAAAACAAAACCAACCAATCCAAATTCTTTCCAAATCCCCAACCGTTCAACTTCCCAAAAAGTGCAAAAATGCAGAAGTTGCATGACAACATTTTGTAAAATTGACTGTCCTGTTTTGACAAAGGCCTAATTAGGCTTGTTTGAATGGCTCACAATAAGGGTTTAAAAACAAAAACCTCAACCCTTTATTCCAATGGCTAATACATGTCACAATTTATTTTCCTCAACCTTTCCACTCACTACAAACAATTTCTCAAGGGCTTTTCACAATACCCTAAGTCCTATGCAACTTTTATTCCCAAGACAAGAGGATATCTAAGCTAGGGCATCACCAAACTTGCACTTATCACCATCCCTTTCTCTTGCAACTTCAAGGACACAAAACTCAACATTTTCGCACCCATTTTACCGAGTTTAAGGTTTGTTCAACAGTGGAATGGTAAGAAATCCATGATTTTTAGTCAAAATACACCCTAAATGAGGGTTTCAAACAAGCTTCAATAAATTGGCTCTAATTTAATCCAAACTTAATAAAATAAGATGAAACCAAATGAAATATAATTAATATTAAATTTACCATGATTTCCAACCAATGTTCGATCACTCCTAGGCCATACGGAGCCGTACAGGTATGTGTAGCAACAAATTGGACTTTTAAAATGTAGAAAATAGTGTATCTGTATTACTCAATCTTCAATATGCACACCAAAAAAATTTCTTCAACTCCACAAGGTTTATTTAATAATTTTCAAAACAAAACCAACCAATCCAACTTATTTTCAAATCCCCAACCGTTCAACTTCCCAAAAAGTGCAAAAATGCAGAAGTTGCATGACAACATTTTGTAACATTTTGCAACTTTTACAATATTTATAAAATGGACTCCAAAATGACTCAAGACACCTCACATACATAATAAATAGTCTTCAAGACCTTATTATATGAAAAATTACTCAACTAAACCAACAAACCAACTCTTTGACCCTTTTTCCATCAAGACTCGGGTGCTCCTGCACCATACTCAGACAAAATAGACTCAAGTCCCATTGAGGAAAGTGTTGCAATAGTAGATTAATGCTTGTTCATGTCATTATCTAACCCTCAAGTGACATCCTCATTTGTTAGAACCTTCCAATGGGCTAAATACTAAAAATAGGAACTATCCCTTGTATTTTTGAATTGTTTGGCACCTAGGTTATGCTCCAACTTCAAAGACCTATTTGATGGTTGATCCTTGACTCCTTCTTCACCTGAAAATGGTTGTTGAACAACATTAGTACCTATAACCATACCTCCTCCATACTTTTATTTAACTTCCTCCTTCTTCACTCTAGGTGTATTCTTGGACTTGCCCATAGTCCCATGTAGTTTACCCTTGACCTCTACACCTTTGCTTCTCATCTCTTCCATCTGTTGTGGTGCCCCTATAACTATTGCTTGATCACGTATACCAAAATCTGACATGAAATAAATGGAATGACTAACATCCCCATTTGAAATAAATGAATGGAACACTTCTTAAGCCCATATTGAATCTCCAAAATCAATTCATCCTTGACCTTCAATGCAACAGATCTTGGCACTAACTCGATATCATTTCCCTCCAAAATTAAGTCATTCTTCCTGTTTGTTGTCATAATATCTCTAGGTTTAGGAGTGGCTGCAATATTTATGTGCTTCTCTTCTTCTACCTTTATAAACTCATTCCTACCTACCACCATCACATTAGCTCCCTTAGTTTGTCCTTTGTCCCCCTCTTTCAATGGTGTCAAGGTATAGGAGACCCCATATTTTTCTATCTCATAATTATTCCTCCTTCCATCATACATAACATGCCTATCAAATTTCCAAGGCCTCCCTAGCAAAAAATGACACACATCCATGGGTAGTATGTCACATAAAATTATGTCCTTATACCCTCCTATATTTAACTCCACCCAGCTTTGTTCATTTACCAAAACATATTGACCCTTATTCAACCTAGAGACTTTGTAAGGAGTAGCATGTGGTATCCTAGGCAACTTAAGTTTATCAACCATCTCAATTGAAACCATATTATATGTACTTCTTGAATCAATTACAACTTTACAAACCTCACCCAAGCACTTAAAATTTGTCTTGAAAATATTCTTCCTTTGTGGTGGCTCCTTCTCTACTGATGCCTTGATGAGAGTTCTTCTTACCATGAGTGACTCACCCACTTTTGGACCAATATGCTATGATGGAGAGTTTACACTCTCATTTTCATCTTCTTGTACCAATTGAGCTCTCCTTTCTCCTCCATGTGAAGTAGAGGCCTGACCTTTATTACATTGCCATGCTTGATGTCCAAACTTATTGCATTGATAGCACCTCCCTGTGAACCCACTAGATCCTCTTCCTTGACCTCCAAATCTGCCTCTAAATCCACCTCTTACATCAACAACTTGGTTTTGGAATTTTCTTGTATCTTCTTGGTTCTCATATGACTGCCTTGGATTAGAAAATTAACCTCTTCCTCTGGAATTACTATGTCTACCCCTATTGGACTTGTATTGCCTTCTCTTTAGCTTTTCTTCAGCCCTAATTGCCAATTGAAAGCATTCCTCAACCGTTCTTGGGTTTTCCAAACTTAACTCATCTTGAATGTTAAATCTTAAACCACTAAGATATCTATCCACCTTCTCCACATCATACTCTATGTGACCTTCTCTTATAGTCAGCTTATAAAACTCATTAGTATATGCTTTTACATACATTTCTCTTTGTTTCAAATCTTGAAGTTTCTTGTACAATTGAATTGCATAATCAGCCAATAAGAACTTACCCTTAAGCTTGGCCACCATTTGTCCCAAGAGAAATTTTTTTACTTTCCTTTATTCCTTCTTTCAATTTTCTCATAATCCCACCATAATAGGGCATGACCCTTTGTTCCTCAGGTACATCTTCACATTCAAAGTAATTATCAAGTGTTGCCATCCAATCCAAAATATATTTATCATTAAATTTACCTCCATACATAGGTGCATCCATTTTTACCTTGTTTTTATTGACCGTAACTTCCTTCAGTAGCTTGGCCATCCTCTGCTCATTAGGATCCAACTCTTCCTCTTCTTCTTCATAGGGATTCTCCTCTTCCTCTTCTTCTTCATGGTTTCTCACATCACCCATGACCATACTGCTCCTTTGACCCATTTCAATAGCCTCAAGCCTTTCTATCATCCTATCTTGGATTTCCCTCAATCTCCTAATCTCTCTTGCAGTCTTCTCTTCCATTTCATTCATTTTCCTAGCCATAGTGTTACCTTTTGGAGGCATCTTGTTCTCTTTTTCACTTCAACCTTTCACTTTTACAGACCTACCTATGTTCTGATACCAATTTGATGTAGAAAAAGGGTGTATGGTCACAAAAAACTCAAAACTAACTCAAAAAGTCCAAACCTTCAAACTTAGAAGCCTAATTTGATAGATTTCCTCACCAAACAAACTCTAGGCCTTGTACGACAACAAACAAGGTTTTCCTAGAATAAATTAAAGGGAACAACTCAAACCCACAACCTAAAAGTTTTTTTGGATACCCTTTTTAGCATTTGATAACATACCAAATTTTAAGGTGGGTGTATTTTGTAACACAAAGGCCTAATTAGGCTTGTTTGAATGGCTCACAACAAGGATTTCAGAACCCAAACCTCAACCCTTCATGCCAATGGCTTAGAAATGTCACAAATGGTCTACCTCAAAATTTTCACTGACTACAAACAATTTCTCAAGGTATTTTCACAATACCCTAAGTCCTATGCAACTTCTATGCCCAAGACAAGAGGTTAACTAAGCTAGGGCATCACCAAACTTGCACTTATCACCATCCCCTAGTCCTACAACTTCAAAAACACAAAAAAAAAACATATCTATACCCATTCCATGGATTTTAAGGTTTTTTCAACTATGGAATGGGAAGAAATCCATGATTTTCAGTTAGAACACACCCTAAATGAGGGTTTAAAACAACCTTTAGTAAATTGGCTCTAATTTACTCCAAACTTAATAAAATTAGATGAAACCAAATGAAATAGAATGAATATTCAATTCACCATGATTTAAAACCAATTTTTTATCACTCCCAAGCCATACGGAGTCGTACATGTATGTGTAGTAGTAAATTTGACTTTTAAAACGTAGAAAACAGTGTATTTGTATTACTCAATCTTCAATATGCACACCAGAACCTTGTATTCACCTCCACAAGGCTTTTTTAATGATTTTAAAAACAAAACCAACCAACCCAAATTATTTTCAAATCCCCAACTGTTCAACTTCCCAAAAAGTTCAAAAAATGCAAAAGTTGCATGACAACATTTTCCAACTTTTTGCAACTTTTACAAAAGGGACTCTGAAATGACCCAAGACACCTCACAGACATAATAAATGGTCTTCAAGACCTTATTATATGCAAAATGACTCAACTAAACCAAAATACCAACTCTTTGACCCTTTTTACATCAAGACTCGGGTGCCCCTGTACCAATATCTAATGTCCCATATCCCAAAGGTCCATTATGTTTAGATGTTCATTGGTATTTTGTGTAGTCACTAGTTATTAAGATAAGTACAATTTTTTATTTACCATTATTGGTTATAATTACTATAATATCAATATCAACTCATGTTTCTTTAACTAGACTAATTTATGCTTATTTTTATGAATTTTATTAGATTAGCCAAGGTTACATTTTAAGTAAATTTTTCCTTTATAATAATAAATGACTTAACAATTCATAATTTATCCTACAAAATATAGTTCCCTAGTAGTGCATAAATACTAGTTAAGATCAAATGAATCCTTTGCAATTAGTAAAATCTTTGTTTGTCATTCTAGAACACTTTGACAAGTGTGGATTTGATTTATCTTGTAGATTTGTTCTCTACAAAATTTTAGAATGTTGATTTCAACTTACCTATATTTTCTCAGTCTATTTTTATATAAAAATTTGTTCTTGTATTTGTAGGGAAAAGGTGCATTGTTCACCTTGCACAATGCTTATAATGTAAAATTAATATTTTTTGTGGTGCACCTAGGGAATTTAGGGATTTTTACATCACATGTCTTAGACATTCTCGGGGCTACTTTGTATGTTGTAGATAATGTGAAGAAAAATATTTAATGGCGGTTACACATTATGAAACATTGAGTATTAGAAAAAATTAGTAACAATTAGAAAAATTTAGTACCAAAAATTAAATAAGAGGGAGGTGGTTTTGTAATCTCATGGTATTAGGAACATGGTTTAAGTAATACCACTTGGTGGTTTTATGCAAGCTTGTTTCTATAAAAGAAAGTGCATGAGTAGCTGTTGAGGTTGGCTTATTGGCTAAGGTTTATTGAACATCTCTTGTTAGTTGCATTTAAGGAGAGGATGCATGGATTGGGATGCATGGTTACATGGTTCTCATTTTCTTATTCACATGGTATACAATTAGGGATATGTATGTTTCAAAAGTCTTTTCAATATTTTGCATGTGTATTGTAATTATTTTTCATGAGGTAATACATTGAGTATGCGAGTTATTTTAAAGGCTAGGTTTTTTCCCTTATGATGGTTTCCTCAAGGTACTTGTTGTCTCATCTTGATAATATGTTTGTCTATTCCTTTTCTTTGGATTATAATTTTTTTTTTGCATATTTTCTCTGTTAGGATTATGTGGAAATAGTTTATCATAGCTGCAAACTTCCTTTCAATATTTCATGGCTTGCATGTGGTAGAGATAATTTCTTCACTTGTTTCAAACCATATAAGGATACCAATTTAATAACTAGATAAAGGATCTAGGAAAAAAATATCTAACACGTAATGTTCCTTAAATTTTCATAAAATGTATGTTTCTTAATAGTGTGTGCAAGTAATAAATAATATCTCTAGGATTAAAGAAATATAGATATGTTTGAATGTTATAAAATGAACCAAGGCTACTTATTTCAATACAATACAAAGGGTCAAAAAAAATTCACCTTGATTCAACACATAATGATCAAAAGGAAGGGTAAATTTGGCCATATATTTGAATTTGATTTTTCAAAGAAGGATTCATTTCTACAACTATAAATTGATTTGAGGTAGGAAAAAGGGGTAAAATAAAGGTCCAGATCAATCCTTGTGAATAGGATCAAATAGGAACAAATAAGGCCTGGTTTGTATGTCCACTCTCAACTAAAAACACTTCACTTGCATGTGTGTTATTGTGTAAATGCTACTATAATCACTAGGTCCAAAACATAAGGGAACAAGGCAATGGGTATATAAGTTTCACCATTAAATTTTGTATCCACTTTAACTTGCATGCAAACTAACTTGAGTATGCATGTCAAATAAAATAAAATAAATTGATATAAAAGTAAATGCACTTACACTCATTAAAAAGATAGTAATATGGATGAAGATTACACCTTGGTACTTATTTTCTTAAAATTGTGTGCTCTATCTTGGAAACCTATAAAATTGAAATGAAATAAATTGGTAAATTAATATAGGCATTTAAAATATAATTTATTGATGATAATAAAAAAGATAAGAGAAAAGAGGGAACAATATAGATACCACTCATGAACCATTAGGGTGGATAGGGAGTGCCTTGTAGTACCCAAATTGATGTGATGCTATCTATGAATAGCTTTGGATCATGTGGTATTTTTTCAATCATTCTTAGATAAGGGGAAAATTAGTGGCCTTGCATAGCCCCTCTAGTTTGTTGCATATGTAGGATGCAAATATATTGGACAAGGGTAGATAATATACATAAAATAAGATGAAAATATATTGGAAAAGGGTTGTGTTAATGTTCATAGCATTATAGTATCAAGTATAACACTAAAATGTAGTAACATATTCTCATAAAAATCTTATAAATGATCGATAACAATATACCCTCGATGATGCCTCCATTAGGGGGATAAATATAACCATGAATTTATGGATAGAAGTATCTTGTAGGATTTGGAAGATGTGATATATTGTTATAAAAATCATAAATATGTGAGCATAAGATGAATTTTTTTTATTCATGTAAACTTGTAGAAGATAAAAATAATAGTGATAGATGATCTTGTATCCATAAAAAATATAGGAATTATTACTGCATGCGATGAAAATGTTAAAGATAATCATATGAATAATCATCTTAATAGCGTGGGATAATGAATTTTTAAATATAATCATTATAATTATAATTATATGTAAAAGTATTGAAGTTTATCATCATTTTAGTAAAAAAATGGTCAATGCCATAAAGATGTTCCCCTTGAGTGGATGATAATATAAAAATAATATAAAGTGTGTGTGTATGTGTGTATGTGTGTATGTGTGTTTGTAGAGAATGAAAGCTTAAAATCTCAACCAATCATATTGGATAGATCATCCTCATCACAATTATGTGGTTTGTAACCACTTTTAATTATTTGATTACATTAATGATACGATGTCACTCTGTGATTGTACTTCATATATGTGGAATATGATATGGACCTTTATGTAATGTGATGTTGTACTTGTAGAGTGGGTTCCACTTGTTCTTTTGGGTTATTTTGATTTACATTTGGAGCCCATTTAGATGAGGTGGAAATGATATTGCTAAAATTTACTTTCCTACTCGTCTTTAGATCATAAGAATGAAATATTCCTTTCTTTAATACACATGGATGATTTTTTTTATCTTTCTCTTGCTTGACTTGTGGAGGGGGAAAATAGTAATAAGTTGTTTTGTAAACTTATCTTGATTCCTTTATTGTAGATGCATTAGGTATAATTAATTATATTTATCTTTGCATTCATAGGGAGCTTCTATTTGACATTCCTTACCTTGCATGAAAATAATTGACTTATAAATATTTACATATGTATCTCTCTTTAGTTTCAAAATTATGTCTCACTAAACATAGGCTACCATGGAGATAAAGTGCAAGTGCAACTAGTAAAGGGCTTAAGTCCTTTTCCTTTGACCCATGAAATTTATTTTTATTTGGGTGCTAACTTGCAATAGATGGTTACATTTAACTTTATTGGATTTTTTATATCTACACAATGAATGGGTATTGACTATAGGGACATTAAGGTTGGGATTGGTTGGTAATAATGTTGTTTCTTATAGTCTAATATGATATTTCATACCAAAAAATGATAATTTCACAAAATATAAAGGGATAATTAAATAACCTAGTAGATCCAAGTTGAAGATTTTGAAGTATGAAAATACTGGGCACATAAAAAAGGAGTGCAAGGAGGAGGCAAAAACATAGTTGAATGAGGATTTAGATTCAAGGGCATAAAATAATGATGGCCATGGATTTTTTTATATACCTTACTATGGTGTACATGAGGGTAGACTTATGGATTATAGAGCCTCTTTTCATATGAATCCCTATAAGGAGTGATTCTCATCTTATGAAAGCTATGGTGGTGGATGTGTGTTATTGGGATAAATACCATCTCTCAAAACAATTAAATGAAGAAAATTCATGCTCATGTTTTGAGATATAAGGAACACAACCCTCTCCAATGTTCTACACATTTTAGGTTTAGTAAGGAACATTTTTTTTATAAATAAGTTGCATAATGTTGGTGTATAAGTAAAATTCAACAAGGATGGATGAAATATGGTGCATGTGACAATGATCTTGGCTAAGGGACTTTAGTTTTGAAATATTCCATTTCAATAGTAGAATATTGTAATGTAATTGTTTGGAGGTTCTTGATTTAGAGAATTATAATCTTCCTCCAAAGAAAAACATGCTATGACACAAGAATATGCACCATATTGGTGAGAAAGGACTTAATGTCTTGAAATAGAAAAACTTGTGTGAGGAGATAATTTATTATTCTCTCTCTATATATATTTTTTGGTAATGTATATATAGAAAATAATCATGTTCTATATTACTCGAGCTCTACTATATCAATATGATATTTGGATTTAGTTTATAGTGTTTTTTGGTCTTGTTGATTTATCTTCACTAGGAAAATTCTTGTATTGTGTTTCTTTTATTGATGATTTGTCTAAGAATATATGAGTCTTCTTCCTCAAAAACATAAGATTCTCTTGAATTTCAAGGATTTTAAGGTTCTTGTTGAGAACTAGATAGAGATGAAGAACAATATTTTGAGGATAGACAATGGTGGAGAGTTGTGTTCTATACATTTTGATAAGTTTTATAGGAAGCATAGTATTGCTTGGGTATAAGAAATCCAAATCCATACACCAATCAACATAATGAAGCTATGTAAAGAAACAATATGATGTTGATGGAGAGAGTTAGGAACCTACTCACTAGTATTGGTTTGGAGAAAAAAAATTGGGTAGAAGTTGTGAGAATAACTTGTTACTTCACTAATAAAAATCCTAATTTATCCCTTGTGGATAAAACCCTTGACAAGGCTTAATTGGGAAAGAATACTTTATTGTATCATAGAAGGGATTTAAATTGTGAGGAATACGAGAGTGTGTTTAAGGAGAAGAGATAAATGTTACATTTCAAAGAAAATAAATATATTAATAAGCTAAAATGACAATGTGAAAGAGTACTAACTTTGGATTCCTAAAAATAGAAGGAAAATGTATATTTGTGATATAATTTTTAGGGAGATCGAATATTATTCTACACCTTTACAATGAATTTATGAAAGAAATTTATTTAGATGTAGGAAAATTTGAGACTACAATTGAAGATAAATTAGAAGTTCAACACGAAGTTGATGAAGAGGATAGTTTAGAAAGCTTAGATGAAGAAGAAGAACCCCAAACCCCACTCTTTAGTAGGTAAAGTATACACTATATGGAACTTTATGGGTACACACCACTTGATGTCAAATGAATTTTTTCTTTGCATACTAATGAGGATGAGCCTAGAATAATAAAGGAGGCAATGAAGTCTATGGAAATTAAGTCTTGGAAAATGGTCATGGATGAGGAGATGGTGGTATTGAGAAGAAAATCACATAGGAATTGGTTGAGCTTCCTTATTATAAGAAACATGTTGGATGCAAATGTATTTTCAATAAGGAATGTATTACTAAGGGGAGATTTGAGACATAAAAAGCAAGGTTAGTGGCTGAAGTCTATTCCTAGGTAGAGGGAATTTATGTTGGTAATTTTTTTCTCTTGTTAAAATTTAGTTACATTAATTAGATTATTTTTATATGAATTCAAGGTATAAAAGTGGGTGCGAAGACAATTTTTTAAGGAGGATTTAAAGGAGGGGATCTACATGACATAGCTAGATTTATATGAGGTGAAGGGTAAGAAACATATAGTTTTCAAGTTTAAAAATTTTCTTTATGTTTTGTAGTGTAGAAAAATGTACTCCTTTACATTGTCACACTATGTTTGGGTCCCTTAATTAAGCTTCTAATTGCCCAAATTATGCATTCTTAAGCCTTATTATTCCCCTTTTCTGAAAGGGAAACTTATATTAAACAATTTTGAACATTAATTTAAATATCTTGAAAATTGTGTGTCCTTAATTTAGGTCCCAAGACCCATTCGCCCAAGGGTGAATGGGTCTTCCTTATTTAAAATATGTTTTTGGTGGCATTTTAATGATTTAAATTCAAGTTTCAAATGTCGGCTTATGGAATCTAATTTTGGGAAATTAGATAAACACATATAAATACATAGTCATTTTATCAATTCAAACCTAAGCAACATCATTTAGCATTAAGGAAACTTTCATATGAGAAAATATTATTGTCAAGAACATCGAAGAGCAGATTTAGCAAGCAGCTAGTACATCAACAATCGAGATCATATCATCATTTCAAAGTTCATGTGTGTTCATATTATGTTTTGGATCTAACATTTTGATGTAGTTTTCAAGCATTCAAGCATCAAATCAAGCTATCATTCAATATCCAATAGAGATATGTTGGACTTAAATCCTTTAAGGGTAGCCATTGAGGGTTTGGTGAGTTGTGACATAGATTTCTTCATTCATCAATCCTTGTAATTTGTCATTATCTTTCATTATCAAGGTTTAATTACCAAACCAAGGTTTGAACAAGGAAAACCCTTATTCACCAAAAACAAACATTTTTTTCCCTCTCTTTTTGTTTGTAGATTTGAAAGTGAAGAAGGATTGAAGATTGATCAAAAGTGTAATTTTGTAAAGTTGTCAAAGTTGTCAAGCCACAAAAACTCACCTACAAATTTTATTTATGACTTTCCAATAGTGGAATCCAGAGAAATCAAGAGTGTAGATCCGAGATCAGAGGACTATGAAAAAAAATTTTGGAACCCTACTCAAAGACCTATTCTCCTAGGGTAAATTTGTCCCAGCAGGACACTCAACAATCACTTTTGGAGCCTAGAACATGTCATTCTTCCCTTCTTAGATCTGTCGAAATATTTTTTTTGTTTATATTATGCTTTAAATATGAATTTCAAGTTTTGCATTGCATAATTGAGTTCATTAAGCATTTTTTTTCATCTCCCAAAAGTGCATTTCGTTCATGTTTGTCATTTTTTGTCATAAGAGAAACAATATATCCCCTAATAGGTTTGACTCACCTTTTGGTTGAAAGTCAATCCTACCTTTGGGAGATCTCTTTTCCTAATGAAATTAGAAGAAAGATAGGTGAATCATACATTACAAAAACATTCACATACGTCATGAAATCTATTTTTTCTTTATAATATTTTGGTGAGAATGACAATCCCACACTATAAGCTTTGTGATTTGGAGATCCTTCAAACCCTAGATCTAGGATTTTGCATTAGTTTGCATTGCAACTATTTAGGGTTTTCAAAATTGCATTAGTTTGTATTCCATTTAGGGTTTAAAAAATGCATTTTGCATCCTTTAAAATCTCAATAATTTAAACATTTGCATACATATTGCATTCATTTTACATAATAGTTTGCATATTAGTGTTTTTCATTCATTTACTTCAAAAAATTTAAATAAAATTGCATCTAGAAATTTGTCATTTTGTTTGTTGTTTATAATCAAATTGCACTTACATTTCATCATAATTTTCTAGAAATCTATAATTGAAAGTGTATGTTTAAAACTTGAATTAGAGACCTTAAACATCAACTCAGAAACTTATAATTTATTTTTTTCAACCCATGTGCAAGGACCCATTCTCCCTAGGGTGAATTTGTCCTTACAAAGGTCATTTTCTAAATTTTTGAGCATTAATTTTTCTTTTTCTTCTTTACATATTGTTGTTTTTAGATCTCAATTTTAGTTTATGGAGTTATAGTTTTCTAAAAAAAGTTGCATTCAAATTAATTGGTCAAAACAAGTCCCTTGTCCAAACATAAAATTTGCATTCAAAAGTCATCATTTTTCAGTTTCTTGTATTCAAAAATTAGAAAATTATTGCATGTCATATCTAAAAATTGTATTATCTTTTTACACACTTTGCATTATGCTTCTTATTTTTGGGTGTTTTCTACAATTTTTTAGTGCTTTTTGTCCATTTTGGGTGCACTTTTGGTTCAGTGAAACTTGTATGAGTATTACAACGTGGTGCCCTATTTCTAATACTTATATGATACATAGTTCAAGACTCATGGCATATCATGTTGGTACATATGTTGTGGATATACATGCATGAAATAAAAATTCCTATGACCTCCAATCCCGTTGATTTTGAAACTATTGTTGCTCATGTTCCTCAAGAAAACTTTCAAAAAATGGATAAAGCCTTAGAAAAAATTCAAAACCTTGTGAGTTTTGAATATATTTCTAGTACTATAGTTCCTATCATAGATAACATGAGGATAATTCTTGATAATGAATTAGGAATATAAATTGTGTGAAGTTTAACTCATATCATTGACAATCATGTCCCTAAAATGGCTAGTTGTGCTCAAACTTTTGGATACAATCAAAGTCAAGGTGGAAATAAAATTCCTCCCCCTACAACTATGGCCTCCATTCCAACATACACCCATTCAATTGTTACTACAATAAGACAACCAACTAGCAACACCAATCCAACTTTGGCTATGTCCACTGGGAATCCTTTTAGCTTTGTGAACTGAAACATCATATCTCATAACTCATCACCTCTCACAAAATTGCAATTAACTTTTCCTCCCAACACATATACACATCCACCTTATTCACCTCTATCTCAAAAAAAAACCAATGATTATGTACTTAACCAACTTTGGAAAAATGTGTCATCCCTCCAACAAAAAAATTTCACATTGAACCAAAATCAAAATGGCCAACTTTCACAATATATCAAACACAACCCATTATCATTGAAGATATTGAAAGAACAAATCCCACAAGGCATAGAGATTCCTAGATTTGATAAATATGGTGGTAAAGGAGATCCTAGAAACCATGTCTCAACATACACAGCCTTATGTAGTGACTTCATTTTCGAAGACAAGCTCTTGGCTAAGATTTTTCTTAAATCCTTGAAAGACACAACCTTGGAATGGTTTTTCTCTTTACCGAATAATTCAATTAGTTAATTCAATGAGCTTTTTGATGCTTTCCTCAACCATTTTCAAGTTTATATTGGTCCCAATATGGTCTTACCCAATTTAATGCAATGTAAACAAAACAAAGATGAAAAGGTCACTAATTTCATAGCACGATACCAATTGCTTTACTTACAAATCAACATTAAGATTCTTCATGACAATATTTAAAGAATGTTCATTGAAAACTTGCAATCAAATATTCAAGATAATCTTGGGATGATGAGATTCCTTTCCTTCACTCACTTGTATCGTGACTATCCGAATTTGGTTAGTCATTGTGAAGCAAAAACTTCATCCAACCGTCCTAAAAAATCCAAAAATGTGCCTCTTAACAATTTTCAACTATTCAAGAAACAAAATAAGGGCTTTATAAAAATAAATTCACCTCAAAAAAATCAACAAGTTAAATCTCAAGTGGATATTATAAAAAAAACAAATTCATATCAATTCAGTGATAAGAATAGACAATTTACTCTATTACCTGATACCCTTCATTCCAACATGTTGCAAATCATGGGTAAAAACTTAATTACCTTACCTCCTATTATAACCCTCGATCCTACTAAGCTTTTACCCATGAACTATAATCCAAATTCCTTTTCCATTATCGTTGACAAAATGAACATGATACAAAATGATGTATGCATCTTAGAAATATTGTGCAAGACCTCATTGATTATAATCACATCCAAATTGGTGGTGTTAATGATCAAGGAAAATAATTCCATTGACCCACTCAACCAAAATTTACAAATCTTTACCAATCCAATGCAAAATCATAATATCTCATTTGTTAAGGCTAGTGACATAAAGAATGATGTGATGAATGTCAATAACATACAAAATACAACTAATGATAATACAAGTGATAATGAATATAATATTATGGTCGAATACAGTGACAGTCAACCTTGTAAGGTCCAAACCAAAATGTCTCTTGGCATTGCTTTCTCACAAAATGATAATTAAATATGCACCCGATGGTCCTCTTTACATAGCCAAAATAATCAATGACAAGCCTACTGATGGGATATTAATTGATCTCATATGTGTAGATAATATGATCACTGGGGAATTCTTGTTAGTGTATGAAATTTATCAAGACTCTTATGAACAATCGAAAGCATGGATCAAAACACATAATGGATTTCCTTGTCCTATGATAGGTTCAATCACTCTCCACCTAAAAGTTGGATCAAAGCAATTAAACATCTCATTCTCCATCATCCCATCATTGATCCACTTCTATGTGAAGCTAGGTGATCCATGGATACGCTCCATGGATGTTGTCCTATCGGTAATACATAAATGCTTAAAATTTCCATTTTGCAATGAAATTTTCATTGTGCATCATAGTGGTTTTAATCTTGTGTCTTCTTGTGGAAATTTCTCCTTGGATTTCTTTTGGCCCGAAGATATGGAGCCTACTAATCCTTGTGAGGACTTTTTTTTCACATCTTATCAAAGGTTCAAAGAAAAGTACATAGCAGAATTATCTCTTATCAATATCCATCAACCCATGCTTGAGTATCCTATCATTGATGAAACCATGATTGAACCAAAAATCCTTCCGAGTAACCAAGAAAAATCTATGACAAATCCTCCACCCATTTCCTATAAGAGACCAAGAGATAACTATACAATTCCCGTTGTGCCTCTTAAGATCAAGAAAGTTTATAAACCTAAAGATAAAGTAGTTGAACAACCTTTGATGGTTCTTTCTATTCCTCCTTTTTGGGAAAAAAATAAATATATGGTTGATAAACCTGATCCTACACAATCACAACTTGAAAATTGTACAAAAAGAAACATACATGCTAAAGAGCGTAGGTGTAGATGTCATTATATTTCTTGTAAGTTAAAAGAAGAGAATAAATTCAAGCAAAGCATGATGATTATCCATCTTCGCCACAACCGAAACATGAAACCTCTATGGACATTATCATTAGGCCTCCTATTGTGATTAACTTGTATGACGATGATGAGATTGTTAATATTGATGAAGAAGTGCATAATGAGATGAATTTGTTATTTTCCTCTTCCATGAGATTAGATGAGAATAACTATGATGATTCTCCTAAAAAGAGTGCATCACCACGTGTGGAACCTAGTGATTGTCCTAGTACGAAAATTTTTGTAGCCCCTTTGGCTAGTCATCCACCTTCTTCATACGATGAAAAAATATTGGGATGTAGATGACTTGCTATAGGTCAGCTCGCATGTGTCATACTAGCTTTTATGTCTTCTTTTCATGTTCTTTTGTGTGATTGCATGTGCATAATGTGATCCCCTGTATTGTGCTACTTGGCATGTCTTTATGTTTGTGAGCCTACTTTGGATGACCCTTGTCACTCCATTGGTGTAAGGATACAAAGGAAGCCAATTTGTCATGAAATTCTTCTATTTTTATCTTCATTATTCTATTTATCGTAACCATTATCTTTTCATTTTCTTATGTTTTCTTTTGGGAATGGCACAAAGCATTGAGACATTTAAGTCTCTTCCATGTCGACCCAAAAGGATTCTCATTTGTTTTCACTCTCTTTATGTGCCATTCTTCCTTTGTGCTCGTTGCTCTATGAGTTATTTAGGGATTAATGATGATTCTAAGCTCAATTATATCACTGTAGCAAAGACATACATTGAGCCCAAATCCATGGACCCCTTATGTGTTATCTTAGGATTTCATATGGGGGGAATATCCTTTTTCATGATGAAAATTTATTTGGAAACATATATTTGGCATTAGGATTTCTAAATAAGCTCTCATGTCTCTTTCATCTATTGGATTTTATCGTATTCCAGTTTAAAGTAATTGCTCACAACATGGTGTTTAGTAATTTATTTAAAGTGGGGGGCATTATGCCTCCCACTTGTTGCTTGCTTGATGTTGTGACCTCTTGTTCAAAGTGTAGTCTTCTTATATCATGTGATGTGTCTTCTTGTTGGTTACATTAGGATTTATGTCCTTCAAGAGCATGAACTTTCTTGGAATATGGCATTCCTCTCAGTGGTAATGCTATGGCTTACATTCCCTAAGGTGTGAATATTTTATCTCTCAACTAGTCCTCTCATGATGGTGATATAAGGTGTGATGTTCCCTAAAGTGATACCTTTCATGAACTAAGTAAAACCCCTTTGAATATCTTAAACCAAAACTTTTGGCCACTAAGCATAACACAAATTGCTTGGTGGTGCCTTTGTTTCATGATTGTCTAGAATAATGTAGCTTACTATCCTTATGATTATCATGTGTGGAACTTTATCAACTTTATCAGGGAGTATATATTTTGGTATGGCTGACATATGGGATATTTTAGACATAGCATGACTTTCCCATCGCCACTTTTTTTGTGGGTTCACACCTTGTAGACCTACTATGTGTTTCTCAAATTTTTAGGATCATTGATTGTATATCAGACTACAATTGTGAGCATGTTTCTTATGGAAACCTTGCATAACACAAATTGCTTACCTGTGGTGCCATGGGAGCATGTTTGATGGACTTGGCATAACACAACTTGCTAGTTCATCTTTTTTTTACTTTTTGTATTCAATTTTGACATTGTATGTTTTTGTTTATCTTGTCTTGCTACTTCATATCATACATATGTGTGTGTCCCTTTGTGCTTATGTTGGTTTGTTATGGGATATTGATCTTGGGGGCTTGGTCACCTCCTTGATCTTTTCCATCCCATCCAATCATATTTTTTTCACTTGGACCCCTCTTAATATATATTTGTCTACTTTAGTGTGATTTTGAGTGCAAGCTCATAATCTCACTAAAATGGGGGCTAAATGTAGTGTAGAGAAATGCACTCCTTTACATTTTCACACTACGTTTGGGTCCCTTAATTAATTGGACTTAATTAAGCTTCTAATTTTCCAAATTATGCATTCCTAAGCTTTATTATGCTTGTTTCTTGAAAGGGAAACTTATATTAAAAAAATTCCAACATTAATTTAAACATCTTGGAAATTGTGTGTCCTGGATTTAGGTCCAAGGGCCCATTCACCCTTGGGTGAGTCCTCCTTAAGTGCCAAGACCCAATTTAAAATAATTTTTTGGTAGCATTTTAATGATTCAAATTCAAGTTTCAAATGTCGGCTTATGGAATCTAATTTTTGAGAAATTAGATAAACACATATAAATACATAGTCATTTTATCAATTCAAACCTAAGCAACATCATATAGCTTTCATATGAACAAATATTATTGTAAACAACATTGAAGAGAAGATTTATCAAGCATTTACAACAACAATCAAGATCATATCATCATGTCAAAGTTCATGTGTGTTCATATTATATTTTGGAGCTAATATTGTGTTAGTGAATGAATTGACTCATGATAAATATGCTCAAAATAAATGACTCTCGGGCTTGTTTAGCACTAGTATCAATTTACTAACAACTTTGGAAAGACCACAATTGCATTTTTGGCTTTCCTCTGAATTTTGGAGGTACAACTCCCTCATATGATATGAAATGAATTTAACTAAACTAACTAAAAATGTGTATGCTTTTAATCAGAAATTAGAAAAGGAAAAACCCAATATTAGGAAAAATCCTAATATTAGATGTAAAGTACAAATAAAAAATACTGGAACAAAGACCAATTTAACTTGAAAGTCACTAAGAATGAAATGATATACTCAATATTATTTGAAAATGAAATCTATCATGAAGAAAACTACATATCTCACACAAAGGTAAAGCATAACATTAAGATACTCCTAAATGCAAAGATTCAAGAACATCAAATTATCTTCACAATCTAAATGTATAAAGATAGATAGTGATTTCATTCACAAAAATAGCAGCAAAGTCTAAAATATGATATTGAGTTTTTCAAAAAAATAATCTCCCTCTTTCAAGAAATCTTTACAATATATAGTCTTTATCCCCCAAGAATTTTTAGTTTTGTAATTGTTTTTCTTTAAAGAATTAGTTAAAATATGGCCTTTCACATTCTAGTAACTGCCTATTTAAAAAAAAACCAAAAAAAATCTTCGGACGTCGCAGGCGGGGTTTCGTGTACTTCTACTAACTTAGGCGGGGTTTTATAAACTTCTACTAAATTTCCACCTTTGAGTAATTTTTCTAACTTTCAACCAGGCGAGGTTTTGTAAAATTTTGATAACTTTCCACTTAGGCGAGGTCTTGTGAACTTTTTCTAACTTTCTACCCAAGTGTGACTGTATAAATTTTTTAACTTTGTAATCACGTCTTTGAGCCTAGAGATTACAAATCCCATATCTCTCAACTGAAAACTCTGTTTTGCATGAAATTTGAATAGCTAGAAGAATTACCATCATAGAACAAAACCCAACAATTGTTTTGGCTCCGGATGCATGGATTCCAAGACTTGACATTATTTGTAAATCATCAGTTAGAAACATTTTTAAAAATATTTCAAACAATAAGGAGTTTGGGCATGAAAATTAACCACATTGGACATAATAAGGTTAGAATCAACCCAACAAAAGGATTTAGCACCAGCTTCATTAGATTTTTAAAATTAATTGTTTTTATGATTTGGTAGGCTGAAGGGCATTAGAAGTTTAAAATGGGTCAGGTAAAAACTTAGCCAACAATTGGCTTTGTCTGGGGGACGAGGACTGTAAAGTACAAAGCAAAGAATACAATATCCTAGGCATAGACTAGTGCTTAATTTCCATTGGGCTACAAAGTCAAAGAGCATGGAGGAGATGGAGCAAAAGCAAGCCAAAAATGAAACAAGGAAGGAAAGAAAAATTAAACTACCAACACAATAACAAAAAATCATACTATGTACATGGTAGGAAGACCCTACCTTGGACAATCTCCAAAATGATCGTGCAAATCGATTTACAAGTTGGGATAAATAGCTACTTATATGGAATAATGTTTGGTGAATGAGAAGTGTATGCACAACCAACTGGCAACTTGTAGCAACTACAATCATATAAATAAAACCAACACCCTGTAAAGACTTACTATACAGTCTTATGCTCAAAAATACATTCCTCATTGTATACTCTAGCCATAAAATGACTCATATCAGCACTACCCTATATATAGCTACTAGAATTTGCATGTACAACATAAAGATTAATATTGTTCTGCACTTGATTTTTTGAACAAAAAGATGCCAGCCCTCAAATTGGACACCCCACATACAAATTATGAGAAAATTAAATTTAATGGTCACTACATGTAGAAGTAACTGCATTGTTTTAAAAAATTGGACCCCAATTTGTAGTATGTGCATCAAAAAACTTATTAGATTCAAATCTTGATTCACTTATTTCCTCTCCTCCATTCTTAATCATCCCACATTTTGATTCAGAATTTTCACTAGGACAACTTGAATCTTGTGGAATATTTACTTCAAAATGAAAAAAACTCAAGCATGGGATGATTAATTACCTCAACATCTACTCCCTTGCCTTCAATAATTTCATCAAAACACTTAAATGCTTCATACTCAAGTTGCAAACAAGAAGAAAAGGTGTTTAGTGATTCAGTTACCTCTTGAAGTTTGTTTTAATTTCACTTTCAGCTGCACAATGTATGTTGACATATTTAAAGATGAAGGTCTCCATTTCTGATAACTAATTTATTTCTTTCTTTTCTAGAACTTGATCTTCTACCTTCATGTTAATTAACTCATCTGATAATTTTATACCAAAACTTTCAAATCTGAATGTTTCAATTTCTAGAGCATAAAACAACATCAACAACTTTTCATTTTTGTTTAATTCTGGACTATTTATACCAACAAATGAATCTTCAGTATTTGTTGCAGCCAAAGTAGATGATGTCATACATACCAATTTTTTACAAGGAGATTAATCTTCCTTGTCACTCAAAAAATCAGAATCATCCTTATCCATCTCATAGTTAAGATTATATATTTCACCATTAAAATATTTAGTCATATCATTTACTTCATTTTTTTGAAAAAAAATCTTGATAAAAAGTTGTGAGATTGGAACATTCAACTGAAGGGCGAAAGAGATTTGAAGAATTTATATTTTGTAACTTTGAGGTTTTATAATTTTGAACCATACAATTTTGTACATATCTTTCAACTTTATCTTTCTTCCATATTCTAGATAAAATAAAATTATCTTCAATATTAACAACTTCTTGTTTTGTAATCTCAAGATCACTTACCTTACTTCGCTTCAAGAGGAATCAAACATCGGGATGCAATACGACAAAAAAAGTGATTAGTTGTAGCTCCTTAATTGGCTGAGGTTATGAGGAACCTTTTTTAAACATCTATCAAACCGTTCTACAAACTCCCTTATAGATTCACCCTCTTTCTTTTTAATGCTGAGAAATTGGGATGAAAGTGCACATGCATCAACTATTGGTTTAAAACTTCCCAAAAACTTCTTCTTGATGTTGTCCCATTTAGTAATACATCCATCTTCTAAAGATTGAAACCAAATTGCAACAACTCCAATGAGAGATTCAACAAATAGTCTGACAAAAATATTTTCTTCTCTTACCCCCAAAACACCACAAGCTATGGTGAAGGCTCGAAGATGATCATCTGCAACCTGTGAATCTTCTCCATTAAACTTTAAAAAATTCCTTCTTGAACCTATAGGAAATTCTGAATACTAGGGCAACACTAAAGGCCCAAATTGAGCACACCATGGATGGGTTGAAACCAATGCCCTAATGGAGATTTAAAAAGAATGATTGGAACTTTTCTACCAAAAAATTTTCATGAGTATGTTCCATATTATAGAGTCATCAGCCTCCATCCTTAGGGAGGTAACTTCAGAATTTTGAGAAAATAAAGACATTGAAAAATAATGGTACTTGAATTCTTTCCCCATTGGAGTCGCCAAAAATCTATTAGCGAATGAATTCTCTTATGATAAATATACTCAAAATAAATGAATCTCAGCCTTTTTTAGTGCTAGTATCAATCCACTAACAACATTGGAAAGACCACAATTGCATTTATGGCTTTCCTCTGAATTTTTGAGGTATAGCTCCCTCGTATGATATGAATGAATTTAACTAAACAAACTAAATATGTGTATGCTTTCAACCAAAAAGAAGGAAAGGAAAAACCCAATATCAGGAAAAATCCTAATATTAGATGCAAAGTAAAGATAATAAATATTGGAACAAAGACTAGTTTAACCTGAAAGTCACCAAGAATGAAATGATATACTCAATATTATCTAAAAATGAAATATATCATGAAGAAAATTGCATATCTCACACAAAGGTAAAGTGTAGCATTAAGATACTCGTGAATGCAAATATTTAAGAACATCAAATTATCTTCACAATCTAAATGCATAAAGATAGATAGTGATTTCATTCACAGAAATAGCAACAAATTCTAAAATATGATATTGAGTTTTGAAAAAAAATGATCTCTCTCTTTCAAGAAATTTTTACAATATATATAATCTTTATCCCCCAAGACTTTTCAGTTTTGTAACTTTTTTTCTTTAAAGAATTAGTTAAAATATGACCTTTCACATTCTAGTAACTACCTCTTTAAAAAAAATTAGAAAAAAAGCTCCAAACATTATAGGCGGTATTTCATGTACTTTTGATAACTCGGGCGGGGTTTTGTAAACTTTTACTAACTTTCCACCTTTGAGTAATTCTAGTAACTTTCAACCAAGCGGTATTTTATAAACTTTTGCTAACTTTCCACCCAAGTGGGGTTTTGTGAACTTTTTCTAACTTTCCACCCAAGTGTGACTGTGTAAAATTTTTAACTTTGTAATAACCTCTTTGAGCCTAGAGATGAAAAATCCCATATCTCTCAACTAAAAACTCCATTTTGCATGAAATTTGAAAAACAAGAAGCATGAACATCATAGAACAAAACCCATAAATTGTTTTGGCTCTAGATGCACAGATTCCAAGACTTGACATTATTTGTAAATCACCAGTTAGAAACGTAGATTTTTAAAATATCTCAAACGGTAAGGTGTTTGGGCATGAAAATTGGCCACATTGGACATAATAAGGTTAACATAAACCCAACAAAAGGATTTATCACCAGCTTCATTAGATTTTTAAAATTAACTATTTTTGTGATTTGGTAGGCTAAAGGTCATTAGAAGTTTAAAATGGGCCAGGTCAAAACTTGGCCAACACATTGTGATGTAGGTTTCAAGCATTCAAGCATCAAATCAAGCTATCATTCAAAACAATTCATGAAAGATCCGATCCTTAGAGAGATGTGTTAGACTTCAATCCTCTAAGGGTAGCCATTAAGGGTTTGGTGAGTTGTGACATATATTTGTTCATTCATCAATCCTTGTCATTTTTCATTATCTTTCATTATCAAGGTTTAATTACCAAACTAACGTTTGACCAAGGCAAACCCTTATTCACCAAAAACAAACAACTTTTCCCTCTCTTTGTGTTTGCAGATTTGTAGGTGAAGAAGGATTCAAGATTGATCAAAAGTGAAATTTTGTAAAGTTGTCATCAAAGTTATCAAGCCACAAAAACTCACCTATAGATTTTATTTCCAACTTTTTGACAATGGAATCCAAAGGAATTAGGAGTGCAAATCCAGGATCAAAGGACTATGAAAATAAATTTTGGAACCCTTCTCAAAAACACATTCACCCTAGGGAAAATCTATCCTAGAAAGACACTGAACAATCACTTTTTGGAGCCAGGTACATGTCATTCTTCCCTTCTAAGATTTGTCGAAAGATTATAGTTTCTATTTATATTATTCTTTAAATATGCATTTCAAGTTTTTCATTGCATAATTAAGTGCATTAAGCATTTTATTTTCATCTCCCAAAAGTGCATTTCATTCATATTTTTCATTTTTTGTCATAAGTGAAACAATAGATTCCCTAATAGGTTTGGCTCACCTTTTGGTTGAAAGTCAATCCTACCTTTGGGAGATCTCTTTCCCTAATGAAATTAGAAGATAGGTGAATCATGCATTACAACAACATTCACACACATCATGACATCTATTTTTCTTTGTTTCATGTTCTTGATGCACCATTAAAATTTTAACACTTATTTGGTTAATTTGGGGTATGTTAGAAATATGTTATATTCTTATCTTTAATTCAAACATGATATTGATCAATTTTATTCTTTATTATTTATATTTTGATCACATATAAACATATAATTAGGGATTTTGAACTCAAATTTCAATTCAATTTGATATTATTAACTTGGAAAAATAATTTTATCTTAGGTATGGATATTAGATGAGATAAAATGATTATAAACATCCATATCACCTAAAGGAAGTATGTAAACTTTGTATTGTAAAATTTTAAGATGTAAGATTATAAACTAGTGAGAGTTCTCATTCCTACAAGGATAAAGATTTTAGTTGATCAACTCCTTTGTAATTAAATGAGATAGATGACTTGATCCATTTCCCTTATGAAAGTGTAGTTGGTACCCTTATTTATGTGATGGTCTACACCAAACCAAATATTTCCTAAGTAGTGGAAGTCTTGAAATAGTTTATATTTAATGAAAGAAGAGATGGTCTTTAGGTATTTAAAAGACACTTAAAAGTGTTTTATTTTCTATAAGGGAGGAAAAGACTTGAGAAAGAAAGAAAATATGGATACCAATGTGTATATGTTTAGTCTATTTGGTGGTACAATTAGTTGGATGAGAAAATGGTAGGTTGGGTTTGTATTGGTAGAATTTGTTTTGTCGGTGGACCTATTTGAGGGTATGGATTGTTGGATAGGACAACTGAGATGGGGGGTGAATCAGTTGTCATAGATTTAAACCTTAAATTCAATTATTGGAACTAACACATAAACTGATTAAATGATTAATCATGAAATGCAAATTCACAAACACAAAAACACTAGATTTACATGGAAAAACCAATGAGAGAAAAACCACGATGAGGATTAACTCACACTATAGAGAATATCAAAACCAATTACAAAAAGGCTCACTGCTTGGAATAAGGCTCACTACTAGATGTAAGGACACACTATTCAAACTCACTGTCCACAGGGCTAAAACTTGAATTGTGCACTTCCATAGATATAAAAGAAGACAAAGAAGACTTGTTAGAGAGAGACAACAATCCCAATGAAACAAAGGGTTCCACCACAAACACTGATCCAATTGCATGAATGATAGAGTTTGCCTTCTACTGAGTGCATATGGAAACTCAGTGTTAAGATTCACACTGATCAACCACACACATAACTCACACACTTTCAAAGTAACATCAAAGTAGCATCTTCTCTTTCACTTATCTTCCTTCTTTTCTTATGTACACTTTTCATTGCTAGCGCATTATGTATTTATACCATCTCCAACTTTGAAAGGATACAAAGTTGACCATACAACTTCAAATTCAAATTAGGTCGGTGCCAAACATCCTTGGGTGGAATTAGAATGAGGGTGACCCAAAAATAGGCTTCACCAAGACCCATAATAGATCCAACATGCTTCATCAACTTTGAATGTAGTGCTTAACACACGGTTGGACAAATCAGTGTAAAACACATAGATCAATTAAGCTCCATGCTTCTAAATTCCAAAACCATCTTTAATAGAACCAAGGCAACACGACTCTCAAACCATAAAGAGAAATTTGGACCAACAACAATTCTTTCGAACCTCACCCAGAACACATAAAACATAGTTCACAAGCACCAGACCAACAACCTCAACAATTGACAACTTGCAATCTTATTTTTATACAATTTTCTCAACATACTCAACATATAGATTCAACAACAACTAGTAGATAACCAACTGGCCGGTTGACATCAATGACAACACTTTCATTCCTCTTTCCATTCTTGCAACATGGCTATGCTAGAAGCTAGGTGAATGTGGGAGAGAGTTATCATGATGAGGATATGGATCATGGACCCCATGAGAAATGGAAACATAGGATGGAACAAGTATTTTGGGTGCATGAATAAATAAATACAACATCACATATTAGACCCAATAGAAATATATTCATACTCGTGGATTTGGTGTATTTAAGAAGCACTGATTGTGTAGAAACATATACATATATAATTTCCATAAATTCACATGACAATATCTGGAGAAGGTTAGATTACTCTTCTAATATACAAATAGACTAAAACTACTTTAAATTATAGAAAAGAGGCTAATCTAACCATAGCAAGGAAAAGGGATAAAAGAAGGATAAGGACTGGAAGAGTGGTAAAGGATAGAAAAATAAAATGGTGTGATTAGCTAAAATATCAATGACCAACCAACTCTTAGTCATGAGGAATCAATATTTGTAGTTAAGATTGAATCAAATAATTTCCATCAGTTTACATGCATGAATTACTACCTCAACTAACATTTTCATGAATTGTGGCTTTTATATACACAAATAATTTACATCCATTTACGTGCCAAAACCAAAAAAACATAAACACATTCACAAAATTAAACCAGAGGACACTGTCCAAGACAAGATATGATAAATAATGCTAGAAAAAATAGCTTTCATTCATTTAGAGACAAAAGAATATTCACAAGGTGACTAAACCCATAATTATTAAACCATGAGATTCAAACTTGTATAATAAAAACCAATGAAATATGAGAAATTGATAAAATAATATAAAATGAGAGGAGGAGAGAAATGATTGATCTTGGTAGCAATACAAAATCTTGATTATTTAAAAAAAATACTAAGGAAATGGTTGATAAGCTGCATATATAGATGGTTAAGAAATTTGACCACAACTCAAAGAGCCATGATAGCCTTTGTTAGTTGATTTCACTACCTATAATAATTCTACAAAGATGACCCTTGAAATTAAATGGAGAAGGGATTATTTTGTCCAATGAGGTGCATTGGGACCACAAAGGTGTTAGGAAAAAGGTATCTCAACCTTGCAATTATAAAAAGTTACTATTTATAATAAGTTTATATTTGAGCAAAGACAACTTCAAAATTTTCCCCAAAGCTATGAAATGGTCAAATAAACATGTTGATAATGTTTTAAACTGAGGTCATGTTTAGATTTCAAGATATTAAAGTTTACTATTTATTACATTATATATTTATGATATGTTATTTATTGGTAAGGGGAAATGAATGATTTCAAAACTAAAGTCTCAACTTGCAACTAAATTTTAAATGAAAGGTCTTAGTGCATCTAAACACATTTCTAGAATGGAAATAAGAGATAGAGTGAACAAAAACTATGGCTTGGCAAGAGTATGTTAATTTAGTTTTAAAAAAATTTAACATGTAGGATTATAGACCATTGTGTGTTCCTTTTATAGTTGGAACAACATCCCCATCAGAGATGGAAGACATAAAGAGAGTGCCTTACCAAAGTGTAGTCGTAAGTTTGATGTATACTATAGTCTGCACTAGACTTGACATTTTCCAAGTAGTGGGAGTTATTTCCAAATATATGTCTAATATTTGTAGAGTTCTTTCCAAATATTTGCAAGTTAACTTATATTATTCCTTGTTTTATCATGGTAATTTGATAGGAAATGGGCATCCCCTTGATATTCATGGTTATATGGATTCAAACTGGGCAGGTGATGTTGATAGTAGATAGTCCACCAATGCTTACATGTTGACTTTGTTTGATGATGCAATCAATTGGATGAGTAAGTGATAGGTTATGGTTTACTTTTCCACTACTAAAGTTGAGTATATGGAAACTACTCACACTCATAAAGAAGTCAATTGGCTTAAGATACCATGTTCAAATATTAGACTAAAACAAGGTGTAGTGATATTTTATTATGATAGAGTGTAATGTTCCTAGCTAAGAACCTGATATTTCATGCTAGGACCAAACATATTGATGTACAGTAACATTTTGTCAAAGATATGGTTGAGGATGGCAAGGTGAAGTTATTTAAGGTAGAGACTTTGATGAATGTTGTAGATTATTTAATTAAGCATGCGAGCACAGAGAAGTTCATATGGTGTTTGGAGTCTATGGGCATCTCAACCCCTAGCAATTAAATCATAGTGTTGATACTCCCTTTTCTCTTGCAAGGTGTTCAAAAAGGGAGAATGTTAGGAAAAAGGTGTCTCAACTTTGTAATTATAAAATGTTACTATTTATAGTAAGTTTACATTTAAGCATGGATGGCTTTGAAAATTTCCCCAAAGCTATGGAATGGTTGAATAAAAATGTTGGTAAAGTTTCAACCCAAGGTCATGTCTGGATTTCAAGATATTAACATTTATGTTTTTGAAAGTTTCAAAGTCAATTTTGGAGCACTTAGAGGATGTTTTTTGGGCCCAAAAGTGGCCATAATTGGTGAATTTGGTTATATCTTGATAGATCACTTCACGATCTTTCCAATAGTTCAAACAGTTCGTTAATCAGGCTCCTAGAGCAAAAGCTATGGCCTCCAAAAGTTGGGTCCCAAATTAGGAAATGTGGAAATGTGTTGGACACATAAAAGAGTTGTAAGGGGGAGTTACACATGTTGGTGTGTGTTTGGACACATCATAGGACATCTTTGATTGGATATAATTTGGGTGCCACTTTTTGGGTATTTTTAGCTCATGGATTTGCAAATATCATTTGATGCTTCCATGTATTGTATCTCCTATATATTAGGTGCTTTAGATGGAGGTTGAGTGTGAGAGTATAATAGATCTTGATTTACCTCTAGATTTTTGGTTGGTGATACTCCTAAGAGATATTTCTCTACAGGTATATTGTAATCTTGTTGACTTTTGAATAATAATTTGGGAAAAATTTGGAGTGTTGGGTTTCTCTCCCAAAAGGGTTTTCCCCACATAAATCACTATTTTGTGGTATGAATGATATTTATTTTTATTTATGTTTAGTTTTTGTAATTGTTGTAAATATCAAAAAAAAAAAAAAAAAAAATTACTACCCTCCTCTCAAGATTAGTGTAGGAATTTTTTCCACTACCTTATCTTCCTTAAAAAATGTGCACGCTCTATGTGAGTCTAGAAATCGAACTAGGTCTAAAAGTACTAACTTGGAGGGTTGAAATGTATTTACAAGATCACAAATATGTTGATAACGTGGAGTAAATTCATAATATTTATTGATATAGGAACTTTTGTGGAGGTGGGCCTAGTTGAATGCTATAGAGAAAACCTGAAGACGTTCTAAAATTTTACTCAATAGTTGGTGGGAAATTGAATATTCCACCACAGAAAGAGGGATAAAAAATACCAAGGAAAAGGGAATATGCATCAACTTTCAATGAAATCTAATTTTTTTTATATGTTTGGTGATCAATGTCTAGTGGGAGGAAATAAATGCCAACATGGTAAAGTCTTTAAAATATTATACTAAAGGATAACACTTAAAATGACAAAAGGGTGGGGGTTATGTATATACAAATTTTTTAAAATATATTTTTACCATTAGAACTAGATATGAATGGTAAACAAGAGATATTTACTACTAAGTCAAAAATTACCCAAAAACTTCCTCTAAATGAGAAAATGACAAGACATGCCAAACATGAATAGTTGAATTGAAAGAGTGCCATTATATTTCAAGATGAATAGTCAAAATAAGAAACACAATATTAAGTTGGAACTAACATTCACAAAGCTCCCCCAAGATAATGAAAAAAATTTTGACCAATGAAAATGGAAAGAAGGCACAAAATTATAAATGGAATTCCTATAAGGAAACAATTAGAATTCAAATATTATGTCAAAATATTAGATTGAGGCAAGATACAATAATGATCTATTATGATAGTCTAAGTTTCATCTATTTGGAAAATAATGCTAGCTTTCATGCATAGATGATGCACATTGATGTGTATTATCACTTTATTTGTGACATGGTGGAGGATAAGTAGATTATGGTCAATAAGGTGGATATTATAGTAAATGTTGTAGATGTTTTGGTAAGGACCATGAGTATAAAGAAATTCAAATGTGCATCACATTTATTATTCTTTCAATACATACAAATGCAATATTGTTAGGACTAGGGGACTAAGTATTGGGTACACCTGAAAATTCATAAGTTAAGTCTAATTATATAATAATAAAAATATAAAAAATAATTATTACCACATGGAAAAGAGTGCTCCACATGGGAAAAATATTGAAGATTCCATAGTTGTCACTCTCTATCACGTGTCATTATTCATATGAAATTTGTGAGATGTTGATTGTAGGATTACTTCTTGTACTTGGATTGTCATCTTTGACTAGATAATAATAGCCACATGTAAGAGCAGTTGTGCCTCATGAGGGATTATTTGAAAGTTACTTATGACACATTTATTCATAACAACTAAATGTGACCTGTAAGAGGAGCTACATGCTATTTTAGAGGTATCATATGTAACACCTCGCTACGCAACCCTAGAGGAAGTTGCAATTAACTACACAAACGAACTAATTTTTATTTTTTTTAAATTTAATTAATATGCAAGTTCACTACACATTGCAACAACCTCTAAGGTTATGAGACTGAGATTAATTATTAACCCATGAACAACATTAAAGAATTGAAACCACAACATTTAATTACTTAAGAAATTAACAACACATACATTCCATACAAGATAAATTCATCAAAGAAAATAAAGATACCATAAGATCTCTTTTAACAGTATGGTTACAAATCTCATTCCCCGAATGAGGTAAATCCAAAAGCATGATTACATATTACAACTTCCACCTCAATAACAAAGAGGGGTAATAAATTACAAGATTAACTAAAATGAAAATAAGCATAAAGATAACTGGATCACACGAGCTCTCCAACTAGAAATCTCGTCAACATGAACCAGAAGAAAACCCAACAGAGTAAGGTGCACACCACCCAACCAAGTGGAACCCAAAGGCCCACCCCCCGTGTTAGGAGATAGTAACAAGGATTCCTAGACAAGACCAACTACCTCTAGACACAGGCTTAAACAAATTGACACACCAAACTGTCACAACTAATCAAAAGTACCACACAAGTACAACTCAAGATCAACGTACGTACAACTCAAGCTCAACGTATGTAAAACTCAATTACATCATAACTACAACTCAAGAACAACGTACGTACAACCCAAATATAGTTACATTGCTTCCAGAAATAACATATTAGGTATGTTAAGAAAACCATACACATAAAAGTCAAGTACCAACAACAAGGACACCAAAACATTTCTGACATGGATTACATTGCTTTGGTTACCACATGAATAAACTCCTTCCAAAGGTTACCCAGTTTACCTCTCACGGCTCTGGCCCCTAACGAAAGTCACTCTTCACTTTACAACACACATTCAAACCAATACCAAGGGAAATCAAAGTGCATACAAACAGATAAAATGATCACTCCAACACTAGGAGGAAACATAAAAAGAACTCACTCCAACTCTGGAGGTAACAACAATATCAATGCCACTCCTTACAAGGAGCCACAAATCACATAATCCACTCCTTTCACAAGAGGCACAACATCCCCATTCGTGAAACTGGGTAAAACACTGACATAACCTCAAGCACTAACCAAGGGCATTATCAAACGGTTGACCTCACAAAACGACAACCCCCAACCTCTAGGGTCTTTTGGAAGACTTACATAATAAAGACACAATTAACCCACATCCTCAAACATGACATAGAGGAATCAATCACACAAGCATTTGCAAGGAATAAACTAATTTTGGATACCTTAAATCCACTTCCTTAATCTAACTCAGTAGTTTATTGTCTTAAAGAAACTAATTGAATGCGCCTCTTTAGACAAAGGAAAATAATTTAACCAAAATATTAATTCCTTAATTGCTTTTAAATAATACTGAAATAAACATTTACTTCACCATTCCAAACAGGTTGATACATGATACGACAACCCTCATCTTTAAAACCCTATTTGGAAGACTAAACAACCCTTTCTAATTGATTTTTTTCCCAAAGCAATAACAGAAGGAATTACATTTAAACAAACTATTTAATCAGAGTTGAATCTACTTCAGATTTCCTAAATCCACTTCTTAGTTAACCTTCGATACTTTATTGCGTTTAATAAAACTGTGTTTGAACGTCGTCTCTATCAGACAAAGATGAAATATACACCAAATGTTTCATTCTCTAATTGTTTTTAATTTACTATAAAAATAGTATAAAATATCATATTTAAAATATCATATGTCTACTTATTAACAATAAATATTAATATTTTAATATTATAAAATATAATATCAAATATTATTAAACAATATTTAATATTATAAAATATAATATTAAAATATTATATTTTTATTTATTTAAAAAAAACCAAATGATAGTAGGGCGCATTGCCGCCTTGGTCCACGCGCACAAAATTAGGGTAGGGGTGACTGTTTCGGCCACGTGCAAAGGAAGGTGCCGACTGTGCAAAGCACACCCAACCTTGTTAATGGTGGCGGTGGTGGTTGTGTGCACAGCCAACCACCATCGTTGGTGGCGCTGTGCAAAGCACATTCGGCCACCAACGATGGTGGCGGTTGCTTACACAGCGACCGCAGGTAAGGCATGGGGGTCGCGTTGGGCACGGCTCCCCCATAGTGCCTCCCACGGGGGGCAGCTATGGGGTGAGCCCCCAACCCCCCAAAAACTTCGATTTTTTTTTATAATTAGTTTTTTTTTTTTTTTAAAAAGTACAATCTTCTTTTAAGAACCGGATTTTTATTTTTTTAAATCTGAAAATCATTTTTTTTAAAGAGGGCTTTTCCCATTAAACCATTAAGACATAATTTCATAATAAACATAAATAGAATGTGTATGTATATGTATGTATATACATATTTGTATATATTTATACATATGTATATATATATATATATATATATATATATATATATATATATATATATATATATATATATATATATATATATATATATATATATATATATATATATATATATATATCTATTTAAATTTCTCACAAGAAATTCACAAGATTGATTGAGCAAATAGTAATTAAAATAATCAAATTACAACCAAGAACATCAATTTCTTTGAGAATTTTCATTTCCAACACAAGGTTTTTAAAGATTTTAAAACCAGATTCAACATGGGTTTTCATCAAAATTCTTTTTTTTTTTTAAATAAAATAAATCCAAACATGAATTGCAAATAACATTTCAAATATATAAATTTTAAATTGAATAAAAATAAATTGGTTTCCAGAAGTTTGAACAAATCCAAAAGGGTGCAATCATTCTCCTTCAGATTTCAGTTCCTCCAAGCAAATCCAAAACCCCCAAAACCAAAAATTCCTTCCCTTCTCCATTTTTCTCATTTTTCATCCCCTCTCAAAATTATCCAAAAATCACAATAATAGACAAAATGAAAAAATATCTATTCAACCCCCAAAGTCAATTTTTGAAAATATCTCAAAATATCTTCTTTTTTTTCAATTTTGCATTTTCTAATTTTTTCAAAAATGAAATTTAAATCATTTTCTTTAATTTTCAATCTTAATTTAAATTCAAATATCTATTAATTTCCAAAATGCATAACTAACTTTATTTCAACATAATTAATTTAATTAATTAATAAAATAAATCTAATCCAAGATTTAATTATTTTATAAATTAAATTAATCAATAAATAAAATAACATTTTTCACAATATAACCAGATTAGTTTAAGTCAACAACTTAACTACATAGCCATTTATTCACCTTGACTAGGGTGATGGCTTGAAACGAGAAACCTAGCTACTATCTCCTGATCAAATTCCATTGGGCAATGGACACACTAAACCTTGTGAAATCAGGTGGAGTCGATGTCATGTACTTGTTAACCTGCGAACAATAGAATATAGCACACGTATATTTGCATCATATAAAACACACAGTGAAGAGGGAATCTCGAAATCGCAGGGCGCTCACAAGCGAGTGATGCAATCCCGTCCCCTTCACCAATACAGTATTACCAACTAACGAATCTAATCATCAATAATATTATCCAAACATAAAACATCCTTAATTCAAATATTCACAATGCTAATCTAAAGCATGCCATAATGATATCATTTGAATAATATATCATCACATCAAAATATAACAAGCACATCATTTACAGACAACGAACAAATAGAAATCAAGTACCATAGTCCAAGCACTAACATAAAACACAACATAACCAAAAGGGCACTGATCGGTCCAAAGAGCAAAATGGAGGGGTCTTACATCATACATGTGAGGGCATTGGATTTTGAGGATGAGGACTTGGGTGCCCATTTTGGGCCCATAGCTTTGGTTTATGGTCTATGGGAAACCATTGATGGTTTCCTAGGTCTCCTTGGTCCATATATTGAGGGATTGGGATAGAGATCATATGTCACTTTTTCCATTTTTATGTTACCAAAATTCCTCTAGTATTGAGAGTTTTGATATCTTGTGTAGCTTTGAGCTTGAGAGTGTATTATAACTATTTTTGTTGTTGATAATACACTAGCTTGGTTCTTTGGAGGTTGATTTTTTCTAGGGAATATTGGTGTTATATCTTTATTATAGTTCTCATTATTCTCCTTATATTCTCTATTCTTGTTCTTTTCAAAGAGTTATGTTATATATTGTTAATCTACTAAAATTTATGGAGGTTGTATAAATTTTAACTATATCCTTAAAGGATAAGTAGGATTTCTTTTAATCAAAGACATGGTTGAAAATCCCAACCATAGTTTTCTCTATTTAAATTTGAGACATTTTTCTTATCCCCACCCTCTCTGTTATTAATTTTTTTTCTTATCATCATTACCCTATCTTCTCTCCATCAATCACACATCACTATCACATAGTTTACCTCTAGAATTTGTGTTTTTGACCACTAAACCTCTACATACATCACACCCACACAATCACTAGGTTTGTGATGCAGGAGCATCCTTTTGGGTGCATATGTTTTCATTTGGTATAAGTTTTATTTTGGATTGATTGGGCTTGTTTTGGGTCAATAAGGTCAATTTGGATCATTTAAGATCATTTTGGGGTCATATTGGACTAGTTCTAGTGTTTAGGGGCAAACTTGGCAAAAGTTACAAAAGTTGTCATTATTGTCAGCTAAAAGTTACATTTTTCGTTTGGGAAGTTAGGAATTAGTTTTGAGCAATGGGAATGAATCTAATTGAATAAATATGAAATTTACACATGAGCACCAGGAGTTGGAGAAGGTTTGGAATGAGAAACACTTCATTTTGCACACTTTCCCTTGCATTTTCCCATGTAAACAGTTTGGAATCTTTATGGTACAGCTTGGTATAGATTAGTACGACCCTGAAATAAATTGGAAAGGTTAAAAATGTGTTTTTAGATTATAATTTTTTTGTTTGAATCAATTTCATTAATCTTTGAGTGAGATATGGTAATTTCATTGAGGGCGGGTTTGTAAGTATTTTTCTATAAATTTATAGTCTGAAACATGCATGGTATAGATCTATATAGTCTGGTACAAACATGCACACACCTTGGGAAGTTAGTGTTGTGTTTTATCTTACAAATTCTTTTGGTTTCATGCATTTTTTTTTTATGTGATTTATGGAATTTTTACTAAGAGCAGGTTTGAGACTGGACTAGGGTTTCCAATAACCTAGAAAATTTCATATCTTTGTTTTCCACTGTCATAAAGTTATGAAAATTGGTAAAAAAAAATATTTTAAGGATATCTAAAAACCCTCTGGGCTCAAGACTTTAAAGGTTTTCAGGTGTGAGGAATCAATGATAGTGTGTATGACTGTCCTGCAAAAATTGTCGACCACCTAATCAATGAGGTTTTTTATCAAATAATATTGTTTGAGTTTCTCCACATCATTTTTGGTATCAAAGCCAGAAGCTCTCTGGGAAATGATTTATTATTTTGGCTAATGTGGTTCAATGAGGTTTGATGTTAAAATATGGCTCTTAATAAGAAGAAATGTGGGCAATGGGCATCAACATTATTAAATACATTGTTCAAAGTAGCAAATAAGCTACAGGAGGACGAAATGGTAGTTAAGAAAGAAAGAAAGTTGGAAAAGTAAAGATTATTTTAGACTACCTACAAGTCCAAAGGTAAATGTTGTCATTTTATGATTTTAGATAACCGCATGGATAATATTGTTTCTAAATATATGGTAGATAAATTGGGTTTGAAAAGAATACAACATTGCATGCCCTATTCAGTGAGTTGGCTTCAAATAGGTACCCAGGTAACCGTTAGTGAAAAATACAAATTTGAGTTTCAAGTAGGAAATTATAAGGATGAAATAGTTCTTGATATTATGCATTTGGAAGGTTGTGGCATTATAGCAGTACAATGAAGTATAACCACAAAGACAACACATATGAGTTGGAAAAGTATGGGAAGAAATATGTATTAGAAGCCTTGAAGGATGAGTGCATAGGAATTGAAAGTTGGTTAAGTGAGAAGAAAGATGTACATCAATATGAAGAAGAGACAAATGACTTAATGGTTGAGGTAATTAATTTTGAAAACAACATTTTTTTTGAAAAACTAGTTGAAAAATAAATGGAAGAAATTTCTTTTGAATTTTCTCAAGCTAATGAAAGTAATAGTGATGTTGATGTTGAAGTGGGTGATGTTTCGGAAGAAGAAGAAACAAAAAAAGAAGTTGTAGAGGACTCAAGGATAGTCCAAAGAGAGAAGATAGTCATGGAGGATAAGGAGATAGCATGGTTCTCAAGAGAAGAACCAAGAGATGAGGATGTTGATGTCAAGGAGAAAAAAATAATGGATGAGCAATTCAAAAATAAAAATGAATGGATTAGTAAGATTGAAGTGAAGCCAAATATTTTGGACAATAATGAAGAGAAAAGAATGTATGGACAACAAAATGAGGTGGATGAAGAAGTGAAGTATGAAAATAAAGAATACAATTTCTTTAATATGTTTGTTTCCTATATAGGTAAAGAAGACAAAGTGGATGAAAGAGAAAATGAATCTCCAATTGCAGTCAAAGCTAAAGCTAGAATGAGGAGACAAGCAAAAAACCATGGATATATAACGCCTAGCTGGCCTTGGCTCAAGAAGCATGTTGTTGGACTGAAAATCACAAGTGAACTAGTTGAAAAAATATAGTTGAGATCCAAAAAAATAAACAATACACACATGCAAAGGAACTAGAAGACAAGAAAGAAGATTCATATTTGAGATGGAACTCAATTTGTCTTCCCCTTAGGAGTTTGGTGCAAGAGCATCCTTTTGGGTGCATATGTTGTCATTTTGGTAAAAGTTTTATTTTGGATTGATTGGGATTTTTTTGGGTCAATAAGGTCAGTTTGGACCATTTAAGGTCATTTGGGGTCTTATTGGACTAGTTCTGGTGTGTAGGGGCAAACTTGTCAAAAGTTACAAAAGTTGTCATTGTTGTTGTCTTCTAAAAGTTGCATTTTTGGTTTTGGAAGTTAGGAATTAGTTTTGGGTGATGGGAATGAATTTAATTGAATAAATATGACATGTACACATGAGCACCAGGAGTTGGAGAAGATCTAGAATGAAAAACACTTCATTTTGCACTCTTTCCCTTGCATTTTCCCATGTAAATTGTTTGCAATCTTTATGGTATGACCTCATATAGATTAGTACAACCTTAAAATAAATTGGAAAGGTTGAAGAAGTGTTTTTATATTATATATATTTTTGAATCAATTTCATTAATTTTTGAGTGAGATATGGCAACTTCATTGAGGGTAGGTTTGTAAGTTTATTTTTCTAAAAAGTTGCAATTTGAAACATGCATGCTATGGATCTGTACAATATGGTATGGACCTACACACACCTTGGGAAGTTAGTTTTGTGTTTTATATTACAATTTATTTATTTTTATTTGCATTTTTGTTGAGTTTTGTGTGAGTTATGGCATTTTTACTAAGAGCGGGTTTGAGACTAGACTAAGGTTTCCAGCAACCTGGAAAATTTCATATCTTTATTTTCCACTATCAAAAAGTTATGAAAATTTGTAGAAATTTATTTATTAATTATATATAAAAACCCTTTGGGTATGAAGCCTTTAAAGGTTTGCATGTGTGAGGAATCAATGCTAGTGTGTATGACTATCCTACAAAAAAAATCAACCACCTAATGAATGAGGTTTTATATCAAATAATATTGTTTGGTTTTCTCTGCATTAGTTTGCACACACTCTCCTATTTATATAGTGTTCATGTTGAGGTTGGAATACAATAGGTCTAGGGATCTGATAGAGTTAGTCTCCTTAATAACACACTATTTTCCTTGTCCGCGAATTTGACTCAAGAGATATAACATTTAGAGTATGACATGGATATCATGCATGTGGAAGGAATAATTTTTTTTTTAACAAGCCAATCTTAAAAATTTTAGAGGCAATAGACTCCCAAAAAATAATTTTGAACCCTATCTTGTAGTAGTGCCTAGTCTTGACTTGCATAAATTCCTAATCAACACCACTAATAGTTCCAAATTTTGAATTGAAGTAGCACCCATTATTGAATTGTAATAGTGTCATATCTTGACTTGCAATAGTGCCTAGTTCTAACTTGTAGCAATGCTTGGTCTTTCCTTGTGGCATCACCCAAATCTAAAAGTTCTTTATCCAACCTAAAATTTATTTTTTAGCATTCTCCCAACCTCCTAAGCTCATTTCTAGAATGATTTTATAAAGTATAGGTGCATCTACCCTATTTATACATTACTTTGTTATAACTTAACAAATGTATATTTATCATTTCCCAATTCCTATATTTGCTTTTATAAATTAAATTAAATTATTTCTATTATATATTTATGTATATATGTTATAATTATGATTTTTATTTAATTATAGTATCACAAGAAATAAAATTTTTATCTCTTAGTTTAAAAACTTATGAGTTGCTATTTTTATCTTTTAATGCATATTAATGATTTCTCAATACATGTGTAAGACATATTTTGATATTGTTGGTAAAGGTGGGTTTTTAAAGGGTCCAAAACCTTATACAATAGGGAAACACGTGATACAATAAATCCCCTCCCCTCCCTCCACCCCCCCACCCCCAAAAAAAAACCCCTAGAGGAATAGAGTTCAACGAACAAAATAGTAGAAAAAAACAACACAACAAACATACAATAGAAAAATAAAAAGCTACATTGAAAAGACTCCTTTAAACCACCAATTTCTTTCCACTCTTCCTTCATAAATTATAGGTGATCTTCAAATAATTAATTATATAGGTCCACAATCTCTATCTCTATCAACATTTGTTGAGAATGAGTTCTTTTACATGATTCCATGACAACAACTAATCTTTTTCTCTTAAGAAAAATTTTGTGTAACATGCAAATGTTGTTAGTGGAGTTCTTGATAATAGTCTTGATAAGTTGGATCACCTTAAGGCTCTCATATTTAATTTTCTACTCTTCCAAGACATAATAAATTATCTAGAAGTGAGGGCATCATAGCAATTTATGCATGGTAGCAAAGAAGCCAAACCACCCTTTCATAGAATATTCCAAATCATTATTTTCTTCGTAACTTCCTCAAATGATGATGGTTCAATCCACAACCTCTCAACTCCCATAATTTTCTTCCAAATTCCCTTCCTCTAGAGTAAACATTAAATTGAATCATATTATATAATTTATAAGATCCCATAAGCCACTTAGGAGTGATCAAATACAAATATGTTGTTTGGGAATAGTTATTATAGTAGTAAAATGATGGCTCAAACTGCAAGGAGGTAAGATACATGATTATTCCATTAGTGAAGTTAAGGTTAAAGATTAAGGGTAATATTATATAGCACCTTGAAAAATTATTTCATGAGGGAAAAATGACAACCATTTAGTTTCAATTAGAACAAAATTTCATAGATACAAGATCTAAAGGCCTCTCATTATTAATACCATATAATTTCTAGTGAAAAAGTTTCTACCTTTCCTCCAATGTCTTAGGCATTTTAATTTAACTCCCATATTGGATAGTATATTATCTAACCCACTCCTCTCATGGTAAAATGACCAACCCTGACCTCAATAAAAAATAATTAGTTTCTTAGCATCATTGATGTTGTTGTTGATATTCTATGAAGGAGATGCAATATTTTTAAGATAATTGATAACATTGGAAGAATCACCCTTAACAAGTACGTGGGAAACCTTAAGTACTATATAGTCTAAATGCCCCAAAAGGTTTTATTTTGGCTTTAAAAACCTTATTTAATTGGGATCCCAAAAACATCTAGCAAAAACTACTACAAAACACTCTTTACTATCTCTAAAGTTCCCTCCACCCCACAAGGCTTAGCTTACCTTTAGAAACACCATAAGATCTTATTTCAACCTGATTAAGTTTATGGTGGTTCTATTTTGTGGATTTTTACATTAACATCTTAGTGTTAGTAGGAATTCAATGGCTAATATTTCACCCCTGGTTAGATTCTATTCTTCTTTTCACATTGATGGAAACAAAGAAGGCTCTTCGATTTTGGAAGTATATAAATTTTCCATTATATCATGTGTAATCCTCCAATCCAATTCCTCGCAACTATTCTTCCTTTGAATATTCTAGCATTAATTTCTAGTGATAATCCCCAACAAAAATGATAGATGGTTTAGTACCAAATTTCATTGACCAACAGGTGAGAAAAAAGAGAGTACCAACATAAAGAAAGGTTTGGAATAGAGGTGAAGGAGATCCAGTTTAATTCAATTTTCCCAAATGAAGATATGTCAATCAAAATGGAATTCAAGGAAATTATGAATAAAAAATTCAACATAATTCTCTTAAAGAATACACCTATTAGGGATCATGAACCATCTCTTAATCAAACTATCTATTAAAATAATTTCATTTTGGTAATCCACTAACCATAAGAAGTTCAATTTTGGTACATGGACATGCTCCAAAATTTTATCACTCAAAACCACATAAAGTGATATCTAGCAAGAGTAGATATCCTCAAGCAACACCATAGGATCCTAATAGACCCAGTCCAAATTATTCCATCCTCTGGGTCTAAATTATTCCATCCTCACAATCAAATTGAATTATGTGATAACACTTTAGGGATTCCATGAGATTAGAAATAACATCCTAGTTAGGTAAATACAAGGAGGTGATAGAATGAATATATTTCATACCATAAGCACTAGTCTCCTAATTTTTAGTCACATAGGAACCAAAGAGGTTACAAGATTGATTTTCTAGTTCATAAATAGAGCAAGGAGAACAAGAACTAATAGGGATCTTAACTAGCCAAGTTTCACCCCATAATTTGACTTCTAAACCATTTCCCATTCTTCAAATTAATTTTTTTCTTAGAAACTACTTTCATTTTCTAACATTATTATAAAGAGAAGATCCATGTAGTATACTATCCATATTAAGGAAATTAGACAATGACTAACCATTAAAATACTTATCCTTCATAACACATAACTGACCATTATATTATTTCAATAGTCTCCAATTTAATTTAGCTAGTTAAGATTTATTTATGTGTTAGATTTCCCTTAAAGCTAATCCACTATAGACTTTTAGGAGATAAACCTTTCCCCATGAAACAAGTGAAATTTTCATCTTTTCCTCCATACTTGACCATAGAATTATTATCTAAATATTCTCTATTTTGTTTACCACTAACCCGCAAACCTTAAAAAGATAAATAAGGTAGATAGGGATACTTTAAAGATAATTTTTGAAAAGTTAAAGTTTTCCTTCTTGGCGTGGAAGACACCCATTGCAACCTACAAGATTTTTTTAGATCCTCTCAAGAAGCGGATTCCACATTTCACCTATGACTCTCTTAGAGAATAATATTATTCCAACATTCACTAATTGGAGTTTTTTTATAGAATATATAAAGATATGGGCAATCCTATTCTATCTTTTATATGTCATATTGAAGAAAAATGAGGAAATTTACAAAATTTAATTTTTGGCCAAAGGAAATAAATATTTTTTATTTCCATAGTTTCTTACACTAAGGTAATCCTGAAAATTATGGCATCATTGAAAAATTGGTGATGGGAAGATGGACCAATAGAAGAAGGAATGAATCCTTTGAAAGAGCCTTCGTGGATGAACCTGTTGAAATTTCTTCCAAGAACTTCAACCATAAAAACAAATAAATAAGTGGATAGAGGTCACCTCAATGAAGGTCACACTTGAAATTTCTTCCTAGAAACTCAATGTTCACAATAAATAAAGAAGGGAATTGAGGTCACCTTGATAATGACCAAATTTCCTAGCAAAGAGCTTAAATGAGAAGCCATTAATGAGAAATGAGAACATGGGAGAGGTTAAATAATATTTAAGTATTGCCTCTCTCTCCTACTCTCCTCCCATTTTCCCTTTCTTTATGGGTGATAAAAGCCCCTAAAATTCCTCCATGAAACTAGAGATTCCTCATGCATTTTCTTCCCACTTTGTCCACCATATTTTACAACTAAATTGGTGTCATAAGAGAAATTAGTTGGATTTTATCCACACAATAACTTCACAATACTCCTCATTCAATGAATTTAATTCATTTAACTCCACTTCATGGATCTTTCTCAACTCATTGAATTTGAAATTTGATTTAACTAAAACAAAATAAGTTTAACAATATAATTATAACAAAAATGTGAACTCTACAATTCAATTTTTTTTTAAGATTTTGAGGGTTTGTTTGATGGGTTTTTCTGGTGGGGGGGGCCAACATGCCCCCCCCATCCAAAATAGTTATTTCCAAAGCTAGCATTGTTTCTGGGAACACTGCATCATCCTTTATATGATTTTTTTATTGTACTCCTAGGAAGACCCTTGTGTCTCTAGCCTATACCTTGGATTCCTTCTCAAAAGAAGATTTGGTCTCCTATGTGGATAAATTGGTTGACGACAACTCGCTTAATAGAAATTTTTTGTGAATGTATCTTGCTCGAGGGATGGGCTAGAAGTGGAGGTACTAGAGGAACTATTGAATGATGTGATTGTTGATCTCAAGTTGTCTTTGATCGACAATTCTTTTGTGTTTTGTCTAAATATTGACCAAGTAAGAAAGTGGGTTGGTTTTGTTTGGAAATTAAAAGGAAGCATTAGCATAAGTGTGATGGCTAAGGGTGTCTTCATTTTTAAAGGTGTGAATCAAGAGGATCTAATTAAGGTGATCATGGGGGACCTTGGTCTTTTGATAATGGATTTAATAATTTTCTCTCTTTGCAAATGGAAGCTAGGGTTTGATCCTTCACTGGATCTAGGTATGGTTGCTCCTACCTGGATTCACCTTTCGAGGATTCCTCTAGAATTTTGGAATCATGGAATATTCCAAGGAATTGATAACTCTTTTGGTCATTTGCTTGTTGTGGATAAAGTCACATAAAAAGTATTGTCTAGTGTTTTCTAGGATTTGTGTTAATGTGGTGGTGAATTATGTTTTTCCAACTTATGTTGCTTTGAAGTCTAAATATGGAAAAATGGATTCAAAATATTGAATATGAGAATGCTAAAGCATATTATCAATTGTATAGAAATTTTGGTCATTTAAAGGAAACTTTCTTAAGGCAGGGCTCTATCAATAATAATGAGGAGTTGAGTATAAAGAAAATTCAATCTATAGAACCTAATAGTAAATCAACTTCAATGGTTGATTCTCAAATTCTCCAAATAAGTATAAATCTTGGTGGCTTAACTGAAAAAAAATAGATTTTAGGACATGAGACAGTTACTAATGTTATCAATGAGGGGGATGGTGTAGTTGATGCTTGTATTGAAGACCCAAATCCAAAGGTTCAAGTTGAGACCCAAGGAGAGTATGTAAATGCTAACAATGAATGTGTCTAGTGCAATGAAAAGGAAACAAAAGAGGACATTCATGTAGTTTCTGAAATAAGGAAAGATCCTAATGAAAAAAATAATCACCACACTAATAAAAATTCAAAGACCCTTGAGGAAGGAGAAATCCTCTCTCAAACGGGTCATGGAGAAGAATCCTTATCTCCTATTTCCACTCCTGGGAAGAAAATGGATGGTTGTGTTAACTTGTTGAATACCAAAATAATGAAGGAAAAAAACATGAAGGAGTCTATAACCCTATTGGGGTTTAGCTCTTCTCCTAATGAGAGTGTGCTAGATGAATACTATATCCAAGCTAATAGTAGATCAAAAAGGAAGAAGAAACCTAATGTTGGGGGAGAAAATAAAGTTGGTAGACCTTCACAAAGGGATACTATGAATAGAGATGTTGTCAAAGATGTAGAAATTGGTAGACAAAAGACCCTTGACAATCTTTCAAAGCCTAAGAGTAAGAAGTAAGTTGGGAGGAGGATCCTCCTCTACTAAGGTGGTGGTGTTTTTTGTGTTGTTTTTTCATTTTGAAAATGATTTCCTAAAATATTTGGGGCCTTAATAGCCCTTATAAATAATATTTGCTAAACAAATTCTTGGAAGATTACAAAGTGGACATTATGCTAATTCAAGAAACTAAAATAATGGAGGAAACTTTTTCTAAGATTGTCAAGAATATCTAGCCTAGTGCGAATTATTTTGTTAGTGATGTTGAAGGTGCCTCTAGGGTATTTCGAACTTATGGAACCCACCAAGGTTTAAGGGGACTAAAAGTTTTTCTATATAAATAGCTTGATGGTTTCTATGAAATATTTGATTGCCTCTGAAAAGTGGAACTTGATCAATATCTATACTCCTAATTCTAGAGTTTACAAAGCTATTTTTTGGCATACTTTGAAAAATAAAATTATTGGCTACGATGGGGACTTTTGGATGCTTGGTGTTGATTTTAACTACCCTTTGTTTCTTTTAGAAAATTTTGGAGGTATGGAGGATTTTTCAGACAATATGATGGATCTTGTTGACTTTTTGTCCTTAGTTGGTCTTATAGATTTTTCTTTACAAGGTTCCATGTTTAATTAGTCAAATAGAAGGCAAGGTAATCACCTTATCCAAGTTAAGCTGGATTGTTTTCTAATTTCCAGTAATTAGAATATTTTACTTGGTCTTACTGTATCTTCTCTTCCTAGAACTAGATCAAATCATAATGCTCTTTTTTTGGTTGAGAAGATAATTCTACCAAAGTCCTGTTTCCTTTCATACATGAAATAATGTGGACTCATCATCTTAATTTTAAAGATCTTGTTGAAAATTTATGGAGAGGACCTTGTTTCAGAACCCCTATGCACTATTTGGCTCAAAAATTAAAAAGGGTTAAAGACAATTAGGCAAAAGGCTAGAATAAGTCCTCTTTTGGTAACATTTTTTTGAGAATGAAGACCATTGTTGATAATATCAAAGAGGTTCAAAATAAGATGGAGGAAGGTGATGTGAATGAGGTCATCTGTAATAAGGAAAGGGATCTTTGGGCTCAATGGTTTAAAGTTACTAAGCAAGAGGAATTTTCATGGAAATAGAAATCTTGAATTTAGTGGTTAACTGAAGGAGACAAAAATACTATTTTTTCCATTAGCCTACTATGAAGCACAAAATTAGAAACAAAATAAGATGTTTAGTTAAAGAGGATGACACTTATCTTTTTAGTGAGGATGGGATTAAATATGAGGCTTTCTCTATTACTAATTTTTAGAAGGATTATGAAACTTTCTCTTTGGATTTTGAGGATCTTCTTCATGTCATCCCTCAAGTTATAAAAAAACAAGACTTATAAGATCTTTCTAAACCTGTTTCTCTTCAGGATGTAAAATCTGTTATTTTTGCTTTCGATGGTTTTTAAAGGCTTGGGACTAGATGGTTTCCCTAGGATGTTGTCTCCCCCAATCTTTTGAATGTTGCTCAGGACTTCTTTTGATCTGATAGACTGCTAAACCAAATCAATTCTACTTTTATTTCTCTTATTCCTAAAAAGGAAGATGTTTCTTCAATGCAAGATTTTAAACCTATAATATTATGTAACGTGAAATATAAAATATTCTCTAAGATTATGGTCAATATATTGAAATTTTTTCTTAACAAGATGATTTCTGAGAATCAAAAAGGTTTTGTTAAAGGTAGACACATTTTGGATGCTGCTATTTCTACCCATGAAATTTTTCATTCTATGGAGCTTTGTAAGAAATTAGGGATGGATTTGAAATTGAATATCTCCAAGGAGTATGATAGAGTATCTTGGCCCTTCTTTATTGTTATGTTGAAGAAGTATGGTTTTCAAGGAGGGTTTCTTAAGCTAATAACCTCTTCTATTACTACTCCTAAGTGCTCAATCCTAGTTAATGGTGTTCCCAAAGGGTATTTTTGTTGTGGGTGTAGCTTAAGAAAAGGAGATCCTTTGTCTCCCTACTTGTTTATTATTGTGGCATAAGTGCTTGGGAGAAATATCCAAAAGTTTTTGGATCATAGATTGTTTAAAGGATTTAAGGATTCTTCCTCTCTTTCTCCTACTTCACACTAATAGTTAATTGATGATATTATTCTTTTCAGAGAAGCTTCTATTATAGAAGCTAGGTAGTGGAAATAAATTTTGAGTGATTATGCTAATGCTTTTGGTCAACATATAAATTATAAAAAAAAAGAAAAATATAATTATTTAAGGTGGATCAGATTGTGAAAGAAAGGGTCATGATAATTCTTGGATGTTAGGATGTTATTCTTCTTGCTACCTATCTTGGGCTACGTTTAATTTCTAATAAACCAAGAAGTTGGCAGGGTGGAAGGGTAAACTTCTTAATCAAGCTAGGAAATTATAGTTTCATAAAGCTTCTTTATAGAACATTCTTGTTTTCTATATTTCTTTTTTTAAAATTCCTACTTTTATAGCTAATAAGATTGAATAGACCCAAAGGATATTTTTATGGACTAGGACTGAAGAGTGTAATATATATTTTTTTAGGGGGATGGGAAAAAGAGTGTGCTTCTAAACAAGATGGAGGTCTTGGTATAAGAATATTATAACTTTTTAATAAATCCCTTATTGCTAAAATGGGTTAGAACCTTATTGAAGGTGTTAAGGACTAGGTCAAAATATTAAAGGTTAAATATTTAAGAAACATGGATCATGGTATTTTTCTTCATGCTTCTAATATTCCTTATGGATTCATTTTTTGGAATAATATTTTGAAAACTAGAAATGTGTTACGCCTTGGTGTTGGGAAAAGAATTGGGAATGGTAAGAATAATATTTTTGAGAAGATGTTTGGTTTAATGGTCCTCCATATGCTTATGCTATGATGGAAAATTCTTTGATTCCTTCTAATGAATTCCATTGGAAACAAGTTTAGATAATAAATTTGACTCCCAAAGTGAATTATTTTTTGTGGGTTGTTGTTCATAAGAACATTCTAACTACTGATAACCTAAACAAAATAGGTTGTTAATTTTTTAATAGATGATATATTTGTTACAAAAATTTGGAGAACATTGTGCATCTATTTTTTCATTATTTGTATTCTAGAGAGGTTTGGTCCTATTTTCTTCCTTTTCTAATGCTTGATTTGGTCTTTCCTTCATCTATTAGACAATTTGTTGAAGTTTGGCAAAGCTTCCATTTTTTCTATAATATCATAGTTGATATTTGGCAACAGGTTCCTCATTTCATTGTGTGGGGGTTATGGAAGGAAAGAAACAATAGGATATTCAAGGATAAGAAAATTTCTAGAACACAATAGTCTACTGAGAGGGGGGTGAGTTAGTAGATATCAAAAACTTTAGATCTCAAACCCTTAGTGTTGAAACCAACTTAACATATATAAATGTGCAAATTATAATATGAACAAGTATGAAAGCATAAATACAAGATAGAGCAACACAGAACACCAGATATACATAGAAAACCCAAGATGGGAAAACCATGGTGAGAATGTTGTTAGGATCTACTATCCTAATCCAACCTTAGAAGCATCAAAGTTCAGTTACAATTTTTAAGGGCTCCAAACCCAAGGAAGCTTCAACTCCCTATTTAGAAGAAACAACTTCAAGGATGCTACAACACCTTGTTCTAATCTACAACTCAATGCAAATGGAGGCTACAACCTCTTACAAATTTCAACAATCATCTATATATAAAATGGTTCTATATAAACCTAAGATACATCAATATTTTTTGCACAATACTTTTCTCTTTATCTCTCTGCTCTCTTACATACACTATGATTAGTAAAAAAAAAATCATATGAATCATTAACTATAATTTACTTCTCACAAACTAATATTCTTTTTTTCATAGACTAACCAGTTCATCTCTTTGAACTGCTCTTTTATATCTTATTTGTCAACGACCTATAGTCTCACCACATCGAGATACAGACCACCATCTAGATTACCCAATCTAGTTACATGCATAAAACCCTTCTAGAAGCATCTATTAAGGTTTCTAAATAATTATTTCATCTTCCTATGCAGAGGATTCAAATCCAGGAAGTTTGATCTCCTTTTCCCTAGTACTACCATACTCTCTAATCAACAACAAAATACATGCAAAACAGTTACAGAATAATATGTGCCTAAGATCATGTGCATTCATCTATATCATTAGATCAAATTCACATTCTATTTGTCAATGTGAGAATCTATACACATAGTTGGCATTCAGTTATTCCTTCCCACATCACCAGCGGGCATTGCAATCTATACAATGACATACTCATCATTGGATCAAATAGATTCATCATGAGTTTCATGTACATATGAAATCGTGCCAACACATATGTCTTCCCGCACTGAGAAAACATTCCTTTATTGTTTTGATCACCATCGTCAACGTCTCACCTTGACCAAGTGTTGTTTTGCACCAAGGATGCAAAATAATGAATCATCAATTGCCAAATGTCATCCTTTCATTCACCTTCATTGAGCACATCACCAGTCAACATTTTCTTGTATACATGGTCATTTCATGCCTTTATCATTCTATCGTAGGGACTCGATAAGCACTCTCTTAGATATAGATAAGTCTCTTCGTCATGTATTACTTGCTCGAGTAGCAATTCCCACATATTTCTACCATCCACCATGAACAAAATTCCACTAAAAACTATTTTCATCATGCTTTGTGATCATCCATACTACCGGGTCCACCACCGTTGGGGTCCAGACTTCACTTTTCTTTGGTGAGCGGTAAGTTAGACATGTTTCTAAAAACATCACCAACCTTAGAGCACAATCTTCATAAGTTCATTAAACTAGACAAAACACTTCCAACAATAAAGGGTAGGGAGTTAGTGAAACATAGCACAACACCACCCGAGTTATACCATGTTCCAAAAACACCGCTAGAGCTATACTTAGTCAAAATCCTTGAAGTGGTAAGTTAGAGAAACTTAGAAAAACATCACCCAAGATATGACAGCCAAATTTTTCTTTTCTTCTGGCACTCAATGGACTATCGACGAGACTGAATAAATTGTCCCACCAAAGCACAAATGTCACGTTGATGAGACATGTAGACACCGCCAACCTAGGCAATGGAGTTGATCACTTCATAGAATGAATGACATAAGTTGTTACTTATGTGACCTGCAACCTATAACACCAAGTCACCACCAAAATAGAACTTTCTTGAACATTGTGATTGAAATTTTTTCACATGTAGGTTTTAACTGATAAAACCTAGATTGAGAGCATGAACAAATGAATGTTGACATCTCCGTTGACATCAAGACATACAAATTACCTTTCTATAAAGCTCTTGAGAATCCCAAATCATATGTAGCATTAGTTTTCACATACAAACATCTGGAAATCATCATCACTGCAATTTTTCTCACACCTTTGACATCAATGACATGTATCGATCCTTTTGACATCAATGACAATATTCATCCAACAATCTCCCCCTTTGGCATTGATGGAAACACCTATTGCTTAACCATCTGATTAAACATCTTCCAGATTAACATTTGTAACATCTTCCTCACAACCTTTCTCCCATGCTTGATACTCTTCTCCCCCTTTGAAATCAATGGCAAAGGGTGATTCCTTTTGAAATTATTCTCCCCCTTTGACCAGCAGTGCAAAGAGAAAGACAACGTTGAAATCCTAAAATCTACAACCATCAAGTCATTATAAATTTGTACAACAAGCTTACCTAACTTGATCACACTGTCCTTGTCTAGGGATAAGAAATAGTTAGTGAAAATCCCCCTGGATGTACGCCCTATCACTAACATTTAGTGATATTATGTGGGAGAAACCACTCCCAAATTTTGCCTCAGATATTCAAACTACTCCAGGTGGGAAGAGGCTTAGTAAATATATCAGCTACTTGTTCCTTTGTAGGAACATACTCCATACTAACTTCTCCATCTGCAACCTTTTCTCTAATGAAGTGATACTTGATTGATATATGTTTAGTTCTGGAGTGCATCACTGGATTATTTGATATATTGATGACACTTGAATTATCACAAAGAATAGAGATAGGATCATTGTACTCTACCTTGATGTCCTTTAATGTCTGCTTCATCCATAGGAATTGAGTACAACACACAGTTGTTGCAACATATTCTACTTTTGTTGTAGAAAGAGTGAAAGACTCTTTCTTTTTACTCATCCAAGAAACTAATTTGTTTCCCAAAAAGAAAGCTCCTCCACTAGTACTCTTTTTGTCATCCACAGTTCCTACCCAATCTGCATCTGTGTATGTTGTTAAAGTGAATTTTTTTATTTTGGGATACCATAAACCATAGTCAATAGTGATTTTGATGTATCTAAAGATTCTTTTCGCTGCATTGACATGTGATTCTTTTGATGCTACCTAAAATCTAGCTACCATACAAACCGCTTGCATTATATTAGGCCTAGATGCAGTTAGATATAGTAGAGTTCCAATCATAGATCTATATGTAGTCTGATTTGCATTAGGTGACTCATCAAATTTTCTTAATTTGTAGCTTGGAATCATGGGTGTACTAACTGGCCTACTGTGTTCCATTCCAAATTTATTGAGCATTTCCTTAGCATACTTAGTTTAAGATATAAATATCCCCTTTTCTAATTGTGCTATTTGTAGACCAAGGAAAAATGACATCTCTCCTAGCATTGACATTTTAAATTCCTCTTGCATGTGAGTAGAAAATATCTTACACATTTTATCATGGCTACCACCAAATATAATGTCATCTACGTATACTACCACAACAATCATGTGCTCACCTTCAAATTTGAAATATAGATTGCTATCTACACATCCTTTCTTGAATCCTTGTTGTAGGTATTGATCCAACCTTGAATATCAATCCCTTGGGGCTTGCTTCAAACCATGCAATGCTTTTCTCAATCTGTAGACATAGTCATCATCCTCTAACAACTAAAAACATTTTGGCTGCTCAATATATACTTTCTCAAGTTAGGGTTTTCATTTAGAAAGATAGATTTGACATCTATTTGATATACTTTAAATCCTTTATAAACAAAAAATGAAAGAAATGTCCTAATAGCTTATAATCTTACAATTGGCACAAATGTTTCTTCAAAATCAACACCTTCTACTTAAGCATATCCTTTGCATACTAACCTTTCTTTTTTCCTAACCACTGCTCCATGTTCATTCAACTTATTTCTGAATACCCATTTGGTGCCTATTACATTCTTTCTTGATGGTCTAGGAACCAATTCCCAAGTTTTGTTCTTTTCAATCTGATTGAGTTCCTCTTCCATTGATTTTAACCAACTTTCATCCTTACTGGCTTCATCAAATATTTTTGGTTCAATCTGAGATAAGAGGGCAAAGTTCACGTGTTCCTTGTCCTTTGCAAGTCTTCTTCTAGTCTACATACCTACATTCTTGTCACCAATTATCTATGTTGTAGGATGGTCCTTTTGAACATATTTGGCAGGAGCACATTCAACCTCTTGCTCATTCTCTTCTTCTTGTTCTTCTTCTTCTACTATTGCACCTATATCCTCATCATCTGATTCAATTTCATGATTGTTTCCACTGTACTTGGCTTGATTTGTATTTTCATCAACCTTGACATGTATGCTCTCTACAATTTTATGTAATCTCTTGTTGTAATATTTATAAGCTTTGCTTTGGTTAGAATACCCCAAAAATATCCCTTCATCACATCTTGACTCAAAACTTCCTAACTCTTCATCCTCTCTCTTAATATAATATTTATTGACAATACTTTGAATTTCTTGACTAAGGAAGACCTACCAAACCATAATTCATATGGTGTTCTACCACTATTAATCTTATAAGTGTTTTTTTCTAAATTTACACAACAGTTTGGACTACTTCTTTCCAAAATGTATCTATCAAGTTTTCCTCATTCAACATGGATCTATCCATCTCCTTCACAATCATGTTTCTTCTCTCTACCACAATATTTTGTTGTGGTGTTCTTGGAGCTGAGTAGTGGCATTTGATTCCATTATTTTCATAGAACTCTTTGAATTCACTTGATGTAAACTCTCCACCTCTATTTGATCTGATACATTTGATTCTTCTCCCAATCTCATTTTTTACTAGCATCTTATAGCATTTAAAATTTTCAAACGCTTCATCATTCTTCAAAAACATGAACCATGCCATTTTGGTATAATCATCAATCAACAACATGAAATATCTTTCTCCTTCAAATTCCCTTGTCCTCATGGGATCGCATAGATCGGTATGAATTATCTCCAAGGGTTTTGTAGTAGAATAATCCTTTGTAGGGAACTTGAACTTTGTCTATTTTCCTTTTTGGCATCCTTTTCATATTATACTTTCAAGCTTTGGAACCTTAGGCATATTTCTGACTAGACCTTTTGAACTGATCTTTACTAAATTGTCAAAGTTGACATGTCCTAGTATTTTATGCCACAACCAAGTCTCGTCTGCTTGGTTGATTAAACATGTTTTTCCTTTTAACTCACATAGATTATAGAGATTATTGTATGTCCTTTCTCCTTCAAAAAATTGTCTTGTCGTTCTTCCTTATCTTGCATCCTTAGAATTAAAAACAACTTTGTATCCATTGTCGCACATCTAGCCGATACTCAGAAGATTATGTTTCAAACCTTCAACGTACAACACATCCTAAGTCTTCTTATTCCCGTCTATGCTCAAAATTCCTTTGCCATGGATCTTGATAGTTGTATTATCACCTACACTTAATGATCCTGCCTTCTTCATCTTGAGTTCAAGAAATTTTATTTTATCTCCAGTCATATGTCTAGAGTAGCCACTATCAATAATCCATGTATCTTATTTCTTTGCATGCAAATTTGTTTGAGCAAGCATAGATTGAGTAGCACCATAATTTTTCTCTTTCTCCTTCCATAATTTCTTAGGCTTCTTCTAATTTTTCTTTTCTTTTGCCTCATAATTCTTATTTTCTTTTTCTTCTTTAGGATGTGAGGGTTTCTTCTTCTCAAATTTTACATTTGGTTCTATAAATCTTGCTCTATATTTTCTAGCTACATGACCAAGGTTATTGCAATTATAAAAAATTATATTCATGTCAACCAAGGGAGTAAATGGATTCCTGATTACAAAATTTGTATTCTTCCTTGGAATGACTCTACATTCTTTAGC
>CM021105.1:280262487-280407351 GCA_007115665.2 Sequoiadendron giganteum
GATCCTTTCATCATCTCAAATTTATGTTGCATCATGCATGTTTTTAAAGCTAACATTGTGATGTAGGTTTCAAGATCAAGTTCAAGCATTCAAAGTGTCACCTCAAGAAATATTCAAGATCTGCATCCATTAAAGCCATTTCATGAAAGATAAACATCAAGATTTTAGTCCTTCAAAGGTTTAATCAAGGGTTTTGTAATGCCCGTAAGTAACCCTAAAGGAAGTTGCAATTAACATCTTAAGCGAACTATTTTTTTTTATAAAATGCATTTAACATACACATTCACTTACTAATTAACAACAACCTCTAAGGCTACAAGGTTAGGATTACTTAAACCCACACATACATATTACATATAACCATAGCCTTATGAACTTTATGAAGTAACCAACATACATCATAAGAATACCACATAACATAATAAGATAATCAACCAAGATACAATCTCATAAACATTATCTTGATCCAATAGATACATCACTCATTCCCAGAATGAGGCAATAGTATATAAGATTACAATTACATAACTCCACCTCTTACAAAGAGGGATAAAATAACATATACAAGTTAAAATATTACAATGCAAGAAATTACAACAAGAACCGCGAGCTATCTATCAAGTACTGAAGATCAATGGGGACCCAACGGTTTTGGTGCATGTTCCACCCAACCAATGTGGTACCCGAAGGCCCACCCCCCATGCTAGGAGATAGTAACAAAGTAACATGGACAAAGATCTACTACCTCTAACCAAAGGCAGACTCATACTGACTCATACTGTTATAACCAACCAAATGAATTAACAAGTACAACCCATTCACTATACAAGTACGAATCAAATACAACTCATTCACCATGCAAGTATGAATCAAATACAATGCACGTACAAATCTAGTACAATACAAGTACAAATCAAATGCCATACATGTACACATCAAGTACAATACAAGTACAACTCCAACATCACTGACATAGGTCACATTGCTTCCAGACATAATAATAATCAAGTATGTTCACAGAACCATACACATAAAACAATTAACAACAGTTGTCCTAGATAGAGTGTCATCGCAAGGTTTGTCATGAGATCTCCTCTGGGCATTCTTCATAGGCTCCGGCACAAATAATCCTGGTGGCCTCAACCGAATCCCGACACTCATACTCACTCATGCGGAATCAACTACCTCTCGCAAAACTAGATAGTTGATCTTGCCATCCCAGGCCTTCTCACTCATCCCAAGTCTAAACAAGCCCTTGTGTCTATGAGTGAGGATTAAATTATCTTGATTAATGTGAGAAGTTAGTCCTAATCTTCTAAGTACATTATTTTAATTATCACTTGTTTAAATCACTCCTGAAGGTTATCCAGTTTACCTCTTTAGGCTCTGGTGCCTAATAGTAGCCACTCTTCTATTGGACAACACACACTCAAACAATCCACCAAGGGAACCACAAGTGCATACCAACTAGGCATCATAATCCACTCCAACACAAGGAGGATACAAATAATAGAAACTCACTCCAAACATCTTGGAGGCAACAATCACATAGTCCACTCCTTTCACAAGAGGTACAAAAGATCTCACTCCAAACATCTTGGAGGCAACAACACATAGTCCACTCCTTTCACAGGAGGAAACAAATAAAAGAACTCACTCCAAACATCTTGGAGGCAACAACACATAGTCCACTCTTTTCACAGGAGGCAACAAGATGAAACCACATAACAAGGTCACTCCATACAAGGAGACACGGATCCCATAATCCGCTCCTAACCAAGGAGGTGCAAACATCCCCGTTCGTGAAAACCGGGTAAAACTGAAAAGACGCCATGCACTACCCAAGGGAAAACAACTGGATGGCACAAAGATTCAACAACTCTTATCCTCTAAGTTCTTCTAGAAGACTTATAATTTAGGACTGACACTAAATCCCAAAACCAACAATGCAACTTGACGACATAGCAACAAAAGCATTCAAGTCATCAATCAAATCTAATATTTGGATTTCCTAAATCCATATTCATTCAATAGGTAGTGTAGAAAAGTCAAAGTCATGATAACTAGATCATCTAAAATAATCATAACCCCTATTTCCCTTTTCATTATTGAAAATCTAAAACAATTAAACTTACTTCCTTTTACTGAATACAGAGAATTAAATCCTTTAAGATAATCATGAGGAAGATACTACTTTTGGATATACTAAATCCATATCTCTTTCATAATCCAATCACAATAATTCAATTAATCTAAATATAAATTAATTAAATAACATAATTGATTACCTCATCAATAAAACAACTTCTTAATTTACTTTTAAATCGACACAAATCCATGCAAGTAAATTTTTTCCATTTCCTAACCAAATCTTACATCTCATTCAATTTTCTATTTAACACATTCAATCACTTTAATATAATAACATATTGTTTTTCTATCCATTTTCCATATACACTAATCAATCCATTTTTAAATCCCTATCCAATAATACATTGCATGCATCTCATTAAAATAAAATACGATAATGAATTTTACACTGAATATATATATATATGCTCCATATTATATAGACCCATTAATATTTCATTCACAATGACTAGATTTCTCTATGGAACTAAATAGAACATAATAACTATTTGCCTTTTTCAATGTAGTTAGTTCCTAAATTTACTTATAATGCAACCTAACACTATTGCAAACAATCTTTTCCAATTTTCTATCCGGAGTCTATGTCTCATCAACCATCCATTTAAAAACATAAAATTTCATCAATGTATAAAAATATCTTTTGGCTTGTCTATTTGGCCACGCATTCATATTGTTTATAATTAAATCTCATAATTAAAACAAACATTTAAATATAAATATTTATATAATTCTTCAATATATTTAAATATCCTTTTCCTTATCAATTTTGACCATACATTCAAAACTTATCATTTAAATTCTTCATGCAAAGCTAAATTACACGCACTCAAATAAAACAAGGTAAATATTGATTGAAAATACTCATGGATATATATATACATTTCAATATATTTTCTTTAATCATATTAACAAAATAAATATTTTCTTTTAAATCAAGTAATTACTTCTATTAAAAAATATCTTTCTCTATACATTTTCTACACATACTAATCATTTCTTTTAAAACACTAATAATACCCAATTTGCAAACAACAGAATAAAATAAGATAAAATATTATTTATTCTCTCAAATGGATATATACCTTCACTATATATCTATTAAATATAAATTAATATATTTAAATATATTTAATCATTAACATATCTTCTATCCTTTGCAGAATATCAAATTGATTAATTCAAAATAAAATATCCTTTATCATCAATATTACAAAATATAAATATATTTTTCCAATTAAATCAAATTAATAATTGGACCTTTTACATATGGATTTAAATTCCACAATTCAATTTTAAATTATGCATTCTGTAAATCAAATATTTAACTCCTTCAATTACACTTTAACATGCCATTTTAAAATAACAATAATTTCCCCATATGTTTATAATTTTAATTCCACTAATCTAATATACAAATTTTATAAATATAATACTTTAGTATTATAAATTATAATATAAAATATTATTAAATAATATTTTAATATTATAATAACAATACATAAAATATTAATATTTATAAATATCAATTTATTATTATTTTATTTTCAGAACAGCCATGGGAAAATAATTTAATAGCAGTCTCATATTTTAAGCATAACTCAAAAACTACGATCTGGGTATTTGAGATTTTTGGACAAGGTTAAGAAAATATCAAAATGCAAAAACCCTTTAAATTTTTTGAAAACCCAGTTTGTGAAAGTGAAGTTATAGGTGGCGCAACCAGACCATTTTACCATGAAAATATAACTATACTGCAGATTTTAAAATCCGATTTTTAATAATAACAAAGGGTTTCATTTTCTAAAAAAATTCTAAATGCATTGTTCAATCTCTATGTTTGATTTCAATAACAATAAAATCAATTTCTCCAAATAATTTAAATTCAACTAAGGTTTTCACAATTTTCACTCAAGAATTTTCACAAACAAAGGCTGTAAATTTGTTTAATTTTTTTCTTCTAATATCAAGCTTGTTTTCTAAAACAGATTTAACAAACAAATCTTTAATCATTACTATTTTAAAGAAAACAATCAAGAACAATAAAACACAAAGAGGAAAACCTGGTACAAGAAGCTATAGGAAGAGATGAATTTTTGTTGCAAGCCTCCTCCAAAGATTTCCTGAATTTTTTTCAATCCTCCAATGAATCCAATCCAAAATCCAACAAATGCAAACAATCTTTCCTTCAATCAATTCTACAATCAAACTTTCTTTAAATCCTTGTGCAAATTTTTCCAAAATTTCTTTCCTACTGTAAAAATGTATTTTTCTCTTTCTAAAAGATTTTTCTACCCTAAAATTAAAACATATATTCTTATAAATCAAAAATACCTAATTCAACCCTAATTCACATTACATGCAAATTAGATATTTCAATTTCAATTTCAATTTCAATATTTACAACCCTAATTCACATTACATGCAAATTAGATATTTCAATTTCAATTTCAATTTTCACTTTCAATTTCAATTTTAATTTCAATTTCACTTTCACTTTTCAAAACCCACTTTCAATTTAAAATGAAATTTCAAATAATAAATTAATTTTCAAAGTTGCAACCAATTTCTCAAATAAACATTTAATTACAATTTCTAATTTAATTCTCACACGTTGGAATTAAATTCCAAAATTAATTCTAATTCTTTTATTTCCTTTCATTCTCTTGCATCACGTTTAATTAATTAATTTAATTATTTAATAACTAAATTCAACCCCTTGGATCAAGTTTAATTAATTAAATAAACTAAATATAATTAATTAATTTAAGTATAAACTTTCATCCACATTGCATTATTTAAATTAAATAACCATCAACATGATTTAAATGCAATTATTCTAAATATCTATTTCCAAATCAAGAATTCTTCAGAATTAAATAACATCAAAGCAAGATAGACAATGACTCGACACACACAACTGACGACACACTAAGGCTAGGGTGTAAACTTGACACATGTTACCTAGCTACTATCTCTCGTTCAACTTAACCGTTGGATCGACACGCTCAAACCTGTGAAACCAGGTGGAGTCGATGTCATGTACCTGCAATCCTGCAACCAAGTAAACAAAATCATACGATATATCTAGCATATAATACACCCCGTGAAGAAGGAATTACGGATTCACAGGGCACTCGCAAGCGAGTGATGCGAACTCGTCCTCTTCACCAATACACTCATCGAAACTGACACTTCCATCATAATCCAGTAATCTCATAATAACATCTCATGTTAACTCTACAACAACATTAATCTATAATGCATGTGAAACAATAATTAGATAACTACATCTCACAATAATGGTTGTCGCTCAATGGTAGCGATCAAAACATTATAACAAAATGTATCCAATATTAAAGTAATTTCAACCAAACATAGCATAAAGCAACTTGAACAAGAATCAAAATGGAGGGGTGTTACAAATACTATATCCAAGCTAATAGTAGATCAAAAAGGAAGAAGAAACCTAATGTTGGGGGAGAAAATAAAGTTGGTAGACCTTCACAAAGGGATACTATGAATAGAGATGTTGTCAAAGATGTAGAAATTGGTAGACAAAAGACCCTTGACAATCTTTCAAAGCCTAAGAGTAAGAAGTAAGTTGGGAGGAGGATCCTCCTCTACTAAGGTGGTGGTGTTTTTTGTGTTGTTTTTTCATTTTGAAAATGATTTCCTAAAATATTTGGGGCCTTAATAGCCCTTATAAATAATATTTGCTAAACAAATTCTTGGAAGATTACAAAGTGGACATTATGCTAATTCAAGAAACTAAAATAATGGAGGAAACTTTTTCTAAGATTGTCAAGAATATCTAGCCTAGTGCGAATTATTTTGTTAGTGATGTTGAAGGTGCCTCTAGGGTATTTCGAACTTATGGAACCCACCAAGGTTTAAGGGGACTAAAAGTTTTTCTATATAAATAGCTTGATGGTTTCTATGAAATATTTGATTGCCTCTGAAAAGTGGAACTTGATCAATATCTATACTCCTAATTCTAGAGTTTACAAAGCTATTTTTTGGCATACTTTGAAAAATAAAATTATTGGCTACGATGGGGACTTTTGGATGCTTGGTGTTGATTTTAACTACCCTTTGTTTCTTTTAGAAAATTTTGGAGGTATGGAGGATTTTTCAGACAATATGATGGATCTTGTTGACTTTTTGTCCTTAGTTGGTCTTATAGATTTTTCTTTACAAGGTTCCATGTTTAATTAGTCAAATAGAAGGCAAGGTAATCACCTTATCCAAGTTAAGCTGGATTGTTTTCTAATTTCCAGTAATTAGAATATTTTACTTGGTCTTACTGTATCTTCTCTTCCTAGAACTAGATCAAATCATAATGCTCTTTTTTTGGTTGAGAAGATAATTCTACCAAAGTCCTGTTTCCTTTCATACATGAAATAATGTGGACTCATCATCTTAATTTTAAAGATCTTGTTGAAAATTTATGGAGAGGACCTTGTTTCAGAACCCCTATGCACTATTTGGCTCAAAAATTAAAAAGGGTTAAAGACAATTAGGCAAAAGGCTAGAATAAGTCCTCTTTTGGTAACATTTTTTTGAGAATGAAGACCATTGTTGATAATATCAAAGAGGTTCAAAATAAGATGGAGGAAGGTGATGTGAATGAGGTCATCTGTAATAAGGAAAGGGATCTTTGGGCTCAATGGTTTAAAGTTACTAAGCAAGAGGAATTTTCATGGAAATAGAAATCTTGAATTTAGTGGTTAACTGAAGGAGACAAAAATACTATTTTTTCCATTAGCCTACTATGAAGCACAAAATTAGAAACAAAATAAGATGTTTAGTTAAAGAGGATGACACTTATCTTTTTAGTGAGGATGGGATTAAATATGAGGCTTTCTCTATTACTAATTTTTAGAAGGATTATGAAACTTTCTCTTTGGATTTTGAGGATCTTCTTCATGTCATCCCTCAAGTTATAAAAAAACAAGACTTATAAGATCTTTCTAAACCTGTTTCTCTTCAGGATGTAAAATCTGTTATTTTTGCTTTCGATGGTTTTTAAAGGCTTGGGACTAGATGGTTTCCCTAGGATGTTGTCTCCCCCAATCTTTTGAATGTTGCTCAGGACTTCTTTTGATCTGATAGACTGCTAAACCAAATCAATTCTACTTTTATTTCTCTTATTCCTAAAAAGGAAGATGTTTCTTCAATGCAAGATTTTAAACCTATAATATTATGTAACGTGAAATATAAAATATTCTCTAAGATTATGGTCAATATATTGAAATTTTTTCTTAACAAGATGATTTCTGAGAATCAAAAAGGTTTTGTTAAAGGTAGACACATTTTGGATGCTGCTATTTCTACCCATGAAATTTTTCATTCTATGGAGCTTTGTAAGAAATTAGGGATGGATTTGAAATTGAATATCTCCAAGGAGTATGATAGAGTATCTTGGCCCTTCTTTATTGTTATGTTGAAGAAGTATGGTTTTCAAGGAGGGTTTCTTAAGCTAATAACCTCTTCTATTACTACTCCTAAGTGCTCAATCCTAGTTAATGGTGTTCCCAAAGGGTATTTTTGTTGTGGGTGTAGCTTAAGAAAAGGAGATCCTTTGTCTCCCTACTTGTTTATTATTGTGGCATAAGTGCTTGGGAGAAATATCCAAAAGTTTTTGGATCATAGATTGTTTAAAGGATTTAAGGATTCTTCCTCTCTTTCTCCTACTTCACACTAATAGTTAATTGATGATATTATTCTTTTCAGAGAAGCTTCTATTATAGAAGCTAGGTAGTGGAAATAAATTTTGAGTGATTATGCTAATGCTTTTGGTCAACATATAAATTATAAAAAAAAAGAAAAATATAATTATTTAAGGTGGATCAGATTGTGAAAGAAAGGGTCATGATAATTCTTGGATGTTAGGATGTTATTCTTCTTGCTACCTATCTTGGGCTACGTTTAATTTCTAATAAACCAAGAAGTTGGCAGGGTGGAAGGGTAAACTTCTTAATCAAGCTAGGAAATTATAGTTTCATAAAGCTTCTTTATAGAACATTCTTGTTTTCTATATTTCTTTTTTTAAAATTCCTACTTTTATAGCTAATAAGATTGAATAGACCCAAAGGATATTTTTATGGACTAGGACTGAAGAGTGTAATATATATTTTTTTAGGGGGATGGGAAAAAGAGTGTGCTTCTAAACAAGATGGAGGTCTTGGTATAAGAATATTATAACTTTTTAATAAATCCCTTATTGCTAAAATGGGTTAGAACCTTATTGAAGGTGTTAAGGACTAGGTCAAAATATTAAAGGTTAAATATTTAAGAAACATGGATCATGGTATTTTTCTTCATGCTTCTAATATTCCTTATGGATTCATTTTTTGGAATAATATTTTGAAAACTAGAAATGTGTTACGCCTTGGTGTTGGGAAAAGAATTGGGAATGGTAAGAATAATATTTTTGAGAAGATGTTTGGTTTAATGGTCCTCCATATGCTTATGCTATGATGGAAAATTCTTTGATTCCTTCTAATGAATTCCATTGGAAACAAGTTTAGATAATAAATTTGACTCCCAAAGTGAATTATTTTTTGTGGGTTGTTGTTCATAAGAACATTCTAACTACTGATAACCTAAACAAAATAGGTTGTTAATTTTTTAATAGATGATATATTTGTTACAAAAATTTGGAGAACATTGTGCATCTATTTTTTCATTATTTGTATTCTAGAGAGGTTTGGTCCTATTTTCTTCCTTTTCTAATGCTTGATTTGGTCTTTCCTTCATCTATTAGACAATTTGTTGAAGTTTGGCAAAGCTTCCATTTTTTCTATAATATCATAGTTGATATTTGGCAACAGGTTCCTCATTTCATTGTGTGGGGGTTATGGAAGGAAAGAAACAATAGGATATTCAAGGATAAGAAAATTTCTAGAACACAATAGTCTACTGAGAGGGGGGTGAGTTAGTAGATATCAAAAACTTTAGATCTCAAACCCTTAGTGTTGAAACCAACTTAACATATATAAATGTGCAAATTATAATATGAACAAGTATGAAAGCATAAATACAAGATAGAGCAACACAGAACACCAGATATACATAGAAAACCCAAGATGGGAAAACCATGGTGAGAATGTTGTTAGGATCTACTATCCTAATCCAACCTTAGAAGCATCAAAGTTCAGTTACAATTTTTAAGGGCTCCAAACCCAAGGAAGCTTCAACTCCCTATTTAGAAGAAACAACTTCAAGGATGCTACAACACCTTGTTCTAATCTACAACTCAATGCAAATGGAGGCTACAACCTCTTACAAATTTCAACAATCATCTATATATAAAATGGTTCTATATAAACCTAAGATACATCAATATTTTTTGCACAATACTTTTCTCTTTATCTCTCTGCTCTCTTACATACACTATGATTAGTAAAAAAAAAATCATATGAATCATTAACTATAATTTACTTCTCACAAACTAATATTCTTTTTTTCATAGACTAACCAGTTCATCTCTTTGAACTGCTCTTTTATATCTTATTTGTCAACGACCTATAGTCTCACCACATCGAGATACAGACCACCATCTAGATTACCCAATCTAGTTACATGCATAAAACCCTTCTAGAAGCATCTATTAAGGTTTCTAAATAATTATTTCATCTTCCTATGCAGAGGATTCAAATCCAGGAAGTTTGATCTCCTTTTCCCTAGTACTACCATACTCTCTAATCAACAACAAAATACATGCAAAACAGTTACAGAATAATATGTGCCTAAGATCATGTGCATTCATCTATATCATTAGATCAAATTCACATTCTATTTGTCAATGTGAGAATCTATACACATAGTTGGCATTCAGTTATTCCTTCCCACATCACCAGCGGGCATTGCAATCTATACAATGACATACTCATCATTGGATCAAATAGATTCATCATGAGTTTCATGTACATATGAAATCGTGCCAACACATATGTCTTCCCGCACTGAGAAAACATTCCTTTATTGTTTTGATCACCATCGTCAACGTCTCACCTTGACCAAGTGTTGTTTTGCACCAAGGATGCAAAATAATGAATCATCAATTGCCAAATGTCATCCTTTCATTCACCTTCATTGAGCACATCACCAGTCAACATTTTCTTGTATACATGGTCATTTCATGCCTTTATCATTCTATCGTAGGGACTCGATAAGCACTCTCTTAGATATAGATAAGTCTCTTCGTCATGTATTACTTGCTCGAGTAGCAATTCCCACATATTTCTACCATCCACCATGAACAAAATTCCACTAAAAACTATTTTCATCATGCTTTGTGATCATCCATACTACCGGGTCCACCACCGTTGGGGTCCAGACTTCACTTTTCTTTGGTGAGCGGTAAGTTAGACATGTTTCTAAAAACATCACCAACCTTAGAGCACAATCTTCATAAGTTCATTAAACTAGACAAAACACTTCCAACAATAAAGGGTAGGGAGTTAGTGAAACATAGCACAACACCACCCGAGTTATACCATGTTCCAAAAACACCGCTAGAGCTATACTTAGTCAAAATCCTTGAAGTGGTAAGTTAGAGAAACTTAGAAAAACATCACCCAAGATATGACAGCCAAATTTTTCTTTTCTTCTGGCACTCAATGGACTATCGACGAGACTGAATAAATTGTCCCACCAAAGCACAAATGTCACGTTGATGAGACATGTAGACACCGCCAACCTAGGCAATGGAGTTGATCACTTCATAGAATGAATGACATAAGTTGTTACTTATGTGACCTGCAACCTATAACACCAAGTCACCACCAAAATAGAACTTTCTTGAACATTGTGATTGAAATTTTTTCACATGTAGGTTTTAACTGATAAAACCTAGATTGAGAGCATGAACAAATGAATGTTGACATCTCCGTTGACATCAAGACATACAAATTACCTTTCTATAAAGCTCTTGAGAATCCCAAATCATATGTAGCATTAGTTTTCACATACAAACATCTGGAAATCATCATCACTGCAATTTTTCTCACACCTTTGACATCAATGACATGTATCGATCCTTTTGACATCAATGACAATATTCATCCAACAATCTCCCCCTTTGGCATTGATGGAAACACCTATTGCTTAACCATCTGATTAAACATCTTCCAGATTAACATTTGTAACATCTTCCTCACAACCTTTCTCCCATGCTTGATACTCTTCTCCCCCTTTGAAATCAATGGCAAAGGGTGATTCCTTTTGAAATTATTCTCCCCCTTTGACCAGCAGTGCAAAGAGAAAGACAACGTTGAAATCCTAAAATCTACAACCATCAAGTCATTATAAATTTGTACAACAAGCTTACCTAACTTGATCACACTGTCCTTGTCTAGGGATAAGAAATAGTTAGTGAAAATCCCCCTGGATGTACGCCCTATCACTAACATTTAGTGATATTATGTGGGAGAAACCACTCCCAAATTTTGCCTCAGATATTCAAACTACTCCAGGTGGGAAGAGGCTTAGTAAATATATCAGCTACTTGTTCCTTTGTAGGAACATACTCCATACTAACTTCTCCATCTGCAACCTTTTCTCTAATGAAGTGATACTTGATTGATATATGTTTAGTTCTGGAGTGCATCACTGGATTATTTGATATATTGATGACACTTGAATTATCACAAAGAATAGAGATAGGATCATTGTACTCTACCTTGATGTCCTTTAATGTCTGCTTCATCCATAGGAATTGAGTACAACACACAGTTGTTGCAACATATTCTACTTTTGTTGTAGAAAGAGTGAAAGACTCTTTCTTTTTACTCATCCAAGAAACTAATTTGTTTCCCAAAAAGAAAGCTCCTCCACTAGTACTCTTTTTGTCATCCACAGTTCCTACCCAATCTGCATCTGTGTATGTTGTTAAAGTGAATTTTTTTATTTTGGGATACCATAAACCATAGTCAATAGTGATTTTGATGTATCTAAAGATTCTTTTCGCTGCATTGACATGTGATTCTTTTGATGCTACCTAAAATCTAGCTACCATACAAACCGCTTGCATTATATTAGGCCTAGATGCAGTTAGATATAGTAGAGTTCCAATCATAGATCTATATGTAGTCTGATTTGCATTAGGTGACTCATCAAATTTTCTTAATTTGTAGCTTGGAATCATGGGTGTACTAACTGGCCTACTGTGTTCCATTCCAAATTTATTGAGCATTTCCTTAGCATACTTAGTTTAAGATATAAATATCCCCTTTTCTAATTGTGCTATTTGTAGACCAAGGAAAAATGACATCTCTCCTAGCATTGACATTTTAAATTCCTCTTGCATGTGAGTAGAAAATATCTTACACATTTTATCATGGCTACCACCAAATATAATGTCATCTACGTATACTACCACAACAATCATGTGCTCACCTTCAAATTTGAAATATAGATTGCTATCTACACATCCTTTCTTGAATCCTTGTTGTAGGTATTGATCCAACCTTGAATATCAATCCCTTGGGGCTTGCTTCAAACCATGCAATGCTTTTCTCAATCTGTAGACATAGTCATCATCCTCTAACAACTAAAAACATTTTGGCTGCTCAATATATACTTTCTCAAGTTAGGGTTTTCATTTAGAAAGATAGATTTGACATCTATTTGATATACTTTAAATCCTTTATAAACAAAAAATGAAAGAAATGTCCTAATAGCTTATAATCTTACAATTGGCACAAATGTTTCTTCAAAATCAACACCTTCTACTTAAGCATATCCTTTGCATACTAACCTTTCTTTTTTCCTAACCACTGCTCCATGTTCATTCAACTTATTTCTGAATACCCATTTGGTGCCTATTACATTCTTTCTTGATGGTCTAGGAACCAATTCCCAAGTTTTGTTCTTTTCAATCTGATTGAGTTCCTCTTCCATTGATTTTAACCAACTTTCATCCTTACTGGCTTCATCAAATATTTTTGGTTCAATCTGAGATAAGAGGGCAAAGTTCACGTGTTCCTTGTCCTTTGCAAGTCTTCTTCTAGTCTACATACCTACATTCTTGTCACCAATTATCTATGTTGTAGGATGGTCCTTTTGAACATATTTGGCAGGAGCACATTCAACCTCTTGCTCATTCTCTTCTTCTTGTTCTTCTTCTTCTACTATTGCACCTATATCCTCATCATCTGATTCAATTTCATGATTGTTTCCACTGTACTTGGCTTGATTTGTATTTTCATCAACCTTGACATGTATGCTCTCTACAATTTTATGTAATCTCTTGTTGTAATATTTATAAGCTTTGCTTTGGTTAGAATACCCCAAAAATATCCCTTCATCACATCTTGACTCAAAACTTCCTAACTCTTCATCCTCTCTCTTAATATAATATTTATTGACAATACTTTGAATTTCTTGACTAAGGAAGACCTACCAAACCATAATTCATATGGTGTTCTACCACTATTAATCTTATAAGTGTTTTTTTCTAAATTTACACAACAGTTTGGACTACTTCTTTCCAAAATGTATCTATCAAGTTTTCCTCATTCAACATGGATCTATCCATCTCCTTCACAATCATGTTTCTTCTCTCTACCACAATATTTTGTTGTGGTGTTCTTGGAGCTGAGTAGTGGCATTTGATTCCATTATTTTCATAGAACTCTTTGAATTCACTTGATGTAAACTCTCCACCTCTATTTGATCTGATACATTTGATTCTTCTCCCAATCTCATTTTTTACTAGCATCTTATAGCATTTAAAATTTTCAAACGCTTCATCATTCTTCAAAAACATGAACCATGCCATTTTGGTATAATCATCAATCAACAACATGAAATATCTTTCTCCTTCAAATTCCCTTGTCCTCATGGGATCGCATAGATCGGTATGAATTATCTCCAAGGGTTTTGTAGTAGAATAATCCTTTGTAGGGAACTTGAACTTTGTCTATTTTCCTTTTTGGCATCCTTTTCATATTATACTTTCAAGCTTTGGAACCTTAGGCATATTTCTGACTAGACCTTTTGAACTGATCTTTACTAAATTGTCAAAGTTGACATGTCCTAGTATTTTATGCCACAACCAAGTCTCGTCTGCTTGGTTGATTAAACATGTTTTTCCTTTTAACTCACATAGATTATAGAGATTATTGTATGTCCTTTCTCCTTCAAAAAATTGTCTTGTCGTTCTTCCTTATCTTGCATCCTTAGAATTAAAAACAACTTTGTATCCATTGTCGCACATCTAGCCGATACTCAGAAGATTATGTTTCAAACCTTCAACGTACAACACATCCTAAGTCTTCTTATTCCCGTCTATGCTCAAAATTCCTTTGCCATGGATCTTGATAGTTGTATTATCACCTACACTTAATGATCCTGCCTTCTTCATCTTGAGTTCAAGAAATTTTATTTTATCTCCAGTCATATGTCTAGAGTAGCCACTATCAATAATCCATGTATCTTATTTCTTTGCATGCAAATTTGTTTGAGCAAGCATAGATTGAGTAGCACCATAATTTTTCTCTTTCTCCTTCCATAATTTCTTAGGCTTCTTCTAATTTTTCTTTTCTTTTGCCTCATAATTCTTATTTTCTTTTTCTTCTTTAGGATGTGAGGGTTTCTTCTTCTCAAATTTTACATTTGGTTCTATAAATCTTGCTCTATATTTTCTAGCTACATGACCAAGGTTATTGCAATTATAAAAAATTATATTCATGTCAACCAAGGGAGTAAATGGATTCCTGATTACAAAATTTGTATTCTTCCTTGGAATGACTCTACATTCTTTAGCTCTATGACCAATTTTTTTACAATTATAGCGATACCCATTGAAGTATGATGAGTACCTGGTCATAGAGTTACCTTTAGTTGGATGAGGAGATCTTCTTTGTCTAGGTCTTCTTGGATTGTGCACCCTTGTGAATCCATCACTATCTTCTATTTTTATGTTCTTCATCTTATTTTGTTGATCAAGAACTATCTCATTGTACTTTTTGTCTTCAACCGATTTCTTTTCTTTATCAAAGTTTTGTTCATCTTTAGAGGATTCCTCTTTGTTAGATTTTTCATCACTTTGGACTAATTTTTATACTACTCTAAATCTTGCATAGAGCTTTGTTGAGGCATCAACAAATGAAATCATTCCTTTTTCCAATCCTAAGCCATATTTCTCTTTGCTTGCATGCTTTTTTGTGCTTATCAATTCATCCAAAATGTTTGAACCACCTTTTAGTTTCAGCCCTTTACTGATCTACTCATTGGCCTTCTCCAATTATTTTCTTAAGGCAAATATTTATGCCTCAAGCTTCATGCACCTATCCATATCAGATTGTAGCTTAGATTTCATAATGTCTTCAACTCTTTTGAGCTCTTCTACATGAACCTTCAGACCAACTATCATATAATTGGATTCCTCAAGCTCTTGAGTTAATTTGTCAGTCTCCTTTTGAGCATTATTTTTCAATTTCTTTTTTTCTCTCTTATGATCATCAAATTTATCTCTTAGTTCATCAAGATCTTCAAGAGAACTAATTAATTCTCCTTCAAGATAAATAATTGCCTCCTCTTCTCCTTCATGCAAGTCCTCAATTTGTGCATCTTTTCGATCCTTAGTTTCTTTAGCCATAAATAGAAATTCTCTTCCATCTTCTTTCATTACAAGAGCATGGTCTTTATCATCCTCTTGTGAACTATCACTAGCATCAGACACTTCACGTTCTTCATTGATGTATAGGCTCTTCTTATTCTTTCCAAAATTCTTTCTTTTTGGATAAATCATTTTCTTTTTTTTTACTATCTTCTTCTTGCTTGGAGGTATCCTCTTTACCATATGGATGATTTGAAGTAAAATGACCTATTATTCCACAATTAAAACACTTGAAAGGAAGCTTACCTTTTTACTTTTCAAATCATCTCCTTAGTCTTCTTATGAAGTTTGCTTTTTCTTAATTAGTTTCTTCATGATCAGATGTAATGACAACAACTTTGTCTTTCTTATTAGCTTCATCCTTTTCTTTCTTGACAATATTAAATGCAGCTTCTCTCCTAGAATACTCAACATCTGGGATTCTTATCTCATATGTATTAATTATACCATGCACCTCATCAAGATTAATTTTACCTATTTCTCTTCCTTCTTCAATAGCATAAATCTTGGAATCATATTTAGTTGTCACGTACCTAGGAAATTTTAGCACAACCTCTTCTTCTTTTAGTTCTACACCATATACTTTTATGACATTTACTACATCATCAATTCTCTAAAAATGGTTTGTAATATTGTCTTCTTTAGTCATCTTCAAGCCTTCAAATTTGATCTCAGCACTTATAACTTTTTGAACTTCACTTTGGTGTCACCTTCACATATCTTCTTTAATTTTTCCCAAACATCATAAGAATGTTTACAATGTTTAACTTTTACATGCACATAATCAGACAAAATGTTCATAATAGTAACCCAAGCTTTCTTATTGTTCTCATAATCTTTATTTCCTGTAGGATTAGTAGGAATAGTAATAGTAGTAGGAATAGTATATTTGGTCTTGACATAAATCCAAACTTTAGTTCCTAGAGAACCTAAGTATCCTTCCATTAATGAGCTCCACTTAGCATAATTTGTTCCATCAAATCAAGGTGGCTTGCATGAACCTTCCTAACTAGCCATTGTGTTCACTTATCCAAGATCTACCTTGAGCTGATAAAGCTTCTCCTAGGGAACCTAGTGTTCTGATACCAATTTTTATAACACAATAGTCTAATGAGAGGGGGGTGAATCAATAGATATCAAAAACTTTATCTCTCAAACCCTTAGTTTTGAAACCAACTTAACATATAAATGCACAGATTATAATATGAACAAGTATGAAAGCACAAGCACAAGAAAGAGAAACACATAACGCCAAATATATGTGGAAAACCCAAGATGGGAAAATCCACAGCGAGAAATGTTGCTAGGATATACTATCCTAATCCAACCTCAAAAGCATCAAAGTTCAGTTACAATTTTTACGGGTTACAATCCCAATGAAGCTTCAACTCCCTATTTAGAAGAAAAAAATTCAAGAATGCTACAACACCCTATTCTAAGCTACAACTCAATGCAAATGGAGGCTACAACATCTTACAAAGTTTAGCAATCAGCTATGCATAAAATGGTTCTATATAAACCTGAGATGCATCAATATTTTTTTGCATAATACTTCTCTCTTTCTCTCACTCTGCTCTCTTACATACACTATGATCAGTAATAGGATTTCATAAGACTCATTGACTTTAATTTAATTCTCACATAATAATTTTTTTTTTTTCACAGACTAACCAGTTCGTCTCTTTGAACTACTCTTTTATATCTTCTTTCTCATCAACCTGCAGTCTCACCACTTCAAGATACACACCATCGTACAAATTATCCAATCTAGTTACATTCATCAAACCCTTCTAGAAGCACATGTTATTGTTTATAAATCATTCATTCATCTTCCTATGTAGATGAATCAAATGTAGGCAATTTGATCTCCTTTTCCCTAATACTCTCCAATAAACAACATAATCTATGCAAAATAGTTACAATATAATCTGTGCCTGAGATCTCATGCGTTCATCTATATCCTCAAATCAAATTCACATTATATTTTCCAATGTTAGAATCTATGCACACAGATGGCATTCAGTTATTCCTTCTCACATCACTAGAGGGAGTTGCAAACTATACAATGAAATACTCCTCATTGGATCAAACAGATTCATTATGAGTTTCATGTACATATGAAATCATGTCAGCACCTGTGTCTTCCCACACTAAGAAAACAATCCTTTACTATGACAATCACCATCATCAACATCTCACCTTAACTAGTGTTTTTTTGCAATAAGGATGCAAAACAACAAACCATCAATCACCAAATTTTGTCCTTTCATTCGCTTTCATCGAGCATGTCACCAGTCAAAATTTTATCTTATACATGGTCGGTTCATGCCTTTATCATTCTATCAAAGGGACTCAATAAGAACTCTCTTCGATATCGATAATTCTCTTCGCCATGTTTTACTTGCTCGAGAAATGGGTCCCAGATATCGCTACCATCCAGTGTGGACAACATTCCACCAAACACTATTGTCATCATGATTTTTCATCATCTATACTATTGGGTCCACCACCGTCAAGGTACACACCTCACTTTTATTTGGGGAGTGGTAAGTCAGACATGTTCCTAAAAACATCGCCAACCTTAAAGCGTGATCTTCATAATTTTATCAAACTGGTCAAAACACCACCAACACTACAAGGTGGGGAGTTAGAAAAACAAAGTAAAACATCACCCAAGTTAGACCACATTCCAAAAACACTGCTAGAGTTATACTTAGTCAAAATCCTTGAAGCGGTAAGTTAGAGAAACTTAGAAAAACAATGCCCAAGATATGGCAGCCAAATTTTTCTTTTCTTTTGGCGCTCAACGGACTGTTAAGGGGACTGAAGAAACTATCCCACTGAAGCACAAATGTCTCGCTGATGAGACATGTAAACACCACCAACCTAGGAAATGGGGCTAGTCACTTCATAGAATGAATGACATAATTTGTTACTTATGTGACCTACAACCTATAACACCAAGTCACTAACGAAATAGAACTTTCTTGAACTTTGTGACTAAAATTTCTGCACATGTAGGGTTTAACTAATAAACCCTAGACCGAGAGCATGAACAAATGAATGCTAACATTTCCATTAACATCAGGACCTACAAAATACCTTTCTAGAAAGCTCTCGAGAAGCCTAGATAAAATCTAGCATTAGTTTTCACATACAAACATGTGGAAATCATCATTACTATAATTTTGCTCACACCTTTGTCATCAATGACACATATTGATAATTTTGACATCAATGACAACATTTATCCAGCAAAAAGAAGTAGTAAACATATGTTCCTGGCTATAAAACATCAGATACAAGAAAAAATAAATGTTGGAGTATATGCCTCCTCTAAATAGATGCCTTCTTATAAGGAGATTAGAATTAAACAAATTTTGAGGCTTAAATAAGATTTATCTAAAATTAATTGGGTTTAACATTTTAATAGAAAAAAAAACATGATCTAGTCCCCTTAAGAGGATGGTTGGGTGAAATGTAACTCTAATGGGTGTTCAAAGGGGAATCCTAGTTTAGCTGGAGTAGGAGGTGTTATAAGAAATCATCAAGGCAAGATAATTGAGGTTTGTGCTAAAAATATTTGATTTTGTACCAATAACTTTGTTAAATCTATGGTTGTTTGACGTGGTTTAAAAAGAATGAAAGGTCTAGATTTCACTAAAGTTTTCAGAGAAGGTGATTCAAAATCAATTATTGATAATATAAATGGGGAAGCTATTGTCCCTTGGGAAATAAGAGATGTGATGGATGATAGAAAAATAATTTTATGGGGATTCCTTTAGTCTAAAGTCTATTATTCTTATAGGGAAGAGAACTAGCGAAGCTATTTTTCATGTATGCCACATCACATCAAAGAGATTATCTTTAAGGAGAAATATGATTCCTTATTTAATATCACATCGGGTGGTAATGGGTGATTAATGGATCAAGGGGGATATAAGAGCAGGAGATACTATGATGTTTATTAAAGGTAATTTAAAAGGTCACTGTGTTGAATGCACAAGACAATTGAGAGGAGGGTGAATCAAGTATACATTAAAACATTAAAACCCTCATTAATATTTAGATCCATATCAACTTTATTAGCCTTTAATTAGTTAGCATGAATTAGCATGAAAGAAAATAACAAAAACTAAAATATATCAACACCATGCATAATAGAACACCAGATTTATGTGGAAAAACCAAGAAGGGAAAACCACTGTGAGGATTGGATCACAATATAAAGTAATTGCAACATCGAATACAATAGGCTCACTACTGGAGGGCTCAAAAAGAAGGGCTCATTGTCAAAATACAGAGAAGAAGAAAGAAGAATGCTACAATGAGAAATCCATCTCAATGCAAAAAAAAAGTCCACCACAACATCACCAACACATTTTCAACCTTTTCAAAGATTGTAGGCACCTTCTGCTCACTGCTTCTAGTAGTCTAACTCATTAAATATCACACTGCACTTAAAAAAAATTCACTTCACACCAATCATCCATCAACTCAACACTTATTTATACCTTCTTCAACCTTGAAAAACATTCTCCAAGGTCAACTATGCACCTCAATCATGCAAATTCAAAATATCTCAGCACCAAAACATTCTTATGGTGAAAAGGAATGAAGGTAGAACACATCAAACCTTAACTCAGACCTAAATCTACTCATACAAACCACACCACACTTACACAATCATCGAAGCAAATCCACAATTAGTGTAAACACCAAAGGCTAGTTGAACCTATGTAAAAACCATTAAACAATTAAATGCATGCTTCCTTTGATCTTGAGACAACTTTATGGACAAAAAATATCACTTGAACACAATTTGGAATATTCCAAAAACATCTTGAAATCCAAAAAATTCCTTTGTAACAAATTTCACCTAAAGGACAAACTCATCTTGTACACCCAATTAACCTTCCACATACTATAACTCAAAAAATCAACTTGTAGAGAACCAAACCATGAAAAACTTCAATTGTAGGTAGATATGAACCTTAACAACACACTTCTATAGCCACAAGACCACAAACCAAACTACGAAGAAATGCGGAGCAAAACCATTTCTCTTAGACAACACTACAATACACAGTTCACACACTTGTGAACAAAAAAATTACTCCACGACTATTAAAAACAAGAAACTATAGATATAACACCTTTGAACACATCTAATCAACATATCCAAACTACACAAGCAGATCTTCAACATAGAAGAAATGCAGAGCAAAAAAAAAACACCACTCTATATGCCATAACACCTCTACAACACACTATTTTCTCTTTTATTCAAATTTTCTCAAAAACACTTGGAAACCAAGCACCAGAAACACATTCTCATCATCTTCACCATTTCCTCATCATCACCAAACCAAATAAAACTCACAAAAAAAATCTTATCAAAGAAATAGTAGAGTTTGACACTAGTAGCACTTACTAATGACATCATAATGCAACTAATCAAAGCATCACCACAAACTCATCAATGCAAGAACATATATTTGTTGAAACCAATTAAAACATTAACATAAGCCTATTTACATCAATTACAACAACTACTCAACCTTGCAAAAATCTCCCCCTTTGTCATTGATGGTAACACATGATGTGAAAAACCATCAATAGAAAACATAACAACTCTTATCATCAACACACTGCTCCATACCAACTCTTTCTCTTTCTCCCCTTACATCGTACTCTCCTTTTATGAATCGAATCCTTCCTTTTTCACATTATTCTCTCTCCTCCTTTGAAATCAATGGAAAAGGGTGACACATATCTCTCTCACTCTCCCCCTTTGACATTAATCATACTTGTACCTGCTCACTACTGCTCTGCATACTCCCCCTAAGAGCACACAAGAAATTATACCAACCATCAACCAATACATGTATCATTTGACACAACTAACAAAGGACAACACCAACCTACACCAGCACTTACCCCCCCTAATTGTAACAACCAATAATTCCACTACCTACTCCCCCTAAGAGGTAGCCACCAACATCAATCTAGGACAAAGAATGAATCTTGAAATCTATTGGATTAATGCATATCCTTATGCATCTAGTTCAAGGAAGGAGGAGTAATGACCCCTAAATTCTCTCAGAGATACTAAAAAATATCCTTAGGAAGATCCTTAGTAAATATATCAACAACCTCATCCTTTGTAGGCACATACTCTAGCTAAAACTCATTCTTTGCAACCTTCTCTCTCAAAAAGTGATGTTGAATTGAGATATCTTTTGTCCTTGAGTACATTACCCAATTCTTTGAAATGTAAATAGCACTTGTATTGTCACAGAAGATAGATATCGGTTCATCATATACCACTTTGATAGACTTCAAGTTTTTCCTCATCCACAACACTTGTGTGTAACAAGATGTAATATATTATACCTTTGCAATAGATAAAGAAATTGAATCCTACTTCTTTCTTAGCCAAGACACCAATCCACATCCAAGAAAGAATGCACCACCACTTGAAATTTTCCTATCATCCACACAATCTTCCCAATCTACATCTATATAATAATTTAGAGAAAAATTGTTATCCTTTGGATACCATAAACCATGTTTCAGAGTGCCTTTCAAGTATCTGAATATCTCTTCACTACTGCAACATGTGACTCTCTAGGATCTTCTTGAAATCTAGCCACAAGACAAAATGCATACATGTTACACGGTGTAGTAATAGTTAGGTATAACATTCCTCCAATCATTGATCCATTTTCTCCGATCATCCTTAGGAGATTCATCATTCTTACTCAGCTTGCAACCAATAACCATAGGAGCACATACAGGTTTAGAATCTTCCATTCCAAACTTCTTCAACATTTCCTTGACATACTTTGATTGTGAAATGAAAATACATTTTTGTCTAATTGATTTGTAGTCCATGAAAGAAATTCTTCTCCCTAAACATTGACATTTAAAACTCTTTTTGCATCTCTTTTGCAAATCTCTTGCACATTCCTTCATTTCCTCCAAAGATTATGTCATCAACATACACAACCACAATCAAGATTTGATCTTTTTCAACTTTGAAACAAATATTACTATCTATGGTACCTTTATTGAATCCTTTATGTATCAAGTACATATCCAACCTTGCATACCAAGCTCTAGGAGCTTGTTTCAGTTCATAATGTGCCTTATTCAATTTGCAAACCACATCTAGTTTGTCTGATAACTGAAATCCTTCATGTTGTTCAATGTATACTTCTTATAACTCACCATTCGAGAAAGAATGCTTCATATCCATTTGATAAACCATGAAAGATTATGTCATCAACATACACAACCACAATCAAGATTTGATCTTTTTCAACTTTGAAACAAATATTACTATCTATGGTACCTTTATTGAATCCTTTATGTATCAAGTACATATCCAACCTTGTATACCAAGCTCTAGGAGCTTGTTTTAGTTCATAATGTGCCTTATTCAATTTGCAGACCACATCTAGTTTGTCTGATAACTGAAATCCTTCATGTTGTTCAATGTATACTTCTTATAACTCACCATTCAAGAAAGAATGCTTCATATCAATTTGATAAACCATAAAATCCTTATGTACTACAAAATCCAAAAACACCCTAATAGCTTCCCTTTTTCCACTAGAGAAATTGTCTCCTCAAAATCCACTCCTTCTACTTGTGAGTAACCTTTACACACAAGCCTTACCTTGTTTCTTACTAATTCTTCATTCTCTTTCAATTTGTTCTAGAATACCCACTTAGTTCCAATTACATTTTTGTTTGCAAGTCTTGGGACAAGTTCCCAAGTTCGATTCTTCTCAATCTATAGTAGTTCTTCCTCCATAGCCTTAATCCAATATCAAATATGCATCTTTGCATGCTTCAATCATTGTTTTAGGTTCAAATTTAGAGAGTAAACATAGATTTACCTATTCTTCAGCCATAATAGCCTTTCTCCATGTTGACACACCTTTTCTTTTGTCACTAATAATTTTATCTTTAGAATTATTCTTCTTCACATAATTAGGAGTCTTAGGGACCCTTCCTTGAGCTTCTTCCTCTTCGATCTAAACTTATTTTTCCTTAAATTCATCTCTATCATTTTCTCTGTAAGAGGACTCATTTGATTCATATCCATCTATCACCACTAAATTATTTTGTAATTCTTCATCCACTTTGACACTTGCACTCTCAAAAATATTCTTCAATCTCTTGTTGTAGCACTAGTTGCTTTACTTATTGTAGAATATCCAAGAAATATACCTTCATCAGATCTTGTATCAAACTTTCCTAAGTTCTCTTAATCTCTTATAATATTAAATTTTCTTCCAAACACTCTGAAGTATTTGAAAATAGGGATCCTTCCATACCACAACTCATAGGGAGTCTTTGCACTATTTTCTATTACTTGAACTTTGTTAAGTATGTAGACAATAGTATAAATTGCTTATCTCCATTAGACTTCCAATAGGTTTTCTTCTTTCATCATGGTTCTTGTAGCTTCCTAAATATTCCTATAATTTATTTAAACCACTCCATTTTGTTGAGGAGTCCTAGAGGCATACGTTACCCCTACCTTGTCAACCCTACTGCATTAGCAAGCTAGTGATCTCACTAGTTTGCCAATGTGGTAGGGTTGACAAGATAGGGGCAGTGTATGCCTCATGAAAATGGGGTCATCACTCTGAGACCCCATCTCTATGAGGCATATGCTACGCCTACCTTGTCAACCCTACCACATTGGAAAGCTAGTGGAGCATTGGCAAGCTAGTGATCTCACTAGCTTGTTAATATGGTAGGGTTGACAAGGTAGGGACATCGTATGCCTCATAAACCATGACTCCCCATTTCTATGAGTCATACACTACCCCTACCTTTTCAACCCTACCACATTGGAAAGCTAGTGAGCTCACTAGCTTTCCAATTTGGTAGGGTTGACAAGGTAGGGGCAGTGTGTGCCTAATAGAAATTTGGTAATGTGGCATGCCATGATTTCAAGATAGGCTCAAAATGGAAGCATGGAAAAGGCATTTGAATTGTTTAACAATAATTATTTTTGTAGAAATGTATGCAAAATTTGGTAACATAGACAAGCTAGTGAGCTCACTAGCTTTCCAATTTTCTCACATGATTTTTTCAATGGAATTCCTTAAATTAATTTGGTAATGTGGCATGCCATGATTCATTTGTATTTATGAAGCCTTGAATGACATATATTTCATTTATTTGTATGGATTCATTATAAGGAACTAATATTTGTCTCATTACCATGCTACATGTAAAATTATTTCTCATGTCGAGGAAACAAACAAGGAATAAAATAACAAACGAAGAGTATGAAACCAATAAAGAAAAGGAGAAATTACACTCTACAGCCACAACATGAGGTGCAGTCACAATATTACAACTCCACACAGGTTTCGATATTTATGCACATAGCATTTATTCATGTAGTTGATAGTATTAAGGAACAAAGGAAGGTATTGAGGGAGTACCACTTTTGTATTAGTGATGATCGCACACATTCTCTAGATTTTGTGCAAGGTTCCTTCCAGATGTTCTATCGGATAACTGTGTAGCATAGTTCAAGAAATTGTGCATGTTCTACTGGTTGTTCAGGATGCATATAATTATAGGTATTCAGCATATGTGGAACTTTTGTGAGGTCGAGCATGGAAAGGGGGAGCATGCTGGTGTAGGAGCATGTGTGAAAAGAGAATTAGCATGAGAAGAGTTAAAGTATAAAGACAATGCAAAGTTGACATATGAAAAATCAATCATCAAGTGGTGTATTGCTTCGATGGGTCCAAGTAATGAAGGTACGTCTTCATTTTATTTTATTTTTTGGTTGATAGATGATACTAGCATTGCACCATATGAGGATTTTTGTACACTAATAGGATTGAGTGAGATACACTCTTTCCTTAGCTCAGATGTAGGTTCATGGAGTATCAATACATGAAATATGGAATGCTTTTGTTCTTCATGTACAATGCAAGCCCGGAATGATTGTGAGTCAAAGGAGTGGGTTGATAAATGGTGGTTAAGTTATCTTAGCCCACTTCACATGTATCACCCTCCAATGACATTAGAACTAACACAAATGGATTCATTGGTCGACTTTGACCATATATCAGATCTAGTTCAACCAGGTAATATATCTACTTGCTTAGTTTTTGAAATTCTTATTGTTATCTTACTTTGTAGTGTATTTTTAATGTTGACTAATTTCAAGAGATTTATTGGACATGTCAATGCAGGGCATGTTTATACAGTTATTGTAGATGAAGAAAACGAAGAGGGAACATAATTTTACTTGTTTCATTGTGTTGAGGCCAAAAATAAATTGGATGCCCCGATTATAGATGGAGAAAATATTGAATACCCTATAGGCTCAATTGTTATTATTGGAATGTGGCTTAGAAGGTACCCACATAAGAGTGTTAAATATTGGTTGTTTCAGGACTTTGACATGCATCAGAAGATTCTTCATTACTCAAACCTTTTCGTGGCATCCAATGTTTGTTTGAATAAATATTGGGGTATACCTTTGAACAAGACCTTGTGGAAGGTCTATTAGTTTAACCATGAGGCAATACTTGACACAATAAAGAGTAGAGCAGATCTAAATGGTTTGTAGGATTAATTTGTAAGTATGCACATTGGTTCTTATTAATTTATACTTGTATGCACATTAATTTGTATGATTCCAATGCTATTATCTAATGTTTATATCATATTTTACTTTTCCTATTTGTAAGTAACCTACTAAAAAATTGATTGGTGTCCCCTTGCAGAAAATGTTGATTTATGAGCCATTTTAGAGAATCTCAGCCAAAAAATAAATGCAACATACTTATTTTGATGATCTTGACAAATCTCAATTATGATTTTAAGCCATTATAAAAGTGTGTGTGAATCTTGGTGAGGTAATTTCAAGTTATTCATTTGAATTTAAACTTATCTTGAGCACCTATGATGTAGACATTATAAGAGCATCTTGAATTTCAAGTTATTCTATTCATGAGAGGTGTTGTGTGCAATAGGTGTCTTGGAACTCTTAATGAAGATGTATGACCAGGAGTGACTAAGTTGAGAGATTGGCATGCCTATCCTCAATGGAAGCATCAATATTTATGCCTTGTTGTTCCTAACTTGGAACCAAATGGTGTGGATTTGTTTTCTATAAGTGTCTTCCATCTATTTTCATTTCATTTCATTTTGAATCCTCTTTCTTTTCTTTCTTTTACTTTTCCTATTTGTAAGTAAACTACTAAAAATTGATTGGTGTCTCCTTGCAAAAAATGTTGATTTATGAGCCATCCAAGAAAATCTCAGCCAAAAAAGCAATGCAACATCCTTATTTTGATGATCTTGACAAATCTCAATTCTTTTTTGAAGCCAGTATAAAAGAGTGTGTGAAGCTTAGCAAGGGAATATCAAGTTATTAATTTGAATTTAACCTCATCATGAGAACCTATGATGTATACATTATAAGAGAATCTTGAATGTATGAGTGGCATTGCAAAATATTTGTGAGAATGAAGTACCTAAGGTATTGTGCCTACAAGTACAAGCACCTAGGTTTCAGAATGGTGTATGAAGCATATTAGACAATTGTAGCACAAATAGAAGAATTAGGACAGCTAAATAAATATCGTTTTATTGTAAACATTATATTATTAATAAAGTGAGTGTAATAAACATTGATCGTTACTAATCATTGTTTTTCTTCTTTTATTCTCTCCCTATTATAACTAGCACCAATTGACTAACTTATTATAAAAACTTCATTTATTAAAACAAATCAACCTCATGATTATATATCAATATCAATATAGCATACAATCTATTCAAAGAAACACTTGTAATGATATTTGCTCAAATTTTGAAATTTATTGCTGCCCTCAAACATTTGTAATTCATGCAACGTAATCTCTTAACAGTCCAAATTGCAAAAGGGAAGCAATATTTGACAACCGGTTACTCAGATACCATGTCAATTATGGGAATTTTATTTGAGGCATCACGATCATGTAGGTTACCTCTATAATAACCTCTCTCATTTTTTGTTATTTCAGAGTCATTTTTCTCTGGTGTCCAATTTTGACTTGATGGAAAAAGTGTCAATTACAAGTAGTGTAAAGTTGCAAAATGGTGCAACTTTCATTCTACAACTCGTGTGACCAAACAGACTATTCCAACACATCTATATGGGTATGTTTACACTAGGAATGGTCCCCTTTCACACCAAAACATATTGAATCACTCTAAGCTACATTCAAATGGCTTGATCCCTTAAGGGTCCAAAGTGTAAAAGGGCGGAAATCTTTGACGGGCTATTACTCAGAAAACATGATGCTTACGAAATCTTTTTCTAAGCCTACGAGATCATTTTGGGCCCTTATACAATAACCTCTCTCATTTTTTCTTATCTAGGAATCATTTTTCTGTGGTGTCCAATTTTTATTTGATGGAAAAAGTGTCAAATGCAAGCAGTGTAAAGTTTCAAAGTGGTGCAACTTTCATTTTGCAACTCATGTGACCAAAAGAACTATTCCAACACATCTAGATGGGTACATTTACATTAGGCATAGTCCTCTTTTGCACCCAAACATGTTGAATCGCTTTGATCTACATTCAACCGGCTCGATCCCTTAAAGGTCCAAATTGAAAAAAAACAACAATCTTTAATGGGTTGTTACTTGGAAACCGTGATGCTTCTAAACTATTTTTCTGAGCCTATGGGATCATATTGGGTCCCTCTACAATAACCTCTCTCAGTTTTTGTTATCTCAGAGTCATTTTCCAGTGGTGTCCAATTTTCACTTGATGGAGAAAGTGTTAAATGCAAGTAGTGTAAAGTTGCAAAGTGGTGCAACTTTTGTTTTGCAACTCATGTGACCAAAAAAAATGTTCCAACATGTCCAAATGGATACGTTTATTCTATGCATGGTCCTCTTTCACACCCAAACAAGTTGAATCGCTTCGAGCTACGTTCAACTGACTTGATCCCTTAAGGGTCCAAAGTGCAAAAGGGCAGAAATATTTGACGGGATATTACTCAAAAATGTGATGCTTACAACTCTTTTTTTGAGCCTAAAATATTGCATTGGGCTTCTCTATAATAACCTCTCTCAGTTTTTGTTATTTCAGAGTCATTTTCCCATGGTATCCAATTTTCACTTGATGAAAAAAGTGTCAAATGCAAGCAGTGTAAAGTTGCAAAGTGGTGCAACTTTTGTTCTGCAACTTGTGTGACCAAACAAACTATTCCAACACATTTGGATGGGAATTTTTATGCTAGGAATGGTCCTATTTTTCACCCAAACACGCTAAATCACTCTAAGCTACGTTCAATCAGCTTGATCCCTTAAGGGTCCAATGTGCAAAAGGGCGGCAATCTTTGACAAGATATTACTCAGAAATCATGATGCTTATGAACTCTCTGACTAATCCTACAAGATTAAATTGGGCCCCTCTACAATAACCTCTCTCTATTTTTGTTATCTCTAGGTCATTTTCCTATGGTGTCCAATTTTCACTTGATGGAAAAAGTGTCAAATGCAAGTAGTGTAAAGTTGTAAAGTGGCGCAACTTTCATTCTACAACTTGTGTGACTAAAAAAAATGTTCCAATGTGTCTAGATGGGTGATTTTACACTAGGCATGGTCCTCTTTTGCACCCAAACATGCTAAATCACTTTGAGCTACATTCAACTGGATCGATCCTTAAGGGCCTAAAGTGCAAAAGGGAAACAATCTTTGATAGGTTATTACTCAAAAATCATGACGCTTACGAACTCTCCATATGATTATGGGATTGTGTTGGGCCCCTCTACAATAACCTCTCTTGATTTTTCTTATCTCAGAGTCATTTTCCCATGGTGTCCAATTTTCACTTGATGGAAAAAGTGTCAAATGCAAGTAGTGTAAAGTTGCAAAGTGGTACAACTTTTGTTTTGCAACTTGTGTGACCAAACAGACTGTTCCAACACATTTGGATGGGTATGTTTATGCTAGGCATGGTCCTCTTTTTCACACAAACACGTTAGATCAGTTCGAGCTACGTTCAACCGACCCAATCCCTTAAGGATCCAAAGTGCCAAAGGGCAACAATCTTTGACGGGATATTACTCAGAAACTATGATGCTTACAAGCTCTCCATCTGAGCCTATGAGATCACGTTGGGCCCCTCTACAATAATCTCTCCCATTTTTTGTTATCTTAGATTTTTTTCCTCATGGTATCCAGTTTTCACTTGATATAAAAAGTGTCAAATGCAAACAGTGTAAAGTTACAAAGTGGTGCAACTTTCGTTCTGCAACTCATGTGAGCAAACAAACTATTTCAATGTGTCCCGATAGGTATGTTTACACTAGACATGGTCCTCTTTCACACCCAAACATGTTGAATCACTCCAAGCTACATTCAACCAATTCAATCCCTTATGATGGCATGCAAAACAATCAAAAAGAGAAACATTCACATGACAGTTGAGAAGTCTGAGTTTTCCACACAAAAAGCATATGATCATCCTCAACTCTAGCAAGCATTGGTCATTTTTTAATTATCCTCTTTTCCCTTACAACAATATACAACCAATTGTAAATGTGTATAATGGTGGAACTTGGAAATATTTTATTTTTCCTCAATTAACAACTTTGGTTGTGAAGCATTTTATCATTTTCATTTGAAATGATTTGCTATGCTTGAAAATTGGAGTCTAAGAGAAACAAGTGATGATCTCACATACATTTATTATTTGGTACGATAAATAAAGTTTCCACCCTTGAGTCCATTTCTTATTTGTATTATAAATTATAAAGCTTTCTCCCAAGTCCATTTTCTATACAGGAAATAATATTGCAAAAATTTGGCATATACATCTTTCAAAGTGTTTATATGGTGATGGATCAAGAACATAACAATTCATTCTGTAATGTGAGGATTATGTTGTGAAAATGTTTAAAGACTATTCCATATTAATTTTTGTATGATAATTTTTCAAGATGTTAACTACTCATCATCTACTATGAATATTATGTTTTGAAAGTGTTGTGCAGATTATGTATCTTTTGCTTAATTGAGTTATTCCAATCAAAAGATTAAATATACTAGAATATTTTTACGAAACATCTCATGGAATACCAATTGAAAATGTATTTTTTTCTTTTAGATAAAGTACTTCATGGAACTCTTTGGATTAAACTGAGATATGTAAGAACAAAAGAGCATGAAGAAATACATTGCTCAAGGATGTTAAATAAGCCTTCTCTCCCATTTCAATTTTGGGTGGATTATTGCTTTCAAAGTATTGGGAATACTTTGCCTATTTTCTAGATGGAAGATGTCATTCTAGAAGGCTCATCTCTTGATATACATTATACTCATTCTTAATCAATTATCAAGTTAATAATCAGTGCATTTATTTACAGTTAATCTTTTCTTTTCAATTTGTGCAATTTTTTAATTTGTAACTCTACTAGTATTCCTAGAAATATTGAAGTTGTTTAGCATCAACTAATAAAGTTGTTTAGCATCAATCAATAAATATTCAAGAAAAAACATGAAGGATAGTAATGATCAATGCTAGGGCTAACCAATTAATAAGTATACACATGAATAATTCAAGCATACATGTGAATAAGGGAAGCACAAGTACTCCAAAAAACATAAGCCTTGAAGTATACACAAATTAATACAAAGTATATGCATGAATACAAGGTATCCGCATGAAAATACATAAATCACAAAGTATACACGTAATTTGTAAAGTATACACTTGAATACACGTATCTCACATATCTATTGAACCATGGATTTATAATGTAAATAGGGACACCATCAATAAAAAAGATTTGTATTAACCAAATAGCCATGTAAGCATACATCAATATATGTCGATATAACTATAAAATATTTACAAAATAGCCATATAGGCTTACGAGAAGGTTATATAGGCATACAATTTCAAATATATCCAATACAAAATATGTACAAAAATGCCATATAGGCATAAAAAAAAGGGCTCTAGAATCAAAATTCATTTCTCTGCATCTTCTCAAAATAAATTCTTTCCCTTTGCTTGTTGGCCAGATGGTGATAGGTTTGTCAACCATTTATTCTGAGGCCAAGGAGTGCTCCTAGTGCTCCTCCTAGGGTTTAGTTCCTATTCAATCTTTATCTATTACAATAAGAAGTAAAGACAGTAATATCTATAAATTACATTATAAAAAATGATATATTTAACAAAATAATCACTTATCGCCTATAGATGATATCTCTTCGCGAGGGAAATATTTGCATGCCCATGTTGTGGCATGTTGAAGCCCTATAGAAACCATCCAAAGAGAAATTAAACTATGAGTCAATAATGGTTTCATTTTTCACTAACTAACAACTATAACAATGAATGTAAATTGAATTTTAGTAATCTACCTCATACCTCCTCTATGAGAGCCATCAAGGACTCTATAGCAAATGAAACATCAAGCTCCATTTCCCTATGAACATTCAGTGGTGTATCCACTTCCAAAAACTGAAAAATAAAACAACAAATTATTCAATCACGAAAACTACAATAGTGATGCATGCCATGGCTTATAATGTATGAGATAATGAATGAACTTTTGAGTACTTATTTAACTAAATATTTCTGACTAGATCATGCTTAATATTTTCCCTATACATAGCTTATTCGAAAGCACCTATTTTTAGGCTTTTACCCATAACAGCAACATGGTGAACTGTTTGATAAAATTCTTTCGTAGACATGTACGATAACTATGGTAGCATACAGAAGGCAATGAACTATTTGAAAAAATGCCTAAAAGAAATGGGGTCTCATGGTGATGGAATTCCATTACAAACAAATGTGTCATGGCATTCCATCACCATAAGACCACATTTCTTTGAGACGTTTTTTCAAATAGTTCATTTCCTTCTCTATGGTATTGTGCTAGGATGGGGTGGATGGTATAGTGTGGTCTTGGTTATGAGATGGAGGGAGATCATGACATGAAAAGGGAGGGGTGGGGACATGAAAAAGTGTAATAAAAGGTGGAATTTTCCATGGATTGGTAAATTGAGGATGAGGACCTTGTAAAGAATTTGGAGGGGAATTTTGGCTAAAGGGTTGGTTTATATTCTTCAAGCAGTGAGTTGTTTGAAAAAATGCCTTAGAGAAATATGGTCCCATGGTGATGGAATGGAATACCATCACCATGAGACCACATTTCTTCAAGGAATTTTTCAATACTACTCACTACCTTTACTATGATATTGCTTACTATTATGCTTTTATAGATTTTTTCCAAGCATCCATAGTTTGTTGGAAAGTACCTATTTTAGGCTTTTAGCCATAGTAGCAAGGAAGTGAGTAGTTTGATCAAATGCTTTGGTACAAATATATGGAAAATTTGGTACCATAGAAAAGGTGGTGAGATGTTTTAAGAAATGCCTTGAATAAATATGGTCTCATGGTGATGGAATGGCATTCCATCACATGAGACCACATTTCTTCAAGGCATTTTTTCAAACCACTCACTACCTTGTCTATGCTATTGCTTAATATTATGCTTTGATATTTTTTTTCCAAGTATCCATAGTTTGTTGGAAAACACCTTTTTTAGGATTTTAGCCATGGAAGTAAGGAAGTTCAATTAGTTTGATAAAATTATTTGGTAGACATGCATGGAAAATGTGGTAGCATAGAAAAGGCGGTGAGCTATTTGGAAAAATGCCTCTAAGAAATGTCTCATGTTGATGTGATGGCATTCCATCACCATGAGACCACCTTTCTTTGAGGTATTTTTTTAAACTACTCACTACCTTGTTTATGCTATTGCTTACTATTATTCTTTGATATATTTTTTTCCAAGAACCCATAGTTTGTTGGAAAGCACCTATTTTTAGGCTTTTAGCCATAGCAGCAAGGAAGTGAATTTTTTGATAAAATGATTTCATAGACATGTATGGAAAATGTGGTAGCATAGAAAAGACAGTGATCTATTTGAAAAGATGCCTCAAATAAATTGGGTCTCATGATGATGGACATCACTATGAGACCATATTTCTTTGAGGCATTTTTTCAAACAACTCATTTCCTTGTCTATGCTATTGCTTACTATTATTCTTTCATCTATTTCTTCCAATCATCCATAGCATAGACAAAGCAATGAACTATTTAAAAATATGCCTCAATAAAAAGTGGTCTCATGGAATTCCATGACAAGCAAATGCAATTGGCAGATGCTCCTAGTTATTACTTATGCTATGTGAAGTAATTGCATCACTGCTTATGTTGACTTTCTAAACTTGACTATGTTGTAGTTGAAATTTTGTCATCTATCCACATCTAGTTATTAGTAATGAAATGTGAAGTAATTCTTTGACTTTTAAAGATGCACAATGCAATGTAATCAACAATATGAATATAAGCTACACAAATCCATTAAGTAAAATTCATTATTTAAACTCTTTATTCTATTACCTATGTGAAGGTTTGTCCAACTCCATTGGCACTCAGAGGTGTTCCCATGAAACCTCCAATATTAGCATATTCAACATCCAAAATCAGATATTAGAATATAATTCATATAACAATGTTATTAACATATAATAAATTTATAATTGTTTACTAGTTACATACCTCAATGGTAGATGCAGTGGAGTAATAAGCAGGTGTAGTGCCGGTGTATCCAGTATCAACATTGTGACCCTAAAATTTTATTACAATCATAAAAATAAATCAGTTAATCTTGCATTTCAAAAATGAAATTTAATAAATTCAATTCAATGAACATGCTAACATTTACCTAAGTATCAATGCCATAAGCTTGATTGAAACTACCAACTTTGCTCTCCATCTCCATAGATGCAAACATATCCTATGTAGAAGCCTCCTCAGTGTTGGTGGGGTCATATGTACAAGTCACCCCACAAACTTGACACAAATGGGGTGGAAGCCTAGCACTCGAAGACTCCCCTCGATGGCACTATACTATGGAACTGGCATTTTGGATGACACTTTGGGTCAAAGAGGTGATAGTCTGTAAAGTTTCTACCTCAGAACTCTCCTTCACGATGGAAGGGATAACGATGTGCTCATTATCTATCCTAGTGAGAGCTCATCTCACTTGCCGCCTAGGATCCAGTTGTGCACCGGGTCTATCTTGAGCCAACCCCCATCTCTCTCCTAGAAGTCACTCATATCAAAATAATTCAAGATTTTTTTTAGGATGAACTCATAGTATAGTTTCCTCGAGAAATATTGTGGGACTTTGCAATTGTTGCATGGTGGTAATCAAAAACCATGTACCACCTATCCCAAAAATGGTTCCTAATCCCTTGGTGGTGGCACCAATGGATAGGAAACCTCTTCGCATTGAGGCCAATATTTTGAATTTTGCGTGGGTCGGTGAATAATGAGCACAAATCTAATTTTGTAATTTTTTAATCTTTTACATCTTTATATGATAATTTATCTCGGTAAAAATTCCTAGCCGCCTACCTCCTATCTTGCCAACCACAATTGTTTTTTGATTGCATCTACGTGTTTTTGATGAGGAAAAGCAATTTTTATGGGACTCGAAACCCATTACAAGAAGGTTTTGAAGGAATCTAAAACCCTTTACAAGGCAAAGGTGTTGCTAGAAAAATAATCTGAAAGCCAAACCACGGCCCAATGACAACCAAACATAGATATTCAAATCAAACCATGCTACAACAAATAGGTTTTGAAGGGACCTTAAACCCTTAACAAATAGGTTTTGACAAGGACCTTAAACCTTAAGAGACTAATAAATAACTTCTTGAAATAGACAAGCAACAAAGAAAAAGAGGGCAACAAGACTCCCCGTCAAAATACAAGACCCTCCACCTTTTACATCCAAATTTTATGAGGGATCTTGAACCCTTATGAGTCTTGATCACAACCTAAATCAACCAGGAATCAATAAGCAAACCACTCAGCACAACTAGACACCCCACCTCAATAGTAGTATTGGGAAGCACAATTAAATGCATCAATGCATCAGCCATCTTGCAACTCCAATCCACCTGAAAATCCAACCCCACCTCCGCCTCTAAAGGAGAGGGAACCCCTTTATAGGTGAGGATGATAAGAAAACACTTACCACCAAAACCCCATCTCTCTAGACCATACAAGCTCCACCTCAAAAGGAGCAATCCCTCACTCTATAAGAAAAAACATATGAAGAATCTAATGGTTAGAAGCTTCAATAGAAAGGGTTGTCCTAACATCCCTTGGTAGCACAAGTAACCTCCAAAATAGAGCCCCAAGAGAGACATGGATAAAACCCCACCATTAGTTGCAACTCCACCATCAATAGCTCCCTTAAAAGGGAACCAACACTGTCAGTTGAAAGCACCAAGCAGTTTCCCAAAATAGCTTTCAACAACAAAAACAACCCTTCCAGCATCAGTAGCCCTGCGAGAAGATAAAATAAATCCTCATACAAAAGTGAAGAGAGTCGACCAATCCATTAAGCAACCCATCCTCCTTGACATTTCATTCAAGAATAAGAGATATCCAAAACTCCCAACACCCACCTAAAAAAAGAAAACCATACCTCACCCCAAGTAAGGCCATAGATAGAGGGATCACACAATAGGAAAAGGAAAGCCTCCACAAAGAAAGGCCCATAGCATCAACAACAACCACATCAAACATGATCCCACCAACAACCAAAAGCTCCCAATAGTTTCCCATAATAGCTACCAGCAACAACAACAAAACTACCAACAACAACCCTTCCACCGTCAATAAAATCCTCCACACAAAAAAGCCACTAGAAGAAGGTAGTATAAAAATGAGCCCACCAATAGCCAAGAGCTCCAAGCAGGAACCCACAACAAAACTGCCAAAAGAAACCCTACTATTGACAGAAAACCATCTTCTAATAGCATTCCTCTAAGGAGAAAAGGGAAACCCGCACAGGAAAAAATAAGGGATCCAACCAATTCATTTAGCACCCCATCCTCCTTGACATTCTAGTCAAGAATAAGAGAAAGGAAAAAATCCCAACAAAGTCCTGACATAGGAGAACCAAACCTCACCCTGGATAATGGCAAGAAATTTGTTGCCGACAACAACCTAGAAAAACCAACAAAACCATCTCCCAAAGAGATGCCAATTGCAACCCAGTCATCAACTTCCTGCAATTTGTTAGCCATCCTCGACCCATCAACCAAACACATCCCATCTCTCTCATCCTCAGATTCAACATCTCCCTCACCCTCTTCAATAGAGGAATTCAAACTCCTACCATTGCTCATATTCCTACCGCTTGCCATTGCATCACCTTGATTGCATCTACATGTTTTAACAATTATTTAAGAGAATTTGCAAGTGTTCTTCTCTCCATGGTTAAACCCACTGGATCATTCAACCTTGTGATTAACTCAATTTTTTTTATTGTTTTTAATTTCACTCATTAAATTTTACTGAGTGCTAGGAGGATGTTGAAGGATTGGAGGAGGATATTCTTGTTGTGATTGAACTTGAGGATTTTTTTGATGTTGTTGTTGCTCTGCTTGTTGAGGATTTTATTGATTTTGTTGTTGCTCTGCTTGTTGAGAATTTTCAGGAGGGTTTTGAATAGGGTTTCCAAGATCATTATCATCTCCAACAAATTCAACAAATAAATATTAAAAAATAACTTAAAACTAACAAATTCACAACAACAACAAAAAATCCTTACCTCTTTGACCTCCCCGTCGATGTGGTGACATCCTGGCAACAAAATAGCAACAATTTGATGAAAAAATTTTAAGATTCACTCCTCCCATAATGAGAGTGCATAAAAGAAGGGCTTTTGGCCGCGGGCAGAAAAAGCATATAGTCACAAAGCAAATGAGCTTGATTTCCTTTTTTTGCTTTTAATTTCTTATAACGCAAGCACAAAATAGGTTCGGTGTGGCCAAGCCTTGGAATTTGCACACCAAACCATAATGTGAGTGCATTATAATGCACTTGCATTATGAGCTATCAAAACTTTTTTTAAAAATTGGCCACAAATTGGCCCATCTTTTTGCACTGCCCAGAATATGACCCTGATCAGGGACCCATTCACCCTAAGGTGAATGGATCATAGGTGACGGTTTTGAAATATGTTTTTATAGATTTTTGAGTTAATTTTGGTGGTTTCCAAATTCTAGTTTGATACAACAAGGTACAGTTTTAATTTTCTCTTAAATGAGGATTGAATGCAAATGCAAAATGTGAAAAAATGGCAACCTAGAAAACCTAATTTGATATGCAATTTTGTTTTGATTTTAAAATGTAAATGAATATGATGTAATGCTATGTAAATGACATGCAAGATGACTGATTGTTTTGTATTTTTTAGATTTAAAGAATGCAAAGATGCAATTCTAAAACCCTTAAATAAAAGGAAAAGATAAATACAAACTAGAAACCCTAAATGAGACTCAATTTAATGCAAAGATATGAAAATGAATGCAAGATCTAAATCTAGGTTGAAAGAGAACTCCAAAATTGAGGCCCTGGCTCGATTGGCTAAACCTTTCCTGTTGCAGGAGGTTGGTCACAAGGTCTATTCTCCCCCACCCCCTTGGTACTGGAGGGCGTGTCGCACCAGCGTTGTTGGTCACGTTAAAAATTTTACCAGGAGCACTGCAGTTTATAGGGGGTTGTGCTACCCGATTCTTGCAGTCTAATAAAAAAAAGAGAACTCCAAAATTAGAAAATTCGATGATCAAAATCGGGTTCACCAAAATGAAATGAAAGAAAATAGGGCAGGGGATGTAACCCAAAAAATGGATTGATAATAAAGGATCTATTCCCCTAATTTCATTCAAGGAAATACGATTCAAAAAATGAGATGACTAACAGCCAAAAGGTGAGTCAAATCAAGGTATGAATCAACAAATTTCCTCTCTATGCTAGGATAGGGATATGACTCAAATAGCACTTTGGAGAGAAAGATCAAAACCATCAAACAAGCTCCAAAATTAAAGCTATAAAATTCAAATGAAGTATAGTACTCAAAACTAACAGAAACAACAATTAACATGCAAATATGGAAAGGGGGGAATAATTTATACCAATCACCAAAAGTCACTTTTTGAAGCTCAACGAGGACTCATTCGCCCTATGGTGAATGGGTCTTAGATAGGGCTCTTGAAAAATTATTTTTGGATTCTCTTCTATTGTGTCTACTCTCCTAGATTATTGATTCTCACTATCGGATAGCAGGAAATAAATTTTGTCAAAGAGTTTCTGTGATATGACAACTTTTCTTGCAACTTTAACAACTTTTCAAATTTCTTCAATTTTGTTCTTCAAAGGATCTTCCAGCTAAAATCTACAATCACACATCAAAGAGAGAAAAATGTTGTTTGTTAGGCGAAAGGGGGTTTTCCTTGGTCAAACCCTATTTTGGTAATTAAAACTTGGAATGAAATAGAAAATCATGAAGGAATGATGAATGAACAACTTTATGTAACAACTCACCAAACCTTTGTTTGAACCTTAGATTGTAGATCTACAACTAGTATGAAGTGGCTTCAATGGATGTGAATCTTTATCATGAAACTTGTCTTATTGATGCTTTTGAATACTTGAACTCTACATCACCATATTAGCTCAAACAACATGCATGATGTAATAAATCTTTGACGTGACAATGAAATCTTGATTGCTGCAATAATCTTCTACAAATATTCCCTTGAATCCTCGAAAATGCTCTTGTTAAAGTACTCTTAGCTTTCTTGAAATCTTCTAGGTGCTCATGAAAACTTTCTAGGTGAAACATAGTGAAATGACCTCTTATTTATACATATTTTAAGATTAATTCCTAAAATTCAAATATAATAAGCCGACATTTGAATATACATTTGATATCATTGAAAAATTCCAAAAACATAATTTGAATTTAGGTCCTAGGTGCAAGTGAGGACACATTCACCCTATGAAGAAGGGGTCCTATTTCACTTACCTAGGACACACATTGCTCAATGTTAAAAACTATATTATTATATTTATGAATGTCGAGTTTTATCCCTTAGAATTGGCAATTAATTAGGCTTGGATTTTAATTAAAGGGGCCAATTAAAGTAAATTAGCCTCAATTAATTAATAAAGCCCTAGATTTTTGTAAAAGTGTAAAGGTACACCTTACAACACCAAAAATAAGGCACAATTAAGTTTATTTTAATTAAAAGGACCTAAGATTAATGTGAATATGTAAAATATATTATAACACTAAATTAAGGCATCATTAAGCTAATTTTATTATTAATTATTCCCAAATTAAGTGTGAAAAAGGGATACTTTTTCCTACACTACAAAAATAATGAACCAACTAGGCCTAATGGGATCCAAATCTTATGAAAAGTGTTATGAAATAGACTCTCGAGAATTGATTGTCATTAGAGTTGTCAATAATGTTGAGGTGCAATTTGCAACATACCTAGAAAAGTGTTTCTTGATGGACATAATCATTGTTGATTGTTCAAAAAAGTGGGGTATGCTGTTATCTAGAAAATAGGCAATTTCATTAGGTGGTAGCATCGAGACGGAATCATCTTATGCTACCATCCCACTTCAAGGAAAAAAAGGTTTGATTGCATGGGAAAAAGAAGATGCTTCACATTATGGAAAACTAGATGAAACAAATAATGAGGTATGTTGCATAGACATAAAGCAAGGTAATTTTTTGGATATTATGCTGATAATATTAAAAAATAAAAGTTCTTAAAGTGATGGCATATAGAACATTAATTTTAATGGTGAATGTTCAAAAGAAGGAAATAGTGCAATAATTGTATCAGTGTCACTTAGATATACAAGATATAAGTTCACTTTTAGATTGAGCTTTGAGTGTACCAATAATGTGGTTGAATATGAATCATTTTTTCTTGGTTTGAACATGGCTTCTAAATATGGCATAAATTGCATAAAAGTCCATGATTATTTACAAATCAATATCTTAGATTAGAGGCTCATTCATTACCAAGGAGAAAAGAATCAAGATGTATAGGAATATAGTATGAGATGCTATTAAAAAAATTTGTGTCTTGAATGCCAAGAAGCTATATAGAGATGAAAATGTAATAGTTGATACCTTTTTTTATTTTCAATTCAATATTAGATACTTTTTTGAATTTATCTCACTATCATATAGTGTGGAAGATCTCACTAGATCAAGCATCCTTGACAATATCTACAAATTTCAATTCTTTCATGACAATAAATATATCTATAAGGTCTTGAACTACATAAATTACTTTGGGAATCAACTTATTTATTGGAAGCCCATGGTAAAAAAGAAAATATAAAAGAAACACTTTTTGTCAATGATATCATCCAACTTGTTGGAACTCAATCTTGCCATGTCAATTTTTTCTTGAGTCCCTTCCCTTTTGCGTATTTAACCCTATTTGACCCATTACTTATAATTAATCTAAGAAATATTTATGTAGGTCTTTGTTTGTGATTTTTCCTTAGTGTGGATCTTTCGAAAAAATTCATCCCCTCATGTGTTGGAAATTATCAAAATCCATAAATTTTTATGTATGATGACCTTGTGCTTGAATTACCAAATATTTTTAGTATTGGTTGGAGTTACGAGATTTTAGTTTCCCTTGATTTCATGACTTTCCCCTTAGCTTTGACTTGTTGGTCTGTTTCTTTTGAAATTTCTATCTTTTGGGTCACATTGTTAGATTTTCACTTCCCAAAGTACCATTTACTTGTCAAACTTTATATCTAGTTCCCCACCTTTTGAAATTTTTTGAAGTCTATTTTTTGGACTTTCAAATTTGGCATTTCATTCATACCTTCCTCAACCATCCAAAAATTTCCAATCCCTTTGCATTCCCCTTTATAGTTACATTTTTAGACTCCCCTCTCCTTTCATGCCTCACATTATAAGTCTTACATTCCTTTATATTTATTGTTTTCTCAAAATTACCTCCATCTACCTACCTTAAGTGATGATGTCCTTAACACTCTCAAACCCCGACAAAGAAAAAGGTTACCCAAATCTTTGATGTGAAATAAAATAGAAAATAATCAGTATTGGTGCCAGACCTTTTGAAGGTTTAATAACCTCTTGAACCTTTGAATTGGTTCCACAAAGGCTAAAATATCTAACCTAAAGATAGTGTGTGAATGGGTGTTTGTGAGTTCACAAATTTTGGAACTTGCTTAATTGCTAAAAAATTGAAACAAAGAGGGATGGAGGAGAAAGTGGCTATTTTTTAAATATCACATGGTTTATGAGTTTTTGAACCTTGTAAAGTGTGACATAGTTCAAAATTTTGTTGTTGATAATGTGATGTGGTTTAGGAGAAGAAAAAATATATGACATGATACACAAATGAAAAATGTAATGAGAAATAAAATACCTGAAAAACATGCCAATACCATAATAAACCCTAACTACCCTATTATAATGGCCATAATACCATTGGTAAATCAACAAGTCCTTACAACTGTAAGGAAGCTAAGGTAGCATACCAAAATCCTACACTAATCTTGAGAGAAGGGTTATGAATTGTTTTTCAGATATTTATACTAGTTCAAAAACCAAACAAAAATAAACATAAATATCATTTATACCACAACATAATGATTTACATGGGGAAAACCCTTTTGGGATAAAAACCCCACACTCCAAAAGCCACCCAATATATTATTCAAAAATAAACAATCTTACAATATAGTTGTAGAGAAACCTCTCTCAGTAGTATCACCAACTAGAGATATGAAAGAAACTCAACATCTATAAGACTCTCACACATAACCTCCATCTCAAGCACCCACTAATGGATTTGACCCCAATTTTTGACGGTCGTTCGTCCGAATTTCGACGATCTATTGTCAGCCGACCGACGAATCACACAAATCAAAGCCATCGCTTAATTTTTGTCTATATCCCAACGAACAATAAGATGTTTCCCTCCCGATGCCAATTCGTTGGAACAATGACACCCATTTTGTTGATCGCGCGACGAGCAGTGGCTAGACCACGGGTGGAATACCGTGGTCGAAGCATCGGAACAACGTCATACATTCATCGAAACCGGGATGACAGTGTCGTCGGTATAGCAACAAAAAATGTTCGGAGCACGAGCGGCATACCTTGACTAAAGCATCGGAGTAGCGACATATAGTCATCGGTCGAGCGATGAACAGTACCCAGAGCACGTGCGGTATATCATCGCTGAAGCGTCGAAGCATCGACATACATTCGTCAGGATGGAGATGACAGTATCATCGGTCTAGCGATGAAAGTACTTAGAGCACGTGCGGCATACTGCCGCTGAAGCGTCGAAGTATCGACATACATTTGTCGAGATGGAGATGACAGTATCGTCATTCTAGCGATGAATGATACCCAAAGCACGTGCAGCATACCATCGCTAAAGCGTCGAAGCAATGAAATATAGTCGTCAATCTAGCGACGAACAATGCCTGGAGCACGTGCAACATAAGAGCGTCGAACATGTGATGCAATAGGCAAGTCATTATGGTAAAATTTCATCGCACTCATGATGAAATAGGCAAGTCATTACGATGAATTTTTTTCGGATACATAGCAAGGTCATCGGGCGTTTTTTGCAGTTCGTCACAATTTCGACGAAACAATGCAATTTTTTTATAAAAGAAAAACTATTCGTTGAAATATAGCATATCACGGTGACCTTGGGCAATATATAAAATTAGTAGGAGGCTCCAAAGTGCATCCATAGGGATAATGACAAGACATAAGGACAGGTCAATCAAAGAGAGAAATTTGATGTGCCAAGACCATGAGCATTTAATAGGGGTAGTAAAAGACAAGATGGATTGTCATCAATGCTCAGATTGGAAGACTTCATTATGAAAATTTAGATCACAATATGATTAACCCTGTTTGGACAAATGCATTGACATTAGTGTCAAGAGTTAAGAGGCCATTCAACTTTGTATTTCAATAAATTATTGTATGCATTGAGTAAGTGTTTACAAGGTAGAAAAAGGATAGTCATATGACTATTTAAAATATCAAACAACATGTCAGTTTTTGTGTTTAATTAGGCTTACAGAGGCAAGGATTTATCATTTTTTCAATACATCTACAGTCCAAGCTCTAGGCCTGCATTATTTGCTTACTATGTATGAGAAATGAGCAATGAATAATTGTAGAATATGGAGGCTATGGATGATATTATGATGGCCACATTTGATGTTGATCAACAATTGGAGAAAAATATAATACCTATGATGAGTCATGAGATCAAGGGGACTGTCATGGACAAAAAGCACAACCTACGAACTGGATTCTAATTTTGCTAAAAAATAAAAAATCAAACTAGTGAATATTAAACTACACACTAGAATCTAAATTTGTGAAAAATGAGTAATTTGGTGAGAAAGAGTATCTGCAATGTGTCTTGGATACTTAGCTAGTGTATTAAAAAATAGGATTACAAACCCAAAATTATTCTCACTTTGAAAATTCAATAGAAAAATACAGAAAGTTATCTTGGATACTTAGCTCTTAGACAATCAATAAAACAATATGAGCATGATTATGAATGGTTTTACTTGGTCCCACTCTTGATCTCCATGTTTGAGAGCCTTCTCTTTAAGACTCCATGAATCCAATTTAATCAATTGTTGCCAAAAGAGATATTAATGTGTAAACAAGGAGCCACATTTAGACAAACTGGTTGTTGATTTCTTCTAAGAAATTTAGAGACTAAAAAAAGAAGATACCTAATGGGGATCATGTGGGCTTCGTAGAGAAAGCACTGCAATATGGCTTTGAGTAGCAATGAAAAACTTTGGATTAGCTTCACAGTAAATCCTAACAGCATGACATTGAAAGTTGCTCAGGTAGTGGGTCATGTCCCCTAGATTAAATTAAGGAAAACATTATTGTAAACACAATATTTATAGAAGAATATGAATGTAAAGGAAAATGGATATTAGAAAAACATAAATAAAATTAGTGTGAGCAAAAAAAAAATCTAAATTGGTCTTGAACAAATAAAATCATACCCAATTAGCATTAAGTTATACTGACCTTGTACTCATTACCATTGTCAATCTTGAAGGTTACTTTGATGCCTTCTGCAGAAACTCTCTGGCCACGAGGCAAGAGAAGGTGGGAAAACCAAGTGTATATTGATGACTTCCTGACAATCAAAAAGAAAGAAGCAACCAGTCAACCCTATTAGAACAAAATAATCTTATGAATTGATTTTATTTGTTTTACTGGCTAATGGATAGTGGACCTAGTTCTCTTGAATTGAGATACTACTAAGATGTGTTGACTAGTGATTTTAGACTACCGATATTCTGCTTCAATCTCTATAAGTTACTTTTGTATTAAATATATTCAAGATAACTCTGCAAAAAAATTCCCTAATCTCTTAGAAATTATGCAGATTATTTTGTTAATACTTCTCCATTTTGATATTTTCTTTCAAAAATTCATAGAAAGATATGTAATGCCATATTTGAAACTTACATATTTTAATTTTATTAGTTCTGTAATTATAGTATATGATTCCAACAATTGTGAAACGCATAGGCAATATGCTGGATGAATGAAGTAAACTATGCAATTGGCAGGTGTAAAGCCAAATTCCTTAACCCTTGCCAGCATCCTTTTTTCCTATTTTAAAACATGTGCTTTGGAACAAGGCATGAAAATCCATGTAAGTATAATGAACAGGAGATTTTTGTGATCAGATATTATACTACAGTAAGTTGAATGTATGTAAGTAGAGATATTTTAGCATACCTGCAGATGGTAAAAAATTTCATGGTTAAGTGGAAGCCTCCCATCAACAAAAGATCCAAATATCTGTGTATCTATCTCAATTGAGCCTCTAAACCCTTCAGAGCTGTCAAATTTTCCACTAACCTATTATGCACAAAAGTCAAATTTTAGAGACCGCTAAAATAAAAATAAAAAACATTACATTATGATCCAAATCCACACACAACACAATGTTCATAGTGAAAATTTAGCACTTTATTTCATCTTTGCATATTGATTTGATGCTTCAAACGATGCATTTCTTATATTGAAAAGTGCATTTCTTACCTTATTGAACTTCTCTTAGTTTTGAGAATAGTTTAATATTCTCTACTTAACAGGGCCAACCACGTGAAGGTGGAAGCTCATTTGGCCCCTCCCCCCTCCCCCTCACATCACTCTCAATTCTCCGTACCCGATCATATAATATTAATCATTCATTCATCCATTAATAACATATAACATTCATTCACTCATCCATTAATAAAATATAACATTCATTCATTAACATATAACATTTATTCATTAACATATTCACATTCATTCATTAACATATAACATTCATTTTTTCAGTTTTTACATATTATCAAAAATATGGTTGTCAACTTGTCATAATATGATTACAATCACTTTTTTTTTGTTTCTTTTTTGCAGCTAAAAAAATCTGAAGTGGAGTATCATTTTCAAAATCATCTGTCCCCCCTTCAGTTGTTCTAAGCTCTGCTCATGATCTTAATGTATGCCTAGTTGTGTACTCACAACGTGGACATGGTTGGAAGGGGGGGTTTGCTGCAATAGCAAAGAAATGTTAAATTGATATGTTTTATTATTATTGTTACACATATTTCATTAACTAAAAGAACATCATAGTGGTGCTCTTTACCTGAATGGGCCACATCATGTTCCTGATATTGTCTTATAGCCTCATGCTGAACATGCTGAACACCCTCTAAATCCTGATCTGGAGTTGAAACATGAAAGATTACATTAATTAATACACCAATTGCAATTAAATATGTTTAAAAGAATATTAGAGTGGTCCTCTTTACCTGATGGAGCCGCATTATGTTCCTGATCTTATCTAGCCTGACCATGCTCAACATGTTGATCACCCTCTACATGCTCTAAAGTTGAAACACGAAAGGTTACATTGATTAATACACCAAATGAAATTAAAGATGTTTAATTGTATTAATCCATACTACATTTTGTATAGCACATGAATACATCTAGTACCAAGATGCACACCATGGCCTTCATCGGCAAGTTGCACTCCACCCTCACTAGGCTGCATTCCAGTGTCATGTGCAGTATTATCATTGCTTATCTGTTTAAAAAAAATAGGCACATTATTATGGTAGAAATTAATATTGAACAAATTGCACAAGTATTCAATTTGAAATAAATTTTATTGAGTTTATTTACCTGTGTGTTGGATGTAGTGGAAGAATGTGTTTTCCCAGTCAAGACTCTTAGCTGTTCAGTCAGGGCTCCATAGCCTTGGTGGAAGGCAATCTTTAGGTTCTCTTCTGTGGGAACTCTATTGAAATCAAAGCCTTGCATTTTTGCATGCGATCATGAATTTTGCTTCCATGGTGTGATAAAACCAAAATTGTTTGCAATTTATTATTTGGATGCAATATTTCATTTATTGATACTTACAAATCATGCGGTTGTTTTCATATAACCACCAAAGCCAAGTTTGTGCTGCCCGTATTTTTCTAGTCTTGCCTTTGTTGCCTTTGATGTGTCGAGCAGCCTATGAAAAAATTTAAATACGTTAGATTATGTAAAAAGAAAGAGTTATCAGTATATAATTAAATTGTTGATAGTATCACATACCTTTCTTGGCCCGGTGGTGTCTTTCCTTTCTTATTTTCAGCCTTCTCCTTTCCATCCAACACCAAGTCCTTCCACTCCCTTTCCGGAATCATGGGGGACGCTCGTACTTTCTATTCTTCTCTAAATGTGACCTATATTGGTCCCTCACATACTTTAGATAGGTACCAGCTTTCTTAAGGACCTTGGTTCGATTGAATGTTTTATCACCGAACAACACAAGTAAACGGTTAATGAGATCATCCTTTAAATCTTGATTTTGGGCATTCCACTGTGTACGTATGGTGGGTCCAAAGAGCTCCAATGTAATATCACTTAGATGTTTATAAAAAACATCATTTCCTGCAAAATGATCATGGGACCATTAGTCTATAAAGAGTGATCAATAAGTAAATTTAAATTGGATTATATATAATAATTTAAAAAATTTAAAGTACTTGGGACCTTCTCTATCTTTATGGGAAGGAAATCCTTGGTCACCACAAATGTGAACAGAAATGTTCCCGTACTAGTAATACAGGAAGATCCAAGAAATGTTGCTAAAACATCACCAGTACTAGCGGCCTCTATATCCACAGGTACTGACACATGTGGTGGCATGTGTTTGTTGTCAGACGGTGGACTACCGAATGCCTACATGGTATATGTTGCTGACATTTCAGTCGACAATATAGGCAAGGATGATGGGGCTGGATAAAGTGTTGTATGCATAAGAAGATTAGGATTCACACTTGTACCATCCCCTACTTCTCGAGAAACACTTGCAGTACCTCGATCATGGCCAGCAACATGATGAGGACACAAATAATCCTGTAAAAACAACACATATTTTAGTTCATGACATAAAAGAGTAAAATATATAAAACCATGAATGAACTTATGTTATAATTAAAGATCTCATGACAGCTTACTTGCAAATTTTGTGCTCTCTCAGACAATAGTTTAACCCTTTCTCTTATCTCATCTGTTTGAGGCACTATGAATACCAACTTAAGGATTTCTTGATTGCATTTTTTTTGGGCCTTCCTCATCATATCTGCAGGGTTTGTAGAAAATGCGATGTCATCATTGCATAATAGTGACTCTACCTCCATATGGATGTTCTCCTATACTGTTGGTGCCTTTCCCCGATCAGCCGACTGCAACAAGAATATTAAAAACATTATCGAAATTAACCCAATAAACTCATGAAAAATACATAATAATAAAACATTTTTCTTGTATCTAATTTGTACAATTATAATGAGGTAAACCTGTTGAATAGAAGCACCTGAAGACGGATCATGATCTGTGCTCTGGGTCAGAGCCTTCCTTGTATGATCAATGTCCCGCTGTGACAAAAATTAAATATAAAAAACATTACTAAAATGAAACCAGTAGACTTACAAAAAAAAACATAGTAATAAAATGGTATATTGGAGTCATTAATTGGAGGTTGGGTAAAATGGTATATAGTACATACCACCCCTATAGTAATTGTCTTTGTATATAAATGATTCAAATTGTAAATGATTAGCAACTCTTCCCCTGTAGTTATTGATTTTATCGCACATACGAATACACGATTTCCCTCTTGCGCCTTGAATATACAATTGGGTTGCTTATTTGTTGACGCAGGCCATGTACTATTTATAAACCCTGCAATATTCCCTGATGCTTTTGGCCTCTCGTCAATGTACCTAGCCACTCCTTTATTTTGATCCTTATCTTTTAGTTGTATATAATTTGTTGATAGTGCATACCTACGCATACTTCGTTTATATTGAACCAGCTGCATCCAATCTTTGTAACTGTAACAGGGTCCAACATACTCCATCAATAAATTTTTTGTAACAGAGCTTTATGTCATCCATGAAAAATAGGCCCAAACCATGTAATGACGATGGTGCTATGCGATATATCCTCTTGTTGACACAAAGATTAGTGTTTATTGGAGGAAGTTCCTTGGGTACCCATTGTTTCTGTAGATGTTTGTACCTCAAGGGCACCTCAATGTCACCTATGCTCTCATCATCATAAGAACATGACCCCCCTTCAGCAAGAAAAAATTCCATGCGTTTACGGAATTTTCTTCTAATCTTTTGACCTCTAGTTGGTCTCCCTCTTTTAGACCTACTACATGTCTCACTTTCCTCTTCTCTTCCTGAATTTCCCTCACTCGAGGAAGAAAAATCTGGAAAATACCTATTTGGTGTTCCCTACACTCATAAGGATGTTGGATAAGTTCTTTCATGGTGATGTCATCCAAAGGTGACATTATGATTAATCTATCATTTCATCACTAGAATTTGACAAGTTATAAGGTAATCAAGTCTTGATAGATTGCAAGTTATTGTTACTACCGTCCAAATGTGTCCATCACAAATCAAATCTACTTAACGTTTTAACTCCCAAACTTTCTAACAAGTGTTAAATGTGACTATGGTCCACCAATTACACAAACAAGGCATCAAATGTATTCTCAAATTGTAATCAAAGGACTTTTCTCTTCATTCAAGTAAATAAAGTTGAAAGGAAACACCTACATGACTAAAAATAGCAGCAAATTTACATTTAATTTCCATATGTCTAAGTGGTTAACGAGGATGGAGTGTGTACTAGGCCTGGTAAAATCATCATAAGTTTATCAATGTTCTAATTCTCTATGACAAGGTTTCAACATCTTCAAATAGTGAAAGTTAGTGCTTATAGTCATTTGAAACAACAACATTTTGATTATGTATGATGGTAGGATTTGATAACTTAAAAGAATTGGCTACCCAAAGAATTTAAAGTGAAAAGAAACTTTTCTAGTTTAAGGGGTTAGCACTTTCTTTCATCTTTGCATACTGGTTTGATGCTTCAAAATGATGCATTTTTTATCCCACTTCTATCATATTGTATTCCCGTCCCATTGCAATTGTTGGAGGACTTGATACCAAAATTTCATATCAGATACCACGTTCTTGAAGCAATTTTCTGTGTTTTTACAATTTTTTTGAAGTTCTTTTGTGTTGTATGGATCCATACAAGCTTGAAATGCTATGAGATCATTGGTGTAGACAAATATATGTGTTCCCTTTCATTTTAATTTGTTTCAAAGTTCTCAATCACTATTTTGTGGGATTAAACAATCAAATACAGGGACTGCCCTGTTGTGCCTATGTAAGGGTTTGAGGGCTAAATAGAAATGACATCCACCAATTCACCCACTATCTTGGAACTGTAACTCAGTGGATTGGTGTGCATCATGGTGGATTTTATGGAGTTTCAAATCTTGTTCTTTGAATTCCATTTATGTTTTTCCCTTGTCGTGGCTTGTTACATTGTTTGGGAGGAACATAAGGTTGGGTACATTTTACCTTGGCTTTCATAAAAATCCTAATGTTCCATGTAAAAGCTTAAGTGAGATATATTCAGTCATTACCTTTTTGGAGTGGGTATTAAAATGACTTATGTCTCATTGTTTCGTCTAGGTCGGGCCCCTTTTTATAAATTGAGTTAAATATTTTGCCTAACTTTATTACTTCCTAAGTTTAGGCTGGCCCATGCCATATGTTACTGATATTAGCCCAAACCTAAGGGGAGGGTTAATAATCAAAAGACCTTTTGAAACTTCAACTACAGAAGCTACAAACTTGACTGTAAATGTGGCCAAATTGGCCCAAAAGATAGCTGAAAGAGAAGAAGCTGAGAAGAAAAGTTCGATGGAGAAGTATAACACCATTATTGGAGAGTATAGTAGAATGCAGCAAAGGAATGTTGAGCTGCAAATTGAGGTAGACAGGTTGAAGTACAGACATGTGGGGGAGTCTTCTAGTGCTCCTGGTACCCTAGCCATACGTTCTACATCAAGATCAGTACCTCCAACTTCTCCAATTGTTTCTACTCCTGGGTCCCCCATCCAGACTCCCGCTCCTAGTCCTTCATTAGAGCCAATTGAAGAGGAGGTTGAGTACTCTATAGATCCCACCAAATGGAAGATTCTTAATAAGATTAGAGAGCTATAGGCAGCTCTAAAAGCAAGTGAGAAGGGAGCAGTTGCCAAGAAAAATGAAGTTGTAGACACAGTTTTTAGGCATTTGAATTAGGGAGTTGATGGTAGATTACCATCATTTTATTCTTAGATTCAATAAGAAACATTACTAGGGATTAGGGATTAGTTTTGCCTTTAGTTGAGAAGTGGATCCCTAGGGCCAATGACCTAGATGTTATGTATAAGGCCTCTAGATTCGATGCAGACAACAGGCCCCAATCATTAAGGCCTACTCAAGTTTTTGTAAAATCACTGTAAGGTTTTCAAGCCTTACCTGATGATTTGAGTAGGAAGATTAAGGAACTCATAAAGAATTTTGATGACTGGAGTGGCATGTCTTTACCAGATTTATAGGGACTGCCCTGTTTTGCCTATGTAAGGGTTTGAGGGGTAAATAGAAATGACATCCACCAATCCACCCACTGTCTTGGAACTATAACTCGATGGATTGGTGTGCATCATGGTATGATAGAGGTTCATTGCATTTAGGGGTCTTTTAAAGCAAGAAACTTGGCATCGAATTGATGCCCTAGGGCTAACAGGGGCAATTTTCTTCTGAATTTGTGGTTGTTAAGTCAGGGTTTATGAATTTGATGGATATCTTGGTAGAGTCACAGTGACACTATTTGATGGTATAATCTCTACTTCGAAACAAAAATATCTCTAACAACTCTAAGAGCTATAATGGGATGGCATTAAAGGAACCTTCATATGAAGGACCTTTGAATTAAGGTCTTCATTTGAAGGTCCTTCATCCCAAGGTTCCTTTTATAAAGGATTTTGGACATGAAATATTTAAAATAAAAAATACCTTCATTTGAAAGTCTTAACATGGCATCATTTTTGAATGAAGGTTCTTCGTTCAAAGTTCATGACGACATCACCTTCAAATGAAGGTTCTTCATTAACTGGTATTTTGTAATTTTGAATGCGTGATAATAATTTAGGGTTGAAAATAAATCCATTTGAACCTTTTATAAATGAAAGGACATTTGATGCAATCATATGCCTTGTCAAACTTTTAACTTAATACTAAGGGCATCATGAGTAGTTTGTTGGGCCCATTCAACAATCTCTAATGCAAGGATTGAATTGTCTAGAATGTATCTACTATCAAGAAAGCCAATTTTTTTACCTCTATGACTATAACTCAAGCAATAGGTTTAATTGTGATGGCAATGATATTGACAAGGATTTTGTAATCTAGGTGTTGAAAAGCATAATTGGCCACCATCCTAGGAAAGATTCTTCATTCTCACTTTTAGGTGTTAAAATTTAACAATACATAGATTGATGAAAGAGCCCAAAGAGCCTTTCCCCATGTTATCCAAGTACACATAGCAGCGGTCTTCTCTTATATGGTTGGACATGATTTCAAGAACTTAGCTAGGAATTATTCATTTAACCTAAGGTTTTCTCATAATGCCATCATTGGAAAAGTATGATCAAATTCTTCTATTATGAAGAATTGGTGTATGTGCCTCTAGTAATCACTATAAAAATCTGAAACACTAAGCTATTTTATTTTTTCTATCTTATCTTATACCATTTTATGAGAATGGGGGGACCAATGTACCAGAAGATCTTTGGAAACTAGGCATGAAAATTGTAGGTTAAAGAGAATGGGGGTGCCAAACTTATAGTACTCATTGTCCCTTGGTCGTCGATTTTCCCTGAGTGCCCTCAACCTTGTCCTTAGTGTTGGTATTGACCTTGTTTTAGCTCCAAACTCTTTGTCAGCGTTGGTATTGACCTTGTTTTCACTCGTCCAAACTCTTCCTCAGTGCTGGTATTGACCTTTCACTTGTCCAATTTGACAAGCTACAACCTGGTTTAGTTAGGTTTTAGAGTATGTTAATTAAATTTAAAATTATGGTGCCATTAAGAGTAGTGAATATAAAGCAAGCAAAGCCTATTATGGCGCCATTTAGATTAGTGAGTATAAAGTAAGCCAAGCCTATTGTAGTCATGAGGGAAATAATAAAACTCCTAGGATACTTTGTGAAACCATTTTCCTTCGTTAAAGGGAGGCCATAAAATATTCCTTTGGATTTTTTCAATCTTCAAATATGAGGATTTGCAAGGTTGTTAGCAACATGAGTAATGGAAACGTGTGCAACAAGAATTTTTGAATACACATGGAATCTCCTTGCCAAATAAAGGGGCTTCATAATTTAATATGATTTTTTTCTCAGCTCTAGAAATGATATGTTTCCTTAAAGAGGAAGGAGAAACCTAAAAGGTAAAAGAGATGCTTAGGAATATCAACACTTCCTTATGATCAACCCCCTTCTATCCATAGGAATTGAACCAATTGGGCTTGGCTAAGAATGATTTCCTATAACATTGAGTTTTATGCCACTATATATTTGACTTTAAAGCTTTCCAAAAAATATCTAGGCATTGAATATCCTAAATAATGTCACGTTTGTCCTCCAAGAGAGTGAGAAATGAGTCATTAGAAAAATGACCATTGAATAGTTGGGCTAGTGATGGCAACGTTGATAGTGAGATGGGTGGTCATAGAGGTGGCCTACAAGCTATATTTGGGAAAAAAGAAGGATAGAAGCCATTGATTGGAGTAGTGAATATTGACATTGGTGTTTCCTTGTCCAACAAAGGGTCACTATGAGAAATGGTGTTGGATTTGGCATTGGCATTTACTCTTTTCTTCTAACAAAAATGGTGATAGGCTAGATGTGTCTAATACTAGAAATATTCTCCCCTTCCTCCCATGAAAACTTTTATGGGAGAAGGAATACATGATACTTTGAATTGTAATGAAGATTCAATTCAAAATAAACTACTCCCTCTACTATCATACATGTTTTTGGTTTTATTCTTTCATTCTTCACGCTTGGAAAATTGCTCATTTGGAAATGGATTAAACAATAGGAAAAACTTGGGCATGCATATGAGCTTATGAATTGGAACCTAAAGGGTATGTCTTCAAGGGAAGATTTCCCATTTCTAACACTTTTTTGTTGAGGTGAGTTTAATAATACTATGGCTCGTTGCACCATAGAATTTGTTAGAGGTTTCCTAATATGACATCTCTATATGATCCTTGCTTAATTAGTTGTTGGCTTTTATCTTTTCCTTTTTCTATTAATTACTTATTATATGATTGCATAGATGATATTTTTAATGTCATTGGGCCATATCAGTCTATACGAAGTTGCTTTACTTCTAAAAGTATTATCAATAACCTTAATAATGAAAATAATGAAATTGTCATTTAATGGGTGCTTGGGGAAGGGTATTGAGTTTTACCCTAGTGATAATTGTTGGTGTCTATGTATCATATTGCTTTGGCTCAAGAGGGGCATTGTTATCCCTTGTGATTATGTTTGAGGAAGTCTTCAAATGGATGCTATTTCCTTCAACCAAATTGATGTCATTAAATAGTCTTGTTATGAACCCCTTGCAGGTTGCTTGGATAATGTTAGTATTTGTAATTCTGGTCCTTCTAATTATTATTCCCAAGCTTCCATAAATATGCATTTACTTATAAATAATGATATAGTCACTTCAATCAAGTCACTTATGGTTGGGAGGTTTCTCCATGGTATGATCGTATGAACAGGTTAGTTTTGGATGATAGTGAATAAGCTTCAAATTTTTGCGAAGTCTATTCTCTTAGGTGAATGCTTGTGTTTTCTTCCTACTAAGTTCCAAATATATAATATTTCTTAGTTTAATATTTTTTGCAAGGGTTTAGATACTATAGGGGATATATGATGCCACACTAAACTCACATCCCCTAAGGAGGTGAGAAATAATGTCATACTATGACATTTATTTAAGAGGGTAGAATGGCTCCCTACTTTCAGTCCCTATGTTGCTTTGGTCAAGTCCTTTCAAAATAATTTTTTGCTTCATAAAAGGATAAAAAGGTTATTGTGGGCGGTGTTAGATTTCTTGTTTCAAAGGAAACCATCAGAGCTACTACTAGGTTGAATATTGAAGGTAGGAAGGTCATTAATAGGGAAAAATGATGGACACGAAAACCATCAACCAAATTTTGAAAATGGGAGAACTCATCGAATTATAGAATGGTTTTGAATGATGAGTTTAGTAGAGTGCCAATTAAGTACTTCAGTGTTGAAGGTAGTTTTAAATGTGTTTTTCATTACCATTTCTCGCATGACCATCTTAAACATAATAAGATTGCTTGTTTTCCTTATTTTGTCCTAAGTTCTCTTAAGTGTTTAGGTAAGGAGGTCTTAATGGATAAATTTGTGATGCCTCTACACGAGGGGTTAATTTTTAGACTCCATAAGTCCACCTTGCTATGTTCTCTTAGAATTTTGTTAGCTCTCTTATTTCAAAGTTTAATCTATTCCCTACCCCTATTCTTATCAAAGCTAAAGGTGGGAATCTTAGTGATTTGCATGATCCCTCTCCTCCTAAGGGTAAGAGAAAACCTATCAAACATTCCTCATTCCTTTTCAAGCAAAAAATTACATTTGATGATGTGCCTAGTAAAGTGGTGGAGGGAAATCTTGAGCTTGGTAAAGTTGTGGCTGATTATGATGACTTAGGTTGCTCTAATCTTTTTTCCATTGGTTCTCTATTGAAAGTTGCCTCTCATATCCATTTGAACATTCCTAGTGATGTTGACATCTCCAAGACTAAGAGTAAAAACCCTAAATTTTAGTCCTCACTTGTGGGAAACAATGACTAAGGTTCTTATTGTTGCTACTGTTAATAATAATATTGCTATAGGAAAACCTTTTAAGGGGAACCTTGTAGGAAGATCTAATAGGTTGGTGGCCATAATTTCTACTACCCCTAGCACTACACCTAATTTAGAATTAGTTGTTTCTAATTAACAACAAAGGCTTTGTTGATCACAAGGACAATGACTGCATCAATAGTGGGAACAAAGAGTTCAGTCACTCTCAAGACTTCATGTAAGAGGAAGATGTTTCTCTTTCGAATGATTTTGGTGTCAACCTTTTTCAGAAATGAATGTTCTTTATGACACTAAGTCTTCTAACATAGGGGATGATTGAGAGGCTGAAAATGATGTGAATTTAGTCCCTAGAAATGATATGGTGGCCATGGATGATGTCAAGGGTAAAGGAATTTAGGTGGAAAATAAGTTTGATCTTGTGCATTTATGTTCTCATTGTGGCCATAACACCAATTCTATTAATTATTTGGAGCAAATTCTATAAACTTTGGAGGAAAGAGTCAATAATGTGCATAATTTTAGTAATAAGGTGATCCATAGGTTACTTTTATGCTTCTACTCCAGAATTTTGTGTGGGAGTTCTAGAAAAGAAGCTTGAAGGGTAATCTTGGTAGTCTTGTTTTAAAGAAGGATAGAAAGAAATACCCTAAGGATGATATTTTTTCTTTCCTTTTTGAAGATTGGGGATATGTGACTCCCCAAAAGACATGCTACAACTTGTAGTTTTTTCTTGTTGTTTGTTAGTTATTTATGTGCTATTTTTCTTTGTTCTTCTATTAATTATTTATAGTTAGTTATTTTTTGGTTTTTCTTTTCATATCCTCTGGGCTTGCTATGTAATAGGGTTGGGACCTTGGTTTCCCAATTTATATATAAAAAATAACCGAGTCGATTTATCTTTTGCAATTATTGTGATAAAGTGAGGATTTGGCATAGTTTAATAAGACACCTCACTATTTATTGCTAAATCTGTTGTATTTGCTTGAGATATCTTAGAAATAATTTATCCATGTATAACACAATAGTTTACAAATATGGATAGTGATGCCTAGGTTAACTTAGATTTTCACTTGGAATCTGAAGTAGAACTTTAAGAATTAAATTTGGAATCTAATATACTATTTCAAGGCTTCATTAACCACATCAAAGATAAGTATATTCCTTTTAAACTACCTTATAAGCTAAAATGAAGTGGCCACCATCGACAATCATGTTCATTCATAGCAGTCAGGATTGCGGGGAACGGTCAGGATCAACTGATGGATGATCGACGGTCATTAAAAAATCGTTTCAATATCTAGCTCCCTCAACAACATGTCTGGGAACTAACTCATGTTGGCCCTGTTACTGCATTCATAGGGTTCGGGACATTAGGTTCACCACAAAACCCCTCACTTCATAGCTAGGGCAATGATACTTCCTCACTCCTAAGACTATGATGAACACCTGAGTCACTATGGGACTCGAGGCGAGAGCTACTTCTTTTCACTCCTAGAAGGAAGAGTACTGGAACACCCTTTCCATTTGGTGTTTGGCTATGGACTCTTGGTGCAACCCGGTTGCATCCCTATGATGCTCCTTTCCTTGAACAACCATACCTTCCTATATAAGTTATTAGTCCAAATACTAGACATCGGTAGGATGACACTATACTCTAGGCTTACTCCCCCATTTTTGACTTCTCATCACCAGTAATAACCCATAGGGACCTTCAACCCTTGATTTGCAGACTCTTCCTAGCCTGGCTAACATCTTGATGAGTCCAACTCACCCTGTAGAGTTGCCTTACCCTTGCAACCTACCTTAACTCCCCATGACTTGGCATAACTTGGCACTTCTTTATGCTCCATGCTGCTATGCCCATGCTACCTCAGGTCACTCGGCTTCAAAATTAGAACCTTGTTGTCCCAACTCGCATAAAGATTCAAAAAATAAAATATCAAAGAAAAATACGCCTCGAAAATGATAAATCTCAGTGTATATTATATAGATTATATATAAGGTATATAAGCTAGTTAAATCATTATAATATTGTTAAATCATTAATTATATTACAAATGAACACTGCTTTCAAATTCTTCGTTCTCTGAAGCATTGGTTCTTGCATTTGTTCTTGACACAAGCAACATCCAATTGTCGATTGTGGGATTGGCATCCTTAATGTTTGTTAGAATTTGACGAAATATTTGTTGTTCTTCATTTTTTCCATCTTGTCAAAAAACACAACTTAATGTAATGACCATTTTGAATTCTTCCCATAGTAGCTTTTCTCACCTTTTGATTTCATATGGAACCATGTCATTTACTGGAGGTAATTGTGCCAAGTCTCCAACTAAAATCATGTAGATATGCCTGAATATAAAATATTTAATTAAATTGATAAGTATGAATTTGTATAGAAGGAACTATAATAGAATTGAATATAAAAAATATTGTAATGTAAAGTTATCAAAGTTAGCAATTTCGATCCAAAACTCACCTCCAAAACTTTGGTTACTATTTTTTGGGAATGCTCGTCAAAGCCTGGAATCTATGTTTTCAAGCAACCTCTCCCCAAAGAAACTCATTTCATCTATCAATATGTATCTAACATGTGATATTTCTTCTTGGAAAGTTTTAAGTCTTGTCCCTTCTAGTCCATTGAAATCTCTTATTGGAATTCTTCGCTTTGAATGAATGGTTGAAGCACCAATGTTGAATGTTGCAACTCCAATAGGCGTGAATAGAAGTAGAGGAGATTGTTCGGGAGAAGAATTCTTTTCTAGTGCTAGGTTATGTGTTAGGTTATATAAGGTTAGGTTATATAGTTTTTGATCCTAGCCTCAAACACTACAATTAAGGTTGGGTTAGGTTATGTGTTTTCTTTAGGGTTAGGTTTGGGATTAGGTTTATGGTTATGGTTAGAGTTTAGGGTAATCTCTAAATTTAAGTTTAAGTCATAGTTGATTATTTTCCCACAAAAGGAAATTAGATCCATTTTTTCTCATGTTCATTATAGCCAACTATGGCTTAATCTAAAATTTAGATATTTTCTTGAAACCTAACATCATATCCCTAATCTAATTGTAACCCTAACCATAATCATAAGATTGACTCATACCCCGACCTTAACCCTAGCCCTGACAATAAACCTAATCCTAACCCTTACTTAGAAACTAAACCATCATTTTCTCATTAATGTAACCCTGACCGTAACTTTAACCCTAACACTATTTCTCAAAACCATAATCTTAACCATAACCCAAATCCTTTTTATCACAACCCTAAACATAAACATAACTCTAACCCTAAACCCTAAACCATGATAGTAATTCTAATCTAACCCTAACACTAACCTTAACTTACACCCTAACCTTAACCCTAATTGTAACCCTAAACTAAAGACAAATGCTACACCCTAAACTATAATCCAAATCTTAAACCTAGCCCTAACCCTAATCATAACCTTACCCTTTTTCTCGAAAACTATTTCCATTAACAACTCCGTCAGCCAAAAATAAATAATAGATGAATACAAACTCTCGGCCCAATTCATGAACAAATCTCAATGTGCACCAACCTAAATCGGTCACAACATAATTAAGACCTAAAGCAACATCCTTGAACATGCCAAGCATTCAAAAATTAATCCACAAGGATCTACAACACGCTACCACCATCATGTCAACCAAGAACATGAAAACTTGAACATGGAAAGGAAAAATCTTTGATCACGAGCACACTAATCAACATGGGCATACCACAATGATAGAGTATAATATCAAGAAATTTCAATGAACATCTCAAGAGCATATACAACAATTCAATTCACCAGAATTACATTTTCTTCTTTTAGAAACACCAACTATAGCAACAAAATAACTGTAGGAACACAAAAACTCATAACTCGCTCCAATGTTGATGCACACCTTTGAAACTTCTAGAGGATATACTAGATAGGCTCAGCAACAAACCCTTTAATACACGACTCTAGAATACCAACGTACAAAATTTTTCACCACTCTGATCTTCACAACTTCATAGACTATCTGCAACATATTTATTCTAATTTTCTCAATATCCTCGACATATACAACCTTTAAGACATTAATGCTAATAGTGTTGAAATCAATGACAACCACATATCATGAGCAACACAACCACAACATCCAACAACCTACATCTCTATAAAAATTGGTATATGCTAATAGTCAACTTATTATCTTATTTATAGCATTTCCTTAGCTTTTTATACTAAAAAATTCAAGGTAGAGGGTAACATGATTCTTTGAATTGGATACTACATAAAAATTTGTGTGTTATAGTCATTGCTTCCATTGTTTGCATTTTCATATTAGGATGCATATTTTTTACAATCAACAATCTTTAAATGTCTTTCCAAAATTAATATTATTAATAATTTCAAACTTTTATAAACATGTATGGAAAATAAGTACATAAATAAGAAATATATTGTAATAGTTTCTTCAACAAAGGATAAAAAAATCATGTGGACCATACAAGGATTGTGGTGGGACTTAAAATTTACTACCCGTGTGGTATTAACGAGGGAGATCAATAATAATCCTTCCTTGTGGATCTCGCATGATCAGATTAAAGGCCCCTGAGGGTACTGCAAGGTTTGCGAAAAGGCGACACATGGCCTGGTTCTTGAAGCGACAGGGCTTGGTGGGACCCGTTGTCTAGTTTCAACCTCTTGTTTTCTTGGGTTGTGATTGGGCATGGTTCTCCCAGGGCACTGATGTGGATTTTCAAACAATTGTTGACTCAATCTGAGTTGTCTGACTTTCCATGTTCGATCCACATTAACGGTTCAATTTTTCTTGGGTTCATGTTTATCCATGTTGGGAGTTCTTGCTCTCTGCAAGTTGTTCTCATTAATGGCGCAAATTTTTTCAGTGGATCCTTGCCTGAATTTCCTGTGTGTGAACATTGTTCTCCTGATAAATGCAATGATGGGTTGTACGCAATGCCTTCACAAGACAAGAATAATTTGTGGTGCCTACATCAGCCACTAAAATGCTCGAATGCTCGTGCTGCATTCGAGCAATTAATATTCTCACACCAATTAACTCTATAAATGCTCATTGTGTTATCTGGTATTATCATCGCATTTTGAGTTGTCTTGTTTGTAGGTGGTCGAGTCTCTCCTGTATTTTGCGAGGTGTTCTTTGCAATGGACCGTTCGGTTGTACGTAGAAGGACCAGACTCGGGGTGAGAAATTTGTAGCCTGTCGGGGTACAACTTGTCCTTAGCAAGCCCGAGGTCTTCCATGATACTAATTTTAAAGGGATGGGGAGCTCCAAGTCCCCACTGGTGTTGTCTTCTGGTTCTGACGGTGATGGGTCTGAAACTAACTCGAACTACCAACGTTACTTGGCGTCCATGACCGAGCTGTTGGGGTTCAATGAAGAGCCCCTCGTAGTTTCCCCAATAACCACGATGAAGTCGTTCCATGCTACCAGATCATGTGTTAAAGTGGATAAAAGGAAGCTAGTCTTGCTTCATCCTGAAGCGAGGACCAGGAGTGGTCACCTCTACCGGGGTTGTGTGTCCTGCAAGTAGTTGCAGTTGCTAGGTGTGTTACTTTTGGGTGGTGTGTTGATGTGGACGTATGCGTGCCTGCCACGCTCTTTTTTCTTTAGCTCTGGTTGGTTACAATGGTATAGCTATTTTGATTCCTCGAACTGATTATGGTTTTTTCTAATGATGAGGAATGTCAATTTGAATTTCATTCTAAATGAAATTCAATTTTGGAATGACCAATGTAGCCTATTGCTTTGTTGCTCTCCTGTCCTATAAAGGAGATTTGACGACTCATTGTTAAGGGTTATTTTTTTTGGGTCTGAAGGCTTAGAATAGGTACAATTAGTGGTAATGTAGGATTTTGAATGTATTATGTAGGAAATCATGTTGGGTTGGGAATAGTATGAAATAAGTATACTATGCTTTTGTAATTACTGATATCGAAAGAAATCTAAAAAAATTAAGACATTTTTCTCTCCTGTGTATCGGCCATGGATTATGAATGGATTTATCAAGGGTTTTTTCATTTAGTTTCAATGGTGTAGTTGAAAGTGTAATTTTTTCTTTTGCTTTGACTTAATGATTTAATCAAATTCTTGAACAAAAATTGCATGTTTATGGTTATATGCTCAGGATTCACTAAGGAGTATTGTTTTAATATACTGACAAATCTCATGGTAGCAAAGCACTATGGTGATAAGTTCAATTTCATCTGAATTATGTTTTATATGACTCCCACCCAATGGATGAGGCATTGGATAGTATTGGTAAATTCCTTTCAGGTATAGGATTGTGACTCTAAGCACGGTGATTCAATACCCAAACATTTTAACAAATATCAACTTCTATCTATTATTATTCTTTGGTTTTTCCACAACCAGGGTAATGACTATCTATTAGTGTTAGTGGGGACTACATCTGTAAGAAGAAGTGTTATTACCAATCATGAAACATTCTTATGAACACAGTTGGGTTTACCCACCTTGGTTTCACAGAGCCAAAAGTGTAGGAGATGTTTGTCTTCGACTGACTCTTGTTAGTTGGCCACTAGCCTTTGAAGTTCTTTATAACGGAGGTTGGCTACCTCTTAAAGAATTGCAAATCCTACGTGGGAAAAAACACCAACAGATTGTAAGATATACACAAAATGGATCTACATTAAAATTCGGTAGGAAAATTCAAGCAAATACAATTGGTAGATGCAAAACCAAATAAATGTGAAATTGTGGACTATAATGATTGTATAATATACATAATGGATTTTTTTAAAAGGTTTTATTCGCTTTGAATCAAATGCAATTGGTAGATGCATAGACAAATTTTACAACCTTCACCAAAATCCTTGTCGATTTCCTTAATATGGGAGATTTGGAACAAGGTATAGACATCCATTAAAGCATAATATGCAGATGAATTTTCTCAAATGTTGTGGTTGTAGACTCCATTTTCAAATCTATGTAAAATGTGGGAGGATAGACAAATCTTGTGAACTATTTGACAAAATATCTCAAAGAATTGTAATCTCATGGAATACACTCTAATTAGAAAAGTTGCATCACTACCCTCATAACAATCTCTCAATTTGTTTTAGTTTCTATTGTGTTACTCAATTTGAAACTTAATTGTGATACATTAAGTTCATTATCAAATTGTCATTTGTGTGTCAAGTTTGTCAAAATCCAAAATGATCAATTATTAATAAAATCATGGATCATGTAATATTGGGATGGGTGACCTCCTAGGAAGGCCTAGTGCTTCATCGCTTTGAGAATCATTTAGATGCAATGAGTGCTAAGTGGACCATTCATTATCATGAGAGATGGGTTCTTGTGAAACACTACTCATGAAACATGGATCAATGAGTTTGACTTGTAAAACTACATAATTGAATCCTGATAACAATATCAAAATTTAACACAATGCGAAAAATACTTCCTACTTGTCAATAGATCATGTTGTCAAAATATAGAATTTCAAATTATGAATTCTTTGTAATTACTCAATAGATCATGTTGTCAATTGAACCTGTTGGCATTTTTTTACTGCAACTCACACGTGTTTCCTAGAAGCTCCTATGAACTCGCCACATTCAATAATAAAAGACTAGGAATAGTATGGCCAACTTTACAAGAATAGCAATAAGGCTAATTCTCCTACACTTTGGACTCTGTAAAATCCAGGAGGGTATTCCCTAACATGTGCTCTTAACATTCAACATTTAAACAATTCATCTAATTTGCACACAGGTAAGCAATAGATAGATCCCCAATTAATGTTAAAGGATCAAATCCTTCAAGAAATTGGTTATTCCTTAAAAAAGACTCATGTCCATTTAACAGAGAATCGCAAACTTCACATAAAGTAAATTGATAGGAAATGTTTGAGTAAAATATCTTGATGCCATAACACAAAACATACGAGAATAAAATGTAATCAGAATTCCAGTGCCATATCCCAACGCAAGGAATCAAAATAGAAAACTGAACTACAAGGTAAATTTCATTTTGAACACTTATGATCTATTATGAATTGCATTACAACCCATATATCTATACCTGAGTTTATTACTCCTTTATGAATCCTATTTATTATATTGCATGAATTTACTGGTTAACTGAAGCATTTAATCGATCCTTTGAACCAGAGTTGTAGTTAAACATAATTCACAGTAAAGAACAAATGAAAATCAATTAAAATCATCTTTGATCGATATTTCATTAATAATCCATGTAACATAACACAATAGGAGACAAAATAAACTCCAAATATTCACGAGTTTGATACAAACATGCTCAAAAACCCCATGATTAACAAATTTCTCCAATCTGACTCAAAACTTTTTAAAACCTGGACTTACAATTCATACTCTCTATATTACTAGACTCTTATTTCTTATATCTTGGATATTTCAACCGACCACTCTCTCGGCCCAGAATTCCCTTTTATAAAACAAGGGAGCCAACAAGCTTCAAGTCGGAGAGTACACATGTCCATTTGTAATTGGACCACTAACTCCTGATTCAGTTACAATTCTATTATGTGAAAGGAGAGCATAAGACAAAGATCATCATTAGTTGGTAAGGAGGAAAGAAAACATCGCTCCAAAGGCCACTCCCCATACATCGAAGGCATGCTTAGCCATTATACTATTAACTCCACCTCAGCACCTTGTACTTGGAGTCAAAAGGAGAATGCAATTTTATAATATAATATCTAAGGCCAGACCTGTATTATTCATGACCAAGTTGCAATTCTCGACTATAACACTCATAATTCCAGTTCATCAGTGAACACCTTTTTCCATAATTCGAACTCCTCCTCGGGAGGCCACTAGAAAGCCACAACCTGATCAACCTTGTTTCGATAGGGAGCATACTTTACCATTATCGATGTGGCCTTTTTATCAAAGTTCTCTAAGAAACTTATAACAAAAGACAACTTTTCCAATGTATTCTCTAGCATGCGGATGTCAGCATTTTTGCATATCTCATGTGTTTGAGACATCATTATATTATTTATTTGTTCCTTCCAAACCTGCAGGGGTTTGAATTCATCCTGACTATGTAAAATATGAGGCAATGGGGTCAGGTCCTTTCCATCATACACATCTTTCAGCAATTTAATCTTGGATTCCATTGAGGCAGAAAATCCCTGAAACTTCTGCTCAATAATTCCCTTGACCAATTGATATGTTGCAATAGCAGTAGGATATTTATCACCATGTTATTTTGCCCCTATTGCCATGAATCTCAACTTCTCCATTCTAGGGCTCCATTTGTTTAGCAATGAGATGGCCAATTCTTTATCCCTTAAAAACATTTTTAGTGCTTGCAACATTAGGACATAATTTGCATGAACAGTGTTTAGCTTACTCTAGACCATTTAGTTTAAATGTTTCAAAACAGTGTCCACTATCACTACATTGTTTCTCCCTGCTGCATCCCGGATTTGCTTTACCATCTCCTTATATTCTTCAACCTGATGAATCAGTTTATCCCTAGAAAGTCTCCCTCCAAGGCTAGTAGCCCTCTCAATAGCGATAGGCACTTGTACCATATTATATGGAACAATAGCCAAAGACTGTGCTTGTGCAAGAGGTTGAGACTACTCTACTGGTGGGTCGAGAACAGTGTGGCTAGAACTAGCTTGCTTTTGAGATCTCATGGTATCCATTTGTTGCCTCAATAAAGCCAATTCATTTTCTAACTCTACTACCTCTTGTTGACTCTTACTATATTCAATAATAATGTCATTATATTGGCCTCTCAGAGTATCCCACTCCTTGGTCAAATATTGAATAGTTGCTCTAGTGAATTTGGCAACATTCACGACCATATCAGCAGCTTCCAATGTTGGGGTGTCAACAACTCTCCTCACAACCAAGTGACCACTGAAGTTAGAAGGTTCTACAACAATTGGCTTTTTAGAGCCAGTAGATAGGGACCAGATTGCCAATGCATCCCATTCCTCACTAAAGGCCGATCCCTTGAGTGCCAATGTAGCCTCCTCTTTAGTAGCAAGAAGTGGCTTATTAGCCCTTCTTATTGTGTCAAACACCACAACATCAACGATATCCCATCCTAGGAGTAGCAATAGTCCACATTTTTGTACCAATTCTTGACCCTGCTCTGGTGTTATTGCTTTGAATCTTTCTCTCATTTGTTCCCTGACCTTAGCTTGAATTACCTTCTCTAGGAGCTCTGGGTGCAGATTTCTCTCATGTGCCACCTTCTCAACATATAATGCAATATGTACTCTCCACAAAAAATCTTTAAAAGCACCGGTTTGAATAAAAGAGTCATCCATCATGAACTCTCTGTAGAGTTCTATTCTCAAGTCATCATTGCTTGTTATTCCTTTGATTTCATCTTTTCATAACCTCAAAGAAACTGTACCTGAACCTGTTGCAATGTCAATTGGGTTCAATGGAATCTCAGGATGCATTTCATCCGGAGTGAAAATAATGTCATCATCCTCATCCTCATCACCATCACAATCAACAATATTTACCCTTTCAACCCTCTACCTCTTTGGTGATGGTGGGCAAGCCTGTTCTGAAAAACTTGGAGGAGAATCCAAATCAACAACGTACTGACTGCCTTGAAGAAGATGGTGCAATATTTTTAGCAACATCTTCAGCCCTACTTCCCTTTCTTTTAGAAAAAACCCTTATCTTATTTTGGGGCTGATAAGTAGGCCTCTTCTCTTCCTTTACCTCAAGGTACTCCTCGATGGTTTGTGATTTTCCCCTTTCTTCCACAACCCTTTCATCTTTCAAAACCCCAACCAAGCTCTCAAAATTATCAATAGCTTACATTGCCCTGCTAAACTCATCTTTAGTAATAGGTATGGGATTGAAACCAGGTATTTTCTCCTGCTTAATTTTTACCATTTTAGAGTAGGCAATGTATAGTGCCTTTCTATCATCTTGTAATTCCAAATCAAAAATATTCCTAATGATGTCCTCAAGAAAGTAGAAGTTGTGGAAAAAAGCTCTTGTCCGATGTTTTTCCTTCATTTGAGAGATAAAACCCTCAAGATCATGATTCCTGGGGTGCACAGTCCTTAGCCTATAAGGGCCAAGTAATTGATGCAACTTCTTCCATCCTCCCTTTGTGATAACAAAATCGGCAAATGTTGTATATTCAGGGAAGAAAGAACCTTTCTTTTGTTCAGTTGACAAGTGTAGTTCCTAAGCGCCCCCCAACTGCCTCGTGATTTCCAAAAATCTAATTCTAAGGGGTGCCTCCCTTGGAAGAACCTTTGGATTGACATTAGTGCCAAAAACCCTGAAAACTGTGGTATTACAATAGGGGAAAATGTCTCCCCAATTGTGCATTATGTTCAATTCAGGCCTTCTCTCCATTGGCCTCAAGAAGTCATGAATTTCTTTTGGGATCCTTGGGGGGTCACGAACCAAAGCCTCCCTTAATTTAGATCCAAAGATATTATGGAAAGTTACATAATCAAACTCATGATCATGCATGTCAAGAATCCTAGTCCAATATTGGACAGGCATTTCAATGTTTCCTTCCTTCTTCTTTAATTTCATATCTTTTTCGAACACAGCCTGACCCCTATACATAAACATGTGGATTAACAAGGAATACCATCTGAATCCAACCCAATTATTTGCCTCCTTTAGGGCTACCAGACCCATGTGCATCTTCTCTACCAAATAAGTGGAAAAATCATATATTACATTAAAACTTGGGTGTTGGAGATTTACTACCATATACATAATATCGATAGGCAAGGTTTTCTTTAAGCTGACTCCCAGAACTTGATATAAAGCACAAACAGTCTTCTTGAAATAACTGGTGAAATAGCCCATGGGAAAAGGTTCGTGCTCATTCCTGCCAATTACTACCTTCTTCTGATTTTTTCCTCTTCCAGAGACTGCCAAATGAGGTATTAAAAAGGATGTTCTGAACAAACCCCTAGTATTTCTATATTCTTGTCTAAAAACCTCCAAGTCGCAAGGAACCATATCCCGACTCCATTCATGAAATTTGAAAATCTCTGCAATTTCTTCTTTGGTTATCTTAATTATTTGCACACCAGCATGTGTTCTGACAATTCGGGCCACAGGGTCATATCTAGCAGCAATGTCCTTTAAAAAATCCATATCCATATAAACATTAGGAACCACCAATTTACCTAGGTCTAACCTCCAGGGGTTACACAAAGGAACCGACAAATTCCTGTTCCCAAACCAATTGGAGAACAACTGCCACCCAGTGTATGGTAACTCGGCATCTTGAATTGCACATTGCTTGTCTGTCAATCCTTCCAAGATTCGAGGCCCATAGAAAAAAAACCTTTCCCTCCTACTTCTTTCTAGTAGAGGGTTGTAACAAATCAATAATATCTTGGGATAAAGACCTGGTAGTGGTTTCGGAACCAGAACCTCGGGCCTTGGGTGCCATTTATACTAGACTAATGATAATTCAAACTAGGGTTTGCTTATTTTTAGATAGCAAATAATTACAATTTTCTCCTTTAACCTTAACAGAAAATTCTTCAATATTCAAAAAACCCTAGCAATTATCTAGACAAGCTCTAAAAGCGAATCTATTCAATCAATTCTTCAAGAACAGAGACAGGAAACAATCACGAATTGCCTAACAAGCAACCATAAAATATTCTAAATTTACAAGAAATGGCATACGTGCTACTTACGGTTTCAATTGTAGAACATTCAGGGCAGCGAAATTGAGAAATCGCAACCACATCTTGCTTCACTCAATACCAAGAAATTCTTCCTCAATGTAGAGATACATAACTGTAATAGTAACTCACAAATTTTAGCATTTAATTATGCAGGCAGAGTCGAACTCGGCCTTTACTATTGACTCGCGCAAGATAAAATGGCTATCATACAATACCAGTTTATTTTTAAATACGAGTCGTTGATCAATCACAACATTGGCCAGGAGAACAGCTCAGATTTAGTCAAAATAGTTTGAAAATGCCACATTCTCCCTCTAGTCACCAAATGGACAGGATATTCACCTACCGAGCACCACATCAACACGGAAATAGGCCCCACCTTTGTTATCAACACATAGCATTAGAGTCCACATGTCACCAAATTGCACACCTCGCAACATTATTGATACTACAGTTTTAATTGCACGAGGTCAGCAAGGAATGGTCATGATGCGTCGATACGGAAATAGCTATCGGCATCAGCCTTCATAATCGATCAACGAGAAAAACTGGTCCCCACCATCAAATGTGACAGATGGTAGAATCTCACACACCTCGCACCATATTTGTGACATTAGCAGAAACCTTCTGAGGTCTGCAAGCAATGGTCAAGATTGAAATCACTTCATCTGATGGTCGCGCAATCTGCACACACAAAAAGGTTATTTCACCTGACTTTTTAATAGTTGTTTTATTTTGTAGTTTTAATTACGCAAGGTTGGTGAGGAATGGCCACAATGCATTGGTATGGAAACAGTTATTGACATCAGCCTTCATAATCGATCAGCGAGCAAAATTGGTCCCCACCATCAAATGTGACATATGGCAGAATCTCACATGCCTCACACCATATTTGTGACGTTAGCAGAAACCTTGCGAGGTCTGCGAGCAACGGTCAAGATTGAAATCACTTCATCCAACGGCCGTGCAATCTGTACACGGAAAAAGGTTATTTCACTTGACTTTTTAATAGTTGTTTTATTTTGCAAGGGGTGTTTTTAATGACCGTTGATCTCCCTACAATTGATCTTGACCGCTCCCCATGATCTCGCGATGACATCACCATTGGTTGTTTGGCGATTGTGATATCACGGGTGAGTGCCATGTGTCCCAAGCTGCCGATGCCGAAAAGGGATTAATAAAGTGTTTAATATTTGTGTCAGACTTAAATACATTATAAAGTGGGTTACTAAAATAGCTGTGAGATGCACATGGTCGAGATCGACGGTGATGTTCTAATCTTGGTAAAAAAATTCTTGACAGTTATGTTTGGTGCTACTGACTACTATGTTTTTAATGACCGTCGATCTTCCTACGATTGATCCTGAGTGCTCACCGTGATCTCGTGATGACATCACCACTGGTTGTTTGGCGATTCCGATATCACGGGCGAACGCCACGTGTCCCAAGCTGTCGATGCAAAAAAGGGATTAATACAGCGTTTAATATTTGTGTCGAACTGAAATATGTTATAAAGTGGGTTACTAAAATAGCTACGAGATGCACGTGGACGAGATCGACGGTGATGTTATAATCTTGGTAAAAAGTTGTTTGACGGTTATGTTTGGTGTTGCGGACTGTTATGCTTTTAATGACCATTGATCTTCCTGAGATTGATCTTGACCGCTCCCCGCGATCTCACAATGACATCACCGTTGGTTTTTTGGCGATTGCGATATCATGGGCGAGTGCCACGTGTCCCAAGTTGTCGATGCCAAAAAGGGATTAATAAAGTGTTTAATATTTGTGCTGGACTTAAATACATTATAAAGTGGGTTACTAAAACAGCTGTGAGATGCACGTGCTCGAGATCGATGGTGATGTTATAATCTTGGTAAAAATTTGCTCGACGGTTATGTTTGGTGTTGCTGACTGTTGTGAGTGAACACAATCGCCAATGGTAGGAATCAACGGTTGCCCGCCATCACATGATCCAAAGATGCTGGATGTTTAGTGATTGTGATATCATGGGTGGGTTCCACATGTATTCCTTTAGCATTGCTTCTGCGGTGGGCCCTTGATGTTGACATGGAGATTTCGTCAACCCTTTTGAAGATGGTCATTTGATGATCTGATAAAAATAAAAGATCGACGACTAAAGTTTAAATTCACATCAAATGCAATTGGAGCCGTTGGGGCGGCATGCAAATGAGCTTTAATGGTGGACGAGATGTCTACTACCTCAATTCAATCAACATAAAGTATCTACTCTTTTTCTATCTTCATCACAAAAGCATTCAAGTATTTTCCAAGTAGTTCAGAGCTAGAGATAAAGTTTTTCGAGCAATCACCGTGAAGTTTGGTTCTCTGCAAAGTACGAAATCCCATGAGTTATTTTCTAAATTGCTGGGTTAATTTGACTATCTTTGCGAAGGGTTCTATTGTGCTGGTCAAGGGGTTTTGTTAATTATTGTCGTAGGGTTACTGTTTCATTTGAATTATTGGAATTGCACAGTTGTGTTGTATTTTTGTGTTCTAGGTACCCATAGTTTCTTTGAGGATTTGATTTTTTAAAAGAAGCCCTAGTTGTTTAAGATGGCACCACCAAAGCAACACTCTGGCCATGCTGATTATTTGAAGAGTAATTTGTATGATGACTTCCTAGATCAACTCTCGTTGTCAACAAATGATAGGAAGAGTGGTTTGGTTTTAATGAATGGAAAGACCCTAGGCGAAGGTCTACTGTGCAAAAATTATAACATTGTAGATGCCAGGATTCCTATGACTGGTCTTGAAATGTTTAGGTTGTGATATGGACAATGAAACTTACCTCACCCCTTCTCTAATGCATGGAGATATGACATGGGGAAACTAACAGTGCCAAATGTGTTCCCTGATGTTGACTTGCTCAGAGCAGTGGCAGCACGGTATGATCTTGTGACAAGGGTCATAAGGGATAATGATGGTGGAATTCTGCTAAGCCTAAATACATATGAGATTCAGCAGATTTTTTATTTGACTGAGTATAGCCCTTTCTTAGTCCAAATAGATTTTGAGGAAATGAAGGAGGATTACAAAAGGTTAAAGCCTCCTTTCAGATTGAAGTTGCTTCCTCTTCACCTAGCCAAGGCGAGCAGTTCAACAATTCTTATCAGCCCAAATGACCAGGAGCCTTTCAAGCTAAGTTGTTTTTCCAATCACTTCCTAGCAACATTTTATTCATTGTGCCAGATTTTAAGGTTCAGCCCTAATACTGTGATGTCAATTGCGTACATGTTTATGGGAGCCCAGATTCAGCATCCCAACTTCTCTGTGGTATATGACTTTGCATCATTCCTATCAGAGAAGATGCATGAGGTTTTGATGAAGCTGCATGTGGGGGATACTAACACTCCTTTTTTTGGTACTCCCTATTGATGCATTTGTTCTTGTACAAGAATTTTTTTCTTCTCAGAAAACATGGATTTGAGGCAGGAGGTGAATGGAGAAAGGTTACCAGTACAAGTGTGGAGTGCAAATTTGTCTTACAACAGGGGAGGTGCCAACTTTGTGCAGTTTGATAACTGCTTTGCCTCCAGACTCAAGGCTCAGTTGGTGGTAAATTTTCCAAGAGTTCGTGAAGATTTTCATGACTTCCTCCGACCGAAGGTGAGCAAGCCTAATTTAAAAGTTTGTCACAATTGAGGTGATATCATCTTGTACCCTATAAGCACTATCTTGAGGGTGTATGGTTTCCAAGGAACCCCTCATATCCTCCCCTTTAATGTATTATCAAGGATGGGGTTTGCCGAAGTAATGTGGCAACTAGGTTGTATTCATGAGGACAACCTAACAAAGAAAGGAAAAGGGACTTTGTTCCCTGACTACACTATTGTTTCTTATTTTGTTTGTTCCAAGGGAGGATGGGTCCACTTTGGAAGGGGTTTTGATGACTTCAATTTGAGGAATAGTCCTAGGAGATAGCATGACCCTGAGGGATTCTTTGCATTGTTCAGACAACGAATTAAAGGTGGAAAATTTTCAAATGAATTCAACTTTCCTGAGGACCTAATTAGAAATGAGTTTGATTTGAATAAGCAGGAGTTGAATAAAGAAAAATGGATTGCATATGAAAAGTTGTTGGCTATAATACATAAAATGGATCCAAAATATGATCCATTAATGGATTTCACTCCATTTCACAAGAGAATAGACTTCTTAATGGATAATTTCAAAAATATCATGGGCACCTTGACGACCAAGAGGGTCAATTTGGAATTAGATTTTGGTGTAGAAAGATAGGATGTGAGGCCTGAAGAAACAAGGCCAACTTATCAGCCACCAGTTGGCAGACCTCTATACAAGAGAAAGAGGAATGCAAGCAGTGATGAGGATGAAGGGGATAAGAAGGAAAAATAAGTCATGCAAGCATCATCACAGCTAGGTCCAAGGATTAGAGCACACTGAGGGATAAGGATTGTGGATCTAGATTCACCACCAAGAGGTGATCCTGTAGTGTTACCATCAGAGCCAAGCCCTAAGAGGCAGAGAGTTGAGGAAATGTAGGAAACTCTGATGGATGAGATAATTGTGACTGATCAAGACATACAGGTTGGTATCCCTTCCCCTCCTAGATCAACACAATTGGTGCTTTCTGCCATGGATGTAAAGGGGCAATGTGTACAAGATGCCAGTATGGAGGCCTGCAAGGCATTCTTGGATGATGATGCATTTGTAAATACTCCTGAATTCTTGCAACTAGTTTGGAGGATGAAACTAGAAGAGTACCACAACAAATGCAAGAGTAGGAGAGAATCAAGACCTGATAGGTGTGAGCAGGAGAATGATAATGAGGTCAAGGCCGAATTGATGGAATAATTCAAAGGCATCACTCTTGAGGAGGGAAGAAGACTTGTGACTCAGGTTGATGTCTTACTTTTTCCTGAATGGGACATAGCTGATGCGGTTGCATTCAATGCTATCTTACAGTCCAAGCACCCTATACAAAATAGTGAAGAAGAGGTTAAGGCAGCTCTACAGGACTTTGCCTTCAGTGAGGAGTATGAAACTCTGGTCATATGGGCATTGGCACCCCAGGGCAGAAAGCCAAATGTAACTGATATTAGCCCACACCTAAGGGGATGGCTAATCATCAAGAGAGCTTCTGAAACTTCAACAACAGAAGCTACAAGCCTGATAGTGAATGTGGCCAAATTGGCCCAAAAGATAGTTGAGAGAGAAGAGGTTGAAAAGAAGAGTCTGATGGAGAAATACAATATGATAATTGCAAAATATAGTAGAATGCAGCAAAGGAATGTTGAACTGCAATCTGAAGTAGATAGGTTGAAATATGGGCAAGTGGGAGAATCCTCCAGTGCTCCTAGTATTAGAGCATTACCTTCTATTATAGGATCGGTCCCCCATACTACTCCAATTGTTTCAACTCTAGGGTCCCCCATCCAGGCACCTGCTCTCAGTCCTACACCAGGGCCAGTTGAAGAAGAAGCTGAATATTTTGTGGATCCCACCAAGATGCAAATGTTGAATAGGATCACAGAATTGCAGGCTTCCTTAAAGGCAAGTGAGGATCATGCAATTGCCAAAAAAATTGAGGTGGTTGACACAGTTTTGAGGCATCTTAATGAAAATTTTGATGGTAAATTACCATCTGTACATTCTTTGTATTCTTTATTCTTGGATGGAATAAAAAATATCAATAGGGATTGGGAAATAGTTTTGCCTTTGGCTGAGAAATGGATCCTAGGGCCAATGATCTAGATATTATGTACAAAGCTTCTAGGTTTGATGCGGACAACAGGCCCCAGTCACTGAAGCCTACTCAAAACTTTGTAAAATCATTGAGCGGATTCCAAGCCCTACCTAATGATTTCAGTAGAAGAATTAGGGAGCTGATAAAGAGCTTTGATGACTGGAATGATACATTTTTGCTAGACATTATTGATGCACAAGGAAATGTTAAGACATTGCAACAGTGGCAGGATGGGGCAGAAGAAGTTATCAATGTACAAATCGAATCGATTTATGATGATTCAAACTATGATTTGTTGGTAAATAGTATGGATAAGATAATTAACACCAGCACATTCTTATATTTTTTTGAAAGGGAAACCAATCAGGTTGCAGTGAAGTACACACCTTACAATACTAAGGTGAATGAGGTTGTGAAAATAGATGAAGAGTATCAGAGATGGGTGGACAAGTACTTAACTGAAGAAGAGTAAAATAATGTCTATTAGCACAGGATGGATGAAGGAATGTCAGACGATGATGCAAACAATTATGGAGACAACCACATGAAATGATTAACAATGGACAGGGCATGTGAACAAAATGAGAAGATGTTTGAAATGGAGATAGCCATAAGGAATGCACTGGAGGATGTTGATACACACAAGCGGCTAGCTTACCGAGATTATCTATCAAAACATCTATTTATGGCTTAATAGAGCATAATTTCTAGTTTTTTATTGTTGTTAAGCAAAAGACATTTCTCAAAGGATGCGCCCTTTCACAATTTTGATATATTTATATATGTTTCATAATGTAAAACAAATATAGGCGGATAAGAGAAAGATACAGTAGATAGTTTGCAATGAAAATTTCCTTTAAAAGACTCAAATGCATGTATGAATTTTGATGAAGTTAATGAAGATGTCTGAACTTGTGGCTAATATTGGTATCAATTGTTTGTGGAATTATACAGTTATCTGGTTGTCTCCATTTTGATGTTTTTTTGTTGTCTAAATTGATATATGAAGTATATAAATATATTTAGTTTACCGATACACATTTGTTGTATTTGTGTGATGTGATTATTTGGTTCTTTCAAGTAAAGATTAAACCCTTCTAGTCAATCACAGTAATTGAAGAGTATTAATTGGATCAATAAGAAGAATCACATAACTAGGATTGTCATTCTATCTCAAGTACAGTTTGTCAGTCATTTACTTGCACATTTATACAAGTTATAAACTACATTTGTGTGCCAAACACTTTGAATTATTTCCATCATAGATTACACTTTTATAGATATTCATTAGACTCCATACACCCAACAAGGCAGTGGTCTCGCGCTTTCATCTTTTGGTTTATCCATTTTTTTTTTTACATCTGTTAACTGAACATATTCTAATATAATTCAAATATAATTAAAATTAAAAACATCATAAATTAATTATGTAACCACATAAGTCAAATATAATTCTATCAAGAAATTAATATCAAATAGATAATACAATCACATAACTCATACATTTCAATGTCATTGATCTTCTTCTTCATCCAACTCTTTGACTATATCATCTGATCCAGATTCAACATTGTAAGGATTGGTCATATCATCATTGTCGTCATTGATATTAGTTTCGATAATGTCATCATCCACATTGATATCATCTTCATGAACATTAACTCCTACATCATCATGATCTAGTTCCTCCTCTTCGACATCTTCGTCAGGCACATCATCAACTAACCGTTGATCCTGATCATCATCTACATCATCTTCTATTTCTTCAGTATCTTCTTCTTCCACCACATTATACTTTATCGGCCTTCGTCTTGGATCATGTCTAACAACATATGCCAACCCACTTTACCTGGAACCTCTAAGTAAAATACCTGCTCACATTGGCTTGGAAGAACATAGGGCTCATTTTTAGCTCACTCAAAATACCTTGTATTAACCATTGTAAATCTATTCTCATGTTCAATAACAGTTCTCTCGAGATCATTTTCATTCAATCGTAGCTTGTACCATAGGACAACAAATAGAACTAATTTGAAGGACTTAAAGTCACACTCAATTATATCATCCAAAATCCCATAGTATTGATTTTTCGAGACTTCTGGATGTATGTCGCTTCTAGATGAAACATTAGTCACCTGGAAGACTGCAATTATCCCAGAATCACAAGTTTTCTTCATGTCATCCAACTTTTTGATTCGAAATTTATGACCATTGCACCACATAGCCTTGTGGTGTTTCCCCTGCAATATGTCAAACATGTAAAACTTATTGCAATATCGTCAGTTGATAAACATATTTATTCTTGGCCGAATGTATGCAAAGAAAAAAAAAATCTCAACATATATATACATCAATATAATTGAAAATAATTAAATAATATGGGTGATTAATATATTTATACATACCTGTTTATCTCTTAAACCATATGCTAAATCAATTTCCCTTGGTGTAACATTGAAATCTCCATTACGATGAGCTTCTTTAACCAATGAAGCCACACCTTCCCATGTTAATGCACGACCAAATTTTTGACATCACTCAATCCATACCGTCATCCAATCAAGATTGTTTGCGACATACAAATGTAGTGCATCCCACTCTCGACCAACTGTATCAAAAAAAAATGAAATTCACAAATGATGTATAATTAGTTAATTACCACAGTAGACGACCTTAATTTATAATTGATGAATATTGAAGAATAATAATTAAATAAGTACAATATACATAAAAACCAAATGTAAAATTTATTCTAATTAATCTCCATGACCATCTTATAATTACCTGTCACTTTCCTCAATCTACCTTTCCCCATCAGGTACTCCCCTTTGAATTTTTTAATGGAGTTGGGATCCCAAATGCGATCTACATGGATCTTTGTTGCAAACTTAGGATGATATTCAGTAATGTATACCATGGTTTGGTATACCATGTATCCCTCCACCATAGAACCCTCGGGATGTGCTCTTTGTCTAACCAAAGCCTTCAAAAATTTCAAGTGTCTCTCAACCATCCACATTGACCTTGTGTGTACAGGTCCACACAATTCAATCTCCTCAACTTGGTGTATTAGTTAGTGTTCTTGTGCATTGAAAAATTTCGAAGGTAGACACTTTTGCATTTCACACATTAAACGAGGAATTTTTCTCTTCCAATAATTTATATCTTCTTTATGGATTGCTTTAGATGACAACCATCTACAAGTGATTCAAGGCACAAATATATTAACGAGATTTAACAAAAATATACAACAAATTGAACAAATATCACTACTTACCTCATGTATTTTCCAAGATCATATATAACTTGCTTGACATTGTTGTTGAAGTTGTCTAGGAGAGATAGAGGTAGAACGTAATGCAATAATTATAAAATGATTTTTTCATTAATATTTTTCCAAAAGTAGTAAACATAATACATTAAAAAGTACATGCAGTATACATGTATATATATAATATACCAGAATAATTACCTTAATGAAGGTATGCCAATCATGCATTTTCATCCTTGACCCAAATTCACCTTTCTTTGTTATGATATTGTTTATGTTCATAGCAAATCCTATGGGAAATTGAATTTTTCGTATGACTTGTTTTATAGCATTGCTTTGTTGCTCCGTTAATAACAAGGGAAGGGCACTTATATTAATTTGGTCTCCATCACTATTTAATTGAATGAAATTTTTTATTGCATGACTGGCTTCTTGAATGTCACTACAAATTTTGACAATTTTTTCTTTGTCATGCCTTCCATCCAATATTTTCCATAACATTTATATCATATTCTTTCCAATATGCATTGTATCAAACAAATGCACAATTTGTAGCTGCTCATAGTAGGGCAACCTACTAAATTGTCTAGGATAACTTTTCAGTCCCTGTGGAAGCCGACCATTAATGCCTTGATGACCTTCATGAAGCATATAAGTTAAACAAATTAACAATGACAATTATTGTCAATTATAGCATGAGTAAACATAACACAATATAAAAATATAAATTTAAAACATATCATAAATGATAGATAAACAATTTGATCTGATATATAACCTTGACAATTAATTCTATTATATTCCAACTTCCATAGGCGAGGTGTCATTCTTCATGGTTTTGATGTAGTCTCTTCTTTCCCATTGAAAAGATGTTTTTCAATAGTTCGATACTTATGATTTATGTGGAGGAAGTGCCTATACTCATCAAACACTTGCTTTCCTAAACTTGTTGAATGACAAGATTTCATCTTTGGACCACAAACTGGACATGCAAATTTTCCCTTTGTTTGAAGACCTGCAAATCATATATAATTGGATTAAATATGTCAATTTTTATAATTATATATAATGAATAGATTACTTTAAAAACATGCATGATATCTACTTCATAAAATTAAATATCATTAAAGTCATGCAGTCGAACGTTATAACATACCAGAAAAATGTGTTAGCCTTGGGGCATCATGAATTATCCATACAAGCATTGCATGGAATTGAAATTGTCTTTGTCCTATTGGTCTAGATACGTCATACATAGTGACGCCATTCCATAACTTTAGTAATTCATCGATAAGAGGCTCAATATATACATTCATATCTTTAACTTGGTACTTACCTAGCTGAATGAACATAAACATTACATAATTATTATAACCATTTTACTGCAATATATATAAATTCATGTAATGACTATTAAATGAAAAAACATATAAGTCATTATGCAACAAATAAGACAAATGAGATGCTACTAAATTAAAGAAAATTGATGTAAACAAATACCTGGAACAATCATTGCCAACATTATGTGCTCCCTCTTTATTGACATCCATGGAGGAATGTTATTATTGATAACAAAAATAGGCCACACCGAGTAAATAGATCTCATCTCTCCAAATGGATTGACACCGTCCGTTGCTAATGAAAGCCTGAGATTACGAGGTTCTTCTTTAAAGTGTGGCCATTTTTATTCCATGTCCCTAAATGCAAAACCATCCACAAGCATTCAAATAATCTCATCTCCACTTCTATTACGTGCATGGTAATCCATAAATTGTGCTAAGCTTTCACACCTAAATAATTGTTGCATACATGGAATAATGGGAATATAATGAAGAACCTTGTGAGGCACCTTTTTTGTTAGTTGATCTATTCGATATCTACTTATATGACATTCTAGGAATTCTGTTCCAAATTCATGTTGTTTATGATATGTAATATGATCATTGGGACATGCATCTATTGCTTGATACTCCATTCCAATATCTTTTATAATGCCAGATAAATCTCAGTATGAGCGAGGTAAAATATTTGATGGTGGTAACAAAAATTCACCAATCAATCTACAATAAAAAATAATTTCTTAATATAAAGAATATTAATGGTACATACTTCATCCTTTATTTACTAGCGATGAACTAACAACAATTAAAATAGATGAAAAAAGATGACATATATGACATACCTTAACATCCGTGAGATTGCTATGTTGGATAAACCATTCATAACCTTCAAGTTCACCAGCAACAATACAGCAGAGAGAAGAGTTATTTGGGAGCCTTCATAAAGGAGCTCGTATGCCTTCTCAAGTATAGGTAAATCATGAACATCATCAAAGTCATCTCGATCAACATGATCAGATGTGCCACTACATGTGTCATGGATCAATGTATTTGTACCATCATCTTCAATTGTGTTTTCTGGCGCATGATTATCTTCTTCCATAGGATCATTAACTTCATCTTCGATATTCACAGCTCCATGTTCCTCTGCTTGTAAAACCACATTCTTCGGGTCGTGATAATTCATATCGTGTGCCCTAGGGTGCCCCACCTTTATAATAATGACAGACACAAATAAACCATGATCATGATCAAGTGATTATATATATATATATATCAAATGTTAAAACAATATAAAAATTTACAAATTCAATCAATATAAACACATATAATGAACAACTTACCAATGGACGATAATCATGCCCCCCTTCAATGTGACCATGTTGCCTACAATGTTTCTCAGCTGTTGTGATTAAAAGTCTTCTCATCTTTAAGCCCTTGCAATTATTGCGAGGACAATAACATTTCCCATCACCTTTTCTTTTCAATATAGTCCACAATCTAGCAATTGTCTCTTCATTTTGTTCTGGACTAATATTATCTAACATGATTTTTCTTTACCAAGCTTGAATATTTAGATCTTCAAAAAATATCAAACTCACACTCCAATAATTTTTAATCATACACAGGTAACAAAATATAATAATTATCATATTTTACACCAAAAAAATTTGGCATGCAACCACCCTGCAAAAGAGAAGATAGTTTGAAGTTAATGACCCCAAAAAACACTTTCAAATGCTAATTCCAAAAATTATTAAATTTTAATTTTACTATGATTTCCAACTGTTAGACTCCTAAAATCAGAATATTGAACTTGCACAACAAAATCTGGAAATGAAATTCTCAAAATGCAGCTAATAGGCCTCAACAATTAAGGCCTACTCAAGACTTTGTGAAGTCACTGCAAGGTTTCCAGGCCTTACCTGATGATTTCAGCAGGAGGATTAAAGAGTTGGTAAAGAGTTTTGATGACTGGAGTGACACATCTTTACCAGATATTGTAGATGCCCAAGGAAATGTTAGATCACTGCAGCAATGGCAGGACAGGGTAGATGAAATCATCAATGCACAAATCAAATTGATTTGTGATGACTCAGATTATGACATGCTGATGAGTAGTATGGATAAAATCATTAACACTAGCACATTTTTGAAATCTTTTGAAAAGGAGGCGAATCAAGTAGTAGTAAAGTATACACCTTACAGTGCGAAGGTAAATGAGGTGGTAAATTTTAATTGGCCAACGGATGAGGAATATCAAAGATGGGTAGAAAAGTACTTAATTGAACAAGAATAGAACAAAGTCTACAACCGGCAGTTAACAGCTCAGCGGTTATGGTTATAACAAATTTTGGCTATGTCTTGGTGGCAGTTTTGGTGCAATATTTCAAAGTTTGGCAAATGCACTAGTTATTCTCCAGTGGATGGGATGAACAAGAAGATTCTCTAGAGACTCAACTGTTGTAACCAATTTTTGAAATGTCATAAGGCGGTCCAAGTGACCAGTGATAGGTGTATTTCTAGTCTGATGCTTGTTGCTCCTTCATTTTCCCTATGAGAAGGATTTCAAGACCAGAAATACGAGTTAGCAAGTTAGATATCTTTAGGTCGAGTCTAGCTGAAGTTGCAGAGTGAATTTGTAAAGAGCCTGATATTATAGTGAAAATACTATTCTTAGGTTTGTTGTCATTCTGTTGTAGGTTTTCGTTTCAAGGGTACTTAATTTTCAAGACAATACTAGCATCTGAATGAAAATTACTCATTTCAAGGTCATGTATCTCCATTGTATGAATATATTATTATCTTGAATAAAATGATCAAGGGTTATTTTGTTCGTCTCACTGTTATGGTGTGTGTAATTCTCATTTTGGCTTTAATTCAAGGAATTAATTAAAATGCTTGAGTGAGGTTATAGGTAACTATGTTCATATAAGGATTTGATAACTAGTATTGGGTTAGAATATAGATTGATGGTATTGTAAGGCAGTATTATCTGAGATTTTATATGCTATGTGTCTAGAAGATAAACTTGGTTACAGTAAAAAACAACCAACGCCTTTGATATTATCTAGCTATGGCTCCCAAATCTATTGCAAATTGATCATTAGGGTTAAAATTGAAACCTTGCAAATATAATCTTTGTCCAAATCCATCAAGAATTTTCCATCAGTTATAAACAATTCCCTTATAAAGAATTTGTGAAGCCGGGTCTAAAATTTGGAAATGAAATTCTAAAAATGCACAAGACTAAAAATGAAATCTAATGAGATGTTGCTTTAAAATATGATTTTCAAACCTGAAAGTACAAATCTAACTTCACAAATGAATTCTGGAAAAAGACAATGACTACCCTCAACCTGGCGATATCTTCTTGAGTTTCTTCTCATTTTCCCCAAGAAAACTGTCGAGCAAAACACTATTGCAATAAATAGTTGAGCTCATTTCAATTTATGCCTTCCACAATTAAACTTTGCAGGTTCATCGCAATTTCGGCGAAAGATCTTCGACGAAACGTAGACGAAACAAAGGTTTGTCAAAATTTCAATGAACGTCAGGGATAAAAATTTAAAAAAATGAAAATCCACACAAGTGCCCGACGATACATCTGATTATATAGCTTTCGTCAGAAGCTTTCATCAGAAATTGGGGTCAAATGAGTTAGTGACCTCATATATAGGAAATATAATACATGAAACCATTAAATCATATTTACAAACAATGAGCTAAAGCCACCCAAAAAGTGGTTCCCAACTTATCTCCAATCAAACATATGCTCTATGATGTGTCCAAACACACACCAACATGTGTAACTCCCCCTTACAACTCTTTTATGTGTCCAAAACATTTTCACATTTACCAATTCAGAAGACCCAACTTTTGGAGGCCATAATTTTTTATCTAGGATTTCAATTGATGAACTGCTTGAGTTGTTGGAAAGCTTGTGAAGTACTCTATCAAAATAAATAAAAATAGTTTTTTCTATTTACGACCAATTTTGGGCTCAAAAGACCTCTAAGGGCATCAAAATTGACTTTGAAACTTTTGAAAATGAAAACTTTAATATCTTTGAAACTAGACATGATCTTGTGACAAAATTTTGCAAGCATGTTTATTTCATCATTTCCTAGCTTTGGGAAAAAATTTAGACCAATTCATGCTCAAATTTAAATTTACTATAAACAATATTTTTAGTTACAAGGTTGAGACACATTTTTCCTAATAGTCTCCCACTTGTCGAACACATTGTAAGATAAAATGAAGTATCAATGCTGGGATTTAATTGTTAGGGGTCAAGAGACCCATAGACTCTAAACATCATCTAGAATTCTTTGTGATGACATGATTATTTAAATAATTTTAAACATTCATCAAATTATCTCCCTTTACTAGCTTCACACTTCCATCCTTAACCATATCTCTAAAAAAATGATATTGTACATCAATGTGTGTGATCTTGGAATGAAATGTCAGGTTCTTAACTAGGCACACACTCTTATTATCACAATAAATTATCACTATACCTTGCTTTATTTCAATATTTGAACACAATATCTTAAGCCAAATGGCTTCTTTAAAAGCATGAATAGTTTTTGTATAATCAACTTCAATAGTGGACAAAACAACCACAACCTATTGCTTACTCATCCAACTGATTGTACCACTGAATAAAGTAAACACATAAGCATTCATGGATCATATTTCATCAACATCACTAACCCAATCTGAATTTGCATAACCGTAAATATCAAGGAAATTCTCATTTCTTATCAAATTACCATGATAACACAAGGAATACTCTGAGGTACCCTCCAAGTATTTGAAGGATTTTTTAATTGCATCTTAATGAATTTTACCACGTTTAGATATATATCTAGAAAGAACTCTTACTTCTTGGGAAACATATGGTCTAGTGTAGACCATAGTATACATCAAACTTCCAACTGCACTCTAGTGAGGCACTATGCTCATGTATTCCATATTTGATGGGGATTTTGGAAAATTTGAAGCAAATAACTTCATTCCAACTATGAAAGGACCACATAATTGTCTACAATCATCAATTCTAAACCACTAGAAAATTCAATTGGCATACTTACTCTGGTGAAGCCATAACTTTATGTTTACTCTATCTCTTTTGATTTCTATTCCAAGAATTTTTTTACTTTCACCACATAATTATTTGGTTTTCATATAAATATCCTCCTCCAAATCACCATGGAATAAATTTTAATCAACACCCTCAACCTAAAAGTAACCTTTTGAAACCAATTTTGATTTGTGATTTTCAATACCTCCATCCGAATCAATATTTTATTGAATACCCATTTATAATCAATTTTTCACCTTCTATCATTCATTTTCAAAGCTATAATTTCTTCATCCATAACAATATTCTAGGATTCTACACCATTCATGCCTAACACTTCTTCTATAGATCTAGGTTCATCCATGTTAGTATTCAAATAAAAAATACATCTCCATTCATCGGGTGAATATCTTGCAAATGGTTATCAATTTCTTGTACACCTTTGAACAAGTTGATTTGGAGGTTCTTCCTCCACTTTTGAAGATTTAGAGCTAGATGTGATCTCTTCAACTTATTGTCTATATAGAGGCTTTGATTCAAATTTATCAAGCATAGAAGAAATTTGAATCCCTTCTTTCTATTAACTTTATTTTGGTTGTAAATAGAAGAAGACTTAATTTCTTTCAAAATCACACTTTTCTCTATATTATTTTTTGTGAAATAAGATCCCAAAGCTTGTATCATTTCACACCATAACTATACTTGATGAAGATACATTTCACAAAAAATTTATCCAATATTGTTTGCTTCTCCTTTGGTACATGTGCATATGCCTCACAACCAAAAACTCTAAGCTTTTTCAAGGAATTTTTGTGACCTGACTGTAGATCTTGCCCTATGTCCAATCAATTGATGTAGATAGAATGCATACAAATTAATGGACCTATAGATCCAAAATCAAGAAATTAATTGTCCTAGTAATGCTTCATTTATTGTCAACTAGGGAATCATAATTTCTTGAGATCATGTTGGCACTATATATGCAATTAAGAATCCTAAACCTTCCTAATTGTTTGAGTACATAAAAATGAACAAAATCAATTCCAATTTAAAGGCGACTTAACTGAAATAACTCCTATGTAGAAAAAATATTCAGTGAATGCTAATTGTTGTAGGTAATTGTAATAACTACTACAAGTGACCATTCCTACATAGACTATAACTAATAACTCTCTATGCTGCAATGTGATTCAATAACAATTAATTGTCTAATATCATTTGACACAATGTAACTTAGAAATTGCAATTCAAAAAATAAATATTAATCTAAAGTAACATAGATTTTGTAGTACCTCAAGTGGCCCTTGCTTGAGTTGCTACAATCCATAATTTCTTCTTTCAAATCCTAACTCAAAGATTCATGAAAATTGAAGTATCCTTATTTATTGTAATTTTAACATACAAACTTAAGAACAAAGAATCTAATAATAAATATTATATTCAATCTATTTTATACAAAAATCTCGCTACCTAGTCTTTCACAAGATCTGTGAGAGTCCTCTTATTCCAGAATTGACAAGAAACTGTCAACTCTTCCAAAAATATAGGAAGAGGACCAAGTCTAAGCTTAACATTAAAATAAAATAAAGTGGAAATTAGAGTGTAAGAATCTGATAAGGACTCTACATCAATTAAGAAGATTGTTATAATTGAAAGAATTCCTAACAAGACAAAATTTATTATAAGCCATTATTCACTATTATAACAAGCCTCTTCTTTCCTCCACAACTTATTAATAACATGAAGGGAAAAGATAGATTTATCCATGGATATTCATGTTCACATCCTCAGACCATTGCCTGCATCAACTTTGGGGAAAAATGCACATGTTGTAATTGATCACCTCATCTAAGTATGGTGGACCAACATCCTTTTGTTGTGGGTTCAAAATCCTTTTGTTGTGGGTTGATAGGTCCTTCACTATAGGGGTTAGTCTTATTCAAAAGGAATTATTAACAACTATAATTAATCATAAAACTATACTAAATTCTATAGAAATTCAAAGATCACATAATCATTCATCAATATAGTATATCATCTTTAATGATTTTAAATAATTAAAGTATATGAAAAGTTGGAAATGTCTTTGAAACTTAGCAAAAATAAGATACTAAGCATGAAACTTAGAGCAAGGAAACTGGACATTTCTAGGGCTCATCACTAACCATACCTCCATAGGAATTTTATCAACAAGAGCTAATGTAAGCGACATGTTAATCACATAGCAAGAAATGACAACAACTCCAACCCAAAACCTTTGTTTTAGACTAGCACTACTAAGCATACTCCTAGCCTTCTCCATTATTGTCTTGTTCATTCTTTCTACAACTCCATTCTAATGTGGATAATACAAAGTTGTATTTTGTCTATGAATGCCACAATATTTACAAAATATATCAAAATAATTGGAGAAAAATTTTACCACCATTTTCAATCCTTTAAAAATTATTATTTCCAATCTGAAACTCAACCATTGCTTTAAATTGATTAAATCAACTAGAAACTTCATAATTACTCTTTAGAAAATATACCGATTTCCTTTTTCTATAATCATGAATATAAATAAAACATAATATGTGGATTTTCTAATGGAAGGAATGTCTACAATACCAAACACATTAGAATGAATAAGATCCAATATAGCATACTATTTATGAAAAATTGATTAAAATTGAATGCAATTTTGTTTACCATAAATACAATGTTCATGGGAATAAAAATCAAGATTACAATCAATCAACCCTTCAAGAAGGTTTTTATTTTTCAATGTCCTTAGACCTTTTTCTCCAAGGTGCCCAAGTCTCTAGTGTCATAGCATAGTCTTCTTTGTGGTTAATTTTTATTTAGAATAAAGAGAACCCTTGGGTACCCAAAATCTATGACCATCCATTGAAGATGAAACCCTCACTTTTTCCAACGAAGAAGCCACACAATTTATTTCCATATAAGTACTATTGCACTCAATAGTGTATGAGTCAAGCTTATGCAGTTTGCCAAATTTTACACCTCTATCAATCACCATAGCACCTTTAACCATCTTGCATCCTACATTACAAAAGACTACCTACACACCCATATCTATAAGTTTTCCCACAAATTATAACTTTTGTGCTAATCCAAGGGTATGCAACTCACATTAATCCTTTTTATTCTAACATCATGAAACCTAATTCTAATTTTACCATGACCAACAATATTTAAATAAGAATCATCACCCAAGTACACCTTATCTCCATCAAATTCTTCATATTCAAAAAACCAATATCTATTAGAGGTCATATGGAAAGATGCACCTGAGTCAATTAACCATGCATCATTGCCTACACAAGTGGAAAAAGTTGCAAAAACAACATCACCATCCTCCTTCTTAGACTCAAAATCAAAATAAATTTTCTTCTTTTCTTTTCTTCTTTGCACTCTAAGTATAGAGTTTCCAAAATTATTATAGTTCCAACAAATAGCTCTGGGCTTTATATGAGATTTGGATCTCTCCTTGGACTTGGATTTATCACGATTCCCATTTTTCTTGCCTTTTTCTTTAGGTATTCCATAAAAATTTAGGGCCTTTTCGCATGGATGGATACATTCCTCCTCACCTCTTTAGAAATAAAATAACCCACAACATCTTCAAATTTTAAGATTTGGCTATGGAGATAGCCACCCAAGATCTAAAGGCCTGTGAAAAGGACAAAATACTTTGAAGATCAATATGACAAGAATAAATTATATTCCTATTACTGAATACAAATAAAATAGATTGGGTGTTGTGTACAATGTGTGAGAGACCCTTGGTAATATAGACAAGGTGAGACATAGTATTAGACAATATCATGACAAGTTTCTCAATCCTATGGCATGAGAACTAATAATGAATCACCTAGGACACTAGATAAAAGTGAACATAAGATTATGACAAGTTTCTTAATATTATGATATAATACATAAAGTTATAAGATCCTATGTGAATCCTAATTAAACTTAAGTGATAAGATGTGAAAGTGACCTAATAGTGGAACTAGTTAGGTAATATCCCTATTCACACCAACACTCCCCCTTTAAGTGCAACTTAGGGGGAACAAAAAATAATGCACACATGCAAGGATGGGTTCCAACAACTAGGCCTGATGAGGAACCCATATACAAATTCAACCTCTCACAACTAGAGAAAGAGAGAAAACCCAGTGGGAAAAAACTCCTCCCCAAAAGAGAAAAAATAAGAAAAAGGCTCTCTAGAAGATGAGAAGGATAAAAACCCATGTGAGGAAAAAGTCCTCCCATAAGAGAGAATGAGAGAGAAGGTCAAGTGATCCCCCTAAAGAAACAATCTCCTATACTAATGGTGGATTCTTGACATGGAACTCTAAAGATACTCCAAGATCATCAAACAACATTCCTCCCCTTAGGAAGAAATAAATCCAATGATACATGCAATATAGCTTCTAATTCCTAAAAGGAATATAAGGGAACAAGGATATAAGTCTCTGCTCAAATGTCGCAATATCAAGAGTCCCAATATTAACTGAAGAAGGAGACAATGTAGAACAATGTGAAAACTAATGTAGGGCATGAAACAAATATGATGACGAGTCCTCCAAATGTTGCTCCAAAAGAATGCCAAACTATGACAACACTAATAGAAAGAATTAGGTACCACTATAGAAGATGTCAAAATAAATGGTGATTGAGCTGAAATTGTCAACTCATGAGTAACTACATAATTTGTTGATGAATAATTATTGATGAATCCACATTACAACAAGAATAATATCATAATTAAGGAGACCATTGCATGGGTATCAATTTAACACTCTCAAATAACATATTGGTATATCTTGATCTCAATTGGAGATAGGTACAAAGTTTTTAAATGTAGAACTTGACCTACTAAATATAGGTAGATTTCTTCCATAATAGGAGTGTCTATATGTTATCTAGTCCATCACATTGAAATGCATGGGTAACTAGTCATTGCATTCACCGTGTATATAGGAATTGACACTTGATACATAGGTCAATCTAAAGAATCATGAAATATGACAGAGTACACTGAAGTGAAAAGATTGTGGCACTTTATTTTAGTGCATTTACAACATATACATAAAGGAGTACTACAAAAACGATGAAGCAAATCTAGAAATATTGAGAAGAAACCACAAAAAATGTGTCATGAATAAAATTACTATGAAAGATGCCCTCTAGCTGGATGTCAACATTATGGTAGGAGCAACTGGCTCCTATTGGTTGCTAGTTGGAGGAGTGAATGGTGTAGGACTAAGATCGGTAGGTAGGAAATTTTTTTTCCAAAGTTTTCTTATTATAGTGATTTAAAAAAAAAAAAAAGGTAATATCCCTATTCATACCAACACAAATTTTAGGACAACATAATTACTCCCAATAGCCATAATGAGAGAATCCCATGCATCAAGAAAATAATAAAGCAAGATCTAACATATCTCCTCCTCGTCCATTTTTACACCATCTAATGCTAGTTGAGCTACCAACATATTAAAATATTCTAGGTGATCTATCATTTGTCAAACATCCATTCCCAAGGAATATAATTTCTTCCTCAAGAAATCTTGTTCACTAAATATTTGGCTTGATATATCTCATGATGTCTTTTTCACAGTTTATTTACAAAGGAATTTTTTTGAATATTTATGAAAATAGAGTTTATCAAGCACAATCTGATTAAACCCTTAGCTTTACAATACATAACATCATATTGAGCAACCAAAGTAGTGTAGCAACATAAATTATCACCCTTGACAATTTCACACTATGCTTGGCTCCCCCTTAAGTGCTCAAGCCTAATTGTGCGTATTAATTACCCATTTTACTATTGTCTTCAAAAAATAGAATTAATTTTGGGGAATTAAATTTAATTATTTATTTAACAAGGATAAAAAATTAAAAATAGGTTCCAAAAAGGGCGCCCTCATTCTTGTTTTCCCTATTTTAGCCCAAAATTAAATATTTTATTGTCTGTCTTAATATGTTTGTATATTTAAATTCATTTGTTGGCCTGCAAAAATAATTAATTCAAGAAATGTTGAAGTGCATATAAATATAAATATTTTTCTAAATTTGAAACTAGAAAGCAATTTGAAAATCAATTGAGCATCCTAAAAAGAAATCAAGGAAATTGAAGAGTAGAATAACCAACATTCTACAACACTTTTATCAGTCAAGATCATGTGTGCAATGCATCATCTAGTCCATGTTCAAGCATAAGTACGTTGTTTCATATATTTTTTTATTATCATTGTGAGCACTAACATTTGTAGTAACTTCAATCAACTATCAATTTCTCCTTGTATAGGATGTGTTAATGACTTCAATCCATCAAGGAATACAGATTTGAATGGTAAGTTGCAACATAGTGATTTATCATTCCCTTTTGTTCATTTGCCTCTTCCTGACCTAGGCTAAGCACTCTTTATTCAAAATCATCATAATCATTTGTGGAGGTGGAAGAACCAAAACGAGGTTTGATTTAGGCAAGCACCTATACAACACAACCCTTCCTCACTTCTCTTTCTTGCAGGTTACAAGTCTAAAATGGATTGGAGAATATTGAGTATCTCAAGACATCAAAACCTAGATCAAGCATGCATACACCTTATTTCATCAAATTAGGGCAAGATCAATTATTTGCTAATTGATGAAGTTCTAAAGTTGATTCCAACAAAGAAGAACCTACAAAATGTGATGCTCTTATGCAAGTCTTGAAACTCAGAAAACCCTCATTTTCAAACAAGGGTGCCCTTTCCCTTTTCCAACCAATTTGACTCTAAATTTCAATGCCAAGTTCCTCATTTCTTGCTCTCTACTTTCCTATTTCTTGTTTCTACTCATTATTTTTGTACTTTACTGAATTAGTAACAATGTGTTGTACTTGAATATTTGACCTAGTTCACAATTATCACATGCATCACATCACTCAATTCACATAATTTCATCCCCAAACACTCAAAGGGGACCAAAACCCTGATCAACCATTCTGGCTCATCCTTGAGCATAGTAGCCAAGTGGTCTATTTTGATCATTTTTGTGTCCACCCAATGTGAAAGGTGAAAAGTGTGATTATAATTAATACTAGCCCTAGATCCCTTTTCACCTCATTTCAAGTAGCATATGTAAGCCTTGAAACATTATCATCAATAACATCACATATATCTCAGTCAATTAACAAATCCTCCATCTTCAATTTCCACATCTCAAAATTATTACCCATAAAATTCTCTACCTTTATTCTCCTTGATTTGCTTACCATATGAAAATTCTAGCAACAAGATCACAAAGTATATTATACACAAGCTCCCACTCAAAATTGGATTAGTTCAAATAACCCAACAAACCACAACTAAAACCAAAGGTGATCAAGATTTGATACCACTTGTAAGGAAGCTAAGGCAGTGAAACAACTTCCTACACTAATCTTGAAAAGAGTGTTATGCAAAAAAAAATCAAATCATTACAATAGTTACATAAACTAAACATAAATAACATTCATACCACAACTTAGTGGTTTACATGGGGAAAATTCTTTCAAAATAAAAACCCCCCACTTAAAAAACCACCCAATATATTATTTAGAAATCAATAAGATTAAAATATATTTGCAGAGTAATCTCTCTCAAGAGTATAACCAACCAAATATATGAAGGAAACTCAACATCTATAAGCCTCTCGCACACAACCTCCATCTCAAACATCTAATATATAAGAGATACAATAAATAAAATCATCAAGCAATATTTACAAAAACATTGGCTAAAAAAGTCCAAAAAGTGGCAACCAAATTATCCCAATAAAATATGCCCTATGATGTGTTCAAACACACACCAAAACATGTAACTCCCCCTTATAATTATTTTGTGTCCAAAACATTTTCACATTTTTCAGTTTGGGAGACTTAACTTTTAGAGGTCATAACTTTTGATTCAGAAGTCTGATTGACAAACCATTTGAACTATTGGAAAGATCATGAAGTGATCTATCAAGATATAGCCATATTTTCTAGTTATGACCACTTTTGAGCCTAAAAAAAACTTCTAAGGGCCTCAAAATTGACTTTGAAACTCTCAAAAACTAAAACTTTAATATCTTCAAATCTAGACATGATCTTGCAATAAAAATTTACCGACATTTTTATTTAGCCATTATGTAAATTTGGAGAAAATTTAGGACCAAGTTGTGTTAAAATGTAAAATTATTATAAATAGTAATCTTTTTTAGTTACAAGGTTGAGACACATTTTTCCTAACAACAACCACTAGATTTGACTTTGTAGGTGCCCAAAAAAGTTTAACCAAAAGGGCACACATTTAGAGGTGATAGAGGTGAGGGTGACCCGTGCCTTGATTAATGTGATAGTTAATTTTACAAAGCCTGATTCTACACACATTGTCTCTATACCATGTATTCAATATATTTTGTAGGCCTATTTTTTCTAGACAATCAAATATGGAGCTCTTTAATACTCAGAATGATGGAAATTTAAATTGAGTGATCTTCTCACATTTTCAAGTGTGTTTGTAGACTCAAGAGGGTTTTTTGTACACATAATTAATGATAATGATAGCTTGGGAATGGTAGACTCTACAATAATATATGACCATATATTCCTCTCTTATTTTTTAATACTAAGTGGTTTGGATATCCATAAATGGAAGTTTATTATTTAATTTAAGGGTTGGTTGTTAAACCAAAATTTGAGTTTGATAAAGTTTACAGATTATTCTAGGGAACCAAACTTTGAACATATAAAATATAAACAAAGGGATATGCTTTTTAATAGTGTAAGAATTTTTTTTTTAATGTACATTCAAGTGTAACTATATACCTTTGTGGTTGTTTGTAAAGATTCAGGGAAAAATTGTAATTACATTTATATTTCATCTTGCCACATTTTCTAGTATGAATGAAACTAGGGTTTTATATTTGTGTGATAACATCTAATGTAGTAAAAATATTTTGTAATGGTCATTCATTTGTTTCATGTGGGTCATTATAGTTATTTTTATGGATCTTATTAAGTATACAAGTTGCATGTAATGTAAATTTATGAGTGTATGCCAATGCAACATAATTTTTATTGATATTATATAAGTTTTATCTCATTCCTCTTCATTGTTTATGACTATATTGCCCAATAGAGTAGGCACCGATTTGCATTGGTGATGAATCAATCAATCCATCATTCAATCACCTCCATCCTATTAGTTTCAGGAGTATATTAATAATAGTTTAGGTTATACATGTTAATGATTCAAAAATGAAAATTGGGGAACTATCATATGCAAACCATAAATAGTGAAATTATGAGCTAATATGAGCATACATGTTGCACCTTACCAATGTGTAAACAATAATAAAATAAACTATCTTAAGGGATTAAAAAATTGTTGATATCTATAGGTGCATACATGTAAGGTATGTTGTTAGCTATATAGAGGTCATATGCAGCTAGTTACATTTGATCTTGTGACAAAATTGGTCTCAAGCATACAATTAGATATAGTTATTATTTATTACAATCATGTCATATGTTCTTTTATTTACAAACCTATTACAGAAACCTTTGGGAACACCCTCTTAGGTTTAATTTCATCCCAAAGAGTAGGAAAAATCACCCACTCTAATTGTAATCTCTGAACCATCATGATTTTTTTATGAAATCCCATTTTACCCTTTTGTAGATGACCCCTTGGCTCTAAAGGTGAGACAAAGTTCTAGGACTATTGATTTATAGTTTTGGGACCTAATAGGAGTCAAGACCAATACCATTCCAAGAGGTCTTGTGGCATTAGAAAGGATGTTTGATAATGTCGATTACTACAAAACAAGGAGCAAGCTTTTTAGTGAGGAAGATGTAAAAGGTGTGAACTTATGAATTGAAGTAGCCTCTAGGATGATCTACCTTGGCAAATAATTGAAACTAGTAAAAAATAAAATATTAATTTTATTACTAAGAAAGTATTAATAAATAAAAATTGGGACTTATGATAAGCTTAAGGCTTACAAAGAGGATTCATTCTAGGAAGCCATTCCTTTGGATCTTGGTACAAAACATTTAAGGTAAAATTAAAGACACGTCAACCCTATATTTGTGCTTTAGATGAAAAAAAGAGCTAATGAAGTTAAAGGAAGGTGGCACCATTAAGACAACTAGACATTCTAAATGTTCAATCAAACTATTCTATCATGGAGAAACACACATATTCTTTTGTTGTCATAACCCAATTTTATTACATATTTATTATAATATAGTACATTGAATTATTGAAGAAATTCAATAAATATTAAATAGAGAATTTAGAATATTTGAAAATTGAATGAAAGAAGTTGACTGATGTTGACTTTGTGATCTTTTGAAAATTTATTTTATACGTCACCAAGAATTGAATGTTACTGATCAATTTGCAAGTGTAAGTGTGTCCAGTTGTAGGGTGGCAGGTTGAAAGACAAGAACATGGTTGAAGTAGGATTGTTTAGCTGGATCAAATGGTAAGCCAGTTGGAATCTAGGTGTGCACACCACAATGACATGATCACTTGCATTTGAACTAATTTTCATATATAAGAGAACAAAATTTTCTTGGTTTCAATTGTTTCAATTCTTTAAAATGAATGGTTTTTAGATTAAATTGTCTATTTAAACTTTGTGATTTGAAGGAAATAAAAATGAGCATTGTAAATAAAATTATTTTCTTAGTGTAGAAATATATATATAGATTCTTGAAATGAAAATGAAATTTCCCTACTTTAAATGATAGTGTATGGAACCTATGAGCCATTCCAAAACAAGCAACTTGTATATGAATGCATATATAAACATATATATACATATAAAAATTATTCGAATACATGGTAGATGTGAATGAAATCATTTAAATTCATATAGATATACAAATATACAAGTATATATATATTACATATATATATGCATACATATACATAATCAAATCCATATAGAATTCAAGTGGATAACTAATATATTATGAATCAGATTGTGGAAATCAATGAAAGTTACAAAGCAAGCTTGTGATGGACATGGCATGCCAAATCATTAAGATAATGTTCAAAATTAGAGGTCGACAACTATTGCAGTAAAAAATCCATAATGATAGCACCTAGTTGCATGCAAGAAAGTGTGCGTTACCATTTTTGAAAGGGAGTGGTGGAAGAAAAGCAAGGATTGATTTGGAAAAAGTCAAATAAGTAGAAAACAAGCAGAGAAGAGAACGTAGTGGTAGGAAAAATCTAAGGAAACCTTTGTTCAAAAATCTCGATCATTGAGGTAATTCAATTTCTTGAAATAATATTGATTTCACTATCTTTTCTTTTCATGTTTAGCTAGTGTTTGTGTTTGTCACTATATTTGATGAAAATTCATAGCACAGTAATATACAAAGTCTTTGTTTGTGTGTCTTAGCTTGAGCGGAAGGTTATATTATAGCGACCGCCCTTTAAGGAATCACATGGCCTACAACCTGCTTTTACTTAGTGCTTAGAATGGAGCCATTCGGCTAGCCTTTTGTACTAGACCTAGGTATTGAAACCTTAAGAAGCAACTTTATGCAAGTTTGCTCAATAATGTAAAGCCATATCATGGCTATTGGAAATCTTATTCCAATCGAATGCATACCTTTGGTTGATTGATTTTGTAGAGGTTCGCATGTTGAACTTGTGATAGAGTATATATCCATTGTGTTACCTTTGATATGTATTGACTGTGTCTTACTTTAATCATGTCGCCTTCCATTATCGGCTAGGCCGATAATAGTAAGGGGAAAATTTTTCATTACTAAGAAATGTGGAAACCATATTTGTATAATGGGGATGCCCTTGACTAATGAACCAATGGAATGTATGAGTTGGATTTCATTGTTTCTTGTAAGGATTGATCCTCATGATCGATAGGTTAACTTATTTGAATAAGAAATAGATTTGAGTCTACATGATGTATAGAGCAGCATGCATTAAGGGATAATCCAGAATGCACATAAGTGAAATTTTGAATATAACTTGAGGTTAAGAAAGGAAGCACTCAACCATTGAAATGGGTCAAATCCAGAGCAACCTTGGTTTGTTTGTTGTAGCCTAAATATGAAAAAGTAATATTTAAACCTAAAACTTCCTTGCATTCTTAACTGAAACATTTTCTCAAGAAATTCATCGACAAACATGTCAAACTTGGTTTCTTTATACTATTAAAAGTTGCTCATCATAATTCTAGTGATGAAAGTGTTCAACATTTGGATAATAGAAATTTTATCCTTATGATTGAAACTGAGCTATTTGATTTTTTTATTATCAGTTCATAATGGAAAACCCATTATGTATTAAATGGTGAACATTTACTTGTAAAGTGATCATTTAACATGTAAACACCTTGAGATCAACAAACTGAGTAAATGACATTATTTGTCTCTACATGTAATCTGTTTAGTATGGAATAGTATTGTGTTGATGTAAACAGAGGTAAATCTTTTGAAAACAACTATTTTTTGTTAAAAATTTATCATTATAGTTGGAAATAGCCTTGCTCTATAAATTGTTTAGTATGAAAAAAACTTGTTTTATAACTTTTTAGCAGGCAACAATACTTATTCCAATCAAACAATGGATGTACATATGTGAACAACTATCTTTATAACTATTTAATAGGAATCAATACTTATTTTGTTCAAGCAATGAATGTACATATGTAAACAACTAGATTTACAACTATTTAGTTGGAAACAGTACCTGTTTTTCTTAAACAATGAATGTTCATACATAAAAAACTTTTTTATAGTTGTTTAGTAGGAAATAGTATTTATTTTGTTCAAACAATGAATGTTCTTATGTAAACAAAAATGTTAGAGAAACATAGTAGTGAGAATGCAATAACAATATGTGTGAAACTATTAGCATAGACTTGTTCTATTTTCTGTATTTTGACAAAGAAACTTCAATTGGAATACTATTTTAAGATTGCAATCTGAATTAATGATTATTTCATAATGTATGCACAAAATTTAACATTAGTAGGCACATATATTTGTATGCACATAGACTTCATCTATGTACATAGAAATATTTGTGACATACCTTATTTTTTTTGTAGTACATTTTTAAAAGGAAAATCCTTAATCTATGATACTTGTAGAAAATAGTCATAAGAATGATATGATTGATTGTTTAAGTACTCTATGAATCATAAATCTAATTTATGTTTAGAGTATAAATTAGTATTTTGTTTCTTCTTTGAGGACATTAGTGAAAGAATAATTTGAATACTTGAATAGAATAGTGATAGCTTAGTTGACTAGAGTACCTATGGGTAGTTGTTTCTAGAGGGTAGATAGTTGTTATAGTAGAAAGTTACCTTCTAGGACAGGTTCCAAAATGGAGTACAGAGAGTATAGGTTTTATTTACAAAAAAATGATTGTTTGTTGTTGTTGCAACACATTTATTATGCTTGGCCAAGCAATATAGTTCATTATATATGTATGAATGAACTATATGATTTCACTCTACCATTCCTAGCATAGATCTTGCACTTTATTTTCTAACATATAGATAGAAATTGCATGTTGATGTTTGAAAATACACCAGATTCCACCTTGCAGATTTTTCTCTTGCTAAAATTTTCTTACAGGGTCAAGCATTCTTCAAGATAGAAGAATACTAGGGAAGCGTAAGCTTCATGGTTGGGCGGTAAAGCACTTCAACCATGTTCTTGTCCACCAGTGGAGGTGAGCATCATGGAGAACCTTAGTTGTTCACAAGACTATTATAGTCTAAGATGTAACTTGATGTAATTCATTCTTGTACTTCATGTAATGTGTACAATGTAATGACTTTGTGGCCTTAGGAGCCAACTCAAACTTGATATTGTAATTTGACTTTTGAAGTGAATATAAGAATCTTTGACTCATTTTAAATGGAAATGTGTAGCTATGATTGACTTTATCTGCTATTTATGTCTTTTTAATTTAGAGCATATTCATGTGTCATTTACAATAATATTAATTAAGTAATAATTTTGAATGGGTTATTACATTTGGTAAGGGAGCTTAGGTTTCAACTCTAGGCCTTTTGAGTCTACCATAGATGACTAGGGTAGTTGTCCCTTGACCCAAACTTGGAAGTCCTGAGAATTGACCTAACCTGAATTGGATGCAGGAATGGGAAGGTCAAATGTAGGATGAAGGAAAGGGTAAACTAGTAGAACCCCACATAAGAATGACGTAAAGTAAAGAAACACCAAGACGAAGGTTCAATCAAAAAAATTGATGATGAAACTCTAGCTCAAGCTCTTACACGACTCAAGCTAGAGAGAGGCTTAAAGATTGAGGAGAGGTTAACACCAAAGAAAGAAAGCCTTTTGCAATTTGGGATTGGCCTCTAGGGTGTGGACCCAATGCACCCTTGTTGAATAAAGAGGAAAAGGAGAGCTTGTGTTCTCAACCATCCTCTTCTATAAAGTTTGATGTAAACTTGGATGATGACCTAGAGGAATATCCTCTTTTCAATATTGAGAAATAATAATGATGTAACAACAAGCCTATTGTAAGTAAGAGTCTATTGACTCACCTTGAATATAAATAAAATCAAATGATATTTTTTTGTGTGTTCAAAGAAAGACTCTAAAATGTGTGTATGAATGTGTATGTCTTCTATGTTGAGGGATGCATGCACATGAAAATTATGAGATGTAGCATAAGAACGTTAGAACCTTGTGTTGAGATATGATAAACATGATTGTGTTGTAGGATAAGTGTGGGACAACATGGTGACCACCAGGAAAGATAGGGGTGGTAGTGGTTTCGATAATGGACCAAACAAGAGACTAGAGAAAATTTTAGAGCTTCTTAATTGACAAGAGTCTCACATGGATCTTGTAGAGAAAGAAGTCTAAGTGGCATGCGAGGAATGAGACTACAGGAATGTAGAAGGAAATCAAGGAGGCGGTGGTCTAGGGGCAGGTCCATGAGGACGAATTCAGGAAGATCTTGGGAAAGACCTAAAAAGAGTAGCACTGCCCAAGTTTGATGGTAAGGCTATCAAAATAGGATCTAAGGCTTGGATTATAGAAATGGAAAAATACTTTGGATTATGTAACCTTTCTAAATAGACTAAGGCAACATTGGCTACATATCAGATCTTAGGTGAAGCAACAACTTAGTGGGATAATGAGAAGTTAGAACAAAACCTACAGCCTTCTAAGATCACTTGGGAACTCTTCCTCCAAGATTTTAGGAAGGGATGGTTATCACAAATTTTCTTTGACAAGAAAGTGATAGAATTTTAGAACTTAACCCAGGGAAATATAACTATGCCTTAGTATTAGGAAAAGTTCACCAACCTATTGAAGTATGTGCCCCAATATCAGGGAGATGAGTGGTTCTGTATCTGAAAATTTATAACGGGACTAAAACCTCACATAGGAGCTGAAGTGGATATGTACGAGCCTCAAACCATGAATGAAGTCTTTCAAAAGCCACCAAACAGGAATAAAAGCTCCAACATCTATCTAGTCTCTGGAATGATTAAAGTTCTAAGTCGCAATATGGGAAGAAGAAATTTCATAAGGGAGACAAGAGCCATTAGATGCATAATATCAAGAGGGGAAGTGAATCATAGGAGAAGGGTGAAGATGGTAATGGTGGAAAGAACAAGAAAGAAAAGAAGGGAAAGGGTAAGGATGACCATAAGCAGAAGTGATTTAGAGAGGACAAGTTAGGAGGTCGCAAAGGGCCTCGTCATTTATTTTATACTTATGGAGGTGATCATTATGCCTTGAATTTTCCTCAGTGGTCTAATTCATAGAAGGAAGGAAGCTATCGGTAGACTCAACATCACCAAATCAACACTACAATGGAAAACAAGCAGGCCAAATATTAAGCTTCACCAATTCAGCTAATGGGTAAGCTCTATGGCCAATCTATCTCTATCCTAATTAATAGTAGAGCTACTAAATTTTGTATAGATCCTAGAATAATATCTAAGATACCCATTAGACCTAGATACATGGAAAATTCATAGACAATCCAATATGGTAATCGAGCAAAGCGGAGGGTAGAAACCTTTCTCTTTTAAAGCGAGTTAGAGCTTCCAACCTTTCAAACTCAGGTCAACTTGTATGTGGCACCCTTAGGCTCATATGATGTAATTTAGGGAATAAATTGGTTAACTAAGCATAAGGCTTTAGTTAACTGTGAGGATAAGATATTCAACTATCTGAATGATTATGGAAACCTAGTTGAGGTTTGTGGAATGCAGAGACCCTTAGAGATTAGATAGATTTCTACAATGTAGCTCAAGAAGGCTCGTCAAAAGGGGTGTAAAATTTATGTAGTGTATTTTAGTAATCTTGATAGCAAGGAGCCATACTTAGATGACTATCCTATTCTCAAGGATTTCCAAGATGTATTCCCTAAAGAACTTATGAAATAGCCTCTAAAGCGGGAATTCAATTTCTCTATCGACGTAGTTCTAGGAGTTGAGCCTCAATCCAAGGCACCTTATTAGATGACCACCACAAAACTCTATGAGTTGAAGGTCTAGTTAATAGAATTGTTTGACAAGGGAATTATAAGATCCAGTGTGTCTCCTTGGGGAGCGTTGGTTATTTTTTGTGAAAAAGAAGGATGGAACCTTGCATCTATAGATTATTAGATGTTGAACAAGGTTACCATCAAGAACTGGTACCCACTCTCCAAGATAGATGATTTGTTTGATCAAATGAAGGGAGCAATGATGTTCTCCAAGATAGATCTCAGGTCGAGGTACCATCAATTGAGGATTAAGGAAGAATATATTCTGAAGACTATATTTAGAGCTTGATATGGACATTACAAGTTCATAGTGGTACCTTTTGGTTTAACTAATGCACCAACAACCTTTATGAACCTTATGACTAATGTATTCAAAGATGACTTAGATAAATTTTTCCTAATCTTTATTGATGATATTATAGCCTACGCAAAGACTATTGAAGAGCATGATAGACATTTGAGGATACTTTTTTAGTGATTGAGAGAAGGAATCTCTTTGGGAAGTTGTTTATGTGTTTATTCTATCATGACAAAGTGCACTATTTGGGCCATATCATTTCAGCTAAAGGAGTCTTTGTGGACCTCAAGAAGATCACGATGATCGTGGAATGGCCAATGCCTCAAAATGTGTCAAAATTCCATAGCTTCATGGGCCTCACAGGATACTATAGGAATTTTGTGCAAGTTTTCTCCTAGATTGCATCTCCTATTACTTCACTCCAAAGGAAGGGAACATGGTTTGAATGGATCAAGAAATACGAGCAGGCATGCCAAATCCTAAAGGAGAGGCTCATGACAAAACCAATGCTAACTATCCCTGATCCTAATGGAATATTCACATTAATCATAGATGCTTCAGAAGAGGGATTGGGATTAGTATTAATGCGAGACAAACAAGCAGTAGCATATGAATCAAGGAAGCTCAAGCAACATAAAGTGAACTATGCTCCTCATGATTTGGAGTTAGCATCCATAGTTTATGCCTTACAGATGTGGAGGCATTATCTTTTCAAAAATCCATTTGAACTCAAGATAAACCACTTGGTTTTACGATACATATTTACCCAGCCGAACCTTAATGCACGATAGAGAAGGTGGCTAGAATTCCTTAGCAAGTATGACTTTGGAATTGAATATATAAAATGGAAAGAGAATAGAGTGGTTGATGTTCTTAGCCGACAAAGAAAAATGACAACCATGATCTCAACAAGGTCTAATTTGAGGCATAATTCAAAATCTTTCAAGGGATGAGTACTATGAGAGAGTGAAGAGAGCCCTAACAGAAAATCCGTCGGATAATCGGTTTGATGGATATGAGATCAAACCAGATGGTATTTTGAGGTACCAGAGAAAAATGTATATTATTAACTCTAGAGAGCTGAAGAAGTTGGTTTTAAAAGAAGTTCACAATGTACCTTATTTAGGACACGTTGGTGTATCCCAAATGATCACGAAGTTGAAGACTGTATTTTTGGTCTAAACTCAAGAAGTATGTAGTGGAGTACATAGCAAGATTCTTGGAGTGCCAGCGAGTCAAGGTTGAGAATGCACACCCGGTTAGGTTATTGTATCCTCATGGCATACCTAAATATAAATGGTGGGTGATTTGTATGGATTTTGTACAGGGGTTTCCATTGAGCAAGAATAAGCATGATGGTATCTTTATTTTGATTGACAAGTTGACTAAGGTTATGCACTTCATTTCAATAAATCTTAAGGATGGATCGTTAACCCTGGCTAAGAATTTTTTTTAGGAGATCTTCTATTTGCATGGAGTACTAGAGACTATCATTTTTGATAGGGACACATGGATGACCTCAAGGTTTTGGATAACCTCGAATTCTACATTGGGGACCAAATTGAATTTCAACTTGGCTTATCATCCTCAGACTAATAGGAAAATAGTGAGGGTGAATCAGGTAGTTGAATACCTCCTCTGAATGTATTGTATGGACTAACAATATAGGTGGGAAGAATAGTTTCCTTTGGTAGAGTTCACTTACAACTCCTATCATATATCCTTAGGCATGGAACCCTTTGAATCCTTGTATGGTAAGAAGTTTCATACCCCCATCAGTTGGGATAAATTGGAGGACAAGATCATAGTAGGCCCTAAAATGCTTAAGGAAATGAGAGAATAATTGAGGGTCATTAAGAAGAGATTGAAAGAGGAAGATGATCGAGAGAAGAGTTATGCTGACAAGAACCAAACTCTTTGATAGTTCACAATAGGGGCCAAATTTTTCATGAGAGTTAAACCTCATAAAAGCTCTATTGCTTTTGGAAAGTCTTCCAAGTTGGCCCCAAGATATGTGGGACCATTTGAAGTCTTGGAAGTGATTAACCCAGTTTCTTATAGGCTAGCTCTACCACTTGCTCTAGCTCAACTTCATAATGTGTTTCATGTTTCCTTTCTTAAGCCATACCATCCTAATGTGACTCATGTACTTGATTGACAATCCTTGCAGGTACAGGATCCAAGAGTGGTGCTAGTGGAGCCCATTAGAATCCTAGATAGATGCAACATTAAGTTGTGGAGCAAAGATATTGCTTAATTTAAGGTCTAATAGGATCAATACTTAAAGGATAGTGCTACTTGGGAGGATGCAGAAGAAATATAACTCTCCTTTCCATATTTGCTTTCTTGAAAAGGAAACTCAATAATTTTGTTTGAAAATTTTGGATTGGGATACTATGATATTTCATGCTTTAAAATTTTGATGTTGAGATAGACATATTTTTGATGTGATGTTGAAATAGACATATATTTTTGATATGATGTTGAAATAGACATATATTCCTGATGTGATGTTGAAATAGACATATATTTTTGATGAGATGTTGAAATAGACATGAATGTTCAAAATTTGATATGATGTTCTTTTATTCGAATTACTAGATATCGAGACAATGTCTCTCCCAAGAGGGGATGGATGTCATAACCCAATTTTATTGCATATTTATTATAATATGATAAATTGAATTATTAAAGAAATTCAATAAATATTAAATGGAGAATTTGGAATATTCAAAAATTGAATGAAAGAAGTTGACTCATGTTGACTTTGTGAACTTTTGAAAATTTATTTTATATGTTACCAAGAATTGAACATTACTGATCAATTTGCAATTGTAAGTGTGTGTATTTATAGTGTGGCAGGTTGAAGGATGAGAACATAGTTGAAGTACGATTGTTTAGCCAGATCAAATGACAAGCCAATTGGAATCTAAGTGCACACACCATAATAGAATGATGACTTGCATTTGAACTAATTTGCATATATAAGAGGACAAAATTTTTCTGGTTTGAAATTTTTATGTGCTTGAAAATTAATGGTTTGTAGATTAAATTTTCTATTTAAACTTTGTGATTTGAACAAAATGAAAGCGAGCATTGTAAAGAAAAATATTTTTTTAGTGTAGAAATATATATATATATATATATATGCTTGAAATTAAAATTCAAGTTCCTCACTTTAAATGATAGTGTATGGAACCTATGAGCCATTCCAAAACAAACAACTTGTATATGAATGCATATATAAACATATATATATATATATAGATATATACATTATTCGAATACATGGTAGATGTGAATGAAATCATTTAAATGCACATAGATATATGAGTATATAATCATATATATATATATATATTACATATATATACATACATATACATACGTATACATATTTAAATTTATACTGAATTCAAATGGATAACCGATATATTATGAATCAGACTATGGAAATCAATGAAACTTACAAGGCAAGCTCATGATTTGCGTGGCCTGCCAAATCATTAATACAATGTTCAAAATTAGAGGGTGACAAATATGGTAGGAAAAATCCATAATGATAGCACACAACCGCATACAAGAAAGTGTGGGCTACCGTTTTCGAATGGGAGTGGTGGAAGAAAAGCAAGGATCGATTTGGAAAATGTTGGAAAACAACAAAAAGGCAGAGAAGAGAACACAGTGGTAGGAAAAATCTGAGGAAACCTTTTTTCAAAAATCTTGATCATTGAGGTAATTCAATTTCTTGAAATAATATCGATTTCACTATCTTTTCTTTTCATGTTTAGCTAGTGTTTTCACTACATTTGATGAAAATTGATAGCACAATAATATACAGTCTTTGTCTATGTGTCTCGGCTTGAGCTGAAGGTTACATATTAGCAACCACCCTCTAGGGAATCGCATGGCCTATGACCTACTTTTACTCAGTAATTATAATGGATCCATTCAACTAGCCTTCTATGCTAGATCAAGGCATTGAACCCTTAAGAAGTGACTGTATGTAAGTTTGCTCGATAATGTAAAGCCATATCAAGGCTATCAGAAATCCTATTCTAATTGAATGCATACCTTTAGGTGTTTGATTCTATAGATGTTCACATGTTGAACCAATGACAACGGGTATATCCTCTATGTTACCTTTGATATGTATCGACTGTCTTACTTTAATCACGTTGATTTCCATTATCAGCTAGGCCGATAATGGTAAGGGAAAAATTGTTCATCACTAAGATATGTGGAAACCATATTTGTATAATAGGGATGCCCTCGACTAATGAACCAATGGAATGTATGAGTTGGGTTTCATTGTATCCTTGTAAGGATTGATCCTCATGATCGATAGGTTAAATTATTTGAATAAGAATTAGATTTGAGTTTCCATGATGTATAGAGTAGCATGCACTAAGGGATAAGCCAAAATACCCATAAGGGAATTTTTGAATATAACTTGAGATTAAGAAAGGAAGCACCCGACCATATAAATGGGTCAAATCCAGAGCAACCTTGGTTTTTTTGTTACAACCCGAATAGACAAAAGTAATGTTTAAACCTAAAACTTCCTTGCATTCTTAACTGAAACATTTGCTCAAGAAATTCATCGACAAACATGTCGAACTTGGTTTCTTTATACTATTAAAAGTTCCTCATCATAATTCCAGTGATGAAAGTGTTCAAGATCTAGATAATAGAAATTTTGTCCTTATGATTGAAACTGAGCTATCTGATTTGTTTATTATCAGTTCATAATGGAAATTCCATTTTGTATTCAATGGTGAAAATTTACTTGTAAAGTGATCATTTAGCATGTAAACACCTTGAGATCACAAAACTAAGTAAACAACATTATTTGTCTTTAAATGTAATCTGTTTAGTATGAAACAATATTGTGTTGATGTAAATAGAGGTTAATCTTTTGCAAACAACTCTTTTTTGTTAAAAAGTTATCATTATAGCTAGAAAAAACCTTGCTCTATAAATTGTTTAGTATGAAAACAACTTTCTTTATAACTCTTTATTAGGAAACATTACTTATTTTGTTCAAACAATGAATGTGTGTATGTCAATAGCTTGCTTTATAACTGTTTAGTAGGAAACAATACTTATTTTTTTCAAAAAATGAATGTAGATATGTAAACAACTAGATTTAGAACTATTTAGTAGGAAACAATACTTGTTTTGCTTAATAAACAATGAATTTTCATATGTAAACAACTTGTTTTACAACTATTTAGTAGGAAACAATATTTATTTTGTTCAAACAATGAATGTTCTTATCTAAACAACAATGTTAGAGAAACACATTAGTGAGAATGCAATAACAATAGGTGTGAAATTTTTAGCATAGACTTGTTCAATTTTCTTTATTTTGAAAAAGAAATGCCAATTAGAATACTATTTTAAGATTGCAATCTGAATTGATGATTATTTCATAATGTATGCAAAAACTTTAACATTAGTAGGCACATATATGTGTATGAACATAGACTTTATCTATGTACATAGACATACTTGTGACATACCTTCTTTTTTTTAGTACATTTTTAAAAGGAAAATGCTTAAGATGATAAGTAGAAAATAGTCATAAGAATGATATGATTGATTGTTGAAGTACTCTGTGAATCATAAATCCGATTTCTGTTTAGAGTATAAATTAGTATTTTTTCCTTCTTTGAAGACATTTGTGAAAGAATAATTTGAATACTTGAATAGAACAGCGATACCTTAGTTGACTAGAGCACCTATGGGTAGTTGCTACTAGAGGGTAGATAGTTGTTATAGTAGAAAGTTACCTTCTAGGATGGGTGCCAAAATAGAGTACAAAGAGTATAGATTTGCTTTACCAAAACCTATTGTTTGTTGTTGTTGCAACATATTTATTATGCTTGGCCAAGCAATATATTTCATTATATTTGTATGGATGAACTCTTTTATTTCACTCTCTACCATTCTTAGCAAAGATCTTACACTTTCTTTTCTAACATATACATAGAAATTGCATATTGATTTTTGGGCACACACTTGATTCCACCTTGCAGATTTTTCTCTTGCTAAAATTTTCGTGTAGGGTCAAGCAATCTTTAGGTCAAAAGAATTTAGGGGAAGTGTAAGCTTCATGGTTGGGCGGTAAAGCGCTTCAACCATGTTCTCATCCACTAGTGGAGGTAAGCATCAAGGAGACCCTTAGTTGTTCACAAGACTATTATAGTCTAAGATGTAACTTGATGTAATTCATTCTTGTACTTGATGTAATGTGTACAATGTAATGACTTTGTGGCCTTAGGAGCCAATTCAAACTTGATATTGTAATTTGACTTTTGAAGTGAATATAAGAATCTTTGACTCATTTTAAATGGATATGTGCAGATATGATTAACTTTATCCAGTAGTTATGTATTTTTAATTTAGAGCATATTCATGTGTCATTTACAATAATATTAATTAAGTAATAATTTTGAATGGGTTATTACATTTGGTATCAGAGCTTATGGTTCAACTCTAGGCCTTTTGCATCTACCATAGATGACTAGGGTAGTTGAACCTTGACCCAAAATTAGAATTCCTGAGAATTGACCTAACCTGAATTGGATGCAAGAATGGGAAGGTCAAAAGTAGGATGAAGGAAAGGGAAAACTGTTAGAACCACACATAAGAATGGTGTAAAGGAAGTAAACACCAAGACAAAGGTTCAATCAAAAATTATTGATGATGAAACTCTAGCTCAAGCTCTTACACGACTCAAGCTAGAGAGAGGCTTGAATATTGAGGAGAGGTGAACACCTAAGAACAAAAGTCTTCTGCAATCTAGGACTGGCCTCTCAGGTGTGGACCCAATGCACCCTTGTTGAATAAAGAGGAAAAGGAGAGCCTACGTGCACAACCATCCTCTTCTATAAAGTTTGATGTAAACTCAGATGATGACCCAAAGGAATGTCCTCTTTCTGATATGGAGAAATTGGAATGATGTAACAAGAAGCCTATTGTAAATAAGGGTCTATTGACTCACCTTAAATATAAATAAAATCAAATGATATTTTTTGGTATGTTCAAAGAAAGTCTCTAAAAGGTGTGTATGAATATGTATGTATTCTATGTTGAGGGATGTATGCACATGAAAATTATGAGATGTAGCATAAGAACATTAGAACCTTGTGTTGAGATGTGATAAACATGACTGTGTTGCAAGATAAGTGTGGGACAACATGGTGACCACTAGGCAAGACGAGGGTGGTAGTGGTTCCGATAATGGACCAAACAAGAGACTGGAAAAAATTCTAGATCTTCTGAATCGGAAAGAGTCTCGCGTGGATCTTATAGAGAAAGAATTTTGAGTGGGATGCGAGGACTGACCCCACATGAATGCAGAAGGAAATGAAGGAGGCGGTGGTCTAGGGGTAGGTCCATAATGAGGAATTGAGGAAGAGCTTGGGAAAGACCTCAAAAGAGTAGCACTGCCCAAGTTTGATGGTAAGGATATCAAAACAAAAGCTAAGGCTTGGATTATAAAAATGGAAAAATACTTTGGGCTTCGTAACCTTTCTAAATAGACTAAGGCGACATGGGCTATGTATCAACTCTCAGGTGAAGCAACAACATGGTGGGATAATGAGAAGTTAGAATGAAACATACAACCTATTGATATCACTTGGGAACTCTTCCTCCAAGCTTTTAGGAAGAGATGGTTATCATAAATTTTATTTGACAAGAAAGTGATAGAATTTCAAAACTTAACCAAAGGAAATATAACTATGATTTAGTATTGTGAAAATTTCACCAACCTGTTGAATTATGTGCCCCAATATCAAAGAGATGAGTGGTTTCATATTTAAAAATTTATAATGGGACTCAAACCTCACATAGGAGTTGAAGTGGATATGCACGAGTGCCAAACCATGAATAAAAATCTTTTAAAAAGACACCAAACAAAACCAAAAACTGCAACATCTATCCAATCTTCACAATGATTCAAGTTCTATGTCACGATACGGGAAGAATAAATTTCATAAGAGAGACAAGATCCATTTGATACATAATCTCAAGAGGGGAAGTAAATCCAAATCCACACTATATTGGATAACAAGTAGGCGGAGTATCAAAATTCACCAATTAAACTAATGGGTAAGCTCTATGGCCAATCTATATCTATCCTAATTGATACTAGAGCTACCAAATGTTTTATAGATCCTAGAATAATATCTAAGATACCCATTAGACCTAGATACATGTCAAATTCATGGACAATCCAGTATGGTAATCGAGCAGAGTGGAGGGTAGATACCTTTCTTTTTTGTAGCGAGTTAGAGCTTCCAACCTTTCAAAATCAGGTCAACTTGTATGTGCCACCCTTAGGATCATATGATGTAATTTTGGGAATTAATTGGTTAACTGAGCATAAGGCTTTAGTGAACTGTGAGGATATGATGGTCAATTGTCTAAATGATTATGGAAACCCAGTTGAGGTTTGTGGAATGTAGAGACCCTTAGAGATTTGATAGATTTATGTGATGTAGCTCAAGAAGGATCGTTGAAAGGAGTGTGAAATTTATGTAGTGCATGTTAGTAATCCCGAAAACAAGGAGCCATATTTAGATGACTATCCTATTCTCAAGGAGTTCCAAGATGTATTCCCTGATGAACTTATGGAATAGCATCTGAAGCGGGAATTTGATTTATCTATTGACCTTGTTCTAGGAGTTGAGCCTCAATCTAAGGCACCTTATCAGATGACCACCATAAAACTCTATGAGTTGAAGGCTCAATTAATGGAATTGTTCGAAGGGACTTATAAGACCCAATGTGTCTCCTTAGGGAGTGCTAATTTTTTTTTGTGAATAAGAAGGATGGAACCTTGCGTCTATGTATAGATTATCAGCTGTTGAACAAGGTTACCATCAAGAATCGGTACCCACTCCCCAAGATTGATGAATTGCTTGATCAAATGAAGGGAGCGACGATGTTCTCCAAGATGGATCTCAAGTCGGGGTACCATCAATTGATGATTAAGGAAGAAGATATTTTAAAGACTACATTTAGAGCTTGATATGGACATTACGAGTTCACAATGGTACCTTTCAATTTAACTAATGCACCAATAGCCTTTATGAAATTGATGAATAGTGTATTTAGATACTGCTTGGATGAATTTTTCCTAATATTTATTGATGACATTCTAGTCTACTCAAAGAATTTTGAAGAGAATGATAGACATTTGACTATATTTTTTTAGCGATTGAGAGAAAGGAAACTCTTTGGGAAGCTATTCAAGTGTTCATTCTATCATGATAGAGTGCACTATTTGGGCCATATCATTTCAGCTGAAGGAGTCTCTGTGGACCCCGAGAATATCAAGATGATCGTGGAATGGATAGTGCCTCAAAATGTGTCAAAATTCCATAGCTTCATGGGCCTCGTAGAATACTATAGGAAGTTTGTGCAAGGGTTTTCCTAGATTGCATATCCTATTACCTCACTCCAAAGGAAGGGAACACGGTTTGAATGGACCGATAAATGCAAGTAGGCATTCCAAATCCTAGAGGAGAGACTCACAACAACACCAGTGTTGACTATCCCTGATCCTAATGAAAGATTCATAGTAATCATAGATGCTTCAAGAGAGGGATTGGGAGTAGTATTAATGCAAGATGAACAAGTGGTAGCAGATGAATTAAGGAAGCTTAAGTAGCACAAAGTGAACTATGCTCCTCATGATCTGGAGTTAGCGGCCATAGTTCATGCCTTATAGATGTGGAGGCATTATCTTTTGGGAAAGTCATTTGAACTCAAGACATACCACTTGGGGTTGAGATACACATTTACCTAGCCAAACCTTAATGCATGATAGAGCAGGTGGCTAGAATTCCTTAGCGATTATGACTTTGGAATTGAATATATAAAAGGGAAAGGCAATAGAGTGGTTGATGCTCTTAGTAGACAAAGAAATATGACAACCATGATCTCAACAAGGACTAATTTGAGGCAACAGGTAATTCAAAATATGCCAAGGGATGAGCATTATGAGAGACTTAAGAGTGCCCTAGCAAAAAATCCTTTGAATAATCAGTTTGATGGATATGAGATCGAATCAGATGGTATTTTGAGGTACCAGAGAAGAATGTATATTCTTGACTCTAGAGAGCTAAGGAAGTTGGTTTTAGAAGAATTTCACAATTTACTTTATTCAAGACACCCTGGTGTATCCAAGATGATTTCAGACTTGAAGACTATATTTTTGGCCTAAACTCAAGAAGGGTGTAGTGGAGTACATATCCAGATGCTTGGAGTGTGAGCGAGTCAACGCTGAGCATACACACCTAGTTGAGTTATTGTATCCTCATGGCATACCTGAGTATAAATTTTAGGTGATCAATATGGATTTTGTACAAGGGTTGTCATTGAGAAAGAATAAGCATGATGTTATCTTGGTTGTGATTGACAAGTTGACTAAGGTTGCACACTTAATTTTGAGAAACCTTAAGGATGGATCATTGACCCTAGCTAAGAAGTTTGTTCAAGAGATCTTTTGTTTGTATGGAGTACCAAAGACTATCATTTCTGATAGGGACACATGGATGACATCAAGGTTTTGGATGAACTTGAATGCTACATTAGGGACCAAATTGAATTTTAGCTCAGCTTATCATCCTCAGATTGACAGGCAGACAAAGAGGGTGAATTAGGTAGTCGAAGATTTCCTTAGAATGTATTGTATGGACCAAAAGTATAGGTGGGAAGAATATTTTCCTTTGGTAGAGTTTTCTTAATACAACTCCTATCGTACATCCTTAGGCATGGAACCCTTTGAAGCCTTGTATAGGTGGAAGTGTTGTACCCCCATCAGTTGGGATAAATTGGAGGACAAGATCATAGTAGGACCTAAAATGCTTAAGGAAATGGGAGAACAAATGAGGGTCATTAAGAGCAGATTGAAAGAGGCGGAATATCGACAAAAGAGTTATGTCGACAAGAACCAAAATCTTAGATAGTTCATAATAGGGGATAAATATTTCTTGAGAGTTGAACCTAATAAAAGCTCTATTACTTTTGGAAAGTCTTCCAAGTTGGCACCAATATATGTTGGACCATTTGAAGTCTTGGAAGTGATTAACCCAGTTGCTTATAGACTAGTTCTATCACCTACTCTGGCTCGACTTCATAATGTGTTTCATGTTTCCTTACTTAAGCCATATCATCCTGATGTGACTCATGTACTTGATTGGAAATCCTTGCAGGTACATGATCTAGGAGTGGTGCTAGTGGAGCCCATTATAATCTTGGATAGGTGCAACGTTAAGTTGTGGAGGAGAGATATTGTTCAGTTTAAGGTCCAATGGGACTATTACTCAAAGGATAGTGCTACTTGGGAGGATGTGGAAGAAATATAACACTCCTTTCCACATTTTCTTTCTTGAAAATGAAACTCAATAATTTTGTTTGAAAATTTTGGATTGGGATACTATGATATTTCATGCTTTAAAATTCTAATGTTGAGATAGACATATTTTTGATGTGATGTTGAAATAGACATATATTCTTAATGTGATGTTGAAATAGAGATATATTTTTGATGTGATGTTGAAATAGACATATATTCCTGATGTGATGTTGAAATAGACATGTATTTTTGATGAGATGTTGAAATAGACATGAATGATCAAAATTTGATATGATGTTCTTTTATTTGACTTAATAGACATTGGCATAATGTCTCTCCCAAGAGGGGAAGGATTTCATAACTTGATTTTATTGAATATTTATTATAATATGGTAAATTGAATTATTAAAGAACTTTAATAGATATTAAATGGAGAATTTGGAATTATTTAAAAATTGAATGAAAGAAGTTGACTGATGTTGACTTTGCAAACTTTTGAAATTTTGTTTTATATGTTACCAAAAATTGAATGTTACTAATCAATTTGCAAGTGCAAGTGTGTGTGTTGTTGTAGGGTGGCAAGTTGAAGGACAAGATCACAGTTGAAGTATGATTGTTTAGCCAGATCAAACGGTAAGCCAATTGGAATCTGGGTACACACACCACAATGGCATGATGACTTGTGTTTGAACTAATTTTCATATATAAGAGAATGAAATTTTCCTGGTTTGAATTTTTTTTGTGCTTGAAAATGAATGGTTTGTAGATTAAATTGTCTATTTAAACTTTGTCATTTGAACGAAACGAAAGTGAGCATTGTAAAGAAAAATATTTTCTTAGTGTAGATATATATATATATATGTATAGATGCCTGAAATGAAAATTCAAGTTCCTTACTTTAAATGATAGTGTATGGAACCTATGAGTCATTCCAAAACAAGCAACTTGTATATGAATGAATATATAAACATATATATAGATATAGATATATACATTATTCAAATACATGGTAGATGTGAATGAAATCATTTAAATGCATATAGATATACAAATATATAAGTATATATATATTTCATATATATACATACATACATATACATATTCAAATTTATATTGAATTCAAATAAATAACTGATATATCATGAATCAAACTATGGAAATCAATGAAAGTTACAAGGAAATCTCATGATGGATGTGGTTTTCCAAATCATTAAGACAATGTTCAAAATTAGAGGCCGATAGCTATGGAAAGAAAAAAGCCATAATTATAGCACCCGATTGCATGCAAGAAAGTGTGGGTTACCATTTTTGAATGGGAGTGGTGAAAGAAAAGCAGGGATTAATTTGGAAAATTTCAGAAAAGCAACAAAAAGGTAGAGAAGAGAATGCAGTGGTAGGAAAAATCTGGGGAAACCTTTGTTTAAAAATCTCAATCATTGAGGTAATTTAATTTATTGAAATAATATCGATTTCACTATCTTTTATTTTCATGTTTAGCCAGTGTTTGTCACTGCATTTGATGAAAATTGATAGCATAGTAATATACAAAGTCTTTGTCTGTGTGTCTCGACTTGAGCCGAAGGTTATATTTTAGCAACCACCCTCTGGGGAATCGTGTGGCCTACGACTTGATTTTACTTAGTACTTAGAATGGAGTCATTCAGCTTGACTTCTATGCTAGATTGAGGCATCAAACCCTTAAGAAGTGATTGCATGTAAGTTTTCTCGATAATGTAAAGCTATATCATGGCTATTGGAAATCTTATTATGATCGAATGCATACCTTTAGGTGTTTGATTTTGTAGAGTTTCGCATGTTGAACCTATGAAAAATGGTATATCCTTTGTTTTACCTTTGATATGTATCGATTATGTCTTAATTTAATCATGTCGCCTTCCACTATCGACTAGGCCAATAATGGTAAGGGGAAAATTGTTCCTTACTAGCAAATGTGGAAATCGTATTTGTATAATGGGGATGCCCTCAACTAATAAACCAATGGAATGTATGAGTTGGGTTTCATTGTATCCTTGTAAGGATCAATCCTCATGATCAATAAGTTAAATTATTTGAATAAGAATTAGATTTGAGTCTGCATGATGTATAGAGTAGCATGCATTAAGGGATAATCTAGAATGCTCATAAGGGAAATTTTGAATATAACTTGAGATTAAGAAAGGAAGCACCCGACCATAGAAATGGGTCAAATCCAAAGTGACCTTGGTTTGTTTGTTACAACCTGAATAGACAAAAGTAATGTTTAAACCTAAAACTTCCTTGCATTCTTAACTGAAACATTTGCTCAAGAAATTCATTGACAAACATGTTGAACTTGGTTTCTTTATACTATTAAAAGTTGTTCATCATAATTCCAATGATGAAAGTGTTCAAGATCTGGATAATAGAAATTTTGTCCTTATGATTGAAACTGAGCTATTTTATTTGTTTATTATTATTTCATAATGGAAAATCCATTCTATATTAAATGGTGAACATTTACTTGTAAAGTGACCATTTAGCATGTAAACACCTTGAGATCAACAAACTGAGTAAATGACATTATTTGTCTTTAAATGTAATTTGTTTAGTATGGAACAATATTGTGTTGACGTAAACAAAGGTTAATATTTTTCAAACAACTCTTTTTTATTAAAAATTTATCATTATAGCTAGAAACAACCTTGCTCTATAAATTGCTTAGTATGAAAACGACTTGCTTTATAATTGTTTAGTAGGAAACATTATGTATTTTGTTCAAACAATGAATGCACCTATGTCAACGACTTTATTTATAACTCTTTAATAGGAAGCAATACTTATTTTGTTCAAACAATGAATGTACATATGTAAACAACTAGATTTACAACTGTTTAGTAGGAAACAATACTTTTTTTTCTTAAACAATGAATGTTATATGTAAACAACTTATTTTATAACTATTTAGTATGAAACAATATTTATTTTGTTCAAACACTGAATGTTCTTATCTAAACAACAATGTTAGAGAAACATAGTAGTGAGAATTCAATAACAATATGTGTGAAACTGTTAGCATAGACTTGTTCTATTTTCTTTATTTTGACAAAGAAATGTCAATTGAAATACTATTTTAAGATTGCAATATGAATTAATGATTATTTTAGAGTGTATGCACAAAATTTAACATTAGTGGGTACATATATGTTTATGCTCATAGACATCATCTATGTACATACACATACTTGTGACATACGTTCTTTTGTTTTTAGTACATTTTTAAAAGGAAAATGCTTAAGATGACAAGTAAAAAATAGGCATAAGAATGATATGACTGATTGTTGAAGTACTCTATGAATCATAAAACTGATTTCTCTTTAGAGTGTAAATTAGTATTATGTTTCTTCTTTGAATACAGTTGTGAAAGAATAGTTTGAATACTTGAACATAAAAGTGATACCTTAGTTGATTAGAGCACCTATGGGTAGTTGATGCTAGAGGGTAGATAGTTGCTATAGTAGAAAGTTACCTTTCGGGACGGGTTCCGAAATGGAGTACAAAGAGTATAGGTTTGCTTTACTAGAACCTATTGTTTGTTGTTGTTGCAACACACTTATTATGCTTGGCCAAACAATATAGTTAATTATGTATGTATGAATGAACTTTGTGATTTCACTCTCTGCCATTCCTAGCATATATCTTGCACTTTATTTTCTAACATATAGATAGAAATTTTATGTTGATGTTTGGGCATGCACCAAATTCCACCTTGCAAATTATTCTCTTGCTAAAAACTTTGTGCAGGGTCGGGCATTCTTCAAGTTAGAAGAATACTAAGGAAGCATAAGCTTCATGGTTGGGTGGTAAAGTGCTTCAACCATGTTCCCGTCCACTAGTGGAGGTGAGCGTCAAGGAGAACCTTAGTTGCTCACAAGAATATTATAGTCTAAGATGTAACTTGATGTAATTCATTCTTCTACTTGATGTAGTGTGTGCAATGTAATGACTTTGTGGCCTTAGGAGCTAAGTCAAACTTGATATTGTAATTTTTTTGAAGTGAATATAAGAATCTTTGACTCATTTTAAATGGACATGTGTAGCTTGGATTGGCTTTAGCCACTAGTTATGTCTTTTTAATTTGGAGCATATTCATGTGTCATTACAATAATATTAATTATGTAATAATTTTGAATAGGTTATTACATTTGTGAAGGTACTTAAATTTTTTAGATCCTATCTCGTAGGAGCTAAAATCATTGTTTATGTGGCACACATAGTTGTATGAGATATCCTTGTTCAAAAAGAGGAATCAAAAAAGGGTGTAGATGGATCACCAAAATCCAAGGATATGGCATGGAGGTGAAGACTACCAAGCTATTCAAAGTTCAAGGCCTTGCCAATTTAATGGTTGATACAAATTTGAATGCAACTGAAGTGCATCAAGTGAGTTCTAATCTAATGCTTCCTCCTTGTCATTTGAAGGATTGTACTTGATGTAAGGACATTATTTTCTATTTGAAGAAATTTTATTATTCTATCAACTAATTGATTAGTAGAAGAATAACATTGAAACTAGAAACTCAGAAGTATGCACTACTCCAAAATTAATTTTATGTACTACTCCAAAATTAATTTTAATATGGATTAATCTTGATAGTTTTCTCCTCAAAGGTTTGAATAAGGAGTAATCCATTAAATTTATGAAGGATTATGTGTTGGATATTTCATGCCAAGATATATAGTTCATAAAATTATAAGAGTAGAAGATTAGTGGCCCACATTATTCGAGGATGTGGCCAAGTTTGTCAAAAGGTGTGATGTTAGCACAATATTCTTAGGAAAAAATGAAGTTTTCAAGTGCACCCCCCCTTACATCTACAATAATTGAAGCTCAATTCCAACAATAGATATTTATTTTATTAGGAAGATTATTGAGAAATATAGAAAAAAATATATAAATGGACACTATTATCCATCGATTACTTCACCAAAAGGGTGTAGACAAACCCCACAACAAATGCTACATCTAAAGTAGTCATTTACTTCCTATTGAGTAACATCATCACAATATTTGGTGTGTCATCAAGGATAATTGTTGATAATGCAATGTATTTCAAGTCCCATGATCTCATTGATATGTATTCTCAATATGGGACAAATCTAACACATTCATCTCCACATCACCCACAAGGAATTGGACAAGATGAGTCTAGCAATAAGTGGATCATGAACATCATTAGGAAGACACTAGATTCAAACAAGTAAATATGGATGAAAAATTAAATTGTTTCTTGGGCAGATATAATAGCTTACATGAAGGCTATTGGTAGGAACCCCTTTGAAATGGTCTTTGAAAATGAAGCCAAGATGCCAATTAGCCTTGAATTTATTGGATAGATATCGTTCCAAAAATTGAAGGAGAGGAGAGTGATGCCATCTCCTTAAGAGTGCATGAAGTGACCAAATTAGAAGAATTAAGAAGGAGCAAACTATAAAAGGAACCGTTGTAACAAAAAAATATGAAGTACCTATTTGATAAGATGGTTATTTAGAGGGAATTTTAGGTTTTAAATCTTGTCCTCACGTGGAATTCCAAATCTGAGATAAAGGAAAGCATGGTAAATTTGAAGCCTTATGGGTTGGACCCTACTGAGTTGTTGAAAATGGTTGTCAAATCACTTTCTACTTTGAAGGTCTAGATGGAAAATTCATGGATTTTCCAATTCATAGTCAACATCTCAAATGCTACTTCTATTGAGGGTTTCTTGTCTAGTGTGGACCTATGCACATATGCTCTTCTTTCTTCCTTTGTTTTTTCTTGTATTGGAAATATTGTGTTATGTTGTGCAATCATGACCCCTATTTATCATGATGAAGTGTTATTGTTTTGTTCATTCTTGGTAACTCCCCTTTAGTTTTCATTCTAAAGATAGTTGGATTCTTATAATTCCTACAAGAGACACACATATCCAACTAGGTCCATTTTTACATGAGTTGTACGCTATTTTTATTTTGGCCTTATTTATCCCATTAATTATAATCAATCTTAGAAAGTTCTCTAATGGGTCTCCCTTGGTCAAAAGTTTGTATTAGTGTTGTTCTTCATTTTTTCTTATGTTTCTATCATATGTTGGAAGTTACAAAAAACTAAACAAAATTAAGTGTAAAGGTTTTATGTTCAAATTCCAAAGGACTATGTTATGTGTTAGAGTTTCAAAGTTTCCCATTTTAGCATAGATTTCCTCCAACCTTGACTTTGCCTTGATTTTCTATTGAGATTTTATAGTTTTCCTTCCTACCATCCCTTTCCCTTGACCTATAATTTCCGATACCTTTATCAGTGTTTCAAAATTTCTCTTACTTACATGTTTTCCTATAATTCCCTAACTATTCGATCCTTTATAATAAGCTAATTTTAGAACTATAGTTTCAACCATCCCTTTACTTGTGTACCTTCTCCTTAGTATTCTTTCCCTCAACTTCTAAAATTTTCTCTTAAATGTTTTATTAGAGTTGAAGATGAATGAATAATTTTAAAATAGTACATTGAGGTATAAAGTATTCCCAACTCCCAATCCCAAAAGTTTGATATTGTTCACCTTTTTGCGATCATGAGTTCACACCTATCCTTATTTGCATATCTTATGAGATTAATTCCTTGGTAGCCCTAATACTCAAATCTCAATAATTTACTTCACACATCATATTGGAGTTAGAGACACGTGGGCACACTTAATTGTTTTCTTTGAGCTTAAAGTATGTCATGCTCTTGATCCCCCATCCCCAATAATTTGTATGATTCATGAGGTATTTTTGAATCCCCTAGCTCTAAAACTCCTATATTTTGCACTATTCATCCCACCCACCTCCCTACATGACCCAATATGTCATTAATGACTCAATAAGGTCCTACAACTACCCAATTAGATTCTCACCCAAAAATCATTATTTATTTTAGGGACATAAATTCAAAGACATTTTTAATGATGAAAGATGAAGACATCCATATGGCCATTATCATGGTGGTTGGATCCTAGCCCTTGATTGTTCTCTCACCATCTCTAATTTTCCATTTCAATATAATATGTTAGATTCTCCTTGCCTTGTACACCATAACCTAGCAACACCCTTAATGTGTAGTATGGTTGTGATAAAAAGAAGATTTCCTCATGCTCCACGATACCTTTACACATCCTAGAAAGAGGCATTTTTTTGCATAAGGGAATTAAGGATGATGATGTTAAAGGCATGGGGAAATTCTACAATGGTAGGAAACTTTGTTACTCTTCTCATTTTTTTGCATGAATGTGCTGAAGGATATATATTTTTATATTTTCATTACTCAAAGGATGGAATAATAGATTGTAGGGAGAGAATAAGGAGAAGAAACTTCTAGGATACTAGGGGTTGTCTTTAGTGAAAGGTTTCAAGAAATTTTTGCATTGTAATGATATGACTTCATCCCAATTGTGTATGATATGAATTCATACCAACTGTGTATTGAAACATTGTAATCCCTAAAGAATGAGTTGAATGTGTAGATTCACTATTATCTAAATGTATCCATTGGTAATGTGCATATTTTTAGGTGTTGTTTCTGATTAGTTGGCCAACCAAATGACTATAAAATTCTCACAAAGCTTTTGCAAGGTATATTTTTAGAGTAACATAGGAAGTGCATGGGATTTTTTATAGATTACTAAGTTAGATTATTTTAATGTTTTGTAATTTTATCCATTTTCTCATTATATGTATAGATCTAGCTTATGCATAAGGTTTGAAGGTGTAGTCTTTATTGGTTTCTTGATTAAGGTATTGTAGGTAGTGTAGTTAGGGTAAAAATTTAGGGAAAATGCAAAAAAGATTATAATGAAACCCTAAAAATGCACAATGAAGGACAAGATAACATGAAAATCAAAATAATAAATTCAAATGCAAACCGATCTCCATGCTAAACTTGATTGATCTCCATTGCCCTTCTCAACCTCGCATGCGAATGCAAGATTTTGAAGGATTGCTGATAGAGGAATGTTGGTTGCTCACTGTTGCAACAACATAACGTTAAGATGTAGATGATAGATGATAAATAGATAGAAGAAATATGATGGATGAAAGATTGTAGAGACAATTCGACAAAGTAAGAGTACTTGAAAGCTAATCCATCAAATGGCTTGGTTGTGGGTTAATTTATAGGTGAAGATGGGAGGATGAAGGGATATAACTTTCCTTTTTATAAGCGGTAGTGGAATTAGAAAGTTGATCGTGCAACTTGGGAGAAGAAATGGAAGGTAGATCAAGTTAACTAAAGAGGAGAATGAAAAGGGGATCGAGTTAACTTACAAGATGATTTGGAAAGTGATGAAGTCATCTTGAGAGATGATTTAGAAAGTGAATCAAGTCATTTAGGGAAATAAATTATAATAGATGTGAGAGGATAAGGATTAATTTAAATAAATATTTAATTTATTTAAATTATTTGGGGAATGTGGATTAATTAATTAAATATAATTTATTTAATTAATTGATTTAATTAATTAATTGGCTAGAGATTAAATAATAGGGATGATGGAAGGAGTTATGTGAGGTTTAGAATAAAATGTGTTGTAAGATGTCAAAAACGATGTAAAAAGTGAATGTCACAAGATTTGGTCAATTTTAGGTGACTAAAGGTAGATTTTGATCATTGCACCCTTTGCATTTGAGACTTAATGACTACATGGCCCAACTAAATATAGGTACTTGTTTATCTTTTCTCAACCTCACATCACACTAACACGTAACACCATTTAATTTGAACTTCATTTTAGCATGCGTTGTCGTTAGTCAAGTTGTCATTGCCATGTTTGGATGTGCATAACAACATTAGGGACGATCATAAATAACATCCTTCGACACTTCATGTGGTAGTTCATTTGCTTTATAAAGATGTAGAACCATGTATTATCAAACCAACATACAAATACATAGCGACAACCTGAATAGGGGTATACTATGTGTTGGGTATGATTTGTGGCAAGGTATATGTTCATCACTTGCAATTATCTCTAAAAGTAGCACCTTAAGGAAGCACCTTTTGGTCTAGCACAACCAAATGTTGAAAAAAATCTTACCCACCTTAATAAATTGGTTCATAGTTAAGTTTGACATCCCTGACGACGTTCAAGATGAAATCTAACTTTAGGGATTTGAGACCTACAACTCTATGCACCAACACAACTTACACTTTCTTAATAAACAAAATCCCTATTTGTAAAATCAGAAAATTATGTAATAAATCCACTACAATAAATTACATTTCCCATAACACTTAAAAAAGATAGACAACAAAAAAAAAAAAATCTTAAAAATATTAAAAGTAATAGAAACTGTGAGCTATTTAAAAGTTAATTAATAAAAATAAATAGTAAAATTTAGAAAATAAAATATATTTAAATTAAAATTAATATAGACACGAAAGTCGATGTAAACTATGAAAAACAAACGTATAAAATTGTTGCATTTTATATTGAATTTACTAATTTCCCCATTAAACTATGAAAACAAACGTATAAAATTGTTGTATAATATTTTGAATTTTTTTCTTTCTATATTTGAACCTGCCTTGAAAAACTCCGTCAGACGAGCGTCGTGCTTCTTATCTTGTAACGCGATTCTGAAAAACTGAAAATTTGTTCAATAAAATGGGAAATCGGGGTTGACATCTGGAGATTTTTGCATCGAGTTGGCACAAATCTCCACGAGTCCCAACCCAAGTAGAACTACATTCAAATTTTATCATTTCATGTACTGGTAGGTAAAGAAGTTGAACTATTTGCATGCAGACGTTTCCAAAAATTGGATTAGGCGAAAGCCCAACACAGAAGAAACATACCGAGAGTATCCGTTACACTACAGGATAGATGGGTTCAGCAGAGGAGGCAATACAAGATTATGAATCAGCTCTTTCGTTAATGGATGAGCTGCAGGAGGAACAGTCAGTACCTCAGCTCTTTAAGGCAGTTCGACATGTATTCTCTTTAAATGCTTTCGTTAATCTCATCGATCACAAGGATTTTCATTACCTCTCCATCTGGAAAAAGTAACTTTTTTCTCCATCTTCATAATTCCTTTTTTAGCTTTTAAACGGTTTTGGAAAATCTATTGGAAGTGGAAATCACAGCGTTACATCCACTGTTCAAATGATGATTTTTTTTTTTAACTGCTTTCTATAGAAGCTTGAATACACATTTTCATTTGCTGAATCGGGTCGCCAGGGATAAGTATCACGCTGTTGTATTATTTTAATAGTGAAAACCCATTTTCATAGATTGAAATGGATCATTAGGGATCAGTACAATGTTGTTTTTATACTGTGAATTCGAATTGCATCTTGGTGAACAGCAATTGAGTGAATACTCATTTTTGTTAGGGATCAGTAAATTGTTGTTTTGTTGTTCTGATTGAATCTAAATCGTCCCTACTACAGTTACTTGAGTCACTTTGGTAAACGCCAATAGAGTGATACTCCTTTCCAGTCATTCAATTTGGTCATCAGGATCAGTACACTGCCGTAGTGCTATGGTTTTCAGAGGTTTTTAATCTTTGTCTTTTCTTTTGATCCAGAGGAATACAAGTTTTATGGTAGTGAAGCTATTCCTGCAGAGTATTGGATTTTAGTTTTTTCGATCAAGTGTCAGATTGCATGTCCTGCAGAGATGTTTGAATTCATCGGTATGGGAAATGGGGAAAAACAACTTGAAAATGAAATCAGCATGATACAATATTTTTGGAACTATCGTATTTCAAATATGACAGAAAAAATGAGAGTGATTTGTGGTTCTGTTTTCAAAGAAGTAACCGTTCGTATGATAATTTCATACATAGTTTGTCTCAAAATTATCTTAGTAGAAAATTTTCAAATACAATATGAAAACACAGTATGCTTTTAGATGGTACACGAATGGATGCATAGATAAAATGATAGTTGAATAGATTAATGGAGAGAGAGATAAACAGTGTAAAATCATGTAAGACATGGCATAAATATTTGGAGTGATACAAGATAACTTATTTATATCACACTATGTTTTGACTTGAATGATTATTCATTGCCTACTTCCCTTTTTTTGAGCTTATGTTATTCTCAATCTCGTAGGGTGGACCTTATGGCTTTGCTTGATGCATAAATGGATAGAGGATCCAACAAAAGAAAGTCTATTAGTGCAGCCTAAACATAAAAAGCCAAAATACCAACAAGAGTACACAAGAGAAACAAAATAGAAGAGTTACAAGATGACAAAAATCAGCTATTTCACAAATGCTCTGACATGACAGTCATTAAAAATTTCCACCACGAGTATACATGCTCGAATACATGTCTGCAGGCTATGTACCAATTACAACGATTGAAAGCCTAAGATATTCTACTCAAACCTATCTCTGTCTTTCTCTGCCCCTTCTCCAAGGAATGTGTCCTCTTATTTACATTGATTTGTCAATTGAAATGATAATGCCAACCAAAGGTTGTGACCCTTCTTCTACAACTCTTCTTGGGACTAGCTTGAAATATGATAATAATCACATTATTCAAATTTTGGTGCAAAAGCTCAAAATTGGCCCCTTTAGGCATAACAGAGTACCACAACCTTTTGCAATAGAACATATCATCAAGATATCATGTCGGAATGTGTGTTAGTCTTCAATAATTGCATTATCCAAATCTAGGAGCAAGATGTCCAATGGTGGTAACTTGTGGTGAAGCATTGAAGATTATCAACTACTAAATAGTGATGTCAACTAGAGCAGGTTTGGTGGTAAGCATGTTCTTTTGCTGCAAGACTAGTATGGATGTAGAACTCCAAAACGCTTCAAGACAAAAAACAAAATAAAAAAGAAAGTATTTTGGGTGATGTGTGGTTGCCTGACCTCTGAGATGCTTCTACATTCGACATCCTAGGTAACATAATTTTAGCATAGTGCTCAAAATTAAAGAAGTGAAGGAGGGTAGTGAGGCCATCCCAACTTTCCCACTTCATCTTCTAAGATCCATTTGTTATCCTTTGATCCCCTTCTCTTCCACTAGACTAGATTCTCCTTGTTTCCTTCTTCCTAGTTCTTCTAGTTATTCTACCATTCAGAATTTGTTCTATCTCATCTTTTTGGCTTCTCAAGCACATGCTGCTTCCACTGGTTCTCGTGGTGATGGTATGTTCTTCCCTACATTTCAACTTCACGATCCTCAAATAGATCAATCACACTGAAAACTGGTGAAATATCCAATCCCTTTAGTAGCTCGATCTCATAAGCATTCTTATAAATTTTGTGCAACACTTTGCAAGGTCCAATCTTCTTTGGCTTCAATTTATTATATGTTCCCCTGAGGAATCTCCTCTTCCTCAAATGGGCCATGACTAACACATCCTCTGAATAAGTATTTTTCCTTCTATGCTTACCCACACTAGCCTTATACTTTCCACAAATTTTCTCCAACTATCTCTTCACTTCTGCATGCAACTCTTCCATGTCTTGTATGAATTTTTTTTCATCTATGCTAATGCACTGGCCATCAGGGGCCTTCACCAAGTTTGTGATACTTTGGGAGTTGTCTCATAAGAAATTTGAAAATGGGTCTTGCCTATAGACCATCACTAAGTGTTGATAATTGGGGAAATAACACAATGAGAACTTAAAAAAATAGTGATCAAATCAGATTAAATTACATGTGATAAATCATGAAATGCAATATAGAGAAACCGATGACACCAAATTTTTGTGGAGAAACCCTTTCACAAAAAACTCCACCACCAAAAAGAGCACCAAAATGTATTAATTTCAACAAAAAGGAGTACATTAATAAAACCAACTATCTCTTGAGTTTCGTAACATTCCAACAACATAACCTTACTCAAATTTGCAAAAAGACCATAATCCTTGTATCTCATGTCTTTAATATATAGAGAATTGAGAATTAGAAATCACCAAGTAGTATCCAAAACCAAGAGTCAAAACCATGGGCTCAAAACTAGGTGTCATCCTCCACTAACAAAAACCCAATGCCCCATGATGCATTGATTCAAGCACTCAAGATAGAAAGTAACCACCATGGGCATCTTTGACCCCATTGCTTCGATAGGTGAGAAATAACTCCCTACTACCCCATAAAGGCACTAATTACATATGCGTGCAAACCAATAATGATAGCTCTCCAACTTCGTCAAATGTAAACCCCCATGCACATCATGAGAGAGAAGCTCAATCACACCTATGAATATCATTAAGGAAGATGCTCTGTGATTCCCATTGTTGACCTTTCAACTATATCCACCCATTTAATGCTCACTTGCAACAATATTTCAAGTTCCTAGGAAAATAATAAGAAACAAATGATAACCCCACCCTCACACAGGCATCGAAGTACTCATTCTATGAAATTTGGAGAACACATATTATTTACCATCTTCATGAGTTTTTACGATAATCAAGACATAAGATTTACAAGGTGAATTTCACACCTAATCCTAACATTGAATTGTTGAATGCAAATTCAACTTACACCAACATAGAATCCCATTGTGTTGGTCTGTCGCCTACCAAACTTTTTAGAAGGTTTCCTAGACATATGATAACAACCTTTGTTTGATCATATATTTGTAGATGGTATGCAAAATTGTAGTTTAATTGTGTGTCCAGCCTCTTCTATGATGTGCGCCAAGAGTAGCTCAAGAACTTGGTATCCTTGTTTGAGGTGATACTTTGTGGCAACCCATGTAACCTTTCTACTTCTTTGAAGAAAAAATCTGTAATCTTGGAAGCATCATTCAACTTTTGTCAATGATTGAAATAAGCCATTTTGGAAAACCTATCAACAACTACAAACATTACCCTTCTGTTTTTGTGATAGTTTAAAGACAAAGTTCACGGGAAGTTCCTCCCAACGTTTCTTTGGAATTGGCAATGGCTTGTACAATCTTGTATTTTGGGCAACACTTTTGGAAATATGCGAAACTCTACATCTCTAAACAAGTCTTTTGACATCTTTGTGCAAACATGGTAAAAAATATTGCTCCTCCAACATGGCCAATGTCTTATCTATACCAAAATGTCCTCCCAATCCTTTATTGTGTAGTTTTGCATTTAGATTCTCTCACATGAAACTCTATGGTATACACAACTATCTTCTCCTGAACAAATATCCTTCTTGTGCAAAGTAATCCTCAAAAGAACCCTTCCCTTCAATCTAGGGATCCATGCAACTCTTCTATGGATCTACAATATCTAGGTTTACTATGTATAGATCCTTCATCATCTCCATCCCTATGACTTCCATTGTCATGGTAGTCAACAATGTTTGCTTTCTTCTCAAGGCATCCGACACCTTATTGGTCACACCAATTGTGTGCTTGAGAACAAAAGACAACCTCTGCAAATATTTTGCCCATTTCATGTGCATTTGATTTAGCTTCGTTTGGTTGTTCATATGCTTGGTGATTAATATATAGAACAAACTCATTTGGCAACGAGTAATACTTCCATTGGCATAAAACTATTGATCACATATTGAGTACTTTCGTTTGGCATCATTCAATTTATTGAAATATGAGATGGATTTACCTTCTTGGCCCAAAACAACACCTATAACCTAATTGCGAGCATCGTAACCAACATGAAAAACCTTCTCAAAGTTTGGAAGTGCTATTGATAGTGCCTTCCTCACCTTCTTCGTCAATAGATCAAAGGTCTTTCCCACAACAAATGTCTTGTCAAATCCACTCTTTCACATGCAATGTGTTAGTGGCACACATATCCCACTAAAAATTCTAATGAACTTTCGGTAAATACTTGCCAAATGATGGAAACTCTTGACCTCTATTAGATTCTGTATTATTGGCCAATCAAAAATTGCTTGACCCTTTTTTAGATCCATCGTCAATCTATCTTGAGATATCACAAATCCCAAGTGAACTAATTCTTCTTGCATAAAACTGCACTTCTTTAGGTTTATACAAAGCTTCTTTTTGAATTGCACTAAAACTTGTTGCAAGTGTTCAAGATGCTCTTCTCTAGTCTTGATAAACACCAAAATATCATACAAATAGATAACAATAAACTTATCTAAGGTTTCAAAACTTCATTCATTGGTCTCATAAATGTACTTGGCACATTGGTCAATCCTAAGGGCATGCCCTACCATTCATATAGTCCATTTGTTTTGAAAGGTATCTTTCATTCATCTCCTTCGGAGATTTTGATTTGATGATAACCTCTTTTGAGATCAATCTTGGAAAAGTAGCATGCTCCACTCAGATAGTACATTAGGTCATCCATGCATGGATGTGGAAACCTATACTTGATGGTAATCTTGTTGATAGCACCCGAGTTTGCACATCATTCTCCTCACTTCTTTAGCATAAGTACAATGGATACCTTGCAAGGGCTCATACTTTCTCAAACCGAACTTCTCTTCATAAGTTCTTCCACTTATTGGTTCAATTCAATGCTCATGTTAGGGCTCATCCTATGTGGTGCCATATTAGGAAATTTTGACCCCAAAATCAAATCTATGTAGTGTGCAATATTGTGCATTGGTGGCAAATGATGCAAGAGCATTTGGGGCTTTGGCAATCCTACATGCTTAAAAACATCATTTGGTCAATTTTGTTTTCTTTTTCTAATTTTTGTGTGTTGCAGCTTTGCAGGTCATGTTCTTGTTTGTGGACCCACACCGTCTGTTGGAAATGTAAGCATAAATTTATTTAAAACCACATTATTTTGCTGAGGCCCAATAGTTTCCTCCTATTGATGGTTATGATTTCCTATTTTTGGCTAATGGCTCTCCTCTTTTCACTCTTGTTTGTCACAAAAAAGAGTCCCACAAATAAGTCCATTTTAGATGTGATGCGGCTTCTTCGTATCTATTTTTGTCTCCTAGGGCGTTGAAAGTTACAAAACTTATTTGGCAGCAATCTTGACTATTCCCTTACCCCTACATTAAATCTTATTCATGATTGTTGTTGGCTGTTTCTTCATTGCTGGCCGTTTTTGGTGGGCTCAAAGAACTAAACCAAAAGGGAACAAATGTTCTATATTTAACAACCAGCGATTATTACAACTTAGGGATGAATATGGTGGCAATAATAATTTTTTTGGTGTCTAGCAGCATTCATGTTTACCATTATTTACTATGAAATTTCCCTCTTGGATGATGTTTCCTCTATTTGGGGTGGCTTAACCTTAGATGTCTTTTATTGTGTTTGAGGGCAGATAAGGGGGATGCAAGGTATTAAAAAAGGATCAAGTTCAAGAAAAAGGACAATAGGCTGGGCCAAGTGCCTTGGAAGATGTGCATGCTTGTTTGCTAGGTTGAGTGCCTTGGATGACATCAGGTGGAAATGCTGTAGGAAATTGCTTGTTGTTTCTGTATATTTATTGTCAATGATATTTGCATTCTTTTGGGATGTGAAAGAATAACTTCTTGATATGGAACTATTCATATTGTGAATGATATATAGAAGGTGGTTTGACTGCTGAATTGAGAATTAGTATAAAATTTATAACATTATTGGAGGGATACTTTCACCATATGTGTATGTATGAAGATTGATATCATGGTCCCTATTACCAAATAATCTACTTGTAAGGAGACATGTAATTTGAATTTTGAATAATGTGGGAAATTTGTATTGCTTCCATAAAGTGTCTATGAAATGACTTTTAGTTCTTGTTGGATTTGTGAATTGTTGTGAGTGGTTTAAGTGTGGGGCTGTGAGAATTAGGTGACATTTATTGGACACTTGATTCTCGTCTACATCATTTGGTATTAGAGTAGGTTAATCTTTGGGAAATGTGTTAAGGAGATAGAGTTGTGTGAGAGGAAATGATGATGAGAATTGCATAAAAGTATGTTGGCTATCCTCTAACAAGGGTTATGTTGTTTAGAAGATGTACTTATGTCCACCTTTGTGTAGAAGTGGGTAGAGGGGTTTTTGAGAGTGTGCATCTTCTTGTGACATTGTTGGGTAGAGAATAGTTGTGGTTGTGAATTTATAACAAGTTTAAGTCTTGTAACTGTAGATAATTGTATGTGAAGATGTCTTTGAAAAAGGAGACAATGATGGTCTTGAAGAGGCCAATAATTTACTTGCAGCTGATATTTTAGTGAAAGTTCATTGTTATTTTGGTTCTTTTTGATATATATATTTTAATTTGTTCTATCAAAAATCTTAATTGTAAATTGGACAGTTTACTCTTGGTACTTCCATTTTATATTGTTGAAGATCCTGGATGGTTCACCACTAGACCCATTACATTTCTTTATCTGCCAATTTGGTGTTGATTTGATAGCCCATTTGGCATTGATCAGATCTGCATGCATCAACCATTTTGTCTTGGTCAGATTCTACTTGTAATTTGTTAGCAGTTCTTGCATCTATTCATTGATTGTAAATTGGTCAATTAGCTGCCAATATATTATTTGTAATTTTTCTCTATCCTCATTCTACCTTGATATTCTTATCTTGCCCACCTTAGAGTCTTGGTGATAAGAAAGAGTTAGAATTTGAGTGATTGCGTAAAATTATATGAATTTGAGCTAATGCTCTATGTGGGTTATTGCACAAGCAAATTTTAGACCTAAACACTCAACAATTGATCATTGTGTCACACTCAAACACCTAGTTGGAAAGGTTTGGGATAAACAATAGGATGCTTATTATTGCTTTGTCAACTTTGAGAAAACATTTGACATAGTGCCAAGGAGAAAATCATGGAGCAAAATGGAGGAATTAGGAGTCCTAGCACATTACAGGGTAGTAGTTCATAAATTATATGAGAAAGTCAAGGCTTAAATCAAAATGCATGTAGGGATCTCCAAAGGTTTCAAAAGTGATATAGGGGTCAAAGAAGGATGCCCTTTATCCTTGACTCTATTTAGATCATAGTTGTAAAACTTTCCAAGTACTTGCAAAACTCGCGAGTACTCACGAGCTAGATTGCTAGTGAGTACTCGTGACGTTTTTTCCTTATAAGGCTCTTGGGTTAATGCAAAAAATTGTGCTTTTGGTGTTAATAACTCATCTAAATCCATATAAAAAACTTTTTCTTGCTTGTAGTTAAAAAAGGCGATTTTCACTTCATTTTCATATGAGATTGGTGACTTAGGGCATGCGGTGACAGAATGATTGGCGATTAAGGTTTGTGTGGTTTCAAAGGCCTTAATTTGGGCTTGGTGGTGGGGCCTTTGCTCCTCGATCCCATTGGGGTTGTTGCCCCTAAATCCCCACAAGGGGTGCTACCCCTTGATCTTGCTAGGGGTGTTGCCCCTAGACCCCCATTAGAGGCACTACCCCTCAACCCCATCAGGTTCTATGCTCCCAAATCCTCATTAGTTATTAGGATCTCTTGTAAGATAATGTGATGAGCCCTGCTGGCTCTCAGCTCAAAACCCTCTTTTCTTAAGTCTTTTAAAGTGTTTTTAAAGTTTTTTAGAGAAATCTTAATAGACAGAAGAGAAGGGGCGCAGCATATTTTTGCTCATAAAAGACAAATTTAAACTTATTCCTTCAAAATGAAAGTACAGAATGTATTATTTAACACCAACAGATAGTTTAAGAATGATAAACATACCAAAAGGGCTCCAGATTATTTAAATAAGAAACTGGCCAGATCTACAGCTGAAAAAGGTGAAAACAAGCCTGAATGCACGCCATGACTCCAGGAAAGGTTTCTCCTGATCAGAAACTGGTCACAAAGCTTTGAAAGGACAAGCCGCCAATGATAGATGTCAAAGCCCTCTCAAACAGAAGGCGTTTTCATTAATTACTTCACACGCCTTTTTAAGGCACAAACCCCAATGCTGGCCGTACGGCTATGGAAAACAATGCAAGAAGACTCCGTGGAAACCTCTGCCTCTGATGAAGGAAGCGCCACCAAGGAACCCTCAATTATTATACTGAAGAACAAACAACTGCATAAATAAATCCTCTGTCTGCAACTGTAGAACTTCTGTGTGAAGCCCTCAACTGTACTGATTCAGCTGATCTTTCACAGCCTCAAGAGTACTCAACACTGAAGAGTTTTCCGTTCTCCAATGGACAAAATGATCAAACCCTGGTCACAGGATATTGCTCAGAAGGAAAAATGCACAAGGCAAATCGAAATAGTCAAGAAGTGAGTTTCTATTGCCAGGAAATGCCTTTATACCAAATGGCACGCATTTCAAGAAATGTACGGCCTTTCTCATCATTAAAATATTTTAATATTTTAATATAATCCTTTTCAATAGTTTGAGCGCACTTTTCAATATTTTAAGATATTAAAATATTAAAGTCTCCTTTTTTGACATTTAAGTGATATAAAATATAATTAAAGTCAATGTGACTTTAATTAAAAAGGCGTTTAAGTTAATAAATTAACTTAATCACTTAAAGTCCCGTAATATGCTCAAAACTCAGGATAATCTCGTGCCGTCAGAAGCTGTGAACTCCTGGAATGCAAACGCTCGCTGTGATCCAAGCACTGTCCACTGAAAACACGAACAATCAAACTCTCCAAAAAGCAACACTGACCCTCTATCCAAACTGGCTAGCCCACAAGGGTCCAATAAAGGGCTAACACACTGTTCCCGAGAACTGTCTAGCGAGGGGACATCACAGATAATGAAACTTTATTACAATGAGAGGGTGACAAGGAATTGGAATATAACTCTTTAGTGTGCTAACTTAGATATTATTATTGCACAACTTGCCAAAAATCTCTTTAGATAAGGCAACTTCTACATATGACATGGCTAGTGGAAGTGGCATTGTAACTCATTTAGAGGTAGAACTCATTTTTTGGTCTATGATATGTATTAAAATCGTATTTTGATTTATATATGATGGAAAACAGTAATATGCTCTACAATTTTAGTAATATGTGTTTTTGAAGAATATTTTAAAAAGTTTATATATTTTAAAATGTTTGATAAAATTGTCGAGTTTTTCCTTGAGTTTCTTCCAAGTCTTGAATTTTTAATTTTTTTGGGCTTGTTGAGTTATTTCTGAGTCCAAGTTTTAAAACTAAGGTTTGGACAATACATTAAGAAGTTGGAAGATAACAAATTTGGAGTAGAAAGGGTCCACTTAGCCAAGTATGTGGTGAAACTCTTGCTTTATGTTGATGACCTAATTCAAATGGCAAAGACAACCAATGATTTAAGAGATCATCTATGGACACTAGAGCTCTTTTGTAAAGAAGTAGGGATGTAGGTGAATATTGACGAAACCAAAATTGTGATTTTCTAATTGAAAAAGGAAGAATAAACATTTCGACTTTCAATTTGAAGGAGAGACTCTTGAAGTGGTGTTATAATACAAGTATCTTGGCCTTGATTTTCATAGAAAACTCAATTGGGACACATGTAGGATGAAAATAATACACAGAGGTTGAGCTCTTTATGCACTTCGAAACATATGCAAGAATATGAAATTATGGGATTGCAAGACCATCAAGGTCCTATTTTTATTCCTTATCACATTAGTGGTGTTGTATGGCTATGAAGTATGGGCTAGTGGAGTGTTAAGTTTGAAATTTGAGGCAAATAGAAAGAATTCAATAAGTGTTCAATCACAAGTAATTTCACAATTAAGGCTTCAATCCCCTATAAAATTATCCTTATAGAGATAGGTACTTGTCCTTTTAAAGGCAACCACTATGACTAGGTTATTATGTTACTTGAAAAAAATAGAAAACATTAAGATTGATAGGTGGCCTAGGTCTACAAGAGGTGAAGAGTTGCATAGAAAGAATACAGATTGTTGGCATTTCAATTCGCACCTTTGGATTGCGTATTGGAAACAGACAACTATGCACAGATAATCCACTCTTCAAATTAGGAGGGGAAGCTCCCTCTTTTGCTGTTATTGTGTAAAAAGTAAAGTAAACTACGTTCCTATCTTTTTTACTCAGCTGTAGAGCACAAGGTCATAAAACACAATGTATTGTAGCTAAGGTTTTCTTTCGTTTCCGCAGATCTTAACTACAACTAGGCTAAAGCTATGACTATCCTATCTCCTCAAGAAATTCAGAGCGAGAGGGTCTAGGAGCAATTGGGAATGTTTTGATCACTTAGACGAACTTGTCTCTCAGAGTGCTAATCTGAAATAAAGTTAATACAAGTAATCATCAAACGATAAACAATATGGCAGGATTCCCAAGGAGGTGAGGGCGCACTGTCCGAGGTGTAGGCTGAAATAGAGCTTATTGGAAACAACATTAAACGACAATCTTAATCCCTAAATTCCCATGGAGGTGAGGGCGCACTGTCCGAGGTGTAGATCGAAAGAAAGATCATTAGAACAACAAAGTATGAAAGATTTTGAGAATTTTAGATCAAAGGCTAAAGGCTCTCCTGATTTATTATCTCAGCTTCAATCAAAGATTACAGTTTGGGAAAACAAATTGCATGAAAGAGAACAATCACACAACATGCGATCAACCAAATACACTTGACAAATATTGAACACAAGTGTCTGAATAACAAGAATGCGAGCAATCCACCCAGCGTTTAGCTATAACAAATATGATTCAAGAACATATACTAAGTGAACAAAACACAGGCTATCCGGTATCTACATTTTGCTACCGTGAAGTAAAGTTAAAAATAATGAGCAAAGGTTGCTCTTATTTATAGAAGCTCAAAGGAGTAGGCAACCCTAAAGTCTCCTTGAGTTAACATTGAGTTCTTGCCAATTAGCAAGACTTATTCTTATGTCTAAAAGTAGGTAACCTAACAGTTAACTGGAAAGTCAACTTCAGTTAACTGATTCTAAACTAAAAGAGAACTCCAATATACAAAAGTGTCTCCAAAAATAGACATGCACAATTGGTGGGACAATGAGTTAACTTGGAAAGAGGCATCAAGTTAACTATTGTGTCTAATGTCATCTTTGGAAAGGTAGGACGTCCTAACTGTAATGTCCCTAGCAAAATCTGACCTTGTTTTTCAACTTTTAGGCCTTGGACATTTAGTCAAACACTTGGTAACTAATCTTCTCAACGGCTGTATCTTGTTTGTTTTGCCTTTTGAATGATATAAAGTCTGCAAGAACTGAAAATGAAACTACTATTTGACTGAAAAGGATTATGAATGCAATGCTTATGATCTTTTTGTCTTTTCCAAATGATAGAGATGACTCAAAATGCCTATAATTGACTCCTACAGCACCTAGACAATTTGACAAACACTTGCATACTAATTTAGGACTGATATTTTGCATCTACAGCTAATAGTCATTATTACAAAAACTTTGCATGCAAAATCAGACTTCAACTCAAACTGAAACTATGCAAGTATAAGCTGCAGCAGTTTGGCATTAATGCAAACAGTTGGTATGCAATTGACTAATGCAAATAAGTGCTTCCAGCATTAAGACATTTGGACAAATACTTTGTATGCAGTTCACTCAACTTCATGTATTGCTGATATGGAATAATTCCAAACTGGTTACAATGCTTGACTCCAGAGAGATGCGGACTAAAGACTCTTTGTTATGCAACTCGACTTCATGTAGATATATGCAATGATTACAAATAAATATCACTGTTAATGACAGCGATTCCTCATACAATGCAAACCTAACATAAATATAGAACCTGATGTAGTGATGGCAGCCTTCACAAATATAATCGATCCTCCAAGAAGAAGATATCTATGCCCTTCCAGCTGCTGTGATTAGCCTCAAATGTGTCCAGTGAACCTCCCAAAGACCTTGACTGATTTTTAATGGCCTTCAAGGACAAAATTGCACCTCCTTTCAAGTGCGCCCAGCCAAGCATGTGCTTACGATTTCACCAACAAATAGATATGGAAGTCGTACCAGAAACTAGATGAAATTCTTCCTCCTTCAACACCAAAATCGTCCTTGCTCAAGGACTGAGATAACTCCACAAAATCTGAGAATGAAGTGCTCCAATCGAATCTTTGCAATTGCAAGAATAGTCTATTCCAATATCTCTAAAACTGTTCTCTTCAATTCTGCTTATTATCTTCAAATCGATTCTTTCCCAAAATTGGCCAAAGGCCACTAATTTTTCCCAATTGAGAAGTCTGAAGCAACTACTCCACAATTCCAAACTAGGGTTGATATTTCACAACCGAAATTGGAAATAACCAGCTAGGTTTGGTCTTTCACAAACGAAGACTGGAGATCAACATGCTAAGCATTCAGGTTTAGCAATGTAGTAGAAATGGTGTATTCAACTCAAGATGCCCAAATGCATAGCCCAAGCCTCTTCTTATACTTTTCATACCTCATCACCAAGAAGCTTCTAGAGAATAATATTATTTTATTCCATTAAGTGACTTTATGATATATTTTATTTAGTCACTTTATTAAACTAATTAAATATAAAGTCATTCTTTAGATATTAATTTATTGGAATAACTTTATAAATAATTAATTTAATATCTCCACTTTAATTTAATTAAAACAATCAATTAGTCATCCTTATGAAATATCAATATTTGGACAACTTAATTAATTAAATCATGATACGTCCAATTCGGGGACATGACACTAACTGACAGTTCACTGCTCGTGATCTTGAGCAACCATCTCCCTCAAGAAATAGTTAACTGCCTCATCATTCGGAGATCATCACATGCCTCAACTGTCAATTTACTGCTGGTCAACAACTTGAGCAATCTTGGAAATATCTGCATACTTCAATTGGCAGTTCACTGATTGGTAACTTTGACAGCTCTATACCTAGAGTGATGACCTCTATTCCTTTTGTCATGTCCCCAATTTGGAGCAATAAGGAGAAATCATTAAATTAATTATTTGTAAGGTTTTCCAGCGAATGGTTTGGTTTTCCAACATTTGGTTTTCAAATAATTAAAATTGTGGCCTTACATTTAATTTTTAATAAAGTGACTTGGAATAAAATAATATCAAAAAGTCACTTAATGAAATAACATAATATTTTATTCTAAAAGTCTCTTGGAGTCCTGGAAGGGGATTTTGTCTTTGCATTGGGGCATCCTGGTTATTGACATCTTTTCTACTACATTGGTGAGCTTGAATGCTTAGCAATTTGCCTGAGGGTTTGAAGACTCTAAGAAGAAATCGATTCAAGAAGAATATTTCCAGATTTTTGTTGCAGAATTTCAGTCTTGGAGGAAGGACGATTTTGCTTGAAGGAGGCAACTTGTTGGAGGTTCGATTTTAATCATTGCTTGCCTGCAAAATTCTGAGATAAGCATAAAAAAATCTGAGATAAATATAGGAAGGTCGTGGGGCATCTTGAAGTCATGACGCAACATCTAGGAGGTTGAAGACAACTATTTCAAGGAGAATCAAATAGATTTATGCTGGCAGCGATACTATCCCAGGTTCCTCATTTTGATGTTGTATTGCATTTTCATATAGGACACTTGCTGACTTAATCAGCATATTGGCATTGTACTTACAGTCATGATATAGCCATATAGTTGCATATGTAATGCTGTCCAATATACAACAATTTGGCAATATAGTTTAAGTCATTGCACTTCATTTCCAGATTGTAATCATTTTCATTTCATTGCAATAGCACATTGGAGATATAAGGAGTTTGGCTGCGAATTGTATGACAAAATGTCTTATTGCTGTAGGTGCACATTTTCATAAGTAGTTGTCATTTATATGCATTTGAAAATACAAAAAACATCTTGCATTTCATTCCTATTTGTAACGACTCGACCCTTCGGTAAAATATATTTTTTTTCAATTTTACATCAAACGAGTAAATAAACGTGCTAACAAGTCATTGCAATATAATTTTTCTTTCCTTTATTGATCATATATGAACAAGATATCATATTAAAATTACAATAAAGATTCCATTTCATTAAAATAACTTCACAAGTACAAGTAACGAGAAAACCTACCTTAACTAACATAGCTCCAAAAGCTTTATAACAAATAGTAGTAAAAAGGTCCAGGAATCCGTCCTTTCAAATCTTGGTGCTCCAGTAGCTTGATGAGGAGGAGAAGCATCACTCGAGCACTTTTCCGCCAACGATGGACTTATAATGCGGTCCCCCACACATCTATCATTCGATAGATGGCCCTCTTTTCGATGAAAAGATTGGTTGGGTAACCGATACTGTAAACTAACTGAGCATAGTGCTGTGTCCTACACAACTAGAACCTTGCTATTTTACAATCTCGAATTAGTATAAGGATAACGATGAACTGACAATGTAGTTTCAAGCATCACACAATCTAAGTGGATATTGTACATTCACTACTTTGGCCAAAGTGTTTTTATTCAGTACTTCAAATGAAGGTTATCTATCATATACACTATTCAGGGTCGATTTGACTTAAGGCTATCTTACACTACGCATAGGTATCTCATTCAATGGATAGTTAGTCATCCCAGATAACCTACAACATACTAATCTACTAAGTAATTACATAAGCTAGGTATACCCTTCAATGCATAGTTCGTCATCCCAGATAACCTACCTTCAAACAATCTACTCACAAAAGTGTACTAAGCCTTTTCTAAAGGGTAAACACAGTTTCCTTAGTTAACTTAATAACCTGGCTAGTGTACCTTAATGACTCACTTCATTTACCCATGCTTAATAGACTAATATCTAAACAACCATATTCTCCTTATATGGAGATCATACAATCATTGCAATTCACACAAGTAATGCATCTTCTATCCTTTCATAACAAGTATGTGTCTTTTATACTTTCACAACATGCATGCATCTTTAATACTTTAACATCATACTCCCTAGATGCAAGCTAATATGTAGTTCATTGAGCAACACCCTTTTCAACACACAACAACAATTTATGGAACAATTCCCTATCTAAGCACAGACAGTAAACACAATTTCCAGAACATTTAAATATTCACAAATGAAATTGATAGTAGAAGAATATCCCATGCCCGTGGTTTAGCTTTCCTCTAAATGACGGTGTCTCAACTGGTTCTCATAGCACTTCCAGCTTAATCAGTCAATTGATAATTCCCTCACAATTGCTGCCTTTCTCTCCCAGATTTTACTCTCAAATTGCTAGCTTTGTTACTCATAAATAAACGTCCCAAAGAATGAGTATTCAGTCTGCTAATGGTCATAGCTGAATAGAAGTATATAACTCAGATGATTCAATGATGGTGAACTAAACTCCACTCTCAGACTTATGTGTTTCACAGAAAATCAGAATAATGCTCTACAAGTGATAAGCTCTCAGGATAAATTCTCTAGAATAAGCAAGTAAATCAGTAAGTAAATTGGTAAGTAAAGAATGAGAACTAGGTAGCTATTTATAGAGCCCCTAGCACATCAAATTCCTCTTCCCATGGCATGTAAACTGCCGGGACTGAGTTTGAATGTTTCAAATTGATAAGTGGCGGGTTTCTAACTCCATACTCAATACTTCCAGAGGTGAGTTGACCTTTATCATGGGCAATAGATTTAGGAAACATTCAAACTTGCACATGGTGGAATGTGAAGGATTGACACCTACAGGCGTCTCCCAATTATGGCACCAATCTTGAAATCTGGCAGCTAAATATTCTCAGAGAAAAAGTCCCTTTTTGTTTGTAAACCACATAGCCTACATTCCAGGTTTCAATCGACATTATACAAGCTGAGTTTGCATTCCCTTTGATTTGGTCACAGTCCCGCGCGTATGCGCATTTCTCATTCCTGCGCCTGAATTTCATTTTGATTTCCTAAAGTTCAAACTATAGTTTAATGAAATATTTCCTCCTTCAAATGTTGGTGTATATTTCCCAAAGCCAAAAGACAAGTTTCGATTCATTCCATTCTCATAGTCGGCTGAATGATATTTCATTCGATTCCCAAAGTTAGAGTTTAATATTTGTTGGCGTTTCAAATCGCACCTCTGGAATGCTTTTTGGAAACGGACAGCTATGTATTGTAAACTACTCTTCGAATTAGGAGGGGAAGCTCCCTCTTTTGTTGAGTTGCATAAAGAAAGTAAATTAAACTTAATTTTGCCTATCTTTTTGTTTCAGCTGCGAGAACACAAGGTTATAAAACACTAGATGTTGCAGTTGAGGTTTTCCCTTTAATGAAACTTGACAACTACAACTTAACTTACGTTAAAATGTTTCTATCCTCTTGAGTAAACGCAAAGCAAGAGAGTTTAGAAATGGACGAGGTTGATTTTCTGACAAAGATACTTGAATAAACTTTCCTCAACATACATCTACTAAATTTCAATGCAAGCAAAAAAAGGAGATCATAAAAATATTATGGAAATATGAGACTTTATTTCAAGGGCAGCAAAGCAAGCCTCAAGATTTTATTTCCTCACACTTTTGGCACAAAAAAATAAACGGAAATCTGAGATATTTAGATCGAGGGCAGCAAAGCAAGCTTCAAGATTTTATTTACTCAAACTTCTGGCACAAAGATTACAATTTCGGGACAGCAAAGCAAGCTTCAAGATTTTATTTACTCAAACTTCTGGCACAAAGATTACAATTTCGGGACAGCAAGTTGTAGCAAAATACTTGCAACATGCGATCAACCTGACTATAATTGACACATAACACATGCACTAAACAAGGATTTGCAGCTAAGGAGGCATGCAAACTTGCTCTTTACACAAAGTGAACTGACACTAAACGATAACAAACATGAAGGCATAAGCTCAGCGATTCTGTTATCACAAGCACGGTTAAAGAAAAATGAGCAAACACTGCTCTTATTTATAACTAACCAGAGGAGTAGGGAACCCTAAAATCTCCTTGCTTTTACAACTACTGCTTGCCAACATGCAAGATTTATTTCTAATTCTAGAAAAGATAAAACATCTAAACCCTAGAAAGCATCTAAAAAGGGAAAGTGCCAACTCATTACAACTGTTTTCTTTCTATCCTCAAAGAATGGATAAGAATTAAGACAAGAATAGAAAGAAAGGGTGGAAAAAGCTTCTAGAAAAAAGCTGATTTAAATTTCGATCACATCTGCTAAAAAGTGGGCAACTTCATCTGTGGTGCGAGTGCTGATACTATTAATAGCAAAATGCCGCTTTTCCAAGATTTCTTCGCCATCTGCAATAGATCTCAAGAAATCTTCACTCTCATTGGCCGCTTTCTCGAACTGTGCTGACATCATGGAAATCATCTTTATTCTTCCAACACTGCAATTGCTGCCATGCATAATACTCTGAAACTTTGCCTGGACTACGTCAATGTAATGTCCCCGTTTTTAGCACTACACCTTTCAAGGATTGATGGCCTTTTCCCGATGCGTTGTCGACAGGTCAGAGGCAGAATTAGGGTTTCCGACTGTTTGGTGGGTTCTCTTGAAGATTCAAGGTTCTGCTTGTTGGAATTTGGGTGTTTGGATTGCGGATTCTTTCTGGGTTTTCAGAGAGCTTTGCAGTGGTATGTTTTTCTTGGCATTCTGAGCACCTTCAGGAATTTACTATTTTTAGTAAATTCTATTTTTAGCAGTGGTCCAGTCAGCATCAACTCAGTCAACTTTCCTCTTCTGGCAGTTCATTGGGTAATTCCGATTTTTGGCTTAAGGGGTTCATTTTGGAGAAATAAGTTATTTTAAGTCAATAATGTTTTATTTTATAAAGTAACCCCTTGTCCTAGTAATATGACTTAAAAGTTGTTTTAAAGAAGGGGACTTGGAGGGTGGTCATCACATGATGATTTATTTTGATCTTTCTAAAGTCTAAATGCTCAAGTGAAATTGGACGCCTATTTTATGAAGAAATGATTTTAAATAAAGTCAAATTTAGCCTTCGAAAAGGGGTCACCCAAACTTGGAGGGAAAAGAAGTCAAATTCAAAAGGGAATTAGGGCGCATCTTCTAGAAGTTTCTGGAGAGCCTTCTCAAGTCTATATAAGGAGGTAGTTGCTCTTCATTTCTTATCTGATGTTTGGAATATTGTTATGTTGCCGAAATGGTGCTGGATTGCTTCGAGGAATGAATGCCTCCTAGCCTTGGCTCGACTTCTTGCTTGAAAGACAGCAACTAGTGGAGAGTTAGATTGTAGTTGAGTGAGATTTGTAGTGAGAATTTGCATTGTAGAAGTTGTTTTGCATTTGTAGTTCGGTTTCTTGCATTTTAATCAAATCTGGAGTTGCTGATTTTTGTATTGCAGATTGAAGTTTATACTCATAAGTCTTTGGACGAATTTATATTGGTTCAGGGTAGTTTACCCATGCATTTGCTAGCCTTGGGCGCCCCTCTATGCCAAGTTGCAGATTTTTTAAAGGTGTCTTGGATTTTATCTTGTTGGTAGAACATTTGTTGAGGCTGTACCATTCTGTTTTGCCTGGCAAGTGTTTAGAAAAAAAAAATACTTCAATTTTTCAGCTGTTTCTTTGTCTAGTCTTCATTGTCATCAACCTAGCTTTCTTTTGCATCAAGTCTCATGTCATTCTGGCAAGTATTGAGTGAGTTGTGAGCATTTTAGTGGATTCTAGGGTTGCTGGTTATGCATATTAAGTTGTTGTTCTATCATATCAGCTTGCGTAAAGTCTATCTTTTGAGTTGGGTTTGGGTTGAAAGTCTTTGTGATCATTGAGGAGACATTATACTATATTGCAGCATTGTTAGACTTTCTTATGCTATGTATTTGGCAAGCAAATCTCTAATTATTGTAAGCTGAATAGTAGTACTGTCAGCAATCTTACTTTTTCTCTGTTATTTCATTGTAATACTCGCTGGATAAGTGGAAGAGGTTGGCTTGCCGCCTATTTACTTTGATTTGCATTGTAATATCTTACATCTCCGCCCTATGGTAGCTCCATTCCCATTCCGGGTTTGAAAGCACATTCTGGGTGTTGAGTTTACTTTCAGCATAATAGAAGATAGGGATCCTCTGACCATATGCTCGTCGTCATCCGGCGCATTCTTGGTTAGAGTTAAATTCCCCATCATTTTGGTTTTAAGTGCTAACCCTAACGGATGTGTTGCTTTGCTTCGTTATTGAAAATTTGAAAAATTTGGTCGATATATTTCAATCGCCCAATGTATGAACTATCCTCAAGGCAATATTGACAAGGAATTGCTGCAACAAATTCTCTGATGAACCTAAAAGTATCAATGACTCTTTGTTTATACACTACAAACTCCTCAGATATTCTAACATATGTATTTACCTTGAAAAGATGACCTTCTTTCCACTCCAGGATCTGTCTTTTGTTTTCTCTTGCCATTGTAGAGCCATAAGCCATCTCTAAATCTGCAATTATGATTTCGTGCATAGGCTTGAACTCGGCTATCAACTGCTCAAAATCTTGGATACCTTGACGTAAATCATGAGCTTTGTATCTCAACTGGAAGACCTGTGTTAGAATTTCTTTTCCTTTGACGATGAACTCTTCAATCCATTCCTGAGTTTGTTTTCCACAAATAACCAACTGCCTCAACTATTGTTGATCAACTGGTGTTTCTAAAACTTGTGGCAGCAACTGTGTTGTTTGTGAGGTGCCTTGAATAAGATTTGATATATACTACCGGAGTTGACGATTTTCAGCCTTGAGGGCTGCCTTGTCTTCTCCATCCTTTTGCACTCTTTCTTGAATATTTTCAGTTACCATTTTAAACAAACTCATATCAGCATGTCGTGTACTTCTACCAAGGTTTGCTTTGACCATTATGAAATCATCAACATCCACCTCATCCTTGATTTTATCTTCAAGAGGCGTAGCTGTCTCCATAACCATTTCACCCTCAAGATTCCTCTCAAAATGCATTTGTTTCTTGGCCTTCTTCTTGGGTGCTTCTTGATATATACTGAGGTCATCATCAATGACCTGATACGAAGGCCTTCTTCTCGTCCTTCCCAAAGAGCTCTCAAGCCAAGATGTGGTATCTCTACTAACATCCAAGGGAGAAATAATTGTAACATCGGCCTCTATCTCCTCGTCTTCCAAATCAATGTGAATTGGTGAAGACCTAGGAGATGGTAAAGGGTCTTGTATCAAAGGCTCATTTTGTACTTCTTCTTGAAGTATGGGCTCGGGTGGAGGATCTTTTGTTTCAGCTGTAGGCTGCTCCTGTATAACAATTCCTATGTAGTCCAACCTCCTCTTGGCACTCTTTGCTGATCTACTGCCCTTTGTAACCTCCTGAGACTGAACTTTTCCTTTCATCTTTGTTTGAGCTCTTGAAGAAGAGGGAAGAGATGAATGTTTCTTTGGCGGCTTTGCTACTGGAATGGACTCCCTCCTTTTGAGGACTAAGAAAGTCTTGCTGTAATCTACCACTTGTCATGTCCTTTCTTCCACTGTAATGCATTCTTTGTTGGCCCGGTTGACCTATAGAAGAGGTTGCTGTTCAACCTGATTTCTAGTATAGGCTGGGAGAATTACATCCCCGTCATCATCTGATAAATATTCAATGTCTTCGGATAAACAATCTTTCATTTGGTGAAGGGTGAGCCTACTATTACTTCTCCTCCGCACCTCGTACTCGTCTTTGCAGTTAGCCCAAAAGTCTTCGAGTGCGGGCACATGAGCATAGTTTTGACCAAGTCGAGTTGCATAGACACCATGGGGATCATATGATCGTCTCTTGCTGAAAGGCTTGAGAGCAAGTTTATCTAACTCGTTACCCATTATTTTAGCGTCTGCGGACGATCTGCAACTGTAAATACCTAACACAAAAGGAAAGCTGAAGGCTGGTTTTTTTTTGTTGCGTAGGCGAGTGTGAACATTTGATACCTGTTTGAGAAATTCCATACACACGACTTCATCTGATGGATACCTTGGTAACATAAGAGGAGCTCCTGAATAACCATAAACCCTTAGGTAAGTGAAAGCGGCAAACTGAATAAACCAATCAGCCCATTCTGACATTGCTGCCCTGGCAATAGATGAGATGCGAACATGTAGCTCGTTGTCTAGGTCACGCACTGTGTAGATTAAGAATGCTTCATTCACTCTTTTGTAATGATGTGATGCCGCAGTGAACTCTAACTGAGTGTTATAATTGTAGACATGTTGAACATTTAAAGAACCCTCCGTGTTTATCCCTCTGAATTTACCTTGATAGGCAACCAAGTAGACTAGGTAGGAGACCATGTGGAATGCATGTCTTAAAATATTCAGTTATTTGATGGTGAAGGCAATCATTGATCAATGTAGGTCAGTCATAGAACTCTGTCTTCTTCATTATGTGAGGTATCACGTAGAACATCCAAGGCTGAAACTTCGTTGCATCTGCTTGACCAGTAATCCGGTTGAGTAGGGTGAATATTATAGCAAATTCGTCCTTGAACTCTCCTCTCTCGACGTTCTTTGGCAATGTATTGTATTTATCTTTCAGCCACCTGTGTGCAATCTTCTTGCTAGACTTTTCTTGATGCTCTTCCCATATCCTTTCACATTCTTCAATGTTGATGGTAACACTTCCAGGCCATGGTGGAATGGAGAAGCATTTCTCAATCATGTCTGGCTTTAA
>CM021105.1:280407451-280537106 GCA_007115665.2 Sequoiadendron giganteum
CTCCTCATCTTCCAAATCAATGTGAATTGGCGAAGACCTAGGAGATGGTAAAGGGTCTTGTATCAAAGGCTCATTTTGTACTTCTTCTTGAAGTATGGGCTTGGGTGGAGGAACTTTATTTTCAGCTGTAGGCTGCTCCTGTATAACAATTCCTGTGTAGTCCAACCTCCTCTTGGCAGTCTTTGCTGATCTACTGCCCTTTGTAACCTCTTGAGACTGAACTTTTCCTTTCATCTTTGTTTGAGTTCTTGAAGAAGAGGAAAGAGATGAATGTTTCTTTGGCGGCTCTGCTATCGGAATGGACTCCCTCCTCTTGAGGATTAAGAAAGTCTTGCTGTACTCTACCACTTGCCGTGTCCTTTTTTCCACTGTAATGCATTCTTTGTTGGCCTAGTTGACCTGTGGAAGAGGTTGCTGTTCAACCTGATTTCTAGTATAGGTTGGGAGAATTACATCCCCGTCATCATCTGATAACCCTTCAATATCTTTGGATAAACAATCTTTCATTTGGTGAAGGGTGAGCCTACTATTACTTCGCCTTCGCACCTCGTACTCGTCTCTGCAATTAGCCCAAAAGTCTTCAAGTGCGGGCACATGAGCATAGTTTTGACCAAGTCGAGCTGCATAGACACCGTGGGGATCATATGATCGTCTCTCGCTGAAAGGCTTGAGACCAAGTTTATCTAATTCATTACCCATTATTTTAGCGTGTGCGGATGATCTGCAACTTTAAATACCTAACGCAAAAGGAAATTTAAAGGATGGTTTCTTTTTGTTGTGCAAGCGAGTGTGAACATTTGATACCTATCTGAGAAATTCCATACACACGACTTCATTTGATGGATACCTTGGTAACATAAGAGGAGCTCTTGAATAACCGTAAACCCTTAGGTAAGTGAAAGTGGCAAACTGAATAAACCAATCAGCCCATTCTGACATTGCTGCCCTAGCAATAGATGAGATGCGAACATGTAGTTTGTTGTCCAGGTCACGCACTGTGTAGATTAAGAATGCTTCAATCACTCTTTTGTAATGATGTGATGCCGTAGTGAACTCCAACTGAGTGTAATAATTGTAGACATGTTGAACATTTAAAGAACCCTTCGTGTTTAACCCTTTGAATTTACCCTGATAGGCAACCAAGTAGACTAGGTAGGAGACCATGTGGAATGCATGTCTATTAAAATATTCAGTTATTTGATGGTGAAGGCAATCACTGATCAATGTAGGCTAGTCATAGAACTCTGTCTTCTTCATTATGTGAGGTATCATGTAGAATATCCAAGGCTGAAACTTTGTTGCATCTGCTTGACCAGTAATCCGGTTGAGTAGGGTGATTATTATAGCAAATTTGTCCTTGAACTCTCCTCTCCCGACGTTCTTTGGCAATGTATTGTATTTATCTTTCAACCACCTGTGTGCATCTTCTTGCTATACTTTTCGTGATGCTCTTCCCATATCCTTTCACATTCTTCTATATTGATGGTAACTCTTCCAGGCCATGGTGGAATGTAGAAGCATTTCTCAATCATGTCTAGCTTTAACCTTGTACCCAAAATGAAATTTTTGGCATTCTGCGTAAATTGAGCTAAACAATGTAAAAATGCCATCGAAAGTTTGTTTTAGGTCAAAACAAACATGAAGTTTTTGTGGGTTTCTGTCAAGGAACCTATGGTTAAAATTCTAAAAAAATGAAAATTAGGGCTTTACGCCCCTATTTTTAAGGAAACCCTTAAAAATAGGACCTTCTCGGAAATGATTGAAAATAATTCTAATAGGGTTAATTGCCTTCACGATCACACTGATCAAGTCAGAATTATCAAAAGATATGTTTTACTCTGGTGGGTCTATTTCTATTTTTTCAAGAACAAAGTTAGGAGCTCCGTAGCCATTAATGGCAGATTGGCTAGTACCAGGTGCTGAAAGCTAAACCTCAAAAGCTCCAACGAAGAAGCCATGGCGGAAAAGGTCAAAAAGATGCTGTTGTAGCGAGGGAGTTTCTCAAAACGAAAAAGTCCAAAATTTGGCTAACTCTGGAAGGTGCACATTTTGCTGCCAAGGCAAAACACAGTCTAAAGGTGAAAAAGGCGCCCCTCTTGAGGAAAGGCGCCCCTCAGTTATAGGCACCAGATGAATCCATCTGCTATAACTTTATACATGTTATCTTTTCAGCTTCCTCTCAGCTATGTGATCAATTTGACAGCAGGTTCACAGGACACGCCAAATGATCACACGCTGAGGTCAAGCAGAAAAAGACATAATTGAAGAATTGGAAAGACAAGCCAAAAAATGGCTAAGGCATGGCTAAAAGCGCCCCTCTTGAGGAAAGGCGCCCTCTCTTTGAGGCATGCAGATGCAGCCTGAATGCTTACTACTCTCTAGAACAACCTTCTCAGCTATGATCAATCTCGACAACGAGACTGCCAACAAAAGGATCTGACAACTGAATCATCTAATGACAAAGATCAAGGCAGGCAGTTTCAGAGTAGACAAAACCAGTCAACAAGCTAAAAGCGCCCCTGCTGGATAGGGGCGCCCTTGAGTTTGAAGGACATAAACTCACTGTCATCAACTGAGAAGTCAATCATCCAGTGCAGGACTGAGCTGGCTACCTGATACATCGTCAAACAGAGTCATTTGAATCATCCATCAACAGGAACGTCAGATCAAAGCACAGAGGGTCTAAAAAGGCCAAAACGAAGAACAGTCAATGAAAATTGACTAAGGCACAACCAAAAGCACCCCTCTTGAAGAAAGGCGCCTTCATTCTAGAGGCTCAAACTCAGTTTTCTGAGTTAATTTCTCCCAGGTATATCTCGTCAAGATGATCCCATCTCAGCAACGGATTTGTCAACAACTTCCGAAGATCAACTGAGCAGCCAAGATTGAAGATCAAACAGAGGCACTTCAGCTTGCAAAAATGATCAAAACTCCAAAAAGGAAGCCTAAGAAAGTCAAAAGCAAATGTTGACTTGAGTTAACAAATTTTGGAGGCAACAAGAGGCCAAACACTCCACAATCAGTGGAAATCACCTTTTTGAACTCCAAATCAGCCTCAATCATGAGTTGGATGCCCAATTGATGCTTGCAACTCCAAATTGACATATCAAAGCATCTAGGCATCCATTATTCATTATTTCTTTGCAGGTTGAGGAGCTCAAGAACAGCTATTTTTCTTCTCCAACATTTTTTAAGATTTGACAGAGGGGTTTTCACCGTTCTTCATATTTTTGAAGATCTATTGCATAGAGGGACCATTTATCAAAGTTTGCATCAAAAGGCATAATTCTTCCAGATTGACAGCCGATAACTTCCAATCCACCTTCTGTCTACTTCCTCTATTTTTGTCTATATTTTTTTGCATGTCACAGGAAACGATAGATAATCACAGATCTAGCCAACTGGGTATGATCAACACAACTTTTTCAACAAAACCCACATGTTAGATTTTTTCAGAAAAAGTAGCCCTTTTGCCCCTATTTTTTAGGGTTTTCAAAAAATTCATAATATTGAAAAACGGACAAATTGGGTTTGTTTAGCTTTGAAGCACGAACAAAACCCATGTGTTGGATTTTTCTGAGAAAAATCACTTTCTGGTGCCTCGCTACCTCTGCCACTGAAGGGCTCTTGCATGTCATAGAAAAACTCATTTTTCCGAATTTCTGACGATCTGGGTTTGTTTAGAGAATTATTCTCAACAATACCCATGTCTCAGAATATTTTGTAAAAATTACCCCTGACAAGGCTATTTTTAGCAGTTCCAGAAAAAGTTGTCCGAACAGCATCGTGTGCACAGTCAATCTTCAAGGTTTTCAAAACACAGTTCTCCCAAGACGAATACAAGGCCAAAATGGTCTTACTCCATGATTTTCTGAAAACAATTGGCACTGATCTGCGTCGGGCACAACCAGAGGTCAATCTAGACAGATTGACAAGCATAGACACAAGTCCACAGGTTCCATAATGGTTTCACCTCGTATATCTGATTGCCTTCGAAGGCTAGTTTAGAGGATTGTAACCGTTGGAATTTTACACATGCAGCAAGTTCATGTGCATTTCTCATGGTTGGAATGATCGTGATCAAACTTTGCGGTTTCATCATCAAGCTTCGTGGTTTCATCATACAACACTCTTCCATTGAGAAAGATCAAGGAAAACGTCAACGCTGCAAAATAACGCGGAAGGTAGTCATTCCCAACACAGAGCTGCCATCGGTTAATACTACACTACCTTCCACGTCAAAGTGGAAACACAGACAAAAAAGAAAAGGAGTAACCCTCCTAAGGGAAGCAGAATGAAGGAGGTGCATACATCAAGTTGCTGACAAGCGATAAGCTGACAATTGACACTTGTAATGGCCTTCGTATGAAGAAGTCAACGAATGAACAAAAGCACCGTTGACCAATGATGATGAGGTGTCAAACACCTCAAGAAGGACGCCCTACCCTCCAAAATAGCAATAAATACGACTTAAGTCAACTTGATGCCCCTTTCCAAGTTGACTCTAGATCTCCACAGATCATGCATGTCAGATCCCACTGACCTAGAATGTCTAATTGACTCCCACGATTTGTGGATCTCAGATCTCCTTTAAAGGTGGATGTCTATTTTGGAGACATATTTGTAATTTAAGTTCACTTTAGTTAGGTGTCAGTCAACTAAGGTAGACTCCCAATTTGACTTTTGTTTAGTTTCAGTTAATTGAAGTAGATTTCCAGTTAACTGCTTGCTCACCTACTTTTAGACATAGGAATAAATCTTGCTGATTGGTAAGAACTGATTGTTAACTCAAGGAGATTTTAGGGTTGCCTACACCTTTGAGTTTCTATAAATAAGAGCCTTAGGCTCATTATTTGTTTAACCTTTATTTGCTAAGAAAAATTGCTGCGCCATTGTTGCTAGAGTTAGCTTGTTTATATCTGTTCACTTTCGGATGAGAGTTCGTTGGTTGATCGCAATTGTGCATGATTTCGTGCCTTTGTTGTCCCGACCTTTGTAATTCTTTGGAGAAGCTTGAAGAAATAAATCAGATGGCGCATGCTTGCTTGATCTAAATACTTAGTCCATTCAAAGTCTTGTTCTAAATAGTGCATTGTTTCAATCTCCTCCTTGGACAGGTGTCGTCGCCTCCTTGGATATTTTGTCATCAATCATTATCGTTTGATGTTGTTTAATGATTTGTCTTGCAGCCTACACTTTGGACAGGTGTTGTCACTTCCTCGGGAATCCTGTTAGACAGGCCATCGTTCCTTGTTGTTTCCAGTGAGCTGTTTCCAAGCCTACACCTCAAACAGGGGTTCCTCCTCCTTGGCAAGTCTCAGATCTAGTTTACCGTAAGAGAGTGTTTGCTTGTATCAAGCCCTATCTTGGTATATATCCGAAGGTTCAGAGCCTCAGCCATATTCCATTGAGACGGAGGATTCAAGTAATCCAACCAATCCATTTCGCTCCTACACCCTCATGCTCTGTTTATCTTGGGGAGGTAGGATAGTTTAGAAGCTTAGTTAGTCGTAGTTAAGATCTGCGGAAACCAGAGAAAAGGCTTAGCTACGATGCATTGTGTTTATGCACCCTTGTGTCCTGCCGTTGAGTAAAAAAGATAGGAACCTTAGTACACCCATTTTTTATAGTAGAAAATCAGCAAAGAGAGATCTTCCTCTCTATAATCTGAAGAACATGTACTAACACACTTGCAATAGCTGTCCGTTTCCAATAAGCACTCCAAAGGTGCTAATTGAAACGCCAACAAAGCTGCATATGATTCTTCCATCAACTTGCTGGATTTCCCTTGTGGCTGGATTATAATGCTTGATACAAAAAATTATGAATTCTAAGCTGTGTACTAAGAAAGGTATGGATGCTGCTGCAAAAAGACCTGAATGGCCAAGATGCCTGATGGTGGTGTTGCTTGCATCTTCCAAAGGATGTAGATTGAATATTGACTTAATATGGTGTAAGTCAGTCTCGACTGTTTCTATGAAATCATGGTACAGTGCTGATTTGGTCTTGAACTCTGTAGGAATGTACTCCATTCTGCAAAACTTAAAGATTGACAGTAAATACGCGTAGGTTCTGACAAGTTTTGACAAACTTTCTAATTTTAGTTTGCTGATTTTTCTTCGTCAAACGGATGAAGTTTTGAATTTTTTTTTCTGAGATAGGGGTTTTGATTAGAATTTCGTTACAAGCCAACCCAGATCGTTCGTTTTTGAAAATTTGAAGTGAAGACTGAAAAAACAACAAACCCTAATTTTCTTCGAAAAAGGTAGAAAAAGCTGGCATCTGGGTATTGTTCATGAGCATATTTTGGATGAACCCAGTCGATCAGATTTTGCAAACCCTAACTTTTGACTAAAAAAACAACCACTTTAAGTTTCTCTGAAAAAACTGTGATATGCTTTTGTCCAGAAGGAGGTTTAGTATAGACCCAGAAGATTAGAAATGGAAGAATTTGAAGTTTTCTCTGACATGCAAAATAAAAGCAATTGCTGCAACCTTGAGAAAATTCTTCAACAATTTGTCTAGAAGATAGAACAAATATGAACCAACTTTTGAAAGTTGATAACAATGACCACCTTCTTCACAAATTTGATGTTCTTGATGAAAAAATATGAAAAAGCAAGCCTTCTTTGAGTGCTGATCTGAAAATTTATGAAAAACCAGCAAGTTTAGGTTCTTGAATCTTGAAAAATATAGGTTTGAAGATGCTGCTCTGTTTCTCCTTGAAGACACTTGCAAGAAAATATGAAAAATAATACATAGAGATATCCTTAAATAAGTTTTTGCTTCGAGAAACAGCTTCTCAAACCCTAATTCCGAAAACCCTAAATTTAGCTCATGCATTTGATCTAAGGTGTTTTTTCCTTCTTTAAATTTTTTTGAAATTTCTAAAAATTTCTATAAGGCATGAGAAGTTGGGTGCCCTTTTCGAGGTATGGCACCCAATCTCTCCAGACTTAGCCATTTTTTCACCTTTTTCACCTTCTGCTCAATTTTCAACCTTGATTCGGCTCTGTCTCCCGACTTCTAGATTGATCCGGGGGACGAACTGAACATTTCCTTATGGAGCTAGATTGAATCTGACGACATTGTTTTGGAGACGTCATCTGCCAAAAACTTCATTTGACCCTTTGAATTGTTAGGTGCCTATCTCTAACAAGGGCGTCTATTTTCTCCAGTGCTAGCCATTTTCATTATCTTCAAATTTATGCTTGTCTTCTGACCTTCAGAGGAATTCGTGATTCTGAACGCTGTGCTGATCAGACTGACTGGCTGATGGATTCACTGGATAGCTAATAAAATTCTGGAAGGGGTCTTCTGGATACTTGATCTCCGGATACTGACTTTTGGTGGCTCTAAACCCTAGGTGCCCTTCTCCTTCAGGGGCGCCCATCTCTTCCAGACTTAGGTTTTTATTTTGAATTTTCCACTGTTGTTTCCAACTTCTGTCGTTTTATACACTTTTTCTCCTTTGTTCGGCTTGCGACATCTGATGGCTGCCAACTTTGACGGACGAGCTGATGAATGCATTGGATAGCTTGACCCAGTCTGGCGATATTATGTTGGAGGTACCTTCTGCAAATTTCATCATTTAACACCTCAAAAGCTTGGGCGCCCTTCTCCTTCAGGGGCGCCCATTTCGCACATTTCCTCCAGACTTAGCCATTTTACTGTCTTTCGTCTTTGGAGTTTTGAAACACCTCTCTCTGTAACCTTTGTTTGATCTGAGATTCTGGTTGACCAGTTGATCGGATGTTCGTGTTGACTGATTTGTTGCGAGGCCAAGAAGAATTTGAGCAACGTTGACCTGGAGGCAGAAACCCTAATTCTGAATTTTAACCTCTTGAAAAGCTGGATGCCTTTCTCCTTTAGGGGCGCCCATGGTTGGCAGAGTCAGAAAAATTTATGAGATTTTCCACTTTTTACCTCGTTTAACGTGCCTTCCTTGTGTTTGACTGCCGGAATGGAAAATATTCTAAGGCATTGAAGTATGGGTGCCTCTTCTTGACTAGGGTGCCTGAAGTCTCCAGACTTAGACAAAATTTTGCATTTTTCATTTTTTCAAACTTCCTTTGCTTGTTCCTCGTTCTTTGTGCATGTTGTTCATTGAAAACCTCTGTTTGATGCTTGAACGTTTGATTCGGACACTTGGCAGTTGTCTGACCTCCATTGATGACCTTGGATCTTCGAAAAAGAAGAATAAACCCAATAGAGTAAAATTGATCTTTTTGTGATTTTGACTGCACCAGCTTGATGAGGGATTATTTTAAGCCAATCAAAATCAGTCTTAACCCAAAAAGCCAAACTTTCTATTTTTAGAAAATTTTACAAGTATCCGTTTCTTATGAAACCCAAAAAAACCCAAAAAAAGTTTCCATTTTTAGAAAATTGCTAAAAATAGAAAATTTCCTAAAATTTAGGGATGAAAAACTGAAATCTGGGTATTGTAGGTTTGATCATTTTGAACCGACCTAGATTGCCTGATTTTGAAATTTTTAAGTTTTTGACCCTCATGCATGACATGCAAACCCCAATTTTGACCTTTTTGACAGATTTAACATATTTTGACTCATTTCTTCAAAATGCCTAAGTGTAGCGAAAATTTTAACTTGGGGTACAACAATATTAACTAAAGTGGAAAATAATTTAATTAATCTGGAAATAAATCGATTTCCATAGTTGAAGACAAATATTTCGAATTTTTACATAAGAGTAGGAAATAAGTCGATTTCCTATGTTTGAAAATTAATCAATGAAGAAATAATTTGATTTTCCAAATAAGAGGAATTAATATTAAATTAATTTAAGAAATAATTATATATTTTATTATATAAATATAATTATAGTTATTAAATATATTAAACATATATATATATATATTTAAATACCCAAGTATTAATATATATATATATATATATATATATATATATATATATATATATATTTTAATATAACTATAATATATTTATATAATTTTTAATACATAATTATGTATTTATATATTTAACAAATATAGATTTATATCGTGAGCCAGTTAGCATACTTCCGATATAAATATATTTATACATATATATATATACAAGTTCAGGAGGGAATAATAATAATAATATTATTAATATCCACATATTATAGGTTGTGTGCATATATACATCTATATACCTCAATGTACATGTATGTGTAGGTATACCATATCGATGCACCCGTATGAGCATATCTATTTGCCAATCATACGCTTGTAACGATATGTATATAATAATATACATATGGATACGTGTATATACATGTATATATGTCCACTCTCTATTCACTTACATTCATTCACGTTACCATCATAATGATCATAATACAACGAGACAGATAAATAGATAAACATCACTCATAAAGCGTAAAGAAGTAGACACGACTCCTAATGCCAATATACGAGCTACAAATGACTTATCTAGAACCCACACAAACTGACTCAATTCACTCAATGTAAGATGACGTGTGTGTATGCTCAGATAGTTTACTTTACCAGTTGACCAACCAAGTTCCTTTCTCGAGTGATACTTCCCCTCCTCCTGGAGAATGAACATTTACCTGCAATCACTAACACATTCCTTTGGCAATTATTTGTTCACAACAGTAAGCAACATATATATATACATCTTCAAAGTTAGAATAACTATAATTCAATAACCATCTATTCACATATATGCAGTATTTCATCATGAATAACATCAATTGAGATAACATCAAATGAAACAACATCAAATGAGATAACATACATATTGATAACAAGGTACAAACATCATTAATTTATCTCCAAAATTCACATTACATTCACATTTACCCTATGTAGTAGTAGTAAATAGTAACCTCACAATTCGGGATGTAACGTACTTCCCCCTTGTGAATCATTGTCCCCGATGATCGATAGCCTTTTAACATACAATTAAAGTCAAACAAAGTTTTACTTACAATTCTCAAAATACTTAAGATTTACAAAACATTCATTCTATGTAGTAACCTTGTCCTTCCTAGACCTTGCTTCGGGTGTCCTCACTATCGCATAGGGGAAAACTTGTATGCCTCACTCATACTTACTCTCCCAAAGAGTTTTATTGCACATACACATCCATTATATAATAATAACTATACATAACACCTAACACATAGTGATCGGAATTCATTGGCCCATGAATTTATCCTTAGTATAATCCAAATAGAAAAGGAATAACAATGTATTGCACACTACATCGTGGGTCCAATCCTTCTCCTTTCGTATTTATACTTTTAGACAACTCATAAACTGAGTCCGTTCGTCACTCACACATCCATTTTCCTTACCATAAAGTACTTTCTCTTGATTACTTGTCCATCTCGAGCATATCATTGCTCTTGAACATTTGTCAAATCCCAATACTGCTTCATACTTAAGCTTAGTATTGACAAAGGTTTATTGATCACTTCAATCTATTACTCCTTTTTGACATTCTATCAAGTCTATGGTTTACCCTATTCCTAAGCCTGTTTCAGCTTAATAGAGTTTCCAACCTTTCTTTTTCATATAATGGCCTAAATTTCAATGTTAGAAGTTTATAAATATTTTAAGATTTAGTCTACCATTTTCGCTTATTTGACTATAATAATATATTGCACATTCGCTCAACTGAATGTTTCATAGTATGATATTGGTTTACACAACCCTATCATTATTTGCTAAACTGAAATAACCTTTCGGGATTACTAAGAATCTACTTGCCCACAATATATTATTTAGGACCAAAATCCTATAAGTCAAGTTTCCAAAAAGCGTTGGTTACTTCGATGAGTTTGTCCACTTAGAACATTATGTTAGTTCTACTAACATAGACAGATTGATCTATTCTTGTGTTCTACCATTTTCCTTCTGGAATCTCAAGAGAGTTACATGTCCTACCCATGATGACATCCGGTCTTCATTTCCTGGTATACTAGACATTATCTTGCTACATTCCGTGCAGCTTCTTACTCTATCTTTTTCTAGGTTATAGTGGTTCCTCATTTGACAATTTCCTTTGTCATTCCGATGTCCTATCTCAAACATTATTTTCCTCGTTTCCATTCTTGAATCGTCCAAATTTTTGGATACATAGGTGCTTTTATATCCAATAATAGTCTATTCATTGAGTAAATGAAAACCTATTTTGATCTCACATTACTTTTAATTCCCATGTAATAATGGTTATAGGTTTTGTGGAGATAAGTCCCATTTATCTTAGGACATCCATTCCATGTATTTCTTCTATCCTTGGATTATTTTCAAAGATGCATTCCATCTTTTAACTCAATCTAATTTTCCTTGATACTAATTTCAAGTATCAATCCACTCTCTTCCTTCCCCCCTTAGTGTTTCCACAACTTTCGATCTACTCAAAGTCGAACTCCTAGTAAACACTTGCTTCTTTGAAAGAATTTGTCATTCCTTGTTGTTGAATTTCCATTGCCTTCTCTTGCCTTAATGACATACTTTAAATATACTTTTCCCAAAGTTAGATTCCTCATTGCTTTCTATCTCACAGATTCAGCATATTGGATCATCTAGTAGGAGATCTAATGAATAATTAACAAATTTAGGAGTTTAAGAAGCACACTAATATTCATCATTTCTTTCCAATATCCTTTTTGGTGAAGAAATACCCATACTCACAAACCTCTTTTGTTGATGTACTTTTTCAACTCAAAGTGTTGCTTTTAGAGTTCTGACACAATGCTTATTGTATTTCATTTCCCTTTGGAACCCTTAAACAAATGTTTCTTTTTGCGGACATGTTGATGAGTTCATCTTACACTCCAATTAATCTATGTTCTATCCAAGCCTTTGTCAGGCTATCTTGGTTTACCTTTATAGGTTTCTTTCTCATCATTACTTTTTCAAATGCCTTAGTTCCAATGCTTGGAATCTTATTCTCTTTTAACCTCTAGAGATACCAAAGTTGTTTGGTCTCTTTTTCTCGTTTAAATTAAAACTCCAATAATCTCATTGGTTTTGGTTGGTGGAATTATGCCCACGTTGTTGATTTCTTATTTCTGACCATTCCAGTCTTTTTTCCTTTTTCCTCGGTACTACTCTTTCTTTGTAAGATCCTATCTTTAAACAAGAATGAAGTTTATGTCAGGAGTTCTCCAACCCTTGTGGATACTTCCTTTGTTGACTTCCTACTTCGATCTAATTTATGTTGATTTTGCATATGCATAGATTCGTAGTTGTTTTTACCAAATCCAAAAGTTCCTGACTCTTAACGATCATAGTTTGCTACTATAAAAGGGTTATCTCATTCCCTTAGAGTCATTCATCTATTTCGTAGGATAAAAGTATTTACTGGTTAATCTTCCTAACCTTCCTACATAACCTGATTGCATAATCTTCCGCAATCCTAGGTATATCATAAGTTGTTGGTTTAGGAGTTTCCAACTCCAGGGACGAATATTTAACTAGTCCCAATTTACACAAGTTACTAAGGTTCACACCTTCCTTTTCACTTCCTTAAGTTCTTTCTCTTGCCGTTGTGGCGCAAGAAATTTTCAACGATTATCTTTTGATAAGGTTTATGCATTGTTGCATAACGAGCTCATAGGTTTAAGTGCAGAACCTAGTAGCTCTGATACCACATGTAACGACCTGATCCTTCAGTAATTTTTTTTTTCAATTTTACATCAAATGAGTAAATAAACGTGCTAACAAGTCATTGCAATATAATTTTTCTTTCCTTTATTGATCATATATGAACAAGATATCATATTAAAATTACAATAAAGATTCCATTTCATCACAATAACTTCACAAGTACAAGTAACGAGAAAACGTACCTTAACTAACATAGCTCCAATGTGCTTTAGAACAAATAGTAGTAAGAAGGTCTAGGAATCCGTCCTTTCAAATCTTGGTGCTCCAGTAGCTTGATGAGGAGGAGAAGCATCACTCGGGCACTTTTCCGCCAACCACGGACTTATAATGCGGTCCCCCACACATCTATCATTCGATAGATGGCCCTCCCTTCGACGAAGAGATTGGTTGCATAACCGATACTATAGACCAACTGAGCATAGTGTTGTGTCCTACACAACTAGAACCTTGCTATTTCACAATCTCAAACTAGTATAAGGATCACAATGAACTGACAGTGTAGTCTCAAACATCACATAGTCTAAGTGGATGTTGTACATTTCACTACTTTGGCCAAAGTGTTCTCATTCAGTACTTCGAATGAAGGTCATCTATCATATACACTATTCAGGGTCGATTTGACTTAAGGCTATCTTACACTACACGTAGGTATCTCCTTCAATGGATAGTCAGTCATCCCAGATAACCTACAACATACTAATCTACTAAGTAATTACATAAGATAGGTATACCCTTCAATGGATAGTCCGTCATCCTAGATAACCTACCTTCAAACAATCTACTCACAAAAGTGTACTAAGCCTTCTCTAAAGGGTAAACACAGTTTCCCTAGTTAACTTAATAACCTGGCTAGTGTACCTTAATGACTCACTTCATTTACTCATGCTTAATAGACTAATATCTAAGCAACCATATTCTCCTTATATGGAGATCATACAATCATTGCAATTCACACAAGTAATGCATCTTCTATCCTTTCATAACAAGTATGTGTCTTTTATACTTTCACAACATGTATGCATCTTTAATACTTTAACATCATACTCCCTAGGTGCAAGCTAATATGCAGTTCATTGAACAACACCCTTTTCAACACACAACAACAATTTATGGAACAATTCCCTATCTAAGCACAGACAATAAACACAATTTCTAGAACATTTAAATATTCACAAATGAAATTGATAGTAGAAGAATATCCCATGCCTGTGGTTTAGCTTTCCTCTAAATGATAGTGTCTTGGCTGGTTCTCACAACACTTCCTGTTTAATCAGTCAATTGATAATATCATAATTCCTTCACAGTTGCTGCCTTTCTCTCTCAGATTTTACTCTCAAATTGCTAGTTTTGTTACTCAGAAATAAACATCCCTAAGAATGAGTATTCAGTTTGCTAATGGTCATAGCTGAATAGAATTATATAACTCAGATGATTCAATGATGGGAACTAAACTCCACTCTCAGACTTATGTGTTTCACAGAAAATGAGAATAATGCTCTACAGGTGACAAGCTCTCAGGATAAATTCTCTAGAATAAGCAAGTAAATCAGTAAGTAAAGAATGAGAACTAGGTAGCTATTTATAGAGCCCCTAGCCCATCGAATTCCTCTTCCCATGGCATGTAAATTGTCAGGACTGAGTTTGAATGTTTCAAATTGATAAGTGGCGGGTTTCTAATTCCATACTCAACACTTCTAGAGGCGAGTTGACCTCTATCATGGACAAGAGATTTAGGAAAGATTCAAACTTGCACATGGTAAAAATGTGAAGGATCGACACTTACAAGCGTCTCACAATTATGGTGCCAATCTTGAAATCTTGCGGCTAAATATTCTCAGAGAAAAAGTCCCTTTTTGTTTGTAAAACACATAGCCTACATTCCAGGCTTCAATCGACATTATACAAGCTGAGTTTGCATTCCCTGTGACTCGGTCACAGTTTCGTGCATATGCGCTTGTCTCATTCCAGCACTTGAATTTCAATTTGATTCCCTAAAGTTCAAACTATAGTTTAATGAAATATTTCCTCCTTCAAATGTTGGTGTATATATCCCAAATCCAAAAGACAAGTTTCGATTCATTCTATTCTCATAGTCGGCTGCATGATATTTCCTTCGATTCCCAAAGTTAGAGTTTAATATTAACTAAAGTGGAAAATAATTTAATTAATCTGGAAATAAATTGATTTCCATAGTTGAAGACAAATATTTCAAATTTTTTACATAAGAGTAGGAAATAAGTCGATTTCCTATGTTTGAAGATTAATCAATGAAGAAATAATTTGATTTTCCAAATAAGAGGAATTAATATTAAATTAATTTAGGAAATAATTATATATTTTATTATATGAATATAATTATAGTTATTAAAGATATATTAAACATATATATTTATATTTAAATACCCAAGTATTAATATATATATATATATATATATTTTAATATAACTATAATATATTTATATAATTTTTAATACATAATTATGTATATATATTTAACAAATATATATTTATATTGTGAGCTAGTTAGCATACTTTCCATATAAATATATTTATACATATATATATACAAGTTCAAGAGGCAATAATAATAATAATATTATTAATATCCACATATTATAGGTTGTGTGCATATATACATGTATATACTTGTATATACCTCAATGTACACATATGTGTAGGTATACCATATCGATGCACCCGTATGAGTATATCCATTTGCCAATCATATGCCTGTATCGATATGTATATAATAATATACATATGGATATGAATATATACTATATACATGTATATATGTCCACTCCCTATTCACTTACTTTCATTCATGTTACCATCATAATGATCGTAATACAACGAGACAGATAAATAGATAAACATCACTCATAAGGCGTAAGGAAGTAGACACGACTCCTAATGCCAATATACGAGCTACAAATGACTTATCTAGAACCCACACAAATTGACTCAGTTCACTCAATTTGAAATGGCGTGTGTGTAGGCTTAGATAGTTTACTTTACCGGTTAACTGACCAAGCTCCTCTCCCGAGTGATACTTCCCCTCCTCTTGGAGAATGAAAATTTACCTGCAACCACTAACACGTTCCTTCGACAGTTATTTGTTCACAACAATAAGCAGCATATATATATACATCTTCAAAGTTAGGATAACTATAATTCAATAACCATCTATTCACATATATGCAATATTTCACCATGAATAACATCAATTGAGATAACATCAAATGAAACAACATCAAATGAGATAACATACATATTGATAACAAGGTACAAGCATCATTAATTCGTCTCCAGAATTCACATTACATTCACATTTACCCTATGTAGTAGTAGTAAATAGTAACCTCACAATTCGAGATGTAACACTATTCTCTTGGTAGTTGTTTAGCATTCATTTTCAAGCATTTTGCATCATTGGAAAACATCAAAAACAAAAACAAAACAAACTAAAAACACAATCAGCAAGTCCAAATTTTGCAAGACAACTGTTTGACGAAATGTCCAAGGCATGAGAAGTGAAAACAAGGTCAGATTTTGCTAAGGACATTACACCTTTTGCAGCTTTATGCTTCTGACGCTTTTCTTGATTTTTCTCAATGGAAGAATGTTGCACGATGAAACCGTGAAGTTTGATTGCAAACACTCTAGCTGTGAGAAATGCGCTTGAACTTGCTGTGCACCCAAAGTTCCAATGGTATTCAACCCTCTAAACTGGCCTTGAAAGGCTATCAGATATACAAGGTATGGAACTATGTGGATTTTTGAGTATCTATGCCTGCCAATTTGTCCAAATTGACTTTTGGGTGTGTCCAATGCAAATTGTTGTCAGTCGTTTTCAGGAAGTCACGAAGTAAGTTCGACTTGGTTTTGCATTCAACTTGGGAGAATTGCATTCTAAAAACCTTGAAGATTGACTAGGCACATGACACTATTCAGACAACTTTTCTGCTGCGGCTAAAAATAGCCTCATCGAGGGGAAACTTTTACAATTTTTTTTGAGATGTGGGTTTTGTTGGGAATATCTTTTTGAGCAGACCCAGAACATCATAATTTTGAAAAGATGAATTTTTCTATGACATGCAAGAACTCTTCGATGGCAGATGCTTTAGAAGCTATTTTTTCCTGAAAATTTCTGGCACATGGGTATTGTAGGCACCTGTGAGTTGATCAAACCCAGTTCATTAGTTTTTTGAAATGGTGACTTGTTTTGGAAACCCTAAAAAAAGGGATAGCGGGGCAACTTTCTCTGGAAGAATTTGGCACATGGGTTTTATGGCCAATCTCATATTGATCATACTCAAAAGGCCAGATCTGTGAAAAAATGTTGTTTATTTGGACAAGCAAGAAGATCTAAGACAAGAATAGAAGAAATGTGGGGGAAAATCTAGAAGTTATAAGTTGCTGCTGTGAATCTTCAAGAAAATCACGCCTGGAGATGTAAACTCTGAGAAACTGTTCTTTTGTGCAACTTGTTCTTGAAAACACGAAGAACGTTGAGAATGGCCCCTATTAGATCTTCAAATGGCTTTGGAGAGAAAAATATTTGTGTTTGAGCTTCAACCTACAAAGAAATAATGAAGAATGGACGCCTAAGTTTGATAAATAGAATTTGAGGTGGAAGCAATCACGTTTAGGCGCCAACATGCTGATTGAGGAGTCAATCTTCTTGATCAGGAGCTCACTGGGGCAATTTCCACCAATTTGGGGACATTTTAGACATGAAGAGGCTTCCAAAATATCTTAACTCAAGTCAATTGGGGCCTATTTTGACTTTAGGTGTCCAAGTTGAGGAGTTAGAGAAATTTTGAAGTTTCTCATCTTTTTTTCTGTGATGAAGTGCCTTTGTTTGATCCCTGATTTTGGTTGCTCGATTGATCTTGAAGCCTTGCTGACAGATCCACTGCAGAGTTAGATCAACTCTGAAGAGGTGTGCTTGGGAGTTGCAAAACTTAAAACCTGAATCTGATGCCTCAAATTTTTGGGCGCCTTTTCCCAAAAGGGTGCATTTTTTGCCAAACTTAGTTTCTTGGGTGCTTTTCAATTTCTCCAGTTTGACCCTCCGTGCTTTGATCTGAGATCACCGATGATCGACAATCCCTATGAACATGCTGAGACATTGGATAGATAACTAGTTCAGTCCTGGAAAGGATGATTGGCCTTGTAGGTTTCAAAAGTTGATTTAGAGGTCTCAAAAGTTTGGGTGCCCTTGACCTGTAGGGGCACCTTTTGACCTTTTGTGTTGTAATTTTCACTTTGCAACCTTTCACGAACAACTCTAGGTCGATCTTTGTTGTCGGGTGTTTGATTTTTCGGTTGAATTTGCTGATGGTGTCATTGCTGAGATTGATCAAAACGGAGAAGGAATTCCTGGAAGTTACAAAGCTTGAAGACTGCATTTGATTGCCTAGAAAGTTGGGCACCTATTTCTAGGAAGGTGCATTTTCTTCAACACTTAGCCAATTCTTCATGTCCTTCATCTTGCCTTCGCTTGCAGCGATTTACGCTTGATCTTCGTTTGCGAGCACTTGATAGGTCCTGTGAGCTTGCAATTGGATTGATTGTGAAGTTGAAAGGTTGTTGAGAAGATGCCTTGGAGAAGATAGCTTCCAAAAACTTCATTTAGTTGCTCAAAATGATGGGCACCATTGGCCAACAGGGGCGCTTTTGTCATGATGTCCATCAGTTTACCCTTCGTTTCACATGCTCAGATGATCAGCTGCTATTGCCGTTTGGTATGTCTCGTGAATTGGCTGCAGGATCCATCGTGAAGCTGGGCAAAATTAGAGGAGGTCATCTGGAGGTTGCCAATCCAAAGACTGGCATCTGATATCTTTCATTGTTGGGCACCCTTGAGCTACAGGGGCACTTTTTCCCTTGTTTGATTGTTGTCTTTGATGACTTTCGCTTTCAGCATCTCCTATCTCCGCCTTTGTCTGCTGGCGATTGATGAATCTATTGAATTTGCTTGATGATCCGTCATAAAGCTAGCAGAATTATGAAGAAGATGACTGTCTCGACAAAACTTGATAATTGCATTTGACCTTTTGAACTCTTTTGGCTTTAGTGTCATCAACTTTTGTGAAGATTTTCACCTCTCGCGCTTTGCGTTCACCGTCTCGTCAACTGCGTTGATCACCGCTGTTGTTGACGATGCGATCATGTTCACCATTGCGATTGCATTTCACCATTTTGCATGTACGGATGAGGCATTGACTGCGTAGCATCTCTTGTAGCAAGGCATGCATCTTCCATACTTAGAACATTTTTTTACATTTTTCACCTTTTGAAAATCCCCTCCATCGCGAAGCATCTTTTTGAGCATCTTTCACCATAATATCTTCATTGAAGTGTTTGAAGCTTGTATCTCGATACCTGGTATTGGCTATTTTGCCATTGATGGCCTTAGAGGTCCTATCTTCTTGAAAAAATGAAATAGACCCACTAGAGTAAAACAAACTTTTTTGGTGATTTTTACTTGACCAGTGTGATTGTGAAGCCATTATCCTATCAAAATCATTTTCAACCATTTCTAGAAAGGTCCTATTTTTTAGAGTTTTTCTAAACATAGGGTTTGAAACCCTAATTTTCAAAATTTTCAGAAATTTGCAAGCATCCTCCTTGACATGAACCCACAAAAAGCCTATGTTTTGTTTGACCTAAAACGGACTTTTGACAACAGTTTAACAGGATTTAGACCATTTCTATCAAAATGCCTTAGTGAAGCAAAAATTTATTTTCGGTACAACATAGATGAAACAAAATCACAATTGAATGAGTACTTGGGACATTAGCCTAAACAAATATCCAAACCTTAAAAAAGACCTAAAAAACTATGCTAATGAAAAATTTAGAGTAGTGATGTGGAGGAAGAAACTAAGTAGGAAATGACAACACTATAGCACACAATTCAAAATGGCTTACAAACATAGAGTAAAAGCACATATAAGTATTGAAATCATATGGAGGGAAAAGATCCTCATTGCTCAACTAAGGACTAGCTCTCATAGGCTTAAATGTGAGACAAACATATGGATGACACCTAAAGAGGAGTGGGAGGGTGGTAAAGACAAAGGAATTTTTTATCCATGAATGTACATGGACATTCAAACCAAATTTGAAGAAGCACCAAAAATTGGTTCCATAGTAGAGTTATTTGAGGAAAATAGATTTTAAGGATTGGGCGATGTAATGTTCCCATTTTTACGCAATATGGTTCCATGAGATTTTGGCCAGTTTTTGAGTTTTCCTATAAGCCTATTGGTGTGCTAGGGAGAATTCCAAGCTTCTTGGAGGATCTAGGTTCATTTTTATTTGACATTTATAATTGGTGTTGAGCTCAATTGATAATTTGGATCACAATGACACTTTCAAAATTGTTTCTTGACTCCTAGAGTGTTCTTCAAACTCCTTGGAAAGCACATCTATTTCTAGTAAGTCACCAAGTTGACTCCAATCATCTTCCTACTGCTTCAGTTTCATCATGGTGTTGTTAGAATTGGATTCCGATGATGTTGCAGTACTTTCTGCAACTTGGGTGAGTTATTATGTTATTTAATTAATTTTCACTAATGTTGTCTAATGTTGAGAAATAATTAAATGACAACTTAGTGTAATAGCTCGTTGGAAAGGTGATTAAATGTATGAAAAGTTGGATGCTTATGCATAAGGGGGTCTTTTGCACATAATGAATTATTTAATTTGAAACAAAAGTGTTCTTTTGAAAAAAACAATGAAAAACAAAAAAAAAATGTTTTTTCAAGAAAAGAAGGCTTTTCTGAAAAAGCAGCGAAAAAGCAAAAAATATTTTTTTAAAAAACATAAAAAAATGAAAAAAATGCTTTTTTGAATAAACAATGAAAAATCTATAAAAGGAGGTGTTGGGGGCTCATTTGGATATGCTGAAGTTTTCTCATACTATTATGTTGTTGGATTGAACCTATAAGTTCTTCCATAATCTTTTGAGGACAAAAACCCTCGTTCAATTTCTAGTTTCAGGTTTTTGAAATAATCCCTAGCTAGATTGGAATGATTTCATTCCAAAGATCACCATTGTGCTCCAAATCGAGTCTCAGTGTTGGATGTTGCTGAGATGAAGATCTATTAAGTGTTTTGAGGTGTGCTGGGTGGAGTTTGAAAGAAGTTTTCCAATATTTTGCTTGTGGGTGTCTATGTATGCTCCTTTTATGAGTTTCCAAAGCATCAATAGCAGTGTTTCAGTTTTGATTTTCCCAAAGTACAGCAACAAAAAGGTGTTTTCAGACATGTACCAGCATTCTAATTCATTCATTCAAGGTATTACATTGCTATTTCATAGTTGGGTTATTGGGTACATGTTATTTGGTGCTATTGTGGGGTGTTTCAACAGTTCTTTACATCAGCATTTACATCAGCGATTAATCCTCTTATTTTGGTGTTCACAATGCATATGTGCTAACCTTGTAATGCTTCAGATGGTTATACCGCCGAAATCTTCAATTTCTATGCACTTTATTTTTGTAAGCATTGGATGGTAGTACTGCCAGTGGGTTTAAATTTGTTATTGCTGATGTACTTATGTAATGACCCCTTTCGCGTGGAAGTACTTAAACCTGAATCTAGCATTCAAGTGTATCTCAAAGAGACATTAGAAATGTTAGAGATCAACAAATTTGATAACATCTAATTGGGCCAAATATGGTATAGTGATTTCATCCTTATCACAGGGCTATTCGTTTCTCACTATCACTATACTTATCCGTCTAGTCTATATCCAAATATAGTCATAAATCGTAATATATTGAAGACATTCGAATTAAGAATATATTTGATGATTAACGCACCTAACCACTAGTCTCACCCTCTGTACATGAAGTAATTATGAATTGTATTATATAGTAATACTTGTCTGATTTCTGTCGGTCTACATAGCCTCTTGGAGTCTAATTCACCGCATCCCTTTTCTATAATATCTTATTTTCCGACCCTTGTAGGATTGTCGGAGAAATCTTCTATTAATGCCCTCCTGCCATTCTCGACTGTGTGTATTCCATTCTTATAACTCGTGGTGGCTAAGGGACGTCTCTATCCAAAGTGTGCCTTCGCCCCAAAAGCCACGTCTATTGGCGGGTGATCTCTGCTAACCATTGCTCAAGACAAATAATTAATATTTATTAGTCTTTTAATCTTACCGCCGGTACTTCTACAGTCAAAGATTCATCTTCCTGAATGCTTCCCATTTATTTGTGCCTTCGATGATTACTTATGCGACCCAATATTTGAAGAGTCATGTAATATAATGGTGCCTCTATGTCAAATACTCTCTCTCATCATTTGACTTCAACGTATCTCCTGTGTTTTTGTCCACTGGTGAGTACAAATGGTCAAATGATGTGATCAAGTGTCCGTATTATTGGTGCTACCATTCGAAGCGACGAATACAAAGGAGGAAGAATATAGTGTAATATCGCTATGCCTGAGACAACTAAAACCCGACAACCATTTTTACTATGGTGCCTAGAAACTTATCAAATCATCATCCTTAACGGGATATAACTGATAGCCATAATCGATGTAATGACCCAATATGCAATGTCCTTATTATGATCATATATTAAAATACTATAATAGTCATAATTATATTTTATAGTAATACTATCTTATACTTCATATCAATTATATATATTTTAATAGCTATAATATTATAATAATTGTAATAATATTATCTACTGCTAATTACAATTATAACCATGTTCAAATAATAATTATATAAATATTTTTTATATCCATTAATATCATATTAATTATAATATTTGTTATTTTAGTAGCGATAATGAAATTATAATTATAATATTGTCTCGTGACAATTATAATTATAAAGATATTGGAATAATCGTATGGATTATCAATAATTTTATTGTCACATTTTTGGGGGACATGACAGTCCACCCTGCCGCAAGATTGTTTGTCCTCAAGCAATCTCAGACTTGAATTACAACTAATCTACTGAGAAAGTATTTTATTATCATTGCTAAGCACAAGGGAAAACATGCATGGCGTAACTATGTTGAAAACATGCAAAGGTTATATGCAAGCCATGCACATAGACACTCATGCAAAAAATGCATCAATTGTAGATGTTAAAGACGTAGAGAATATATTTCAGACATGCAATAATCAACGACATACAATAGGTACGCATACAATCACTCATGTGGAATACATACCATACATGAAGCAAATTATCATTCATAAAACAATCACAAGCTATGCACATCAGATATTGTAATCACAAAGTAATGAGGCCAGTAGCATACGAAGCATGAGAGACATTGAAAGGCGCCTAAGTCGTGTTATGAAGCCTATTCAAGCCTTTAAGAGGGCACTCATGTATGAAGAGTCTTGACAAGCATGAATTAATCACCTATACTTAGATAATACAAGTAGGGCACATGAATACACTTGAAGAAGTATATATGTTCAATCAGAAGTATACATTCAAGAAACATACATAACCGAGTTATACACATGCAATAAGCATATTAGGCATAAAACAAGCATGCAAGACATGAGGCTACTCATAAGATATGAATTCGTATATTTGAATAAACATAAGCAGTAAGCATGGAGCACACACCAATAGGGAACACAAACCCAAATACATAAGGCATGAAGTATTCATGAAGTGTACACTTGTATATATAAAGCATGGGGTATGTTCGTCAGTCACAAGTAGACATGTGAAAACACACCAATCAAGAAAGACATATCGGGAAGTTATCCACAGAGTAGTCATGTTGAGTATATTAGTCATAAATGCATACAAGATACAAATCATGGAGCAAATATGAATATATGTGCAGAGCATAATCACAGATTACATTTGAAGCATACAAACATACACAATACACTTATAAATACATGGAGTAAGACACACAATATTGGAAAAATATGCTCAAAAAACATCGAGCAATAAATTACACACAAGGCATGTAAATCATGTAATTATACTTAGGAAAAGAAATACACTTGAAGTACATACATAGAGCACATAAACCTAGACAAGGTATCCAATGCATAAATACTCATAAGGTAGGAAGCAATATAGACACGCTCAACAATTACATACAAGGCATGAATTACAAAAACAAAAGCATACACTTAAGAATGGAGTAGTCATGTATAGGAGTACATCAATCATGAAGTGAGCAAGTAAGATGTTAACCAAGAAACAAAACACACGAATACATCGTCGTGAAGGACACGCTTAAATTTAAAGTCCCAGAGTATACAAGTACAAAGTCCAAAGGTATACACTTGAATACAAATACATCTTGAATTCAAGTATAATTCATCGAATATGCAGTCAAATATGAATACAAGATCATATACACTCAAATATAGTCATACACTGAAATACAAATGCAATCATAGAGTATACACCCAAAATGCAAATTTATCCACAAGGCATAATGTATACACTCAAATACAATCACTCGAATGAAATATACTGTCAGACAGTTGGAAAGGGGATTCGGTGCATCCTATACTACACCATGGACCCTTCCACCATCCCAAGGTCATCAAGTTTATACATTAATGAGACACAATCATACTTCGAAAAAAATAAAAAAAATATTAACTTGAAAGATATTAATCCAAACATAATGACGTCATGAAAAACATTCTTATCATATTAATCACTTGTAAATCATATGTAATCATGCATTCAATCTGTAAATTTCTGAGCAAACTAAATAGATATTAAAACACCTCAAGTTATCATCCCTTGTTCATCAACAGCATAGGTGAGGCAAGAGAGGTCCACACATAAGGATGCCCTTAGAGCACTCCCTTCTCAGCCCGAGGGCGGCCAACAAACACCCGTTGTAATGACACCCTCGGCCCTCAATGGCAGACCTGCAGTCATCCAAGGAGGGTGGCCTACCTCGAAGGGTCCCTAGTATCTGCTCTCCTACATGTGCTTCCAACTCCCCTCCCCGATGATTTGATTGAAAAAGAATGATAATTTGGTAATGGGCAGATACGCAGTCCATGCGATAGTTTGGAGGAAGGATTTCCATAGGAGGTCCTTAGAGCACTCCCTTCTTAGCCTGAGGGCGGCCAACAAGCACCTGTTGTAATGACCCCCTCGGCCCTCAATGGCAAACCATAGTCATCCAATGAGGGTGGTCTACCTTGAAGGGACTCTAGTATCTGCTCAACCTATCAGTTCCATCCCTCAACTAACTACATAGTTGTTTGATGATACAAACAATTGCATCTAATGATTATCATATTAACAAGTTACCCACAATTATAACATGCTATGAGGATTCATGAATTTATCAAGATAATAATAATCTATTTATCATATGAATGTATATGCACTAGTCCTTTATGATTTAAATCTATCAATCACCAATCCCTTATCAATCATTTATAACACGTTTGAAAAATATTGTTTTCCAACTATATAAAGGTATTGCTGATTTAGGGCTATAAAGTACCCACCTAATACTTACCACTTCAATCTGCAAAAACCTCCAACCAATGATGTTGCCTTCTTATACTATGTTCTAATCATCATAACATCATTAGTTGCCCAATTCAAAATAACATATTAGCAATACTATAATAGTGACATGCATTCCCAAAATAAATTACATCAATTAGAAAAATATTATTATGCATAAATTGTATTTATCAATCACCTATAATGTACTCATCAGTCATCATATATTTAGGTATATTTATCATTGATATTTAGATATGCCTACCGATTTAATTTATTTGCCAAAATAATATCACTGTTTCTTATTCAAAATCTAATAATTTTAGAAGGGATATGACCCATACCTGATCTGCATAAATTAGAATGTGTTTCCATATAATATACCTTCTTTGGTTAGTTCACATACTATTTTCACAGGATGGTAGGAAAGTTGCTCTACTACCACTTGTAATGACCCCTTTCGCGTGGAAGTACTTAAACCTGAATCTAGCATTCAAGTGTATCTCAAAGAGACATTAGAAACGTTAGAGATCAACAAATTTGATAACATCTAATTGGGCCAAATATGGTATAGTGATTTCATCCTTGTCACAGGGCTATTCGTTTCTCACTATCACTATACTTATCCGTCTAGTCTATATCCAAATATAGTCATAAATCGTAATATATTGAAGACATTCGAATTAAGAATATATTTGATGATTAACGCACCTAACCACTAGTCTCACCCTCTGTACATGAAGTAATTATGAATTGTATTATATAGTAATACTTGTCTGATTTCTGTCTGTCTACATAGCCTCTTGGAGTCTAATTCACCGCATCCCTTTTCTATAATATCTTATTTTCCGACCCTTGTAGGATTGTCGAAGAAATCTTCTATTAATGCCCTCCTGCCATTCTCGACTGTGTGTATTCCATTCTTTTAACTCGTGGTGGCTAAGGGATGTCTCTATCCAAAGTGTGCCTTCGCCCCAAAAGCCACGTCTATTGGCGGGTGATCTCTGCTAACCATTGCTCAAGACAAATAATTAATATTTATTAGTCTTTTAATCTTACCGCCGGTACTTCTACAGTCAAAGATTCATCTTCCTGAATGCTTCCCATTTATTTGTGCCTTCGATGATTACTTATGCGACCCAATATTTGAAGAGTCATGTAATATAATGGTGCCTCTATGTCAAATACTCTCTCTCATCATTTGACTTCAACGCATCTCCTGTGTTTTTGTCCACTGGTGAGTACAAATGGTCAAATGACGTGATCAAGCGTCTGTATTATTGGTGCTACCATTCGAAGCGACGAATACAAAGGAGGAAGAATATAGTGTAATATCGCTATGCCTGAGACAACTAAAACCCGACAACCATTTTTACTATGGCGCCTAGAAACTTATCAAATCATCATCCTTAACGAGATATAACTGATAGCCATAATCGATGTAATGACCCAATATGCAATGTCCTTATTATGATCATATATTAAAATACTATAATAGTCATAATTATATTTTATAGTAATATTATCTTATACTTCATATCAATTTTATATATTTTAATATCTATAATATTATAATAATTGTAATAATATTATCTACTGCTAATTACAATTATAACCATGTTCAAATAATAATTATATAAATATTTTTTATATCCATTAATATCATATTAATTATAATATTTGTTATTTTAGTAGCGATAATGAAATTATAATTATAATATTGTCTTGTGACAATTATAATTATAAAGATATTGGAATAATCGTATGGATAATCAATAATTTTATTGTCACATTTTCGGGGGACATGACAACTTACCCCACCAAACAAGTCGTAATATCGTAATAGCTCAACACTAGATAAGTGGAAGAAGCCGTTTTTCATCTTCAAGTATTGTATAAGCTTTCCCACTAAATAAGTGTATGTGCCCTTGTAATTCCTATTGAATAAGTGGATTGTTATTTCTTTCAGTACTATTTGTGCACTCCACAAGATAAGTGGCATTGGCTGGCTTGCTGCCTAGTGCCTTACTTCCAGTTGCTGACTTGGTTTAATTTTAATCTGGAACACCATATGCTCTCACCTTGCTCATACTGGGATTTGGGTGATCAAATAGTGGGAAGGAAATTGATTTGCATCTCTTTTTTAGTTGATAATATTTTCAAAAAAATAAAAAATATCTAGGGTGGTTATTATAGGAGAGTTAACTCAAATCAGCAAGAGAAGGAGCAGCCTTCTAAAGGATGACGCTTGTCCTATGAATCTTTGAGTAGTTGATGCAACCAATGCAATAAGTGGTCATGAAGATCATTTAGTCTCGTGGATTTTATCAAAATCATTTCATTTCAGATATTCCACAAATTTAGCTGCATGGGATTCTTTTGATCCTTGTTCCTCTTTGTTAACAATGAAGCTAAGCCCTCTTGCAGAGCTGCCTCATTGATGAGTTCCATATTTGCAATATTTGTATGTGCTTCCAAATCTCTTGGGAGAAACCCCTCAATGGCCGTAGAGAGCCAATGTTGAAGTCTAGTGAAGGTGTGAGGCAACAAAAAACTTGTAAATTCAAAAATATAACTATGATGCTGGAAAGAGAAATTATATTATTATTTTCATGGCTAGAAGTGACCAAAGTAGGCCAATGAGACACCATATATTTTGTTTCAATATAAAAGTACTAGGGTAAATAAACCCCATGCCCCAGAAAGTAACTAAAACAAAAACACTCTAATGATGAAAACATAACTAGAGGGCGGGGGGGTGGAGGGCGTAAACCAATAGTGGCTAACCCCAAGCCAATCATCAAATCTAGGTAAATGGTGTTCTATTTTCAAATGGGGAATCCCCAAGATGTATATGCACAAAAGAAATATGGCATCAATGTGAACCCCTTATACATGTGCATGAATTAATATAAGCCGAATTGTAATAGTTGAACATGTGCTTGCATCAACACCCAAGCATAGAATATTCTCCAGGTCATGTTCTCCTTGAATGTATGGTCATAACAATAATCAAACATCTCTATGTTAGTGGATAGCGGATTGCTCTAGAACTTGAAGTCTTCTTCATGCAATGTAGGCTGAATCAAAGATTGGTGCAAATGTAACATTTATACTTCTCTCTACATACTTCTTGTTAACACTCATTCTTATTTGTTTCGATCTGTTTTACAAATGATTCTATCTGTATTTGTGTATTGTTATTAAAACATTACAGCTGTACACTGGTAGCTGCATATCTATTTATTTATGATTTTATTTTTATCCCATCTTTCCTTGTTCCGTTTTGGTGTTTTGGGCTGTCAATTTGACTAGTTTGACTTGCCAAGGCTCTTTGTAAGATACACCAAATAGAAACTTGTGGTTCAATTTTTTTCTTTGGTTAGACAAAGGTTCTGTTTTAGATATTTTTAAAAGAAAGTGATCTGTTTTATCATATTAGTCAACACGAACTTCCATACATACTCTGCAATTTTGGTAGAAATTTGCAGAATTAAATTAGTCCCTTGTAAATTTGCATATTTTGTTTGAAACACGGGAGGAAATAGAGAATATGTGTTTTTAATTCATATATATAAGGGTGTCTTTTTATAATCTTTGTTGAAATATCTGGTATGGAGGCCTTATGATTTGTTCTTTTGCTAAATTAAACATTAAATAATATTTTATGTATCTGATATTTTGATTGTACTGATATATGAATGCTGCAACATTTCCTGGATTGATGCTTTACCAAGTGCTCTAAATTGATGGAATAGTCTATTGGATATTTTTCGTGGGATAAATATTATTGTGTTGTTTGAAAATAACTGTCTTATGTGTGTGGATTTATAATGTTGTCTTCTCTTTCTTGGGTTTCATTTTTCAGGCGTGTTGATGATCTACATGGTCAACTTGTTTCTTCTGTCGTAAAGTTTCTTCAACAATTCATTCAGGTTAGCATTTTGTTTTTGTTGCCATTGTACCCTACTTTACTATTTGTATTTTCAACATCACACTTTACCCTCTCTATGTTTTAGGGTCATTCCTTTTTCCTGGAGGGTTTAATTGCTATTAAACACTTTCTCGTGTTTTTTTTTGTTGCAATGTTGACATTGGTTTTTCAGTTTTGTTGCTTTGCATGCAAGTATTCAATCTGGCATGAAGAATTTTGAGTTAGTTGCATCTTTTGGTTGCAGCCGAAGGAGCAGTATGGGAATGCATGCCTAAGCTTATTGGTTAGTCAAAGAGAATTCCTTGGCGCCAATAATACTTTTTGGCATCAAAATATGATTTTTTGTAACTCTTTTCTTGGCTGAATTTTCTTTTTCTTTTTGGTTTACTGGGATCCTCTCTAGCAGTACATGGCCAATAAGGAAATTCAGAAACCCAAGTTTCCCCTTTTATGAAATTGACTATAGTTTAGCCTGTGTGCAGTATGTAGGAGCTGAAGCTTGTGAAAGATTTGAAAAGGATAACAAAACTTTGTTTTCCCAACTCTCACTAGAAAGAGAAAAGTGTGCAGAACTGAATAAGATATTTCAGAGTCAGGTAAAATATTATTCCTATAAACCACTCTGTTTCAGATCTAAATTCTCTGCAGGAAGACAGTTTCACAATACTTCTGGGTTAAGCACAACAAAAACATTTATTCAGAAGCATTGTGAAAACCACTTTATTGATAGAAAATCAAAATAAATTGTTTTTTTCAACATTAATATGCCAAACATGTGTGTGGTCTGATGGCAATGTTTTCCAGATTGTCAATTGTATGTTTAAATTCCATTCTTGCCTCAGGTGTGCTCTCTGAATCTGGTGTCCTGGTTTTTGTGATAATGTACCATCCTAGGCTTCTAATTATATTAAGTTACTAGGAGGATAAATTTGTCAAATGTTAATTACACTATGCTTAGTACAGAAAGTTGTATAAGACCAACTTGTTACATCAGGAAGTGCCCAAAATTATTGAACATTTAAAAGCGGGTACCTCATCATCTAAAGTTCAAGGAAGTGAGTTTCCTGTATATCACACAATGGAAAATTTCTGGATTCATTTATTTTCCTTATCTGTTTTAAACCAAGAACCATTCTCAAACAATACTAATCAGAAATTTAAAATTTTGAACTCAAACCTTATCATATGCTAAAATATAGTACATAACCTTTCATGGACTTTAAGTTAAAATTTATTCTCTTCCAAAGTTGCATAAATAAATAATTTGAAATAGCCCTCGTCTCTATTTTTTGATATTTTGTTAGTGTTATATCTACTACACGTCCAAAATTTGATTCAGACTCGAGGCCCCTGTCTTATTCTTGAGCTTACTCCGTTTCTTTTGATTTTGGTTCTATTAGAAGGATTGGTGTGTTTGCTTGCTTTGTTTCCGAACTTCTCCCTATTTGTTATCCACTTTCTGTCTCCCTGGTTTATCTTTGCTTTTGTTTTGACTGCTTAGGTTTAGTGAAGCCTGTTTGAGTCCAAGTTGTAGCTGATGTAGTCTTTTTCATTAGGATTCACTATTTTTGGCTGGTTTTAATATTTTTATCACATCCAGGATTCCTTAACACATCCATTTTCTCATTTTCCTGGTTTTGGTTGCTGATAGCTTCATAGAGATGAGGACTCCTTTAATTGGATTAAAATAATTTACTCCTTGTGTTCATTTCCTTATCACATTCGTTTCCTTATTTTTCTGAGTTTGAGTTGCTGATGGCTCCGATGGAGCAAGATGGGTTCCAAGTTATTTTTGACTTTGAACTTGAGCATATTTCTGTATGGCTTCCAGCTTTCAGTTTGATTAGACTTCATTTCATGAATTTCTTGCATCTGGGTTCTTTCTTGGATGACTGTACTTCTCTGATATACCATTTCCCTCTAATAATTTCACTGAGCTGGGAAATAGGTTTCAATTTTGGTATAATTTGGCAAGCAAAGTATTATAGAGAATCATGTATGTTAACAATGGTGAATGAGAAGATTAACACAGTTTGTGCACTAGCTACTTCTGAATGTAGCTACCTCTATTACTTTGCGTTCATTCTTCTAGAATAAGTCTCTTTTTGAGGACACTACATAACATTTTTATTTGGCAGCTTAAAGATTCAGCCCTAAAGGAAAATTTGGAGTTACGAACATGTTTGGTTGTGCAACAGCAAAAAATGCTACAAAGTGAAGCAGAAACAAGGTATTTAAATTATAAATAATCCAAGAAATGTTTTCACTATTCTTACCATTTTTGTATGTCAGACTTTTCTACTGTGAACTTCTGTACATGATAATATTTATCCTATTTGGTAGACATATTTTGTATTTATGTACACATGTATTTCTAAGGATTATGGGGCCTTACTGTTATGGTTATACTGGGTTTTTAACATAGCTGGGAACTATCATCCGTGTAAAGGGTAAATGGGATTTGATATTTTTTCTGTATAATCAAATGGTATCCTTGAAAAATATTTGAAGGGATTGGCTATTGGTTTAATTTTGATGTTAATTCCAGGAGCTTGAAAGAATTTTTGGGTTAACAGACTTGAAAACAACTTCAGCATCTTGTTTATGTGGTTCTTACATGTTTATATCAAAATGCTGACTATAGTATTAAACAGTTGCCCTTGTTTAAATTACAATCTTTAATCTTTATTAACACATTGCATTCACTTTCATCAATTATTTCAATAGTTTCTCGTGGTTACAAACTTACAACTCTGCAACTCTGTCCGGCACCATGCCATTTTTTTATTGTTGGTATGTGACCCAAAATTGTAGTAGTTTTAAGGATTTCCTATTGTTTACAACTTTACATCATACTAGTAAAACTTGTGATTTGGCAAAAGTTTGCAGACCCGATTCTGATTCAGACATGGAAGCTTGGCAAATTTAAAAAAACTTAAATTCATTAACTCAGCAAAGCTCAGATAAACTTGGTAAAGCTCGACAAAACATGGCAAAACTCTGTGTAGATAATCTTCTTGGAATTGATATTTTCTTGTGAGTACCTACAAGTTGCTTGAGTACTTAGTGAGTTTTCAACCAATGGTTTATATGCTAGCTTGATTTATTTTTTAAGTGATATTAGATAGCCCAAATCACCCCTCAATCAGTAATGTTTAGGGTCAATGCCCAATTGGATAGGGAAAACCCTTTTTCTAGAGGTGGAGGTGATAGTATTGGGCTTTTATTGTTCACATACAAAAATAGTTTTTTATTGGACCCCCCTATTCTCATTTGTGGTTGGATAATTTGTCTAGTCGGCATGATGACATCCATAGCATGTGCTACAGGTGGCAGCTTTGAGAGCCTCTCTGGTGGTTAAGGATTGAACCTGGATCTTTATTCTTTAATAAACAGGTGCAAGCATTTCAGCCCTGAGCTTGACAACTCAAAAAAAAAAGGTTCATTGAAGTAGTTGATTAGATATATTGAAAATAGGTGTTAGGTAGATAGGAAGTTACCTCCCCTACAGAGTATATAAGATATCAAGTCACTTTGACATTCCTTTGTGGCTGTTAAAAGTGGGGACTGAGTTAACAACTTTCAAGCTAGGATTGATTAATATTTTTCAATTTTTTTCTAAATATATTTGAAGACCATTTGTGCTAAGATTAAAATTCCACACTGTAAAATCCATGACTGAAAAAGCTTCAAATAAAGAGAGAAAATCAGTGATGTCTAGGTGTCTTAGAGAGTGCTAGTAATTACCATAGCCAATGAAGGCTTGACACCTTCAATGGCTTAAATAGGAGGAAAGATTGAGGCAATTGAGCTAGTGGTCTTGGAAGCCTCTTATAGAGCAGATCATTAAAAAGTAACTTCTCAAAGGTGAGGGCTGAACACATCCGAGGAGAATGCAAGTACACTCTTGGCCATGTCACATTTTTCATATTTCCAAAATTTAAAAGAGAAATTGCGTGAAATCCCTTGACTATATCATGGACACCAACCAATAAATACAAGATGAGTGTTTCATATTGAAAAAAATCATTTCAAATTAGACATGTCAATTTTAAGTATGTTGAGATAGCAGGTTGTTGTCTTCTTTGTTAGGTTGCAAGGTTGTTGTATCATGGTCTTGCTGTTCGACTCATAGAAGTAGAAATTGTGAAAAAAACACGACTAAATGTAAAAAAATCACATGTAAACATGTTGAAACCCAAAAAGAATTGAGTAAAAAACAGCGAAAAAATTGCTAGGGCAATGTGGTAGGGTTTCAAAAAAATTTGTGGGTTCAAGAAAATGATTTACAACTCTATACTGTGGCCGAGCTCACAAACTTGCTTAAAACAATCTTGTGGGTTCAAAAAATGTCGTGGGCTCAAGAAAGCGATCTACTCAATATTTTTTTTTTGGTTTCAGCACTCCATGGAGCCGTGGTACCCATTGTAGTTGAGCAAGCCACAGAGGTCTGTGGCCTATTAGGTTGAGCCTCTATACAACAAGGCACGTGCAGTAGGGTGTCAGCCTTGTTCACCATGCCTTATTTTTAAAATTTTTTTTGTTCTTTTTTTAATTTATATTCCAACTATAATATAATGTAATAATTATATTATATAAAATATAATAATATAATAATATAATAATTATATTATATAATATATAATAATTGAAATGGGAAATCTTCAATATATTAAAGAAGCAAACGTGCTTCTTATAGAGTTTACAAAACAAATGTTTCTAAATACAAAGTTTCTAAAATAGAAACATGATTGAAGTAAAGAATTAGAAAGAATCTAACTAAATCTAATAGATTACAAAAATTCAATATTGACCATTAAATAATCTAAATATTATTTTAATACCCTCACTTTGTTACACCCCGAATTGTAAGCTACTACGTAATAGTATTGCATAGGGCCGAAAGATTGTAATGTGAACTCAATGCTTGAATAAAATGTGTACTTTGTTGTCAATATGAGTGTTGTTACATTTATGATTTAATGATTGTCTCATTTTAATGTATTTCAATTGATTTCATTCTTGGTGTAATTATGCATATTAAGTTATAGAATTGTTAATATTCTAACTTGTGAAATGTTGTATCTATACTATTATGTTGTGAGCATTTGACTTCCATGGACGTATGTCAGTGGATGCAGGTATAGGTACCATTCCTCCAGGCGGAAGGGAAATATCACTTGGGAGAGGGGCTTGGTTGGTTAACCGGTAATGTGAACTATCTGAGTATACACACACTTCACCTTAGAGTGAGTAACTGAATCAGTGAGTTAGATAAGTCATCCATAGTCATAGACTAGCATTAGGAGTCGTGTCTTCTTTTGTACCTTTTGTAAGTGATGTTTATCTGTTAACTACCTCATTGTATTTAGTTCATTACAATGGATTGTATTTGAATGCAAGTAATTAAGCTGGGTATATATATACATATATATTATATACACGCATCCATATGTATATACATATCGATACAAGTGTGTGACTGGCAAACGGATATGCCCACACAGTTGCATCAACATGGTATACATACGCATACGTGTATATCGAAATATATATGGACATATGTATATGTATATACATCACCTGTTGCAAGAAGGATATTAATAATATTATATTATTATTGCCTGTTGATATATATACATATACATATTATATAATAAATATATAAATATTAAAGTTAAAAATAATTAACATAAATATATATATATATATATTACTTGAAGTAATAACATATATATGTATTTATATAAATTATTATAACTTTAATATTATATATATATATATAATATTAATAAATATATATATTATTATTAATGGAAATCATTGTTACTTAATTCATATCACTTGCTAAGGAAATCGAATGTTTCCTGAAGTATTATTTAAAAACGATTTCACTCCTTACAATATGAGATAAATCAAATATTGAGGACTCCTCTAAAGCTGGTTTGAAATATTCGAATCCCAAACTTAGGCTTAACTAAAGCATAAGAGAAATATTTCAATTTATAAACTATTGACTATAAAGTCAGATTTTAAATATTTGGGGAAAACTGAAGCTTTTCCTGTGAAAATGAAAAATGGCGGAAGAAGTAGAAACGTGCGACTGAGAAGTGCACTTCGCCTGGGAGAAGAGTTCAACATTGCTGAAATGCAGGAGACAATGCAGCTCAAGGGTGTAAACTTGTTACAATTTCGAAACATGACTTTTTCTCAAACAATGAATCAACTACCTGGTTGGCGCCATATCCCTGAAAGTGGCGATTTCTGATAAACAATTGAACAATTCTTGTTTTGCTGGCTCATAGGCAAGTCGAATGACTTCCTAAAGTGCTGAGTGAGGGCTTGGAAACCCGCCAAGTGCCTTTGAGTAAGTTTGGCTGTGTGTTGTCAATTCTCATGCATTCTCGTAAGGAAATGCGTTGCATTTCATGACTCTATATAAAGGCTTTCAACTGCTGCGAATTATCACTCATTCATATTGATTCTTACTCATCCTCATTCTGATTCTTATTGCATTCTTGTTCATTCTATTTTTCATTTTGAGCATCCTTATTCATACTCTTTAGTTGTGAGAAGCCATTGCTGTGAGAAGTGAATTGCTGTGAAAAGCCAATGCTGTGAGAAACCTTTACTATGAGAAGCCATTGTTGTGAGAAGTGAATTGCTGTGAGAAGCCATTGCTGTGAGAGGCCATTATTTGTGAGAAGCCATATTTATGAAAAGAATCATTTTATTGTGTGAGAGCAATTTCTGGAAAGAGTATTTTACTGTGAGAAAGAACAGAGAAACTCTGTAATCTGGATTACTGCAAGAAAAGACCATCATCACTTGTGGAAAGCTTAATCCAGGCATGATTACTTTATTCTCATTTCATCTTTGATTTTTATGAAGTCAAGCTAGATCAATGAAGTACTATTCTGCTCTTTATATCTTCAAACTTGAGAAGTCATGTTAGGCAAACAAAATATGATACTATTGTATGATGCTTGCATTTTGAATGTCCAAAAGCTGCATGAAGTAAATAAGTTATAGGTAATGCATGATTGTATTAAAAAGTAATAGTCCATCTCAAAGGTAGACAATGCATTTAGTTCTATTTGCTTTACTTGTATGATCTTTGTATAAAGGAGAGTATTCATTATCTTAGATATTACTACTAGGACTGTGATGAGAGTTTGATTCAAGTACATTATAGCCAACTAAGTTATTAGTTTAACTCAGTAAGCTAGCTACACTCCTAGGAAATGTTCATTCCCGTATAGGAGAGAGTATTGGTAGTACTTGTGATGCAGATTCATCCTAGTAGGTTAACCTGATGTAGGATGTCTTTGGTACAGATTACCACGATAGGACAAAAGACCTACGCGTAGTGTAAGATAGCCCTAAGTCAAATCAACCTTGAATAGTGTATGTGGCAGTTGATCCTCAGTAGAGATACTGATTAAACACTTTGGCCAAAGTAGTGTAAATGAACAACGTCCTCTTGATTGAGTGATGAATACACTGTCATGTCCATCGTGATCCCGTATTGCATACTAGATCGAGAGTTTAACGGATGTACAGGTTCTAGCTATGTAGGACACACCACTATGCTTAGTTGGTTTACAGTATCGGTTACCCAACCAATCTCTTCGTTGAAGGGAGGGCCATCTATCAAATGATAGATGTGCGAGGGACCGCATTATAAGTCCGTGGTTGGCGGAAAAGCACCCGAGTGATGTTTCTCCTCCTTACCAGGCTACTGAGGCATCGACATTTGAAAGGCGGATTCCTGGACCTTCTTACCACTATTAGTTCAAAAGCTCAAACGAGCTATGTATGTGCACGTATGTATATTTTCTCTGATGATCATTTGAAAAGGAAAAGTTTTGTTATTTGAAATATATTGTCTTGTTCATTTGAAAGGAAAAAGATTCATTCTATTAGCTAGCATGCATCTTATTTATTGTTCATGAAAAGGGAAGAAATGTTTCAATACTTTCTTATATGCATGTTATCTATGTTAAAAGTTGTAGATTAAGATTTTCTTTTTTTTTTACGTAAGAACCGGGTCGTTACACCCTTAATGGTCAATCTATCAACTATACCAATATGCCCCCTAAATTTGACAAGCTTATCTGGGCTCATAGACATGGTGAGAATATTAGCAGTTTGATCCTCAATTGGAACATACCACAATACCATTGATCCATCTTCGACAATCTGGCGGATGAAATGACAGTGAAGTTCAACATGCTTTGTCCTTTCATGGAAGACTAGATTTTTGGCGAGTTTCATCACCCCTTGATTGTCACAATACAAGGGGGAAGGCCCTGCTTGAGACATTTGCATGTTAGAAAGCACCCTTCAAAGCCAAACCACCTTCAAGCTGCTTTAACAGTTCTCTGATATTCAACTTCAGTCGAAGAAAGAGCCACTGCCTACTGCTTCTTTTGGTCCATGTAATTGTACTTGTACCCAAAATGAATACATACCTTGAAGTAGACCTTCTGTCATCAACTGAACCTGCCCAATCTAAGTTTGTATAGCCAATCAGCTTATGATCTTTGCCCCTTCCATACAAAATGCCAAAGTCGGAAGTGCCTTTCACATATCTTAGCACACGCTTCACTGCAACCCAATGTTCAGCTTTAGGGGCTGCCATGAAGCGAGAGATGTAGCTCATTGCAAAATTGAGATTAGGTCTAGTAGTAGTGAGATAATTGAGGCTGCCTACTAGTTTCTTGAATGCAGAATCATTTTGCACAGGCGAATCAGATTTTGGTGATGGTTTGAGCCCTCTCTCCATAGGTGTAGATGCAGGTTTGCAATCATTCATTTTGAACTTATCAAGCAGACTGCGAGCATACTTGGAATGAGAAATAAAGATGCTATTAGTTGTCTGCCAAACCTCAACGCCGAGACAATAATGAAGAAGTCCCAAATCTGTCATGTCAAAGGATTGACTGAGATTATGCTTGATCTCCTCAATCAGATGTTTTGAGTTGCCAGTAATGATAAGGTCATCAACATAGACAACAAGCACAAGAATACCATTACTAGACTGTTTGACATACAAATTTGAATCAGAAGGGCTCCTTTGAAAACCATGATCAACAATGTACTTGTCAATTTTCATGTACCATGCTCGTGGAGCCTGTTTAAGGCCATAGAGTGCTTTCACGAGTTTGCAAACTTGGTGTTCTTTACCAACAACCTTGAAACTAGGAGGTTGCGTCATATAGACTTCTTCCTGAAGATCACCATTGAGAAACACACTCTTGACATCCATTTGATGGATTTTCCATCCAAACTGAGCTGTAGTAGTGAGGAGAAGCCGAATAGTACTCATTTTGGCTGTAGGAGCAAAAGTCTCCTCATAATCAATGCCCTTTGTCTATGAGAACCCTTTGGCTATTAATCGAGCCTTGTACTTATCAAGGGTTTCGTTAGCCTTGTACTTAACTTTATACACTCATTTGCAGCCAATGGGCTTCTTCCTAGGTGGAAGATCAGAGAGGACCCAAGTGTTATTCTTCAGAAGGCTATGATGTTCAACTTCCATAGCTTGTTCCCACTCAGGTACGCCTTTAGCCTCAGAATAGGTTTGAGGCTCAAAGATCCAGTGAAGATTGGCCATGAGAGAAAAATTAATAGTATTTTGCTGCTTGCTCTTTTTCCGAGAAGTTCTACCCTCAAGTAATTCATCATCACAAAGATCACTTATGGTTTTAGCATACCATTTAGGCCGGAAAGTATAAGTACCAATATCTGAAATAGGAGGAGCAACATCACCAGGGGTGGTTGGAACAACATTAGCTAGATTAGGATTCAAATTGTCCTGAGAAGGGGCGAGTGGTGGAATATTCTGTTGAGATGCATGCATAACTATAAAATCCCTCCCATCAGGTGGAGCTAGGGGAAGACAAACACCAAAATTAGAAGCTTGCATAGATTGATCCTCAGGGCTCATAGAAGTAGAAGACGGAAAGAAAGGCCCAATAGTTTCATCAACCACAACATCACGACTGAAGATGAGACGAGCTGTATCTACATCAATCAACTTGTATGCCTTACGATTCTCACTATAACTAGTGAACATGAGTTTTTGTGCTGTACATGGCATTAAGCACCAACTTACCCTTGATAAGTACAAGGCTTGGTTAGTAGCCAAAGGGTTCTCACAGACAGAGGGCATTGATTATGAGAAGAATTTTTCTCCTACAGCCAAAATGAGTACTATTTAGCTTGTCTTCGATTTTTGTCAAGTGCACCTGCAGAGTTGTCTTCTCATCCATCATGATGGAGAAGAACATGTTTTCTAGAAAGAGTGCACGACTCTTGTCAGATGTCTCATGAAGATGTTTCAAAAGATCCCAAATTTCTCTAGCTGATTTGCCAGACGGTACTTGAGGCAATTGGTCATCAGTGATAGACAGTTTAATAAGCATCATGACTTCCCAATTTTGCTCATCAAACTTTTCCTGATCTTTACTTGCCATTGTAGGATGTGTGGTGTTGCTGAGAATAATTTGATCAAGGCAGTGATATTCAAAGATTGTCATCATACGCTGCTTCCAGGTGTTGTAGTTGTGACTGTTGAACTTTTGACTACCCTCCAGCATAATATGTGACAAAGAATCCATTTATAATCCGACAGATAGGAGGTACAAAAACCACATGAGCATATTTCTGTTAGAAAAAGACGACACAAAACCCAAGGTATTTTTGAACAAATCTGGAGTAGAGGGCCCACGAGTAGTAGAAATAGGGACCCACAACTCGAGAAACTGAGCAAAAGATGTGCCACAGAATTAGAAACCCGCAAATAAATTTTGATAGAGAATTCCACGAACTCAAAAAATATCCAAGCCAAAAGCTCACAACGAAAAATAAAGACACAATTTTTCTTAGGAGTCGTGATTTAAAAATCGTTCAAGTAAACCCTTCGAGCTAAAGAAAAAATCCGTCACAATATTTCTTAAAAAAATCTGCACGGGTGAAAAAGAATCCTTAAAAAAAACTAAAGCACCGGAATTTAGCAGAATAAGCAAACAAGGAACTTGCGATTTCTTTGAAAAAAATCCAGGTCGCGTTTTTGTAGATAGGCGCTTCAAAAGACCTGCATTTTGCACATAGAAATCACATGAAGAAAATCACGAGCAGATGGTAAAACGACACCCAAAAAACAAGAATTCATGCTAGAATCCTCACGAAAAAAGAAAGGGCACCCAAAAAAGATGAAAATTCTAGAACACGTGACTCTAGACGCCTATATAGCAGATCGATTAGCAGAGGTAGGTCGCTCAAAAGACACATGTACACAAATAAAAAACGTGATTTCCGGATCAAAATACCATGACTTGCAAAGAAATGCGTCCACAAATATAGGTCGCACACCAAAAAGGAATAAACCACAAATGTCCTCAATACAAATTGTGATTTTTGATAATCTCAAAAAAATCCACGAAAAAGACACACGATTTTTAGGTGGTCTCCAGAAAGATTTTCCTGCTCTGATACCATGAAATGGGAAATCTTTGATATATTAAAGAAGAAGCAAATGTGCTTCTTATAGAGTTTACAAAACAAATGTTTCTAAATACAAAGTTTCTAAAATAGAAACATGATCGAAGCAAATAATTAGAAAGAATCTAACTAAATCTAATAGATTACAAAAATACAATATTGACCATTAAATAGTCTAAATATTATTTTAATAATAATATAATAATATTAATTATTATTATAATATTATTATACTATATAATATTATAATAATTATAATTAATATGTTATAATTATATTATATTATATAATAAAAATTAATGTATAATAATATAATAATTATTATAATATTATAATTATATATATATTCTTTTTTTAAGTGTGATTTTTTCAAAAAATCTTATACTTTTAGTTTGCCGGTTTTTTCTCCGAATGATTTTTTCTGCCATGGACTTTGACTAGTGACTCTTGTAGGTTGATTGAGGTTGCAGCTATTCCAAAATGAAATAATGATGAAGCTTGAGATTGATGATGGCTGTGGCAAAGAAGAGGGAGTATGGAAATGGATAAGGCATGAAGGCTATGAAAGGAGATGGCAACAAAGGTTTTGCCCAACATGTTAAAAAATGGTTTAAGTCTTATGAATCTCTGCCAATAAATTTTTAGTGCACATATGCTATGGTTGAACCAAGTTATTTATCTGCCTTGGAGATGAAAGGTGGCCCAAATGGAGTTGGTGCTTGCTGATTGTGGCTTTGCCACTAATGTTTTCTGCTAGTGAACCTTTCTAATGGCCTGACTAATAGTCATTTCCATCAGGTAGTTGGAAAATTGGTTTAAGTGTTAGTGTTTTCTTTTTGGCACACATATTTTGTGGCTCAACCAATTTGTTTTTTTTCCTGCATAATTAATAAATTGGTTTGTGTGGCTTTCCACTTGTGTGCCTTGGATATCGTTTAACCTAGCATGTTCTCAACCTAGTGCACTTCTCCCTTGGCCAAACCAACTATCTTCTTTATTGATGCGCTTTCATGATGGCTAAATCATTAGTCATTTATGCCTTATCAATATATGATGGCAAAAGCAATTCTAAACTCTGCTTGCCTCAAAGTGATGAAAAATGTTTGTGAGGCATGTTTTTGAGACCACTAGTCTTTTCAGCCTAACATTTAAACAAGGCCAGAACTCATGAAAACTCCGGGCCTATCTTTGGGACAGCAAAGTAAACACTTAAGTATCATGGTTTACTCTTGGCTAAACCATTCCAAATTTCCACCTGGTCTACATGACAGTCAGCCAAAATACATATGCTTCTGCCTCTGATAAGTGTTAAAGGAATTAAAAGAGGTGAAGCTTCGCTTGTTTCAAATGGCCTACTAAAAACATTAAGCCAATTTAAAGCTTGCAGAGAGTGAAATAAAATACATATTTATGCTGGCTTTACATCATTGCAAATTCAAAAACTGTTCATCCTTGATGATTTGCAGCATAAATAGGACATTCTTTTCCTTTTATATTTTTGTAGGTGTAACCAGATTTCAGCATCTTTGTGAAGGATTATCAAATGCAGATTTCAGTGCACGGGTAGTCAATCAGTAGCATATTCAACACAGCACCTGCCCTTTCTTATTTCACTTTCTATTTATATCAAATTCAACAAATCTCCAAAAAATTATAGTGCCTATATCAGCATAAAATCGTGTTTTTGAAAAGTTCTATCTTGTAGTTGAAGGTTAACCTAATTGCCTCCAAATTGAAGCTCTTTCGTTTTGGCAAATAAAGCTTCTACAAGATCACGGAGGAATGTAGGTCTTTGTGATCTTGCCTTCCTTGCTTCAAATCAACCATCTATAAGTGAAGGTTCCTTTCCATTTGTTCTTGATCTTGTTGAAGTCTTTTCCGCATTGTACAAAGAACCACTTGATGAAAAGTGGATGATTGCAAGTGCAACAACCACAATGGTTCACCTCCACTTCCTTTGTTGCAGGGAGTGAATATTGGTGCCTTGACTCTTGTAGACTGCAATGAAATTCTCACATGGATTTAGATTTGTTTCTTCAAAATTCATATGATTATGGCACATGACAGCTTAATGAGCAGATTGAAACCTTCACCACATGTATCTTGGGAGTGGCACACAAAGATGTGGTTAAACTCTTCGTCGAATCCTTGGTTGGAGGAGCAACAAAATGGTTTCACCACCTTATCATAGGTTCAATCACTAGTTGGGAGATTATGTATGGGAAATTCTTTTTCAAGCTTTGAGCCTATTGAGGACAATCACATCCTATTTTCACAACTCTCAAATGCAAAGGATAGTAATGAGATAATGAACTAATTTGTAGCATGATTAAACTACCTAGTTGGAAGAATCAACTCTATGTTGAAGCCATCTCCAAAAATCCTCGAGTTGTTTTATTAGTTCATTTCCATTAAGGTCACATTCATGATCAGATTTAGTCAATTAATGAATTCGAATAAGTTTAGGAACAACTAGTTGTGGTAGAAGACGGTATGATTACCATTGGTAAAATTAGAAAAGACTCAATTAGACAAATGATTTCAAGTTTTGCTTGAAAATAGTGATGACTGATGTGACAAATTTGGAGATATTTTCAATCAAATGGTCTAGCTCAACACTACCAATGGCATTCTCTTGGAAATATTGATCCTTCCACTAGAAATGATCTATTTAGATCACCTCTTCCACTTGAAAGGATTGACTTGGAGGCACCTCTTAAAGACAAATTGAATGAATTTTGTTCCTTGCATGCTATAGGAGATCATAGTTCTAGGAGTTGTCTCAAGATGCTTCGCATGTTGCAACTCATGGCCTCTTCTAGGCCATGTTGGGTCCCAAAATCACTGCTCACACTCTTAGAGGAATCAATCCACTTTAGGGTTAGGTAAATGTTATCTTGAGGGGGATTGATCAGCTCATCAACATAATATGAGTGATTTAAGTCCAATTGTTGAGAGTAGATAATATCTCCATCACTTCAGGCTTAGCTAGACCTAGGAGGGTGTTCCTAGAGGTATTCCTTAACAAGATTTAATCACAACTGAAAGTGCTATAGTAGTATCCAATGTATGCTTGAGCCCAAAATCTATCACTAGACCAAATAACGTACTACACATAAAATCTCTATTGAGCTGATAAAGATATCATTGCATAAGTGTAAGATGTAGGTATGCAAACAAGATTCCTAAAATTGAGAAATGTTATGACTTGCCGAAGATGCTTCCTTGAGTGAATCACTAAATCATGATGTGCATACAACTATCATTTCTACTCGTAAACTATTGCTGAAAGATATTTTTCGTTTAAGTGTATGGTGGATCATAAGTTTTCAATACTACTGCCTTATTTATTGGGTTATGGATTTGCAATTTACTAAGAAGAACAATACATTGAAATAACAACAAAGATATGATATCAAACAACTGAACATACTGATTAATCTCTATCCAAACTCTCAAATCCATTTGTAATAAAGAAGAGACCATTATAAGCAATGCCTGCGATGACTTAAAATGTTGCGACACTTATCAAGTCCTTATTACAATCATACCAACAAATGTGGCAAGAGGAAACCCTAAGCTAGAAACCTAACACAATTAATCACTTAGAAGTACCCTTGAAGATCTACAAATGGCCAAGGAGACATTCAGTTATAGACATTAGCTACAAACTTGCTACCTCTTTGTGATTAGCAAAACTTGTTGCTCTATAGGCAACTAGACTTGTAGGAGTTGAAACTTTAAACGATCCTTGACCTTTGTAGTTGCGTGGAAATGGTGAAATGACCAACCTTTTGAATGAGAAATGAATTGGTATATATAACACTTTGGTTGCCCAATTGCTTGTGGAAAATCAACATAGAATTGGAGGTCATAAATATGATGTGCAAGACAAGCTGAAATGCCACAAAATCCATTGAATAGGCATTTTTGAACTAGCATGAAGACCATTGGAATTTGGGACTTCAACCACTACATTCATGGCAGCATGGTCACCCTCATTTTCCACCATCGAAATTGTAAGAAAATTTGTGCCTTTTGGATATGCATGGGCTTTTAGGTGGGAAAATCCTTTTGGAGTAGTTGTAGGGGTCAAATCGGGTCATTAATGGCATATTGGGAAGATCTGGCGAGTGGTTGAGGAAAATAGGAAGAAAGTCGGGATTCAATGCGAGATAAGAGGCCAAGATTGCACACAGTAAAGGCAATTTGAAAGTCCATTAAAAATTTGTAGAAGGGAGAAACAAGAAATGTGGGAGAAAGATGCAGAACTGGACATTGAGATAGGATGTCTAGGTGGAAAACTATATGTATGAAAGTTATCTTGAACTCCAAACAAGAAGATATTAATGGAAGAGGCATTGAGAACCTTTGTGGGAATATGATGTGAAAGTGGAAGTCAAATAGGGCTTTTGAATGGAAGTTTGGAGGTCCATTGAAAGTTTGCAAGAAAGGATTGGAGGGAATGTTGGAATATGTGGAAGGATAGGAGTTGCAGAGTTTCATTATGAGATAGGAGGTGAGAACTAGACATGGGGATGGAAGTCCATTGAAAGTCAACAAAGAAGTGAAAATGGAAGATTATGGGGATGTAGGAAAGGGAGGTTAGGACATAGAGACTAGGAAGGGAGTCTAGATGATTGTTGAAATCCCACAAATTTGGAAAGTAGGGAAATGGGAATTGAAGCAAAGGAATGGGAGAAAGCGGGGTATAATGTAGAAGATGTGAGGTCAAGAGGTGAGACATAGGTTTGGATGCCTATTGAAATCTCGCAAATAGATGGAACAAAGGAAAAAGGAAGGAAGAAAGGACCTACTTTACAAAAAATCTATGGGATAGGAGGTTGGATGACTAGAAGAAGTCTAGTAGTCCATTGAAAGTTTGCAACATCACCAAAACTTCAAAAAGTGACTAGAAATACTCCAAACAAAACTTTTTGGACTTTTGCAACTTCTAGCATATGTTATGAACATGAGATTAAAAGGGACAACACTTAGGCAATTTTGACCAAGGGGGGATCCAATTAAGGACTTCTCATATTAGTTATATGTGATGCAAAAAATGAGCTCAAATGCACAAGGGGGCTAGGACTTGAGCAATTTTTTCGCTTTGTTAGATTGGGCTCCAACATGCCAAATCATCAAATGTTTTCAGGTAACCTTCAACATTCTCAAGATGAGCTTGATGATGACCATATGATAGGATTTTTTTCAATATAGACCTATTTGAGTTGAAAAAGTGAATACATTCAATGACTACATGTGTTTGTGGAGTTAAGAGAGTTGAGAAAGATCATGTAGCTAAAAGGAGTAAAGCACATGAAGAGAATCCTTGGAAGAAGCTAGCCTTGGTTTCATATTTGAAGAACCCATATTTTTCCTTTTATTGCCAAATCATGATGATGAGTTAGATTTTCTATCCACCTTGCAAACACTTGTCAATCTCCATGAAGAGGAAAATCCTTCCATTTAAGATCTAGAAGGAGTTGCATATCAAATGTTCTTTGAAAGAAACAATGCCTTGCAAATGTTTGTAGAGAATGGTGATGATCCAATTGTTTCTATTGACTAAGAAGACGCCAACTTTTCCATGGATGAAGATGCATCAAATGAATTGTTTGTTATATCCAAAGGATTCTTTGAAGAACCCTAACTAGACAAGATAGAGGAGATGAAATATTTGGATGAAAAAAAAGATCTTTTGCTAGAGGATGATGTGGCTTTAGAGGCATATATCATGTCAGAAACATGTATGAAAGATTCATTAACAAATTTTGACATTTTGTTGCAACATCTTGAGAGCATCATCCATAGAAGACAATGAAATTTCTTTTGAGTTTTGATTTGATTCCCATCTTCAACATCTCCCATAAACATAAATGAAAAACCAAGAGTTGAACAAACAACATTTTTTAGTCAGCTATAGTCGGTGTACAATGTCTATTATTATGCTTTGGAAATATTGGTTATCCAACTATGTATTAATTGTTTGTATTAATTGGTTGTTAGCTTCGGGTAGTTATAAGCGTCAGTTAGTTGACGGTTGTATTCTTCTTGGCAACGATTAGATCCTTTAAATACATTGTGTATTGTCAAGGAGAGTAGTATGATCTAGTCAGATCGATTTTGATCCTTGGCTGACTATCTCTAGTCTTCTTTGATAATAATTTCATGTGTGAATAAAGATACATTTTACACATGTATCTAGTATGCATTGTCATCTCTATTATTAATTCATGTAATAAATTTATCAGACAAAGCAGTAAACATTTGGCGCTGTTGCCTTAAAAAAATTGGGTAAGATTTGAGAGATTCATGCCCTTAGACACCGATAAATGTGGGAAGAAACCACAATATGGTCAAGATCAAGAGATCAGGCGATATTTAAGGATCATTGAACAAAGAGAATGAAGGAGACACCTGAGGGGTGAAGTTGAAGAAGGCGAAGGGTTTTTGAGGGAAAGCTTGAGTCCACCCAAGAACAAAAGTCGAAGTGTAAGCAAAATCTGTATTAGGGAGAGAAAAAGAAATATCACGACAAGAAAACCCACGAAGGGAGAGTGGGAAGAAATAGCACGACACCTATTGCTCCCCGACGAAGCCTGCACCGACCTCACCGACCAAGCTAGAGAGTTGTTAATTCCATCAATATTGGATGAAGGGGAAAGCGAAGGAGAACCCACCAGCCTCCCCATCGACGAAATTTCCAATAGCACAACTTATGGAGGATCCATTAAAAAATTAATAATTACCAATGTATTTCAAAATTACCTTTAGAGTTGGTCAGTGCATGGAAAAGGTGGTGTAAGTATTGGAGGCTCGAAAGCACGGCTAGTGAAGTGGATGACTTCCCTTGGTGAAGGCATGGAGGATAAGAAGCAGGTTGCAGCTCATCTTTGGGCAATAATATGGAAGTGATGCTACAGGAAGATAGGCGTGGGAATGATGGTTGAACTTTGCACAAGAAAGAGCTCCTTTGTAGGTGCGCGAAATAGACCTTGTTGGCATCTAGATTATTGTTGGTTGCTAAAGGGATTAAACTATTGAGTAAAGCAATCTCTCAAGACCAATCGCTATATGTAGCTGGGCATATTAGCAATAGTTGATTTGGAGAAGCAACCTACATGTCAACAAATATATGCATCTGTAATATGGAAATAATATTTAATTTTAATTATTTATGGCAGATACAAGGTTATTGTTAGAATAAAGGAATATATCTCTTGCAAATCCAGTGTTTATTGAATTAAATATGATTACTGAGAATAATGTTTCAAGAATGGAACAAGTTGCAAGTATTGTCAAATACTAAATTCAGAATCATAGTCATAGCCAAATTGTTTGATGAAATAACAGCCAAGTGAAATGGTAAAACTATAAAGTATTTGGAATTTAATTGGGTGAGGATCTTACAAAATATATGTCCGTATCTATGTTCAGTTAGGGAGAAATCCCTTATGAATGCCTTTGCCAAATGAGGGCAACTAGTAGTAGGTATTACCAAATATCGATGATGTTTTACCTTTATGTTTGTTGGGTGGATAATGGTATACCAACCTTTATGATTGGAAGCCTACAATAATGTTATGCACTCAAAAGTAGGATATTGCTTACTATTACTACGGTGGGTTTAATTTTTGTAATAAAAAATGGGTTTTTGAGTAGCAATTAAATGAAGTGAATGGACTTGATTATTTTATGAGTTGGCATTTGTTTATGTATATATGTTTGGATAGAGGCCAACTCATGTAGGTTCAATGTGTTACTTATGTGTTGGTAATTTGTCCTCAAGACCTACAGGACATTGTTTATAGGTTTATCAATCACTTTATGTGGCATAAATTGGGTCCACTTGACTAGTATTTGTAAATCCTTGTGATATTAGGATTATGTGTATGTGGCTATAAGATGATCCCACATGTCAGAGCCAAGTTTGATATAGGTACAAATAGTTGACTATCATCAGTACCTTGTAGGTGATAGATTTTGGGTGCTATTTGTCATATCTTAAGGATTAGTCAACTTTAATTAGTAGCATGAAAGTGAAGGGGGCTAGGAACTATCCATAATGTGATATAGGAGAAGTTTAGTCAACTGTCACCAATATTGTACAGGTGAGAGATGCGGAGATCCAACCACCATATCTTAGGGTTTAATTGATTTTCGCTAGTAGCATGGAGGTGATAGATGCTAGGAGCTACCCATGGTATGATTGGGCTTAGCTCACTTTCACTATTACCATGGCGGTGATAGATGCTTGGAGATACCTCATATTAGGTTGGACTAACTTTTGCTAGTGGCATGGAGGTGATAAATGTTAGGAATCTATTGAATCAAAGGATTCAACGGGTTGTGGGAATCTTATTAATATCCTTATGTGATGTATGTTTTTACACTTACACCTTAGCCAATGATGACAACAAGTAGTATGGGATACTTTCTTGTCATCATAGCTAATAGAGAATTGAGAAAAAAATGGGATCCACATTGTAGTATGGGATGCACCAACATTCCTTTTTTTGGTTGGGATGTACTCAAAGGGTAAGTGCTAGTGAACTAAGCAATGGGAAGATGCATGTAGTAGGTCACATCCACTTCCTCTTGCTAGTTTGTCACCATGTATGTGTGAGTCAATCATTGTGTACTTGTGTAAGAATGATATCATGTGTTGTGCATGTTGTTATACTTGTTCCTCGTGATGACAAAAAGTAGTATGTGATGCTTGCTTGTCATCATAATGGTAGTGGATTGGGAAAAAGGATGGGACTCACGATGTAGTATCGGATGCATCGACATTCCTCTTTCCAGTTTGGATGTACTTAAAGGCTTATATGGTGGTGAATAGGGTAATGAAGAAGATTCTCATGATAAGGTTGGAACCACTTCCTTTTTGTTAGCCAAGCTCTATGTGAACATGTGATGTTTAGGTTATTCACATTGTGTATGTGTTTGGTGCATGAGCTAATCATGTTGTGTATATGTGACATGTTTGAGCTAGTCATTGTGTGTATCTATGATGTGTGTATGAGCTAGTTACACTATGTATAGGTGGATGCGACAACCCCCAACTTGGGTAATTAAAAATTTTCTACTCTCACAAATAATATACAAGGAAAAACATACATGATGATAAAGTAAATAAACTTTTCTTTTCTTTTCATTGCAACATTTCATATTAAAGAAACAATTGACACAATACATCATTACTTTCCTTTCCAAATGAATAACAGAGTAAGAATACATACAAGTATAAAACAGCTCAGAAGCTTTTGATCAAATAGCAATAAGACGGTCCAGGATCTTCCCTTTCAAACCTTGGTACTTCAGAAGTCTACTGTGGAGGAGAAACATCACTCAGGTGCTTTTTCGCCAACCACGGACTTATAATGCGGTCCCTCGCATGTTTACTGCTAAGTAGATGGCCCTCCCTTCTACGAAGAGATTGGTTGGGTAATCAGTTCTGTTTAAACCAACTGAGCATAGTGTTGTGTCCTACATAACTGAATCCTTGTAATCCCACAATCTCAATCTAGTAAGTAATCTGGACAACAGTGAACTGATAGTGTAATCGTCTCACAGTCTAAGTGGACGTAGGTGTACTACACTACTTTGGCCAAAGTGTTTCGGCAGTATAAAACTGACGGTCATCTATCACATGCACTAAGTCAGGTTCAGTTTGACTTGAGGCTGTCTTATCCTACGCGTAGGCTAAGTCCTTTACTATGGGTAGTCAATCACCCTAGACCTCCTACATCAGTCTACCTAATTAGGAAATGAAAAGCAGTCAACAAGTGTCCCTCGGGTAACTCCTATCCTGGAAATCTTTATCCATGGAGTACTTAGCTTTTGCCAGTTAACCTACTAACTTAAAGCATTAGACAAACCTTGGTACAGGTTTCATCCTGGTCCTAGTAATAAATAGCTAGTTCCCTCGTTTCCTTTATATAAGGAGATCAAACAGTATACACACAAATGTAATCAAACAAATTCCCTTTCCCAATTGAAGTGGAATAACAATTTCCCCTTTTTCCCTTATATTTAATTTGCACATAAGACATTTACATAAAATGCAGACAAGCCATTCCTTTATAATGCAAACAAACTAATCCCTTTAGTCTATGTAGTCATAAATAGGAAACTGATTTTCTCTTTTACTTAATTGGTCTACTTATACTATAATACAATTTAATGCACAAGAAATTTTATAGTTTCAACTATTTATAAACTAAAAACAAAGATATTAAAGAATGTGACACTCATGCCTGTTTCCTGAAGCTGGCCTCCTTGCTGCTTGTGAATGCTTCTGATTCAGTTAGTAGCAGCTCCTTTGTTCCTTTCTTTAATTAATCCCTCTCTCTTATTGTTCATTCCAGATTCTAATCCTTAAACTGAAGCTCAGAATCACTGGAGTATAATTTCTGGTAATGCTGGTTATTACTTTCCTCAAAATTGAATTCTACAACAGGTACGTACATGTATATATGCAGCAAATGAAATTCTCGAAGCTTGAATAGAATGACAATGGTGAATTGTGGCTCTCAAAAGCAAATTCAGATTTAGCAAAGGCAAGTTGTGAATTGGTTAAAATGATAAGTAAATGAGCTCAATTTATAGAGTTTGGATTCTCATGCCAAGCTACAGTTTTGGCATGAGATTCGACACCTCTACCTATTTGAAAGTGTCAAACTCATGGTGGCAGCATTACAGAAGCTTATTCAACTTTTAGAAGGTGAGTCGACCTCCATTTGTGAAGAATGATTCAAACATCACATGGTAAAATATGGCTGAGTGACACCTACAGGCGTCCTCTGTAATGGCGTCCAAAATTGGCGGGTTAGTTATCCATAGCAAAAAATGACCATGAACAAATGCATCCCACCTGGCCTAAATCTCAGGCTTCATCGCGCATTTACAGAATCGCGTTTTACAATCCCACGACCTGGTCTCTCCCGTGCGTGCGTATTTGCAGCAGCGCATCTTCATTTTCTATTTTCAAAAGTTCACTATATTGATGAATGAATTATTTGCTGTTGGTGTTTTAATTCCTAGCTTTACCACGATGAAAGGAATTCCATAAATTTCAACGCAAATCATAGTTCATTTCCTATCGTAAAACTATTCGATATTCACCAAATGACTTAAAATACTAGGTCTTTTATTTATCATGGTAAACTTTATTCGATATTTACTAAATGACTTAGAATGCTAAGTCTTTGATTTCCCAAAGATTTTATTTATAAAATATATATATAAATTCTTATATATATATAATGTATTATATTTTATATAGTCTATTATAGTTTTATTTCTCAAAATAAATAAATATATATATATATATATATATTTCAATGTTTAATATTTAAATATATTTATATATATCTTAATATTTGTTTTGGTAAGACTATAATAACATATATATTTATATAATATTAAATATATATATATATTTATCTATATATATTTACACTTAAGTATACATATACACATTTGCATAAAATCATTCACATACGTGTATTGCGAGCGAGTCAGCATACTTTCAATATACCTATTTGTGCAAATATGTGTATATATGTTTAACTGTAAATTCAAGGCAATATAATAATGTTATAATAAAACATCATAGATAGTGTGTATATGTTTATAGATGTGTATACTCCATTTATACTGTTATGTGTATGTATCTGTATGTATGCCATGTCGACACATGCGTATGGCATAATAATTTGCCCATCATATGTCTGTATCGCCATGTCATACATATTTGTAAATGTAATCAAATCTTTTCTAATGGGATCCTAAGAAACACTAAGATTAAACTAACGTCAGAAAAACCTCTATAAGAAAATTTCTAAGTCAAATAATATTTAACTTCTATGTTCAGATTTTCGATTTCCAGATCTTCGATTTCCAGATTTGAACTTCTTATTAAATGTGCTGATTGCAGAACATTATCCGATTTCTATGTTTGCTTATCGAATGAGGAACCACCATAAATAAGGGAGGAGCCCGCCCCTAAGAGGCACGTCTCATGAGAGGACGTGTCCCTTGGGGTGCGACTTGGAACAGGTTTTGTTTATCATTGTTACGTATACATTAACACATATACACCCTTCTACATGATGGCGGATGTCTTAAGAGGATTCCGATTTCAAATAAATGCAGAATATATTATCATGTGTATGATCGTATTTTATATGTATGCTCATAAATTCGATTTGAATGGTTCTTAGAATTATTTGAATAGAAGAGATGATCTTTGATCACTTATGAATGACGATGATGCTTTACAACAATCGTCATTCATATCTGACCGAAGCTATCATCTTTAACACTCCCTCTTAGCTAGGGAAGATATTTCAAATCAATTAAGTCAAGATATCACCTTCACACATGATATCAAAAATATGATATGCTTTCTCAATGTTGTCAAGTCTCATGACATTCTTCAAAACACATCTTCATTATTCAACACTCCCTCTTTAACTGGGAAGGACAACTTTCAAAGTGATATCACCTATCTCGTGATATCAGAAGATATGATATGCTTCTGAAAGTGTCAAGTCACATGACATTCTCCATAACACATCTTCATTATGGTATGTGCACTGACATCAAGTCACATGATGTCTACCATAATTCATGGCATATTCACGGATATAATTATCCACCATGATTATCTCTTAAGGATCACAATGACCTTTAGATATCAAGTCTCATGATATCCATCAAGGTGTCCAAGAGATACTATCATGACATGTCCACAGATATCAAGTCACATGATACCTATCATGATAGTTCATCATTGTAGAGTCATCACTTTACAATGTCAAATACAAGTGTTCATTATTGAAAGATCGTCACCTTTCGATAATGTACACAGGGGGAGTAGGCCCATAAAGTCATGGAGTCACACACATGACAAAAGAGTTTACACATTAAACATCTTTATATATTAGTACAATTTATAAACAATTTGTATTTCAAACATAAATAACAAATTACATTTCAACCATACCAAGTTTCTTCCTGAAGTGCTCTACCTTGATCCGGGAGAGAGGCTTGGTGAGAATGTCTGCAGTTTGATCATTTGTACTAATATACTCCAACTGAATCACTTTCCTTTCCACCATATCTCTTACATAATGATAGGGGATCTCAATGTGCTTAGATCTGTCATGAAAGACAGGATTCACAGAGAGTTTTATGCAACTCTGATTATCACAATGAATAATTGTAGGATTCAAGGGTTCACCAAAGAGTCCCACAAGCAATTTACGAAGCCACACTGCTTCTCTTGCTCCCATTGAGGCTGCAATGTATTCAGCTTCCGTTTGAGCTCTATGCAACTGAAGATTGTTTCTTGCAAATCCAGGAGATCATAGCCGATCCCAGACTGAAGCAACATCCTGATGTGCTTTTCCAATCAGTTACACTTCCAGCCCAATCTGAATCAGAGTACCCATGTAGATCTAGTTGATCATTCTTGTAAAGAAGACCATATCCAATAGTGCGTTGAAGATATCTCAAAATATGTTTTACAGCCATCAAGTGAATTTCCTTTGGTTCACACATGAACTGGCTGAGAACATTTACAGCGTAGCAAATATCAGGTCTGGTGTTAACCAGATACATCAAGGATCCAATCATCTATTTGTAAAGGGTTGGATTTGCACTCTTGGATTCTGCTGTTGCTTCTTTTAGTTTGTGAAGGTTGGTTTCCATAGGTGTAGACATCGGTCTACAGTCCAACATTCCAAATCTCTTCAGAATATCAATAGTATACTTCCTGTGGTTTAGTATAATGCCCTCTGATTTCTGCCATACTTCTAAACCTAGGAAGTAGTGTAGAATGCCCAAGTCTTTCATGTTAAATTCAGAAATTAGATCTTGTTTCCCTTGAGCAATGAGGTGATCTTCTCCTGTTATCAACAGGTTATCAACATATAAAAATAATTATAAGCATATCACCTTTGATTACTTTGAAGTAGAGATTGGAGTCAACATCATTTTGGAAAATCCTAATCCCAAGAGATAGCTGTCAATTCTTTCATACCAGACCTGGGAGCCTGTTTAAGTCCATAGAGGGCTTTCTTCAGCCTGCACACATGAGAGTTAGATTTATGTATCACAAAGCCTTCAGGCTGTTCCAGGTAGACTTCCTCTTCAATGGTTCCATTTAGGAAGGTAGTTTTTCACATCCATTTGATGGATCTTCCAACCTTTAGTTGCTGCAATGGCTAATACTGCTCTTACTGATGTGTAACGAGCAACAGGTGCAAATGTTTCTTCATAATTAATGCCTTCCTTTTGAGAAAAACCTCTAGCCACAAAACGTGCTTTATGTTTTTCTATACTGCTATCAGCAGCATGTATGATTTTGAAGAGCCATTTAGAAGAGACGACATATTTCTCTTTTGGTCTAGGCACTATATCCCATACATCATTCTTTAGGATGGACTGATATTCCTCCGTCATTGCATCCTTCCAAGCTTGATGTCTAAAAGCTTCTGTAACACTGGCAGGTTCAGAGTTTATGATGTTGTTCATTAAAGCAACATAGCTAGAGAACTGTTTGGGTCTTTTACTCTCCTTGAATGTTCCTTTAGGTGTTGCATGATCCTCTATTTCTTTGATCATCTTCCTTGCCCAAAGTGGTCTCTTTCTGCCGTTGTTTTTTTTGTATTCTCATTTGATTTAGGAGGTAGTTCATATGGCATTTCCTCAGGATGCTCCTTTTTGAATCTCAGGAGCAAGTTCCTCTTCAGGTACTCCAGGGGAGTAGGTTTCTATCTCACTAGAACTTCTTGCCCTTTTGAATGGTTTCAATGTTAAGGTCAAGCAACTTGTGAACTCCCTCTTAATTCCAGCACTCATGCAGAATTTTAAATTTTAGAGGTGTAGGTTTCTATTATCCGTCTTTAAGGTTTTATTTTCTTTCCTAAGACACAACCTTTACAAGTTCCTTAATGGGATGGTTTTAGAATTAGGTGCATAGTTTGTAAAGGTACCCTTGTCTTACACCAATAGTTTGAGTTTTCTTTAATAGTTGAGTTTTAGGCCATGCTAGAATTTTCCCATCCATAAGGGTAACTCTATGTCCATTTGTCCTTTTAGAACACAAGATCTTCAAATTCATGATCTGAATTTGTCTTTCCTACTTTGGCAAAAGATGCTTGTTGTTTAGATCTGTCAGGGCACTTCATTGCATAGTGACCATGTTGATCACATCTAAAGCATTGCACAAGAGAGATGTCTTTCTTTTTAAAAGATTCCTTTCCATTGGAATTTCTCTTTCTTTAAAAAAATCCTCTCTTGTAGGAGTTTTTCTTGTTCCTTTTATTAGACGTGTTGAGTACATGAATGTCTTCATCTATGTTCTTCTGTTTATTTTCCTTAGTGGAGAGTCTTGTTTCTTCTTGAAGGCAGTCAGTTCTTAGCCTATCAAATTTAGGGAGTTTAGATCTCGCACTTACTCCTTGAACAAATGACTCCCATGAGTTTGGTAGGCCTCCTAGTGCAATTAGGATTAACTCTTTGTTGTCAATCTGATATCCAATTGTGGATAATTGATCCCTAAGTTCAATAATCCTCATGAAGTATGCATTAATGGACTCTCCTTTGTTTATTAGAGCATTGTTGATTTGCCGTTTTAATGCTAGAGTCCTACAGGTGTTGTTGATCTCATAAGTACTCTCAAGAGATTTGTACATATGGTATGCAGTTTCATGTTTTGCTAAGATAGGCACTATATGATCCCTCATTGCATCTACAAGGATTTTCATGGCTTTTTCATTGTTTTCAATCCATTGACTTTTCTTAGGTTCAACCTTAGGTTCCCTTTTATTTTCTCTCACACGTGAGTCTAGTTTATTCTCTTTTAGGATCATCATGATTCTAAATTTCCATTATGTAAAGTTATCTGCTCCTGCAAGATGATCTTCAAATCTGATCATAGTTTACATTATGAAGAATGTGATGTGAATTCGATTTTAGAAAATAGAAATTTCTTGAGCAATCTGATTTAGATTTGATTTGGATTCACACAACCAGGCTCTGATACCATGTAAATGTAATCAAATCTTTTCGAATGGGATCCTAAGAAACACTAAGATTAAACTAACATTAGAAAAATCTGTATAAGAAAATTTCTAAGTCAAATAATATTTAACTTCTATGTTCAGATTTTCGATTTCCAGATCTTCGATTTCCAGATTTGAACTTCTTATTAAATGTGCTGATTGCAGAACATTATCCAATTTCTATGTTTGCATATCGAATGAGGAACCACCATAAATAAGGAAGGAGCCCGCCCCTAAGAGGCACGTCTCATGAGAGGACGCGTCTCCACAAGTGGAGACACATCCACTCATGGGACGTGTCCCTTGAGGTGCGACTTGTAACAGGTTTTGTTTATCATTTTTACGTATACATTAACACATATACACCCTTCTACATGATGGCGAATGTCTTAAGAGGATTCCGATTTCAAATAAATGCAGAATATATTATCACGTGTATGATCGTATTTTATATGTATGCTCATAAATTCGATCTGAATGGTTCTTAGAATTATTTGAATAGAAGAGATGATCTTTGATCACTTATGAATGACGATGATGCTTTACAACAATCGTCATTCATATCTGACCGAAGCTATCATCTTTAACAATATTGATACATACATATGAGAGGTACATGTATACACATATACACCCTGCCTATGTACATATATCAATTCACGTTCCACATTCAAGGTCACAAAACAGTAAGTCACGATAACAAGTAACACCACTCACAAAGCACAAAGAAGTAATCCAAAACTCCTAAGCCTCAGGATGACATATCAAGATAAACCTATTTGACTCAGTTCCTCTAAACCCTTAGTGAAGTGTGTGTATGCTCAATTGATTTTACTTTACCGGTTATCCAACCAAGCCCCTCTCCCGAGTGATGTCTCCCCTCCGCCTGGAGGAATGGTTCCTGTTCTTGCACCCATTGGCACAAAACCACGGTAGTTACTTGCTCATAACATTTTGCAATATATAAATCATTTATAAAAAGCAAGACTAATTATCCTCTTTCATGCATTGTTTTACCCAAGAATAACATCAATCAGAGAAACATAGAATGAGTCTATCATAAAATGTAAAAGATTCTTAAATTGATAACAAGGTTCACACATTTTATTCATCCAAATTCTTCCTTACAAACAAAATGCTCTAAGCATTGCTAAAATAGTAGCTATACAATTTCGGGGTGTTACATACTCCCTCCCTTATGATTCATCGTCCCTAATGACCAAAGGTATTATTCAAAGCATAAAACAAAAACAAAACATTTATTATTCTTCATTCTCAAAGGCCTCAAGAATGTCAAGAAATCTTCTACGGATTTCCGCATAGTCCTCCCAAGTTGCTGAGTCCTTCGCATACTGGTCCCACTGAACTTTGCATTGCAAGACTTCTCGGTTACGTAAGTGTAGCTTACGTATTTCTAGCACGTTGACGGGTTCGAGAGTTACTACTCCGGGGTCCCTTACCTGTAAGACAGTCCAATCAATAACATGATTATCTCCTAATATATACTTTTTAAGGTAAGACACATGGAAGAAATTATGCATTCTGGCAAGAGCGGGTGGCAAAGCGATTCGGTATGCTACAGGGTTCAATTCTTCTAAAACTTCAAAGGGTCCAACATAACGTGGAGCCAGTTTAGAATTCTTCCCAAAGTTAATAGAACTTTTGTGAGGTTTTACTCTCAAAAGTACCTTGTCACCAATGACAAAACTTCGTGGCACTCTCTTAGCATCTGAATAACTTTTCTGTCGACTGTTAGCCTCTGCTAACCTTTGCCTAATAACCGTAACTTGTTCTTCCATCTCTGCTAACATTTTAGGCCAAAGACTTACTTGATCCTCAAGTTTATCCCAACTTATAGGAGTCAGACACTTCCGACTGTACAAGGCTTCAAAAGGAGCCATCTTAATTGCAGAATGATACGAGTTGTTATATGCAAATTCGACCAAGGATAAATAGTCCTCCCACTTATATTGCTGATATATGCAATATACCCTAAGTAGGTCTTCCATAACTTGATTTACCCTCTCAGTTTTCCCATCTGTTTCCGGATGATATGCTGAGCTAATGTTTAACTGCATTCGTAATGCAGAAAACAAGGTTTGCCAAAACCTAGAAGTGATGCATGCATCCCTATCAGATATAATCTTTTCAGGAATACCATGCAGTCTAAATACTTCCTGTACAAACTTCCTTGTTATGACCGGTGCTCCATCGGTTAGGTTCCTTGGTATAAACTGTGCCACATTTGTTAGCCTATCCACTACTACCAGAATGGCGTTATGCCTGTTCCTAGACATTGGTAATCCTTGCACAAATTCCATACTTATAACTTGCCATTTTCTTTCAGGAATGTCATGTGGATACAACAATCCTGCTGGGTGATGATGTTCCACTTTTACCCTTTGACACTCGAGGCACTGAGTTACATAATTTGTAGTATCACCTTTCATTCCCTTCCAAAAGTATAATGGTTTTAAGTCAGCCATCATCTTAGTCACTCCTGGGTGTCTAGAATATGGTGCCTCATCAGTTTATTTCCATACAAGATTCCTCAGTTCCTTGACATCTGGTACATACATCCTATCTTTGTACCTTAGTATCCCACTGGACTCAAATTGATATCCTTCATACCTAGAGTCTTGAGGATTCTCAATAAGTGCTTGCTTAACATGCAAGTAATATTCATCCTCTTTGCATTTCTGAAGCACTTGTTCCTTGAAGTCGCTTCGAATTGTTACTATTGATGCAATATGGCGTCTTCTACTTAAAGCATCAACAACTCTATTCTCTTTTCCCTTAATATAGTTGATATTAAAGTCATAGTCTGCTATTAACTCCAACCATCTCCTTTGTCTAGCATTTAGATTGGGTTGAGTAAAGAGATATCTTAAACCATTGTGATATGTTTTTAACTCAAATTGTTTTCCAAGCAAGTAGTGTCTCCACATCTGTAAAGCATGAACTCCTGCTGCCAACTCTAAATCATGCAAAACATAATTCATCTCATATGGCTTAAGTTTTTTGGACTCGTAAGCAATTACTTGTCCTTCCTGCATCAACACACCTCCTAATCCTTCTCCACATGCATTAGTAATGACTGTGAAGCTTCCTTCGGGATCTGGTACCTTCAGAATGGGTGCGGTGGTTAGCTTTTCCTTGAGAAGGTCAAATGCCTCTTGACACTTCTCGTTCCAAACAAATCTTTTTCCTTTCTTCTGCAAGGATGTTATAGAGAAGGCAATTTTTGAAAAATTCTCCACAAACTTCCTATAATACCCAGCTAGACCCATAAAACTTCTTACTTCAGATACGTTCTTGGGTACAGGCCATTGAATAACTGCTTTAATCTTGGCCGGGTCCACTGTTATCCCTTCAACTGAAATAACATGGCCCAAGTAGTGCACTCTTTCTTGAAAGAAAGTACACTTGGATAGTTTTCCGTAAAGCTTGTGTTCTCTTAACCTTTGTAAAACCATCTCCAGATGTTTACAATGTTCATTTTATTTTTTGGAATAAATTAGTTTGTCGTTCAGAAATACCAACGCAAATTTATCTAGATAATCTCTGAATACACTATTCATGAGATTCAAGAATGCTGCAGGCGCATTAGTTAAACCAAAAGGTAAAACTGTGAACTCAGAATATCCATAACGAGTTTTGAATGCTGTCTTGAAGTTATCTTCATCTTTTACCCTTAACTGGTGATATCCAGATCTTAGATCTATTTTTGAGAATACTGCGCAGCTTTCATCTAATCAAAGAGGTGATCAATACGTGGCAATGGGTATTTATTCTTTACCGTTGCTTTGTTTAGCATTCGATAATCGATGCATAAACATAATGTACCGTCATTCTTCTTGACGAATATCACCGGTGCTCCCCATGGTGATATGCTAGGCTGTATTAATCCTTTGGACAGCAACTCATCCAATTGTGTCTTCAATTCCATGAGCTCAGTAGTAGTCATCCTATACGGTACCTTAGATACCGGTTCAGATCCTGGTACAATGTCGATTGAAAAATCGAACACTCTCTTAGGTGGAAGACTTGGTAGTTCCTCAGGAAATACGTCAACAAAATCTCTTAGGATAGGATATTTCTCCATATCCGATCTCCCTGTTTCTTCCATTTCTCCATCTTCTAGTTCTTGGGAACTTTGATACACAAAGTTTCCATCATCTTGTCCTAGTTCTTCAATTTTCATTGCAAATAGTTGGCAACCTTTCTTCTTGGCTTTTACAAGCTGCATTGCTGTGATTTGCCATACAGTTACTTCCCTTGGTATCCCTTGGATTTCTACTTGATTTCCTAGATCATCTAGGCATCTTACAGTCTTGGCTTGACAGTCTACAACAACCCTATGTCTCCATAGCCAGTTCATTCCTAGGATTACATCGTAAGACCCTAGTGGCGCGACATAAAGGTTAACCTCAGTTGTAAGGTTGGGTAATTCTAACCTAGCCTCAAAAAGACATTGGTCAACCCTTGCTCTTGTTTGGTTTGCAAATTCTACATTCCATGCCTTTTCCACGTGTCCTTCCTTTCTAGACAATTGCCTAGTTAATTTAGGTGAAATGAAATTTTTAGTTGCATCTGTGTTGATCAATATAGAAATAGGTAGGCCAAAAAGGTTAACTGGTACATCGATCGGAGTAACTTGGTAGTCTGCCTGCCGATCGTCCACCACAGCATGAATCTGTTGCTGGAACACTGCTTGCTGTGAGGGCAGAGCATTTGCACGTGACTGTGAACTGGAAGTTCTATCAGGGCATTCACTTGCATAGTGATCACATTTGCAGATAAAACACCCGGCCTTGGGTCCTTTCTTTTCGGTTGTTACTCCAGACTTGCTTGTGCCATCACCAGCATTGCTGGTGTTGTCACTTCTTTTGCGATCTCCTTTATAGTCTTTTTTGTTGAAACGAGATCATTTCCCTTTTTGTTTCCTTGAAACAAAAGCGGGTTCTTCCTTCTTGGGTGCTGTCCTGCTGACCACTTCACTGTCCTTCTTCTGATCTTTCCTATCCTGGTGGTAGGAATCTGCCTTAAGTTTCTGCTCCTACAGGATAGCTTTTAGTGACACGAAGTCCATAGTGGTTGGACCGTGCATGTCAACTTCTCTTCCAATACGATGATTCAATCCTAATATGAACTTCCATATGTGGAATCGTTCATCTTTAAGATAGATTGGAACATAACGGATAAGACGAGTGAACTTCTCCCAATACTCGTGAACCGTCATGGTTCCTTGTTGCAGTTCTTGGAAGTCAGACAGTTGTTGATCATAGTATAATTGGGGTAGCCATTGGTTGCTAAAGATTTCCACAAACTCATTCCAGGTCAGTTTCCATGATCTAATGTCGAGTTCTAGCTTCTTGTTCATCCACCAATTGGAGGCTTCTCCAGCTAATTGGTAGGCTCCCCATGCACCCTTAGTAACTTCGTCATAGTCCCAGATTTCAAAATATTTCTCCATTTGAACAAGCCATACTTCGGCTTCGTCACCTCTAGTAGTTCCATCAAACCTGGGTGGCTATATCTTTTTCATATCCCTAGTCAGCTCACGAGATATCATTCTTTTATTTTGTTCCATAGAATTAGTGGGTGACTTTTCCCTTTCTTCATGACGTGAAGAACTTTCCTCTAGTTCTTCTATGGCTATTTCCTTTTCAACCCTATCTTTAGCTTTTTCCTGCTCGAGATTGGTTAATCTGGCCATGATTTGATCTAGTTTAGCTTCCATTCTAGCTGATGATGGTTATTCTTCCTGACTCACTCTGGGATTGTTTCGAGTTCTTTCGTAAACTTGTACCATAGATTTAATGAAGCTATAACCTGAATTTTTAATTTCAAGTTAGACTAAATTATACTTTACTTAAATAAGAAAACATAAGAGCATCATTCACACAACAATTGTTTTCACACAAAATTTTGACATTTTGATTTGATAGAAAAACTTCGTTTTATTTATTGATAAGGGGAAATCTGAAAAGAATCCACTAGATTACATCGAATGACTATTCAAGTACTCAAGGGGTGAATACCCTTCCGATTCACTTTCGGATACATAACTAAGTGGTGCATACCCTAGAGATTGAGAGAATTGTAGTTCTCTTTCATTTTTCTCTTCGCTTATCTAGTCATTTCTATTCCAAAACGTGTAGTAACCTTTGGATTTATTGTCCGATACATAATTTCGGGAAGTAGAGTCCTTAAAGTGTTCATCTACTTTATGGTCCATGCCTTTCGCAGACATTTGTTCATGAGACCATTTCTCTACTGGCGGGGTTGGTGTGTATCCCTCAGACTCTTTGCTTGTAGAAATCATGATAACTTCCGCCATTGGAAGGACTCTAGGATCCCTAAATATGAATGCTGGGCTGGTGCTTTCTTTAGATGGCATGTCTCTGGATATAGATAAAGGTTCAGACTTTTCAGGTGAAACAGAGGGAAGGTAGTTGTAGATAGCCTCCAACTTCATCTTTCTCTTCTCATCATTGATTCAAGAAAGTGCATGGCTGAAGGTTTCTATATCACTTAACCAAATGATGTTGTCGTAGTTGGTTCCTTCAATTGTCTTGACAATTGCCTCCTTTTCCTTGTTGGCCTTCAGGTAGCGTTCGTTCCCGATTACGAACTTTCTTGCCGTTATTCTGACACGTACCACCCTGGCACAAGAATTTTCACAACATTAGGTAATGTTGGAAAGGGAAAACTTTGGTGAACTCATAGGTTCTAGAGCTAAACTTGGTAGTTCTGATACCACATGTGACAACCCCCAACCTGGGTAATTATAATTTTTCTACTTTCACAAATAATATACAAGGAAAAACATACATGATGATAAAGTAAATAAACTTTTCTTTTCTTTTCATTGTAACATTTCATATTAAAGAAACAATTGACACAATACATCATTACTTTCCTTTCCAAATGAATAACAGAGTAAGAATACATACAAGTATAAAACAGCTCGGAAGCTTTTAATCAAATAGGAATAAGACGGTCCAGGATCTTCCCTTTCAAACCTTGGTATTGCAGAAGTCTACTGTAGAGGAGAAACATCATTCAGGTGTTTTTCCGCCAACCACGGACTTATAATGCGGTCCCCCGCATGCTTAGTTTTAAGTAGACGACCCTCCCTTGTACGAAAAGATTGGTTGGGTAACTGGTTCTATTTAAACCAACAGAACATAGTGTTGTGTCCTACATAACTAAATCCTTGTAATCCCACAATCTCAATCTAGTATGTAATCTGGACAACAGTGAACTGACAGTGTAATCGTCTCACAGTCTAGGTGGATGTAGGTGTACTACACTACTTTGGCCAAAGTGTTTCGGCAGTATAAAACTTACTGTCATCTATCACATGCACTAAGTCAGTTTCAGTTTGACTTGAGGTTGTCTTATCCTACGCGTAGGCTAAGTCCTTTACCATGGGTAGTCAATCACCCCAGACCTCCTACATCAATCTACCTAATTGGGAAATGAAAAGCAGTCAACAACTGTCCTTCAGGTAACTCCTATCCTGGAAATCTTTATCCATGGAGTACTTAGCTTTTTCCAGTTAACCTACTAACTTAAAGCTTTAGACAAACCTTGGTACTGGTTTCATCCTGGTCCTCGTAATAAATAGCTAGTTTCGTCGTTTCCTTTATATAAGGAGATCAAGTAGTATACACACAAATGTAATCAAACAAATTCCCTTTCCCAATTGAAGTGGAATAATAGTTTCCCCTTTTTCCCTTATATCTAATTTGCACATAAGACATTTACATAAAATGCAGACAAGCCATTCCTTTATAATGCAGACAAACTAATCCCTTTAGTCTATGTAGTCATAAATAGGAAACTGATTTTCTTTTTTACTTGACTGGTCTACTTATACTATAATACAATTTAATGCACAAGTAAACATATAGTTTCAACTATTTATAAACTATAAACAGAGATATTAAAGAATGTGATACTCATGCCTATTTCGTTAAGCTAGCCTCCTTGCTGCTTGTGAATGCTTCTGATTCAGTTAGTAGTAGCGCCTTTGCTCTTTTCTTTAATTAATCCCTCTCTCTGACTGTTCATTCGAGATTTTAATCCTTAAGCTGAAGCTCAGAATGACTGGAGTATAATTTCTAGTAATGCTTGTTATTACTTTCCTCAAAATTGAATTGTACAGCAAGTGCGTACATGTATATATGCAGCAAATGAAATTCTAGAAGCTTGAACAAAATGACAATGGTGAATTATGGTTCTCAAAAACAAATTCGGAATTAGCAAAGGCAAGTTGTGAATTGGTAAAAATGATAAGAAAATGAGCTCAATTTATAGAGTTCAGATTCTCATGCCAAGGTACAGTTTTGGCATGAGAATCGACACCTCTACCTATTTGAAAGTGTCAAACTCATGGTGGCAGCATTACAAAAGCTTTTTCAGCTTTTAGAAGGTGAGTCGACCTCCATTTTTGAAAAATGATTCATACATCACATGGTAAAATTTGGCTGAGTGACACCTATAGGCGTCCTCTGTAATGGCGTCCAGAACTTGCGGGTTAGTTATGCATAGCAAAAAATGACCATGAACAAATACGTCCCACCTGGCCTAAATCTCAGGCTTCATCACGCATTTACAGAATCGCGTTTTACAATCCCACGACCTGGTCTCTCCCGTGCGCGCGTACTTGCAACAACGCATCTCTAAATGCGTGCACAGGAGAGACCAGGTCCCGGGATTGTAAAACGCGATTCTGTAAATGCGTGATTAAGCCTGAGATTTAGGCTAGGTGGGATGCATTTGTTCATGGACATTTTCTGCTATGGATAACTAACCCACTTGTTTTGTGTAAGAACCCTGGTGGTTCTTAACCCGAAAACCCTAACTGAGTTGCTGATTTTTGTTTGTTTTGTGTATTTTGATTTTTTTTGTGGTTTTTTGCATTAATATGAAAAGCTGCGATTTCTCTCTAAAATTGCTAATAAATTCAAAATAAATAAATAAACTCTAAATAAGCTCTGAGAATGTCCAGGAAAGATAGGCGCATCAATTTATTTCACTTCCAGAGTGTTTACCAAGGCAAATAACAATATATGAATGAAATACAAGTTTATTATGAAGAACCTGATTTTCCTTGCCAGGCGCCAAAAAAAAAGAACAGAGAATGAATGTACGGCTGAATGGAAAGATGAATCTCCAGCCTCAGCAACGTTGCAGAAGCTCTCAATAACCTAGCCGCCCAAGATCCCTCTGCCAGAGACTGGAAAAGAAAGGCGTATCTCTCTGAAAGAATAGTACGGCCCTGCTGGTACAACAGTACGACCAGGTACAACAGCAACAATAAATGCAGTACGGCTCAAGGAAATAAATGCCAGATCTCTGTAAAAGATGTCTCTGATGGGACGCCTCAACTGCCAGATGAATAATCTCTGCTAACTCTGAATATATAACTCAATGATCTCAATCTGTAACTTCTGAATGAAGTCACCAAGATGCAAGCTTAAACTGGTATTTCACAGTCTCAGTCTGCCAATTCCTGAGAGGTATCGTTCTCCAGAAACGCTTCGTCTGCCAAAAACCCTAGGGTTTGCAAACTCCGATGCTCAGAGCAAAATAAGACAAAAGTTGAATAACATAACATAATGGTTCGATTTTGTCTTTCCTGTGATTATATACCTCCTTTGAGAAATTCGACCCAAAAGCTCTTTTAATAATCATTTAATAAAAATGATTAAATTTGTCTTATAGACTTAGGAGAAATACTTTTAATTATTGGCGCCATCATTTATGAATAACAAATATTCATTATATCAAATATTAACTCATTATTATAAAGTATAAGAAATACTTTATAATAGGCCAATTTAATTAAATATTTAAATAATCAATAAAGTGACTAATATAAAGTCAAAAGTATTAATTATTCATTAAATCATTAAATACTTCTTATTTCTCCATCTGATCACGAAACTGAATAACTGGGTCGACTCTGAGCTGAATAGCTAAACTAGGTGCCCTGCCCAAAATAGTAGCTTCCGCTTGACCTAACTTTCTAAAAATAGAAAGTTTCTAAAAATCCACTCTGGAAGATTCTGCGAATGCCCAACCTGAATCAACTGCAATATCGGAGCTACCAAACACTGAGTAACTACCTCAGATGATCCTCTGCACACATCTGTCAGCCTACGAGGATCGAAATAATAGGCTAACCTCGTCACCAGCTTCGCTGACTAGGATGGGGACATCACATTTTGTAAATGCGTGATTAAGCCTGAGATTTAGGCCAGGTGGGATGCATTTTTTCATGGACATTTTCTGCTATGGACAACTAACCCGCCTGTTTTGGACGCAATTACAAAGGATGCCTGTAGGTGTCACTCAACCATATTTTACCATGTGATGTTTGAATCATTCTTCACAAATGGAGGTCGAATCACCTTCTAAAAGTTGAATAAGCTTTTGTAATGCTGCCACCATGAGTTTGACACTTTCAAATAGTTAGAGGTGTCGATTCTCATGCCAAAACTGTACCTTGGCATGATAATCCGAACTCTATAAATTGAGCTCATTTTCTTATCATTTTTACCAATTCACAACTTGCCTTTGCTAATTCCGAATTTTCTTTTGAGAGCCACAATTCACCATTGTCATTTTGTTCAAGCTTTGAGAATTTCATTTGCTGCATATATACATGTACGCACTTGTTGTAGAATTCAATTTTGAGGAAAGTAATAACCATCATTACCATAAATTATACTCCAGTCATTCTGAGCTTCAGTTTAAGGATTAGAATCTGGAATGAATAGTAAGAGAGAGGGATTAATTAAAAAAAGGAACAAAGGAGCTGCTACTAACTGAATCAGAAGCGTTCACAAGCAACAAGGAGGCCAGCTTCAGAAAACAGGCATGAGTGTCACATTCTTTAATATCTTTGTTTTTAGTTTATAAATAGTTGAAACTATATGTTTTCTTGTGCATTAAATTTTATTATAGTATAATTAGACCAGTCAAGTAAAAGAGAAAATCAGTTTCCTATTTATGACTGCATAGACTAAAGGGATTAGTTTGTATGCATTATAAAGGAATGGCTTGTTTGCATTTTATGGAAATGTCTTATGTGCAAATTAAATATAAGGGAAAAAGGGGAAACTATTATTCCACTTCAATTGGGAAAGGGAATTTGTTTGATTACATTTGTGTGTATACATCTTGATCTCCTTTGATAAAGGAAACGAGGCAACTAGCTATTTATTACTAGGACCAAGATGAAACTCGTACCAAGATTTTTCTAAAGCTTTAAGTTAGTAGGTTAACTGGAAAAAGCTAAGTACTCCATGGATAAAGATTTCCAGGATAGGAGTTACTTGAGGGACACTTGTTGACTGCTTTTTATTTCCCAATTAGGTAGATTGGTGTAGGAGGTCTGGGGTGATTGACTACCCATGGTAAAGGACTTAGCCTACGCGTAGGATAAGACAGCCTCAAGTCAAACTGAAACTGACTTAGTGCATGTGATAGATGACCGTCAGTTTTATACTGTCGAAACACTTTGGCCAAAGTATGTAGTACACCTACGTCCACTTAGATTGTGAGATGATTACACTGTCAGTTCACTGTTGTCTAGATTAGATACTAGATTGAGATTGTGGGATTACAAGGATTTAGTTATGTAGGACACAACACTATGCTCAGTTGGTTTAAACAGAATTGGTTACCCAACCAATCTCTTCGTAGAAGGAAGGGCCATCTACTTAACAGTAAACGTGCGGGGGACCGCATTATAAGTCCGTGGTTGGGGGAAAAACACCTGAGTGATGTTTCTCTTCCACAGTAGACTTTTGAAGTACCAAGGTTTGAAATGGAAGATCCTGGACCGTCTTATTCCTATTTGATCAAAAGCTTCCGAGCTGTTTTATAATTGTATGTATTCTTACTCTCTTATTCATTTGGAAAGGAAAGTAATGATGTATTGTGTCAATTGTTTCTTTAATATGAAATGTTGCAATGAAAAGAAAAGAAAAGTTTATTTACTTTATCATCATGTATGTTTTTCCTTGTATATTATTTGTGAAAGGAGAAATTTTTTAATTAACCAAGTTGGGGGTTGTCACATGTGGTATTATAGCTACCAAGTTTAGCTCTAGAACCTATGAGTTCACCAAAATTTTCCCTTTCGACCATTACCTAATGTTGTGAAAATTCTTGTGTCAGGGTGGTACGTGTCAGATTAACGGCAAGAAAGTCCGTAATCGGGAACGAATGCTACTTGAAGGCCAAGAAGGAAAAGGAGGCAGTTGTCAAGACAATTGAGGGAACCAACTACGACAACGCCGTTTGGTTAAGTGATACAAAAACCTTCAGCCATGCACTTTCTCGAATCAATGATGAGAAGAGAAAGATGACGTTGGAGGCTATGTACAACTACCTTCCCTCCCTTTCACCTGAAAAAGTCTGAACCTTTATCTCTATCCAGAGACATGCCATCTGAAGAAAGCACCAGCCCGACATTCATGTTTATGGATCCTAGAGTCCTTCCAATGGCGGAAGTTATCATGATTTCTTCATCAAAGAGTCTGAGGGATACACACCAAGGACCCTGCCAGTAGAGAAATGGTCTCATGAACAAATGTCTGTGAAAGGCATGGACCATAAAGTAGATGAACACTTTAAGGACACTACTTCCCGAAATTATGTATCGGACAATAAATCCGAAGTTTACTACCCGTTTTGGAATAGAAATGACCAGATAAGAGAAGAACAAAATGAAACAGAACTACAATTTTCTCAATCTGTAGGGTATGCACCACTTAGTTATGTATCCGAAAGTGAATCGGAAGGGTATTCACCCCTTGACTACTTGAATAGTCATTTGATGTAATCTAGTGGATTCTTTTCAGATTTCCCCTTATTGATAAATAAAACAAAGTTTTTCTATCAAATCAAAATGTCAAAATTTTGTGTGAAAACAATTGTTGTGTGAATGATGCTCTTATGTTTTCTTATTTAAGTAAAGTATAACTTAGTCTAACTTGAAATTAAAAATTCAGGTTATAATTTCATTAAATCTATGGTACGAGTTTACAAAAGAACTCGAAACAATCCCAGAGTGAGTCAGGAAGAAGAACCATCATCAGCTGGAATGGAAGCTAAACTAGATCAAATCATGCCCAGATTAACCAATTTCGAGCAGGAAAAAGCTAAAGATAGGGTTGAAAAGGAAATAACCATAGAAGAACTAGAGGAAAGTTCTTCACGTCATGAAGAAAGGGAAAAGTCACCCACTAATTCTATGGAATGAAATAAAAGAATGATATCCCGTGAGCTGACTAGGTTTATGAAAAAGATATACCCACCCAAGTTCGATGGAATTGCTGGAGGTGACGAAGCCGAAGTATGGCTTGTTCAAATGGAGAAATATTTTGAAATTCGGGACTATGACGAAGTTACTAAGGGTGCATGGGGAGCCTACCAATTAGCTGGAGAAGCCTCCAATTGGTGGATGAACAAGAAGCTGGAACTTGACATTAGATCATGGAAATTGACTTGGAATGAGTTTGTGGAAATCTTTCGCAACCAATGGCTACCCCAATTATACTATGATAAAAAACTGTCTGACTTCGAAAAACTGAAACAAGGAACCATGACGGTTCACGAGTATTGGGAGAAGTTCACTCGTCTTATCCGTTATGTTCCAATCTGTCTTAAAGATGAACGATTTCGCATACAGAAGTTCATATTAGGATTGAATCATCGGATTGGAAGAGAAGTTGACATGCACGGTCCAACCACTATGGACTTGGTGTATGAAAAAGCTCTCCGGCAAGAGCAAAAACTTAAGGCAAATTCCGACCACCAGGATAAGAAAGATCAAAAGAAGGACAGTGAAGTGGTCAGCAGGACAACACCCAAGAAGGAAGAACCCGCTTTTGTTTCATGGAAACAAAAATGGAAACGGTCTTGTTTCAACGGAAAAGACTATAAAGGAGATCACAAAAGAAGTGACAACACCAGCAAGGCTGGTGATGGCACAAGCAAGTCTGGAGTAACAACCGAGAAGAAAGGACCCAGGGCCGGGTGTTTTATCTGCAAAGGTGATCACTATGCAAGTGAATGCCCTGATAGAACTTCTAGTTCACAGTCACGTGGAAATGCTCTGCCTCACAGCAGGCAATGTTCCAGCAACGGATTCATGCTGCGATGGACGATCGGTAGGCAGACTACCAAGTTACTCCGATCAAAGTACCAGGTAACCTTTTTGGCCTGCCTATTTCTATATTGATCGACACAGGTGCAACTGAAAGTTTCATTTCACCTAAAGTAACTAGGCAATTGTCTAGAAAGGCAGGACGCATGGAAAAGGCATGGAATGTAGAATTTGCAAACCAAACAAGAGCAAGGGTTGACCAATGTCTTTTTGAGGCTAGGTTAGAATTACCCAACCTTACAACTGAGGTTAACCTTTATGTCGCGCCACTAGGGTCTTACGATGTAATCCTAGGAATGAACTGGCTATGGAGACATAGGGCTGTTGTTGACTGTCAAGCCAAGATTGTAAGATGCCTAGATGATCTAGGAAATCAAGTAGAAATCCAAGGGATACCAAGGGAAGTAACTGTACGGCTAATCACAACAATGCAGCTTGTGAAAGCCAAGAAGAAAGATTGCCAACTATTTGTAGTGAAAATTGAAGAACTAGGACAAGATGATGGAAACTCTGTGTATCAAAGTTCCCAAGAACTAGAAGATGGAGAAATGGAAGAAATAGGGAGATCGGATATGGAGAAATATCCTATCCTGAAGATTTTGTTGACGTATTTTCTGAGGAACTACCAAGTCTTCCACCTAAGAGAGTGTTCGATTTTTCAATCGACATTGTACCAGGATCTGAACCGATATCTAAGGTACCGTATAGGACGACTACTACTGAGCTCATGGAATTGAATACACAATTGTATGAGTTGCTGTCCAAAGGATTAATACGGCCTAGTGTATCGCCATAGGTTGGACTGGTGATATTCGTCAAGAAGAAGGATGGTACATTATGTTTATGCATCGATTATCAAATGCTAAACAAAGCAACGGTAAAGAATAAATACCCGTTGCCACGTATTGATGACCTCTTTGATCAGATTAAAGGTGCGATAGTATTCTCAAAAATAGATCTAAGATCTGGATATCACCAGCTAAGGGTAAAAGATGAAGATAACTTCAAGACAACATTCAAAACTCGTTATGGACATTATGAGTTCACAGTTTTACCTTTTGGTTTAACTAATGCACCTGCAACATTCATGAATCTCATGAATAGTGTATTAAGAGATTATCTGGATAAATTTGTGTTGGTATTTCTGGATGACATACTAATTTATTCCAAAAATGAAAAAGAACATTGTAAACATCTGGAGATGGTTTTACAAAGGTTAAGAGAACACAAGCTTTACGGAAAACTATCCAGGTGTACTTTCTTTCAAGAAAGAGTGCACTTCTTGGGCCATGTTATTTCAGCTGAAGGGATAGCAGTGGACTCGGCCAAGATTAAAGCAGTTATTCATGGGCCTGTACCCAAGAACGTATCTGAAGTAAGAAGTTTTATGGGTCTAGCTGGGTATTATAGGAAGTTTGTGGAGAATTTTTCAAAGATTGCTTTCTCTATAACATCCTTGCAGAAGAAAGGAAAAAGATTTGTTTGGAACGAGAACTGTCAAGAGGCATTTGACCTTCTCAAGGAAAAGCTAACCACCGTGTAACAACCCCAAAACCGGGTAAACAAAAAATTTTCCATTTTCACTAATAAGATACAAGGAAATACAATTAAACGACAAAGTAAATAACTGTTCTTTTCATTCTATTTGAACATTTCATCATAAAGAAATAAAAGACACGATACATCATTGTTCAATTTTCCAAGTAAATAACAGAGTACGCTTTCATGATTACTTTTCTTCAAAATAAAAAGCAAGGTAAGAATCTTACAAGTTTCAAACATAGCTCGGAAGCTTTTGAGCAAATAGGAATAAGACTGTCCAGGATCTTCCCTTTCAAACCTTGGTTCATCAGAAGTCTTAAGGTGGAGGGGAAACATCACTCAGGTGCTTTTCCACCAACCACGGACTTATATTGCGGTCCCCCGCACGTTTACTGTTAAGTAGACGGCCCTCCCTTCTTCGAGGAGATTGGTTGGGTAACCGGTTCTGTATGACCAACTGAGCATAGTGTGTAATCCTACATAACTAAATCCTTGTGTCCTCACAATCTCAATCTAGCATGTAACCTGGATTACTGTGAACTGACAGTGTAATTCGTCTCACAGTCTAAGTGGACGTTAGGTATACTACACTACTTTGGCCAAAGCATTTCGGCAGTACTTATACTGACGGTCATCTATCACTTGCACTAAGTCAGGTTTGGTTTGACTTAAGGCTGCCTTATCCTACGCGTAGGTTGAGTCCTTCAGTGGGTAGTCAATCACCCTAGACTTCCTACTTCAACTACTTAAACAGGAAATGGAGTACAGTCAACAAGGGGTCCCTCTGGTACTTCCCAACATGGAAATCTTTATCCATGGAGTACGTAGCTTTCTCTAGTTAACCTATTTAACTCTAAAGCTTTAGACTACCTTGGTTCTGAATCCACCCTCGTCCTAGTATTAATAACTAATCCCTTTCCTTTACTTAAGGAATTCAAGCAGTATTCAAGCAATACAAATTATAAGGTACTTTACTAAAAGTAAACAAATATTTCCCTTTCAAATTCATCTATGATTTCAAACTGATTCGTTTCAACATGCTTTTAAGTTATTCCAATTCATCAAGTTCTCTAAGCTATTTCAAAAGCTTTTCTAAGGAAATTAAACTATTCCCCAATTTGACCAGCTCTTTAAGCTATCTCTTAAATTCAATAAGCCTTTTCTAAGGAATTAAACTATTCCCAATTCAGCAATTTCATAGAACATAGAGGTTTCTTATTATTTTTCCTTTCATAAAGCAAGACATAATCAAGCAATCTAATCATACATTTTAAAATAAATGACAGAAAATCTATCAACATATATCACATGCCTGATTTCCTTTTGCATATGAGCTTGATCGGTAGCTTCAATCCTTGCTCCACCGTCCTTCGCAGCCTTCTCTCAGCTTAAGCAAATACTACTTTCAGGTAAATGCAAAAAGTTGTTCTCAGCAATACTGTCTCAATTGCAAATGATTTTCACAAAATGGCAATGGCTTTCACAAAAATGGCAATGGCTCTCATAAAATGACAATGGCTTTCATAAAATGGCAATGGCTCTCATAAAATGACAATGGCTTTCATAAAATGGCAATTTCATAAAATGGAATTTCAAAACACAGAAATACCACAGCACTGTATTTCGAATTTTCCAAGGCAAGGAGAGAATGAAAAATTGAGTGTTTTTCAACAATGAGTGAGAACCTATTTATAGGTTTCGAATTCTCATGTTTCCTACCTTGTAGGCATGAGAATTCGACACCTCTCATTTTGAAAATGTCAAAATCCGCAGTGGCAGTCGAATAGCCAAACACACAGCAAAAGAGTTGATGATTCAACATAATTTCTCAAGAATGTTTCAACATATCACATGCCAATTTTGTGGATCAACCACGTACAGGTTAAACATTCAACTTGCCTTCAAAAATGGCGGACTGCAACACAAATGGCGTCCAAAGTTTTCGGTTTGAAAACGTCAAGGGTTTTTTTTACAATTGCTGTTACCTTTCTTCCACCCACGCGTCCACAATGGTGGCGCTTTAGCATCCGCGACCAAGTCTTTCAAGTGTGAGCTGGGCGCGGACTGTATTTGCTGAAGTTTTTCGCCATTTCTTTGCTTAACACAGTCGCGCGATTTCTTCACGGGAAGAAATCCGCGATTTTTCAAATGTTTCTTTTATACTTTCCAAAGTCTATAGTTCATACTTACATTTCCTTAAATGATTTTTATAAATTTCCATTGGTCTTTACAAAATTTCGAAATTCTTTTTCCTTTTAATATTTTCCAAGTATTTCAATATTTCGAATTTCCTTTGTATGGTTTGCAAAGTATTTACCAAAGACTATGAAAGTCTTATTACCTTTATTTCCAAAGGTAAATAAACTCAAATACCTTTATAAGATAAATGTAAATTTAAATGCCAAAGATTATAGTTTATATAAAATCTTTCCAAAGTTTTAGATATTTTAATATTCTCATTAAAATGTATTAATATATTTTGTATTATATTCAATACAATATTATTATAGTTTTTAACTTACCTTTCTTTAAATATATAAATATATCTATATAATATTCAAATATTATATTAGATATATTAATATATTATATTATCGATAAAACTATAATAACATCGATATTAAATATATTATTAAATATATTAATTAACTTACCCAGTTTACACTTAAATATATCTATACATGTTTATTTTCAAATCTCCAATTACGTGTATTATAGGCCAGTCAGAGCACCTCTAATAGACGTAATTGCATAAACACGTATTTATACATTTAACTGTAAATTCCAGGCATCAGTAACTTATCAGTTCACATTTCACATTCAAGGCTCACAGAACAGTAAGTCAGTCAATCAAGGAACACCACTCATAAAGCATGAAGAAGTAATCATAACTCCTAAGCCTAAGGATGACTTATCATGACAACTTAATCTGACTCAGTTCCTAAAATCCTTAGTGAAGTGTGTGTATGCTCATACGATCAACTTTACCGGTTAGCCGACCAAGTTCCTCTTCCTGAGTGATATTTCCCCTCCACCTGGAGGAATAGCTCCTGTTCCTGCATCCATGGCACAAAACCACGGCAGTCAAATGCTCACAATATTTGCAGTATATATAAATCAAATATATAAAACAAGACTAATTACTTTCCTCTATTCATTGTTTTATTCAAGAATAACATCAATCAAGAATACAGAATGAGCCAAACATAACATGTAAACAGGATTTCATATTGTCAACAAAGTTCAATCACATTTATTCATTCAAAACCTTCCTTACAATCAGAATGCTCTAAGCATTACTAGAATAGTAACTATACAAATTCCGGGGTGTAACACACCGCACCCATTCTGAAGGTACCAGATCCCGAAGGAAGCTTCACAGTCATTACTGATGCATGTGGAGAAGGATTAGGAGGTGTGTTGATGCAGGAAGGACTAGTAATTGCTTACGAGTCCAGAAAAATTAAGCCATATGAGATGAATTATGTTTTGCATGATTTAGAGTTGGTAGCAGGAGTTCATGCTTTACAGATGTGGAGACACTACTTGCTTGTAAAACAATTTGAGTTAAAAACATATCACAATGGTTTAAGATATCTCTTTACTCAACCCAATCTAAATGCTAGACAAAGGAGATGGTTGGAGTTAATAGCAGACTATGACTTTAATATCAACTATATTAAGGGAAAAGAGAATAGAGTTGTTGATGCTTTAAGTAGAAGACGCCATATTGCATCAATAGTAACAATTCGAAGCGACTTCAAGGAACAAGTGCTTCAGAAATGCAAAGAGGATGAATATTACTTGCATGTTAAGCAAGCACTTATTGAGAATCCTCAAGACTCTAGGTATGAAGGATATCAATTTGAGTCCAGTGGGATACTAAGGTACAAAGATAGGATGTATGTACCAGATGTCAAGGAATTGAGGTATCTTGTATGGAAAGAAACTCATGAGGCACCATATTCTGGACACCCAAGAGTGACTAAGATGATGGCTGACTTAAAACCATTATACTTCTGGAAGGGAATGAAAGGTGATGCTGCATATTATGTAGCTCAGTGCCTTGAGTGTCAAAGGGTAAAAGTGGAACATCATCACCCAACAGGATTGTTGTATCCACATGACATTCCTGAAAGAAAACGGCAAGTTATAAGTATGGAATTTGTGCAAGGATTACCAATGTCTAGGAACAAGCATAATGCCATTCTGGTAGTAGTGGACAGGCTAACAAAAGTGGCACATTTTATACCAAGGAACCTAACCGATGGAGCACCGGTCATAGGAAGGAAGTTTGTACAGGAAGTATTTAGATTGCATGGTATTCTTGAAAAGATTATATCTGATAGGGATGCACGCATCACTTCTAGGTTTTGGCAAACCTTGTTTTTTGCATTAGGAATGCAGTTAAACATTAGCTCAGAATATCATCCAGAAACAGATGGGAAAACTGAGAGGGTAAATCAAGTTATGGAAGACCTACTTAGTGTATATTGCACGGATCAGCAATATAAGTGGGAGGACAATTTATCCTTGGTCGAATTTGTATATAACAACTCGTATCATTCTGCAATTAAGATGGCTCCTTTTGAAGCCTTGTACGGTCGGTAGTGTCTGACTCCTATAAGTTGGGATAAACTTGAGGATCGAGTAAGTTTTGGGCCTGAAATATTAGCAGAGATGGAAGAACAAGTTATGGTTATCAGGCAAAGGTTAGCAGAGGCTAACAGTCGACAAAAAAGTAATGCAGATGCTAAGAGAGTGCCACGAAGTTTTGTCATTGGTGACAAGGTACTTTTGAGAGTAAAACCTCACAAAAGTTCTATTAACTTTGGGAAGAATTCTAAACTGGGTCCACGTTATGTTGGACCCTTTGAAGATTTAGAAGAAGTTAACCCTGTAGCATACCGAATCGCTTTGCCACCCGCTCTTGCCAGAATGCATAATGTCTTCCATGTGTCTTACCTTAAAAAGTATATACCAAGCGATAATCATGTTATTGATTGGACTGCATTACAGGTAAGGGACCCCAGAGTAGTAACTCTCGAGTCCGTTACGGTGCTAGAAATACGTAAGCTACACTTATGTAACTGAGAAGTCTCGCAATGCAAAGTTCAGTGGGACCAGTATGCGAAGGACTCAACAACTTGGGAGGACTATGTGGAAATCCGAAGAAGATTTCTTGACATTCTTGAAGCCTTTGAGAATGAAGAATAATAAATGTTTTGTTTTTGTTCTATGCTTTGAATAATACCTTTGGTCATCGGGGACGATGAATCATAAGGGGGGGAGTATGTAACACTCCGAAATTGTATAGCTACTATTTTAGCAATGCTTAGAGCATTCTGTTTGTAAGGAAGAATTTGGATGAATAAAATGTGTGAACCTTGTTATCAATTTAAGAATCTTTTACATTTTATGATACTCATTCTATGTTTCTTTGATTGATGTTATTCTTGGGTAAAACAATGCATGAAAGAGGATAATTAGTCTTGCTTTTTATAAATGATTTATATACTGCAAAATGTTATGAGCAAGTAACTACTGTGGTTTTGTGCCAATGGATGCAGGAACAAGAACCATTCCTCCAGGCGGAGGGGAGACATCACTCGAGAGAGGGGCTTGGTCGGATAACCGGTAAAGTAAATTAGTTGAGCATACACACACTTCACTAAGGGTTTAGAGGAACTGAGTCAAATAGGTTTATCTTGATAGGTCATCCTTAGGCTTAGGAGTTTTGGATTACTTCTTTGTGCTTTGTGAGTGGTGTTACTTGTTATCCCGACTTACTGTTTAGTGACTTTGAATGTGGAACGTGAATTGATATATGTACATAGGCAGGGTGTATATGTGTATACATGTATATCTCATATGTATGACATGGCGATACAAACTTATGATGGGAAAATTATTAGGCCATACGCATGTGTTGACATGGCATACATATAGATACATACACATGATGGTATAAATGGAGTATAGACATCTATAAACATATACACACTATCTATGATGTTTTATTATAACATTATTATATTGCCTTGAATTTACAGTTAAACATATATACACATATTTGCACAAATAAGTATATTGAAAGTATGCTGATTGGCTCACAATACACGTATTTGAATATTTTAGGCAAATGTGTATATGTATATTTAAGTGTAAATATATATATATATTTAATATTATATAAATATATATGTTATTATAGTCTTACCAAAATAAATATACAGATATATATAAGTATATTTAAATATTAAACATTTAAATATATATATATTTATTTTGAGAAATAAAACTATAATAGACTATATAAAATATAATACATTATATATATATATATATATATATATATATTTTATAAATAAAATCTTTGGGAAATAAAAGACTTAGGATTCTAAGTCATTTAGTAAATATCGAATAAAGTTTACCATGAGAAATAAAAGACTTAGCATTTAAGTCATTTGGTGAATATCGAATATTTTTACCATAGGAAATGAACTATGATTTGTGTTGAAATTTATGGAATTCCTTTCACCGTGGTAAAGCTGGGAATTACAACACCAACAACAAATATTTCATTCATCGATATAGTGAACTTTTGAAAATAGAAAATGAAGACGTGCTGCTGCAAATACGCGCGCACAGGAGAGACCAGGTCCCAGGATTGTAAAACGCGATTCTGTAAATGCGTGATGAAGCCTGAGATTTAGGCCAGGTGGGATGCATTTGTTCATGGACATTTTCTGCTATGGACAACTAACCCGCCAGTTTTGGACGCAATTACAGTGGACGCTTGTAGGTGTCACTCAGCCATATTTTACCATGTGATGTTTGAATCATTCTTCACAAATGGAGGTCGACTCACCTTTTACAAGTTGAATAAGCTTCTGTAATGCTGCCACCATGAGTTTGACACTTTCAAATAGGTAGAGGTGTCGATTCTCATGCCAAAACTGTACCTTGGCATGAGAATCTGAACTCTATAAATTGAGCTCATTTTCTTATCATTTTTACCAATTCACAACTTGCCTTTGCTAATTCCGAATTTTCTTTTGAGAGCCACAATTCACCATTGTCATTCTGTTCAAGCTTTGAGAATTTCATTTGCTGCATATATACATGTACGCACCTGCTGTACAATTCAATTTTGAGGAAAGTAATAACCAACATTACCAGAAATTATACTCCAGTCATTCTGAGCTTCAGTTTAAGGATTAGAATGTGGAATGAACAATAAGAGAGAGGGATTAATTAAAGAAAGGAACAAAGGAGCTGCTACTAACTGAATCAGAAGCATTCACAAGCAACAAGGAGGCCAGCTTCAGGAAACAGGCATGAGTGTCGCATTCTTTAATATCTTTGTTTTTAGTTTATAAATAGTTGAAACTATATGTTTTCTTGTGCATTAAATTTTATTATAGTATAATTAGACCAGTCAAGTAAAAGAGAAAATCAATTTCCTATTTATGACTGCATAGACTAAAGGGATTAGTTTGTATGCATTATAAAGGAATGGCTTGTCTGCATTTTATGGAAATGTCTTATGTGCAAATTAAATATAAGGGAAAAAGGTGAATATGTTTTTCCTTGTATATTATTTGTGAAAGTAGATTTTTTTTAATTACCCAGGTTGGGAGTTGTTACAACTTGCCATCTTTATACCTGCCCATCGTTTCCATTTATGTAATCCTTTGTAATGTCCCCATTATTCTGAGTAGTGGCAGATATTGATATTGAGCTTATTTTATTCCCATAAGCTAAATAATAGAGTTATAAGGGAATACTAATTATTTTAAAGTTGTCTATTTTAAAATAAATATCAAAAGGATAACTTTATTTTAATTAATTTAATTAAAGTGACAAATAAAAAATAAAAAATATTATAAAGTCACTTTATTAAATATTATAAAGTTAACTTTATTAAATGTTATAAAGTTACTTTATTAAATAAAGTGTGCTAGAAGTTGGAGGAGGTTACAATTGGATTCTTCTAGAAGACTCAATTGAGCGTTTAAAAGGAGCTGAGAGAAAGACATTTGAGAATCTTGGTTTTTGATATCTTTTCTCAGATTGTATTGGAGAGCTTGTATTTGCAAGTTCGGCTTATTCCAAGGATGAAAACCCTTGAGAATAAAGGGTGAGTTGGGCAAAAACCCAATCACATCTTGGGACGACTTCGTAACGAAGGTCTACTTGTACTTCATTGGCATCATTTGGAGAAGAGGAGCAGATTGCAAATAAGATTTGGAGATTATTCTTGGAGGCAATCCTTGGGCGTGGATTGATCATCATTGGATTGGGAATTGTCCTTGTTTATAGCGCCACTCATTGGAGGTGGAGCAATCAGCATTGGAAGCGATTTTGGTGGTCCTTGTGCATGATTTAGTTGCAGATCTGGAGCAGTAGAGGAGCAGATCTGATTTTCTCATCATTGGAGGTGATTTCTCTTGGTGGATTGTTGACAATTTGCCCAGGGTTTAACCCTATTCTTGAGAGTCACCTTTGGGAGAGATGTTCATGGATGTTTGTTGGCTTTTGTGTCAAATTTGACATCATTCTTTGGAGAAGTAGACAATTTAGACCTAAGTTCATCCTTGGGAGTGGATTTCCATTGTGTTTCGAGGATTGAAGACCTAGGGTTTCAAGCCCTAGTTGGAGCGCAGCCCTTGGAGATCTTTCCAATCATTTTCTAAGGTCATTTTGCTATTGTTTTGGCATATGCCAACCTACTATTAGGTGTGTCTGGTAACAACAGAGTTCTGATATATTTTTGGGCCTTATTGGCTTATGTTTTGAATATAACTTGCAAAATTCAGAATTTTGGTTTATAGCAGTAGTTCAATTCAGATAATCAGATTTTGGTTTCATATTTATACTTGCAAATTGATTGGTTGGATAAGTTCATATTTAAAGATATAATCATAAGGATTTTTAATTGCTTTGTTATTGGATCATTTGGTTGCTTTTGTGTTAGCTGTCCTTGTTTGATTGCAATCAGGAAATTAGATCAGAATCTAGGGTTTTGAGTAGAAAACAAAAATGCAGAAAATTAGGGCAGAAGTCAGAAATTGGAAATCAGAAATTTAGGGCAATATCCTATGTGGGATATTATAGTGGTATCAAAGCTTTGCTCTTGCTAGCCCGAGGGGTTATTTGTGAAAGATTTTTTCAGATTGTGTTGTTGAATGACCAACACTCATCTTACAGTTTCAACAGATTGTTGGTTTGGAAAAGATGAAGTCTGTATAGGAACTCATGACAAAATTTATGCAGGTCTCAAGAATATTAGAAGAATCTAACAATATAGTTAGAACATCCTGAAATATTAAAACCTTTTTTTGCAAGGGGAAGGAAAGCTAACACTAAGGTAAATAATTATACTAGTACAGAGAAAAAAGAAGTTAAAAAGAAAGATGAATTGCTTCATTGTGATTTGCAGCTTACAGGTGTTCCAGAAAAGCTTGAACACCAGTGTTGCATTGGTCAAGTAGAGACAAACAAGGAGGAAAGTAGCACAGGTTCATTTCAGCAGAGTGATAAGTTGGGTGACATTGAAGGTGGTATTGTTAATGCGCATGACACCACAAAAAGGTATGATGATAATTCTGATATTCTGATTATGAACATAAGTCCATTATCGTGATTGAGGTGATAGATAAATCATATGGGGATGATAGCGATAATAAACCTTACCTTGTTGATACTCAAGTTTTGATGACTAGGCATGAGGTAACAGTTGTGGATCCAAGCCATAAACAATCTAATTTTGTGCATCATAGCATAGAAGATGTAAGGAGGACTCAAAGCATGTGTGATGAGTGGTTAAGGAGGGCTAGGGAAGCCAAGTTGTTGGCTGCTCAAGCAAAACAATGCCTACAAAATATGAAAAAACAATTCAATCACATGGATCGTGAAAGGAAACAACTAGGTACTTTCCTTCATCAAACTTCCGAACTTCAAAGGAATGAACATTCAGGAATTGAAGATGTGCATGCTACTTATGGAGCCACCATTGACAAGTATGATGCAAATGTTGATATCATAATTATAAACAACGATACAATATCTTCACATGATTTTGGTGGTCATATGGTGATTGAAATGCTTCAAGGGGATATCATTGGTAAGAAGCTTTATATTGTTGATCTCCAATCTTTCATGGCTAAGTATGAAATTGGGATGATAGATCCAAGGTACAAAAGAGATTTGGCATTGCATAATGGTTTTATTATTCCTTGCTTATGAGATCATCATTATTGGAAGGGCACAAGGAATGCAATGTTTTGATTTCAGCTAAGGCTTATTGTCATGATGAAGATTGTGCTACATTGAGTTATCCTTGCATAACGCTTACATTTCCAAACATGAGTACTCCTTATGCGGAGTTGGAGTTCATGATAGATGAGAAGAAGATTGTATTGAGAGCTTTGGCAGATGGTGCACCAAGGGTAGCGTTAGCCAAGAGGATGGATGCTTGTTTTGCGCATGATGAGGGAGATGATTTTCCATGTTACATGATGTTTTCACTTCCAATCATGAGTCATCATCCTTATGAGGATTTGGAGAACATGATAATTAGAGTGGCACAACGGTCTTTTGCGAACACTAAGGTATGTGATGGTGAGTCTGTTGATTACACGTTGAGAATTATCTCCCTACTATCTAGGAGAGATAAGGAAAGGTTATTTGTAGGTCTCTTGCAACATAGTGTTTCAGATAGCAACATTTGTAGATTTATGAGATTGATATGGGATCCTAGAAGTTCGTGTTGGGCATTCAGGTATTGATTGCTTGGGACAAGCAATCTCCGGGAAGGGAGGACTATAATGTCCCCATTTTTTTGAGTAATGGCGGATATTGACATTTAGCTTATTTCATTCCCATAAGCTAAATAACGGAGTTATAAGGAATAATAATTATTTTAAAGCTGTCTATTTTGAATAAATATCAAAAGAATAACTTTATTTTAATTAATTTAATTAAAGTGACAAATAAAAAATAAAAAATATTATAAAGTCACTTTATTAAATATTATAAAGTCACTTTATTAAATATTATAGTTACTTTATTAAATGTTATAAAGTCACTTTATTAAATAAAGTGTGCTTCTAGAAGCTGGAAGAGGTTACAATTGGATTCTTCTAGAAGATTCAGTTGAGCCTTTAAAAAGAGATTTGAGCATCTTGATTTTTGATATCTTTTCTCAGATTGTATTGGAGAGCTTGTATTTGTAGGTTCAGCTTATTCCAAGGACGAAAACCCTTGAGAATAAAGGATGAGTTGGACGAAAACCCAATCTCATCTTAGGAAGAATTCATAACGGAGGTCTACTTGTACTTCATTGGCATCATTTGGGGAAGAGGAGCAGATTGCAAATCAGATTTGGAGATCATTCTTTGAGGCAATCCTTGGGCATGGATTGATCATCATTGGATTGGGAATTGTCCTTGTTTGTAGCACCACTCATTGGAGGTAGAGTGATCAGCATTGAAGGTGATTTTGGTGGTGCTTGTGCATGATTTAGTTGCAGATCTGGAGCAGCAGGGGAGCAGGCCTGATTCGCCCATCATTGGAGGTGATTTCTCTTGGTGGATTGTTGACAATTTGCCTAGGGTTTAATCCTATTCTTGAGTGCCACCTTTGGGAGAGATGTTCATGGATGTTTGTTGTCTTTTGTGGTGAATTTGACATCATTCTTTGGAGCAGCAGGCAATTCAGACATGAGCGCATCCTTGGGAGTGGATTTCCATTGTGTTTCGAGGATAGAAGACCTAGGTTTTCAAGCCCTAGTTGGAGCGCAGTTCTTGTAGATCTTTCCTATCATTTTCTAAGGTCATTTTGCTAATGTTTTGGCATATGTCAATCGGCTATTAGGTCTGTCAACCTACAATTAGGTCTGATTGGCAACAGAAGAGATCTGATATATTTTTGGGCCTGATTGGCCTATGTTTTGAATATAACTTGCAAAATTCAGAATTCTGATTTATAGCAGTAGTTGTTCAATTCAGATAAGCAGATATTGGTTCCATGTTTATATGTGCAAATTGATTGGTTGGATGAGTTCATGTTTAAAGATATAATCATAAGGATTTGTAATTGCTTTGTTATTGGATCATTTGGTTGCTTTTGTATTTGCTGTCCTTGTTTGATTGCAATCAGGAAATCAGATCAGAATCTAGGGTTTTGAGCATAAAACAAAAATGCAGAAAATTAGGGCAGAAGTTAGAAGATGGAATTTTTTTTTTAGGGCAATATCCTATGTGGGATATTACATCCTTTCTATGAATTAATGCTCCTTATTAGGCATATAAATAATAGAATATAGAATTATGTTTATTTTTTATATATTATGAATTAATAATATAAAATGTGAAATTTATGTGTATATGTTAAAAGTTTAAACCCGTTTCTCATTTGTTTCTTTTTTGCAACCTCATCAATTTTAATGTTCCTTTGCATTACTATTTTTGTTATGTTAACATAGCATACACACGTAAAGCATAAGTATAACATTCAATCTTGTATATCATTACAATGCTTAAGTCAAATATAGTTATTAGAGATGAGTTTGGACATCCTATGCCAAAATGGACAACCTCCGATTTATAAGACTTTAAGGTTGTCTTCGGGTCTTCAAAGTCTCAAATCATAGAAACATGATGTATTTACTATATAGAATATATTTTCAACACTAACTGTTAGGAAAAGGGGTGTTGTATACGTTGCACAAGAAAATAAATATTCATATGTGATGCATCTTTGGAGATGTGTTTAGCCACATTAAATATATATTTGGGTCCATTTATAAAGTTGCATGGGACATTAGTTAGATATTTTGTGTGGGAGATATAAGAGATATTTAATTTTGGAGTTCAATGGTTTTTGAGACACATGGCTTTGCAAATACCATAGTCGTATTTGTGTGAGCTTAAATCTATTAAAGAAAGCACATGTTTAGTTGTTGAGGTTGGTTATCAATTGTATTGAGCTCTCTTGTAGAGTGCATATGTGAATCATGGCATGGGATGTGTGGTTGCATGGTTACCCATTATGCTTGGACACATGGAGAATGGATTGGAGGAGCTTGATGTTTTAGAAGTATTCATAAAGACTTTGGAAGTATATTGTAATGTTTCATTTTTGAATAATCTATTGAGTGTGGATGCTTTTGGAGGTTGGGTTTTTCCATCATGAGGGTTTATTAGGGTATAGCTTGTATCATCTTAATGGTATGTTTATCTATTCTTTTTCACAATGAATTTTGAGTACTTGTTTGCATATTTCTCTCTTGGGGTTATGTGGAAATGTTTATTATTGCTGAATGTTTTCTTTCTTTCAAGCGGTATTAGCTCTTGGCTGTTAGGTTGTGGGAGGGAATCTCCCAAGTATTTGTAACCCTTGATATGAGTAGATTCTAGTGTATGGTTAAATCCATGGTATTGCAAGAAAAAAATGAATGCATTTTCAAGGGAACATGTGTGTTTGTAGACTTGGGTTATTGCAAATTTGGGGTTGGATGAAGATTCTCCAAATGGGTTCTCTTTGGGCTCTTGTAATGTCCCCATTTGAAGCATTACACTTTCTAGTGACTGTCAGCCTATTCTGGGATGTTTGTAGGCTAGGCAGAGGCAAAATTAGCATTTCCAGCTGCTTGGAGGTTTCTTTGGTGGATTCAGGGGCTTGCATGTTGGAGTTTTGCAGTTTGGATTCTAGATTCCTTCTGGGTTTTTAGAGAGTTTTGCAGTGGTGTGACATGCAACTGAAGTAGGTAACTTTTTTGGACTTACTATTTTTTGTAAGTTATGATGTCTGCTCAGAATGTGGTTAAAATGCATTTGGAGTCACTTACTATTTTTAGTAGTGTGCTATTTATAGTAAGTGCTGTTTTTAGCAGTGCTATTTTTGGTAGGGGTTCAATAGTTCATTTCAGTGGCTATATTTGGCAGGTCAGCTTCAGTAGTTTGGTCTCCAACATTCTTGGAGCCTATTTTGGCAGGTCATGGCTTAAGTGATTTTCAAATATAAACACCTTAGTTGGAAAATTATAAAGTTAAATATTTACTAAGGCTAATTGGGACGCCACTTTTGGAGAGATAAGTGATTTTTATAAAATTTGTTAATTAAGTCATTTTAGAAGCCTTATTTGGTGAATTATAATGTTTTAAGTGAAATATTAACTTAGGAAAAATGGACACCTAGTTTGGAGGAATATTTGATTATTTATAAAGTATTTCACTTAAGTATTTTGGGACGCCAATGTTGAGATATATTTGCATTTTATAAAGTATTTTTCCTTATGTGCTTTTGGATGCCTAAGTGAACGAGGCTAATGATGTTTAAATGAAATGCAAATGCAAGTTTGGAAAACATGAAGGTGAATGTGGATTTCAGTTTGGGCGACCTAATTGGAGGGAAAAAGACATTTGAATTTGTGGAGAAGTTATATATATGAGTGTTGAGCTTCATTTTTGGCAGCTATTGAAAATTATAATGAAGTGTTGCCGAAATGGTTGCTCACTCGCTTCGAGGAATGCATACCTCCTAGCAAACTTAGTTTCTTGCTTGAAAGATAGCAACTAGCTAAGGTATAGACTGCTCTTTACATTGAAGAACAGATTGAGCGTAATGGAGATGTTGATTATTGATGTTTTCTGAAGTTTTTGGGTGTGTTTATTAGTTTTCAGTTTGTTGGTTTTGTGCTAGCTGTAGCACGTTTTTGCTTATAGCTCATTGGGTGAATTTTTGTTGATTTTGGGTATTGACCCCATGTTTGAGTCTCCCTTGGGCGCCTCACTTTGTGGAGTTTCAGATTTTATTATGGTGAAATGAATTTTCTTCTTGCTGGTCGCCCCTCCTTGAAGGCTGTACCTTGCCTGCAAGTGCCTTGGGAAGCATGTATAAAATATTCAGTGTTTGCTATTGTTTCTTGCTTGAGATTTGGGCGCTTACCTCCTATGCTCCATTTTCACTTTGTTTCATGTCAATCGGAGGAGTATTGGAAGAGTTGTGAGCATTTTGGTGTGTTTTATGCTTGCTGGTTTAAGTTTTCTATACGTTGGTTTTTTCATATCAGATTGTTAGAAGTTCTGATTTCGGCTTGTATTTCATAGTTGGGAAGCTTGAGAAGTTTGGAGAAACATCTAATACTATTTTGCAGCGATTGGACAACTATAACTCTTGTAACTTGCAGATTATTCTCATTGTAAGGCTGAAATCAGTAGTACTGGTTCAATCACTTAATAATTCTGCTCTTTTCTTTGTATTTCCCACTTTTAGTGGAAGGGATAGGCCTCGATGTCCATTTACTTTCAGCATTTCCTTTCTGTTCTGCCCGCTAAACAAGCGGAAGGGGTTGGCAAGCTGCCCAATACTTTACTTTCAGTACTTTGTAATTCTTCATCATGTTGATTGGCCGAGCCGTCAAAATACTACTGTTGAATAAGTGGTCGAGTTGCATATGCATTGTACTTTTCCAACAGTTTCAAGATTATATGCTAACGATCCCCTTTCTACCGTATGCTCTCACCTTGCTCACATTGGGATCTGGGTTGATCAGAAAGTGAAAGGGTTCCTTTCAGCTGGTTTATTGGATTTGCTAACACTAACAGGTGAAGTGTTGTAAGAAAAAAATGAAAAAATTGTGAGGGGATATTATAGCTCTTTTTATGATGGTGTTGGGCATAGTTGAAAAACTCGCCAAATTGAAAAACTCGCGAAGACCAAAAAACACGACTTGGAAAAAGCTCAGCAAAAACTTGGCAGCTTAAAAATTTGCTTAAATTTCATTAAAAACGCATTTTTTTGCAAAATTCAATGAAAAGATGCATCCAATGAGTCAATAAATGAGTACATAAAAGAAACAAGTTGAGTCTAGTTGTATTTGATTGATTTGAAAGCAAATTGGGTACAAAATGGCATCCTCATGTGGAATGCGCTAATACTGATAGTCTGAAACAAATGAAAATAGAAAATTATTTTTGTAAAACTGAAAGTAAATACTGCATTAATATATTTTACAAATTTACATCTTCCTCTTCCCATGTCTAGTGAAAACTAGGGGGAGGTAGAACTAGACGATATTATAGATGAAGAACTGTAGGCAAACTTGGAAGCTTGGACTTGGAGAGTACCTAAAAAATCAAATGTAATGAAAATGCCTTTTTTCGCGACCACGAGAGACCTTTTTTTTGGACAGGTGAGATTTTTGCAGACTCGTCAAGTTTTTGGCGAAAACTCGGCAAGTTTTTCTCCTTTATTCGGCAAGCAATTTTGGAGAGTAAATGTGGGAATAAACTCGCCATCAAAAATAACCCGAGAGTTTTTCAAAACTCGCCAATTACTCAGAGAGTTTTTCAACTATGGTTTTGGGGGTGAACTTTTGCTAAAGAACTCTTGGACAAAGAGACCACACTATTGAGTCTAGACGACCCCAAAACCTATATATAGACATAAAATTGACTATATTTGTTGGAAAGTTTTGGCCATTTTTTGGGCCTTGGAGAAATCTTGAGATAAAATTGTTTGTATGGTTGTACAAATTCATATCGTATAGTAGATTTGTCACATTTGATTGAGTATAGATCCATAGAGGATGGCAAAAAAACAAAAGAAAAATAATAAAAAAAATTCAAAGGAACAATTGGGTGAAAATATTAAATAAAATTCTTAAAAACTCTTGTAGAGTTTTAAAGCATGCACTTGGTCATCTGGCAAAAAAACGAAAGAAAAATTATAAAAAAATTTGAAAGGAAAAATTGGGTGAAAATATTAAAAAAAATTCTTAACAAATCTTGTAGAGTTTTAAAGTATGCACTTGGTCATCTGGGAAACCGCCTATTGGCAGTAAGCATTGGGTCATAGTTGGGTGGCTAGCTCCTAGTTGTGGCTCAGCCCATTGGCCAACCACTGCCACCATTGGGCATTGCCCTTGTTTGCCACCACAATGTAGCCTATGCTTCAGAATTGGTAGTGATGCCACCCAACTGCAACTAGTTGGGAATTTGAATGCCATAAAAAGAGGATTATTTTTTTGAGGGGTGTAACTTTCACCCCAGGTTGAGTTAGAGTCACCACTAGCTTGCCATATTTTTGACTTCATAGATGCATTGGAATGATTTCTTTGAATACTACATAGTGGTATAGGTTTGATCATTCGATTTTGTCATTTTCATTAGAATTGGGTGCTTGAAGCTAACATTTATTCAAAATAGTTAACTGGTGATATCTTGAGCATACGAAATTGGATTTGGATTTCAAATAGGTGATGATGAGAATTTGCCATGTACTACATAATAAATCAGTTGGATTTTCACTTTGGAGTAGAGAGAGGTATGTACTTGTTTGAGTACTTGTAAGAGCCTGGGATTTAAGGTGTGATTGGGTGAGCATCTAGAAAATTTTGTGGGAAAAAGCTTGTGGGAGTGCATGATTTTATGAGACCAATATGATGATATAATATGTTATTAGATTTAGTGCTTCTTGATATAGGTTTACAAGTATTTTCAAAGTGTGGACTTTGATTGAGATAGGTATGCGGGTTGTCTTCTAGTTGGAGGACATGGTTGATATGCATGTGAGACTAGGAGTCTTAGTTCAATGAGAGCTGGGTATAGGTACAATGATGGTGATGATTATGGTTTCATGGATATTCATGTAAATTTGGGTATTGGCATGACATGGTCATGCATGTGGTTGATAGGATTGGGTTGCGGTATTGGATTGGTTCATGATTATTGGTGGTGTTGTGGTTTAGTGTTAGAAGGCTATTTTTATCTTCTAGATGCTTGTTGGTTCTTTGACTATGGTTACTCGTTTGTGGATTTATTTGGCAAATCAGATTTGGAGTTGATTTAGTGTTTGAGCCATGCGAGGTTTATAGGTATCTTCTTTGTTATCTTAGTTTGCAAGTTATTAGTGTGATGGTGAGTTTTCATGGTGCATTGGTTTAGGATCTATGAGTTAGGTAGTTTAGTGGGTGGACGTCACTCATTGGTTGGAGTAATAACTTGGATGTGGATTGTCTATATCCATAGGTCTTTTCAATGTTGGTGCAGATTTAGTTAGTTGGCCTTATTTGTGGTCATTTGTAGATTGAAATGTTGCATTGGAATGAGAGGATGAATGATTAGAGTGTCTGGATAGTTAGTTATTGGAACTAGTAGCATGGTTGTTTACCATATGCCATGGATAGTTTTGTATCAAAATTCAATGGGAGCTTTGGCAATGATGCGGATTAGTCATTTGGTGATAGATGATCTTTTGTAGTGGTTGTTAATTTCATGGAAAAGCTCTTGGATTGTGATTCTTGTATGTAGTGAGAGTTCTTTGCCATCTTGACTTCTATTGATAATAGAGATGGTTATCTTCATGTGATTTGGAGATGTTAATATCTTGGTTTACCATGGAGGACTCTTGGAGTCTTTAGTGAGGTGTCAATTTATGGCTTGTCAGCTTTGATAGGTGATCCTTGGTTGAGAGAATGGTTGCCATGACAGACTTTGAGCATTGGCATGATATAGGTGTTGAAAGGAGTAGTATATGTTCATTGGAGCATACGATCTTCTAGGAGATGTTAGATCACGACATCATGTGGAGTTCTTGATTCTATAGTTGGTGATTTAATAGCAATTTAGTTAGCTCTCTTGGTATTAAGTACTTTGAGTTTTTGCTTGGGAGCTTCATGATAGTATGGTGTTGCATTTGGATTTTAGCATGGATTGATCAGTTGTATGTGCTCGTGGATACTTGTAGAATGAGGTTGTAATAACCACCCTAGATTATTTTTTTGAAAAATATAGCAAACTGGAAATGAGATACAATCAACTTCCTTTCCACTTTTTGTTTACCCAGATTCTGGAGTGAACAAGGTGAGAGAATACGGTGTTCAGGATTACAATTAAATTGAAAGCAACAACTGAAAGGAAAGCATCAAGTGGCAAGCCAGCCAATACCACTTATTCAATGGGAATTACAATGGCACTTCCACTTTTCAGTGGGAAAGTTTATGCAATACTGAAAAGGAAACTCCAAGCTTCTTCCACTTATCCAATGGTGAGTGAGTACAAACATGAATAATGACTTTTCCACTTATCCAATGGTGAGTAAGTACAAACATGAATAACAACTCTTCCAATTTTCAGAGATGAGTGATTACAACAAACCACTTATTCAGTGGGGTAATTATCAGCAATTAACCAAGAATAAACTCACTAGCGGTACTACCATCTAGTGTTACAATTTAGAATGCATGAAAAGAAATTTTTCAACAATATGACCATCCAAAGCATTACAATGTGAATACATTTGTATTATAAACATCTTAAAAAGAGGATTAGTTGCTGATAATAAGTGCTAATGAAAAAGAAACTGTTGTAACATCCCAATAAGAGCCAAATATCTTGAACAAGTCCACCCAGCTTGGAAACACAACAACAAATACCTTGAATGATGATGGAATACGCTGATGCAGGTCTGTTGACACTTGCTTGCTGCTGTGTTGTAGATAAACCAGTCTGAAAACACTGCTGAAGAAGCTCTGAAAATTCACAAGTGGTCACACTATACACTCCAACAAATCCAAACTTCATAATTCTCAATAAACTTCACGTAAAATTCTTCTACACACACCCAAATGCAATATAAAGGTTGATAAACAAGCTGAAGATGTAAATCAGTCATACTTTGGACTGTATCAGCATTTAGAGTTGCTGCTAATGTTAGAACAGTAGAAAATGAACACAACCAAAAACCTATCACAATATTCCTCCCACTAAAACATGATATGGAAACATCATTGGCACAGTAGGTGCCTCCAATGAGGGAGAAAAGAGCACCAGAAACTAGGCGTCCCAATCACCACATTCTCATGCCTCCTTAGATAAGGTATGGCCCAAAACTACAACCAAGTCAGCAATCATTATCTGTACGAACTATTCATCTATAATTATTATCATCTCAAAAAATTAGAAACAATTTATTTCATACCAACAATAAGACATCCACAATGGTACAACCAGGAGAGTGAATATGGAATGCCTACAAGTGTACGGCCTATCCAGGAAGTCATCAATAATTCATTGAAATCACATGAGTCAATTTCCCAAAGATTAGCTACAACAAACCTCTTCGAAACACATCAAATTTCTCCATTTCTACAACACTAATAACTGAAACTTCGATTTGAAGTACAATTGTAATCCCTGGAATTACCAAGACCAACTAGGGGAGTAGTCATCCTTGAAACCAATTACTCCAAGAGGGTTTTTCGTCCTCAAGAAGCCTTGGAAGAACTCAAGTTCATTCCAACAGCATAACAATATCAAGTTCACAAGTCTTCCTTCCAAATGAGCTCACATCCTCTTTATATAGCTTTTCTAGAGAGAAATATTCAATTTAAAAATATAACAGTTCCTTTTTTTCTTCACAAAGACCTTTTAAGAGAATTAATATTACTTTTCATGAGAAAAGACCCTCAAACCTAGGTGTCCAACTTAAAACACAACTTGACACCCTTCCAATGAGTTATTACACTAAGTTGTCCTTTAATTATTTTTCAACATTAGACAACTTAAGTGAATATTTAATTAATAGCTCAATAATTAGCCCTAGTTGCGGAAAGCACTGAAACAGTATCGGAATCAAAATTTGACTATACCATGATGATATTGAAGACTTGGGATGATCATCGGAGCCAACCAAGCGACTTTTCTAAAAATAGATTGCTTCTCCAAGAAGTTTGGAGAAGCCACCAAAACTCAAAAATCACTTCTAAAAGCGGCATAATCCATACTCCTATTGAGCTCATTTCCCAAAACCAAAGTCATTGCTAATTAACCTAGAGCACTCCAAGAAGTTTGGAGTTCTCCCCCAACTCACCTAGAAGCTTACAAGAAAACTGAGAAACTGAGCTAAATGCTCACAAATCAAATTTTCTCAAAATGGGGACATTGCAAAGGTGAGACTAGAGTTATCTTGGGTGTAGAGACATTTGTTGAAAGTTTGAAACAACTACTCTTTGGAGGTTTTAGTAGAAAGATTGAGGAGCCTTCACCTCGATATGGACATGAATGCATGATGGAATTTAGAGGAGATTGTTTATGGAGTAGTCAGCGTGGTTTGGTGTATCTTGGAGAAGCAATCACATTCCTCACTCTTGGTCTATTCAGCTGAGAATCATCTAATAGGTATTGCCCATTTCATTTTTAGATGCATTCTTTTTATGCTTTGTCTTCTCATGGAGATGAATCTTGAGCAATGGTTGTTCATTTTGGAGGGTTCATTTTGTTGATGTTATAAGCAGCTTAGGTCTGCTTCTTCCAGCGCACCCATTCCAAGAAGAAAGCAAATTAAATGTATAGCCATTCGGCTATTTAATTTATATCAAACAAATAATATAAATGCAAAGGGCCGACTTTATTATGTTTATTATGTTTATTGTGATTCCTTTATGTGAGCCGACCTAAGTGAAGAGGCGCCTCACTTGTATAAAGGCAAGGTCACTTTGTCATTATAATTATCTATCTCAATCAAGTTCATGAAGAAGATTCACATTCATTCATGGAGGCAAGTTCGCAATTAGTAGAGCAGAGCAGATCCGATTTCAAGGAAGAACATATTCATTTGTATCCTGTGCATCAAGGAGAGGTGCGACTCCATTGTATTCCTTATTGGCCATTGTTGGGCCTGAGTTGTAAAGCAGATTTCTGCTCCTGTTCCTACAATATATAAGAGAGATATTTGCTGGGTTTTTCCCCTCATGTTGGAGGGTTTTCCTAGGGTACTTGGTTGTGTTCATTGTCTCATGTGTTGCATTTTATGATTGCTTTCTTTCTGCATGTCTGATCGTTTAAACAACAACATGGTATCAGAGCGGGTTTATGCACGATCTGATCAGATTTGTTTAAGCACAATCATGAAATTGGATTAGATCCTGCCTACCACCAGTGAGAGCGTAGCTACTCATACGAGGCATCCATATTGGATGCGAGCATTACTGGAACACACCAATCACATCCTTGAAGCAACACCCTTGCATAGGTCTATCATCCGTCGTTGGAGATACTCTAGCAGAATTGTGAGGGGAGCGATTATTCGACAAGGCTCTGGTCGAGCGATCTCCAAGGTTGTTCAGTGGCACGTTACCTTCAGGCACTTGTGATTATCTTCAATTTGTGTGACCAGGCCACTTTGTCTACACTCAGTCCTTTTACAAAAGGCATCGACATAAGATTATTGTGAAGCGTATTGAATCCAGGCCTCCGTTTTTTTTCACAAAGCAGCGACATAAGCGAATCCGTGGCCAAGCGACTTGAAGGAGTAAACGAAGGTACTTGGGTCATCCGAGCGATCATCTATTGACAGGGTCTCGCCCATAGCACAAGTGAACACACTCTTACCAGGATCTCACGATAGAAGCATATCGGATTTTGGGAGTTAATGCATATAAGTGAGTGGCGCCACTGAAAGGGCGACAGTCGCTCACCAAAGATATCGATACCACTTAGTTGTCGCCATCTCATGCTCAGATCTGGAGATCGCGTTCAGACTTTGTACATGTTGAAGAAATTGTGGTTGACTGTAGAAATGTGTATTTGTGGATCGATGGCTATGAGAGCATTCAGTGATGTTGTTGCTGTTTATGGAGGTTGCTCACAATGCTTATGTTTATTCTCTAATATAGCTGTGACTGAAAATTGCAGTCGCCTTCAGTTTTGGATGTAAGCTGAGGGAAATAAGAAATCAAAGTTGTGCCAAGAAAATATCGTATGCCAGTCAAAGTTATGAATTTGCATATGGCTATAACATACCAAAGAATCTTTGTTAGATTTGAAGTGGTCTGATAACAGTTTACAATAGAAGTATTTTCCGCAGTACATCATCGGGCAAAGATGATGGTTGTCAGGAAGAGTAAAATGACTGCAACAGAATAATTTAAAGAATTGTCTTTTGTTATGCTGAGATTAGCTCTTCCGAGAAAATGGAAGAAAGACATCAATGAAGATGAATGATGAATTAATTATCTGGGATTACTCAGGAGATCCCGATTTCAATGAGATAAGTATTGCATGGTTGAATTATGAATTGTTATGTAGTTATTTAATTCATGCTATAACATTAAGATAACCTGAGCATCAAGCAATCTGCATCTGGAAAGATTGGATATCGAAGTCATACCGAATGAAGAAATGATCAAGCTTGGAGTCATAGCTTGCAATCATTGGACTATATTGATGGCTGGAGATATCTCTCGAAGTCAAAGTACCTTTCAGGTCGTCATTGTGTTCAAACTGTGAAGGGTACGGATTGATCTGAGCTCAAGTACAACGTATCACACTATGTCCAGCATTTGGACCTATCAGAATAGTTAAAAAGATAAGTATTCTTTGGTTGCTGAGTTATATCATTTATTTATTCTTTGGATCTTGTAATTAAGAGAGATAGTAGATTCTCTTGAAATTGTGTTGTGTTCACTAGCATAAGATCTTTGGAAAAATGTCATTCATGATATAACTTGTACAATTCTAATCTTGATATTTCTTTGGATAATTATGGACTGTTAGTAATCTCTATCTAAAATGCTTCTTGGACAGGTTTAGGGGGAAGAAGATGATAAGAGATTACTTAGTGATGAAAAGCTTGAGGCATCTTGTGAAGAAGTCATGTCAACCAAAGAAATGATCAAGAGGGAGTAAACACTAGAGGGACTGAGTTGATGGCTAGAGGGAGTACATCTCCAGAAGTCTCCTTTGCAATCTCTGAAGCCAGGATCGAGAGGGAGTCTCAGTATCAGTGTTCCTTTGTTTAATGAGTTCTTCTTTGAGAGAAGTTCGAGGTGAAATCCCTTGATAATGCAATTCTCTATTGAGAGAGAGTTAAGGTGTAAGCCCTTGATAATGCAATTCTCTATTGAGAGAGAGTTGAGGTGTAAGCCCTTGATAATGCAATTCTCTATTGAGAGAGATTTGAGGTGAAAGCCCTTGTTTCCACCCTCTGGGAGAGCCATGGTGGATGTCATGTGTGTGACTCCATGACAGCATCACGTGAGGGAATCCGTGATGATTTATTTGTGCTTGTGTATCACTCTCTGGGAGAGCCATGGTGAAAGTCACGTTGAGGTGACAACATCACATTAAGTGATGAACACTTGTTCATACCATCTATGGAGGTAGCCATAATGGTTGGTATCACAATGAGGTGATATCTTATTTTGTTTTCACATTGAGATGATGTGTTTTGTGCAGGTGGAAGTATCATCCCTAGCTGAGAGGGAGTGTTGATGTTATAAGCAGCTTAGGTCTGCTTCTTCCAGCGCACCCATTCCAAGAAGAAAGCAAATTAAATGTATAGCCATTCGGCTATTTAATTTATATCAAACAAATAATATAAATGCAAAGGGCCGACTTTATTATGTTTATTATGTTTATTGTGATTCTTTTATGTGAGCCGACCTAAGTGAAGAGGCGCCTCACTTGTATAAAGGCAAGGTCACTTTGTCATTGTAATCATCTATCTCAATCAAGTTCATGAAGAAGATTCGCATTCATAGAAGGAGGTCGCACTTCAGCAGCAGACCGATTTCAAGGAAGAACATATTCATTTGTATCTTTTGCATCTAGGAGAGGTGCTATTATTCATGTATCAAATTAGCCTATGTGTTGGGCCTGTATTGTAAAGCAGATTTCTGCTCCTGTTCCTACAATATATAAGAGAGATATTTGCTGGGTTTTTCCCCTCATGTTGGAGGGTTTTCCCAGGGTACTTGGTTGTGTTCATTGTCTCTTATGTTGCATTTTATGATTGCTTTCTTTTTGCATGTTTGATCGTTTAAACAACAACACATTTGAGGAGTATTTGGCATGTTTATCTCCTTGTATATATGAGTTTTGACTTATGATGACATTTATAAGGATTTTAGGAGATGCTATTGGGCTTATTCTTAGTAATGGAATGAATTTGAGTTTGATCTTCCTTGGTTTTAAAGAGGCTTGCATCCATGTTGGTTATATGAGATACATACGTTTTATTTGATCTATAATGTCAAATAGTTGGGTGTTGTTAAGGCTTTTAAGTTGGGCTTGTGAAGAAGTATAAATTGGTTGTGGTAGGACATATTATGTGATATGATTGGTAGGTCTTTTCTCTTTGTTCTATGGCTATTTCTTGGAGGTTCATGTTCATATGCTTTGGATGTGGAGAACTTGGGAGAGTTATGGTGACTAGTTGTGAGGGAGTATGCAATGATTTTTGTTGCATGTGTAGATGGGTGTGATTGTTATTTGTTACTACATGGTTTGGATTACTAGCCACACCTTGGTATGAGTGTTAATTGGTAAATTTGGTATGCCTTGATTTGTTTCCAAATTGGATATGTATGTGCTTCATTGATATATTTTATATGGGGAGCTTGTGATTATAGTTATGGGTCTGATACATGGTTCACGGGGACGCGTCCCCCTCGAAAAACCAGCCGTCTCGGAGACGGGGATGTTTCCGAGACGTGGAGACATCAGGGAAACGTCCCCCCGCCGTCTCCCCATCCCTCCGCCATCCCCTGGACGTTTCCTTCATAGGGAGTCTTCTAGAAGTCTCGGAGTCTTCTGGGCGTCTCCTTTGGGAGTCTTCTGGGAGTCTCCAAGCCTCCGAGTTTCCCACGTCCCCTTCATTCAAGTGTATTAAATTTTAATTAAAATCAAATTTGTTAAAATTTAACTATTATGATATTGATATGTAAGTAAAACAAAATCAAAAATCAAAAAACTTTTAACTTTTATGATTTTATCTCATTGAATCATTTGAACATTTCCTACCCGTGCGTGCCTGTGAGAGCATTCGAGACTTTGCCTGAGACTCTGAGAGTGAATGTGCAAACTGCAAACTAAACTAGATCAAGGTTTTCGGATTTTCTGTTTTCCAAGGGCGCCATTATTGAACACTCAGGTATTTTATATTTACGATTTCGGATTTCGCATTGTTTATTTTGATTTCAGCCGCTAGGGCATTCGGCATTGGAACAGGAGGTTGGGAGGCTTTGAGCGAATCCCTCAAAGGGATGCGAGCTCATGGAAGAGGCAACATTGTCGCCTCTTCCATGAGCTTGCATCCCTTTGAGGGATTCACTCAAAGCCTCACCAGTCAGCCAACTATTTTTTTTTTTGAAAATTTTTAAAATCGAAAATGAGATAAAATCATAAAAGTTAAAAGTAAACTGTAAAACTAAAAATTGTTGACAGTAACAGTGATTGCATGCATCAAGGCCTGGCAAACCTTTTTAAATTTTTAACTGTGAATTGTGTGAAGTGTGAACTGTTTGACACTTGAGTCCTTGATACTTGATAGTGATTGAATGCATCAAGGCAAGGTATTTGAATTGTTTGACAGTGACTGAATGCAGTCACTGTCAAACAGTTCAAATGCCTTGCCTTGATGCATTTGACTGATGCATTCAGGCATCAAGGCAAGTTCAAATGTCTTGCCTTGATGCATTTGAGTCTTTGACTGATGCATCAGTCAAATGCCTTGCCTTGATGCATTTAGTTCAAATGCCTTGCCTGTGCTTCCAAATTTTGCAGAACAAACCACATTTTGATTTCTTAATTGATTATATAAGTCTGATTTTTTTTTTACATTGTTTTTGCAGCATCATCATCATAATGAGTTCACATAACAGAAGTGATGATGAACCAAGAATTCAAAGTGAAAATGATTCATCAGATGATCATGATCCTGACTTTCAAATAGGAGGGGAGGCTGTGGGTGAAGTTGAACCGCAAGTTCCACAACATGGCTCAGCCTCAAATACTCAAACTACCACAAGTTCCATTGGCACTAGAGATAATAGCTGCCCTTCAGAAAATCCTTCAAGAATGGGCCAAGGGCCTCTTTGATCCAAAAAAACCCTTAAAACAATTTGCATCCAAGGTAGCAGCAAAGCCTGGGGCAGTTGGGGGCACTAGATTATGGAAGTGTCACATGTGTGAGCTTACATGGTTTGGCAGCATTACAAGAACGAATGCACACTTTCTTCTTATTCAAGGCAAAGGTGTAGATGTATGTAGAGTTGTGGCAGGTAACTTGAAGTACAGGGCTGAAATTTTAAAATTATGGGGTTGTAATGAGGGTGAAGTGCCTGCATCTGCTACATTGCCACATAAGAGTTTGGGTGATCAATTTTCAGCAGTGTCTACTTCTACTTTGCAGAGTCAAAGGCCACCAAATCCGTTCAGTTCAAGTGCAACAGAGCCTAGGGGGAAACGTAAGATGACGTCTTCACAACCTTTAGCAGATTTATTCAATGTGCAGGCAAAGGATGAGGCAGATGATGCCATTGGCAAATTATTCTTTGCCAATGGCATTCCATTCCATGTGGCTCGCTCTCCTTATTATAAGGAAGCTGTGTCAAAGATAATAAGGGCAGGACAATCATATGTGCCACCAGGGGAGAATAAATTGAGGACAACAATCTTGGATCAAAACTATTCCAAGATTAATATTTTGATGGAGAAGATGAAGAGAACCTGGGTCACAAGTGGATGCAGCATAGTCATGGATGGGTGGACGGACATTAGGCATCGTCCACTCATCAATATCATTGTCACATCTGTAGCGGGCCCTTATTTCCTTAAGGCTATTGATTGTTCAGGGCATAGCAAGGATGCCCATTATCAGTTTCAGATCCTCAAGGATGCTATAGAGGAGGTTGGACCACAAAATGTGGTGCAGGTAGTGACAGATGCGGCCCATGTGTGCAAAGCTGCAGGGAAGTTGATTGAGGCAGCCTATAGGCATATTTTCTGGACTCCTTGTTGTGTGCATGCTATGAATAATGCACTTAAGGACATGGGTAAAATCAGCTGGATCAAATCTATTGTCAGTGATGCTAGAGATGTGCAAATGTTTATCTGCAACCATCATCATTCACATGCACTTTTCAGGTCCTTCTCCAAGAAGGAATTCCTGAAGCCTGTAGAGACTCGGTATGCATCATACTTTATTCTCTTGGAGAGGATGCTTGAGTTGCAAAAGCCTTTGCAACTAATGGTAATAACAGCAGAATGGAACAGATGGCCTGAGTCAAAGACACAACAGGGATTGAGGGTTAAGGAGGTGGTGAAGAATGATGTCTTTTGGGTTGATGCCAAATATGTTGTCTCCATTATTGAACCAGTCTTCAAAGTTATTAGATTTGGAGATTCTAATGCACCTTCCCTTGGAGAGGTATACAAATGCATTGATTCCATGCTTGATCAAATGAAGGCTAAAGTGCGAGAGAGGGACCCCACAATGCAATTCTACACCAAGCATGTTTATCCAATCATTCAACATAGATGGGAGAAACTCAACACTCCCTTACACATGGCTGCCTACGCATTGAACCCAAAGTGGTATGTGCCACGTCTTGGTAGAGTGACACCTATAGAGGATTTTGAGGTGAAGGAAGGGTTCATGAAGGCCATTGACAAAATGTATGATCCTATAGAGGCCAGCTTGCTTCGTACTGAGTGGACAAAATTTGCTACTCTTTGGGGATATTCAGAGGCAGCCATATTAGATTTGGAGACTATGTCACAAGAGGACCCCAAGTTGTGGTGGACTATGCATGGGCCTAGATCTTTGATTACTACTCTAGCCATTCGTTTGCTGTCCCAGGTTTCTAGTTCTTCTGCTTCTGAGAGGAACTGGTCCACTTATAACTTCATCCACTCTGTTAAGAGGAACAGGCTCACTTCTAGGAGGGCGGAGAAGCTTGTGGCTGTCCATAGTGCCTTATGTCTCATTGATTGCAACACAACTACATACAAGGAGAGTCCAGCAGCCAGATGGAATGTAGAGCCAGAAGAGCCAGCACAAATAGATGAGGATGCTACACAGACAGGGCTGGTTGGTATTGGTTTAGATGAGCTTGAGCATTTGGGGTCCTCATCCGACGGTTCCAGTGATGAGGAGATTGGCATGGAGCTTGGAGTTGGAGATGATTAGATCAATAGAGGCATTAGCCATTAGGCCATTAGCTATTTAGTATTTAGTATTTTGTTTTTGAAGTTTGAAGTTTGAACACTGTTGTGTTGATAACTTGATACTTGATTGTAATTATGAATCATGACTGAAATTTTGAAATTCAATTTATGAATATGAAACAACTAGTTCTCGTTCCAATCACAATGTCTATTAAGTTACAACTTACAAGTATATTTTCATTGTTTCAATGTTCCTTAGGCTTTTACAATTATACATCTTTTTATAACTAATTTTTCAAGTACTATATGTATTTCAGCGCACCGCTCCCCCGCCGCCCCCCGCCGTCCCCCCGCCGTCCCCAAACTTAGGCCCAACCGTCCCTTGCCATCCCCGTCCGTCCCGGCTTCGGTGTAACTATGTCGATATGTTGTTGGCATGAGTTCTATTGATGTTTTGGAAAACTTGGTGGTAAGGATGATTGGATGTATAGCATTTGTTGTGGTTGCTATTGGAGGTAAGCATCTTGATGGAGCATGAGAGCATGTTGGAGATTCATGTGATTTCATGGATATCTATGATGATATGTTTCATCTATTGACCTTTATGCAATGTATACAAAAAGTGGGAGAATATTAGGAAAAAAGGTGGTGTACACCTTGCATAAGAAACTAAATATTTTAAAATAAAATATTTTTGGTAGTGCATCTTTAGAGATGTGTTTAGCTATATTAAATATTTATTTGGGTCCGTTTGTAAAGTTGCATGAGACATTGGTTAAATATTTTTTGTGTGAGAAACATTGGACAAATATTTAATTTTGGGGGTCAATGGTTTTGTACTCTCACTGTTTTTGGCTTTGCCAATACCACAGTTGTATTTGTGTGAGCTTGAATCTATAAAAGCATGCACATCTTAGTGGTTGAGGTTTGTTGTCAGTTGTATTGAGATCTCCTATAGAGTGCATATGTGAAGCATGGCATGGGATGTATGGTTGCATGGTTACCCATTATACTTATACATATTGAGAATGCATTGGAGGGGTTTATTGCTTCAAAAGTATCATGGGGACTTTGTAAATATATTGTAATGTTTTATTGTTGAATAATATATTGAGTGTTGATGCTTTTGGAGGCTGGGTTTTCCCCTCATGAAGGTTTCCTAGCATATATCTTGTGTCATCTTGATGGTATGTTTGTTTATTCTTTTGCATGGTGGATTATGAGTACTTGTTTGCAAAAAGGAATTCTTGGGGTTATATGGAAATGTTTATTATTGTTGCAAATTTTTCCTTCCACTAACTACAAAGGCATAAAATGCACCAGCTCATTTATTTATAACACTGAAGTAGCATCTTGTTAAGTTTTCTGTGGTCTCACGTTTTAGATTCCAAAATAGTAAAATACTAAGTTGTCTTTTTTAAAACAAATATTGAGGATATGCAAGTCTTAAATACATAAATTTTCTTTAGAGGGTCAATCTACTCACAAAACAGATTGCTCAGTCTTGGGATCTGGACTGCACTGTAAACTTGGTTAGAAATTCAATAGAATTCAAACCGTGATGTTGTATTTGGAGATGACATGGTCCCTTTTAAGAGTATATGGAGATCAATCAATTTCTATAATTGTTGTGTTTCAAACAGAGTAAACCAAGTTACCAGTTCGGGTTCGGGGACGGGTGCGGGTACGAGAACCTGGTACGTGGGTACGTGAAATTTTTTTTTAGGGGTTTGGGTACATATGGGTATGTGTGTATATATATATACAAAAAAATAAGAGAAATATATAGAATTGTAAAACTAAATCATTTCATAGTATGATACTTGATCATTGATCAATGCCAAATGCCAAAGATAAGTATTAAATGGCAATTGATAGTTGTATTTGATTGATTTGAAAGCAAATTGGGTACAAAATGGCATCCTCATGTGGAATGCGCTGATGTTGATATTCTTAAACAAAATGAAAATAGAAAATTGTTTTTGTAAAAATGAAAGTAAATACTACATTAATATATTTTACAAATTTACATCTTCCTCTTTCCCATGAAAATGAGGTGCGCCATGGAGTTTTGTATGGTTTCAGAAGCTTTAAATGCGATATTATAGATGAAGACTTGTAGGAAAACTATGGAAACTTGGACTTGGAGAGTACCTAGAAAATCAATTAAATTCAATGGGAGTTTGAAGGCAATGTCTCCAATGGGGTCGAGGGGCAGCGCCCCTTGTGGGGGTCTAGGGGCAATGCCCCAAGCGGGGTTGAGGGGCAACGCCTGCTGCCCCTCGTGGGGGTTTGGGGGCAACGCCCCCAGCGGGGTTGAGGTGCAGCGCCCCTCGTGGGGGTTTGGGGGCAACGCCCCTTGCGAGGGTCTGGGGGCAGTGCCCTTGGCGCGCTCCCTGTCGCAGTACAGGGCGGGGTCGAGGGGCAGTGCCCTCGCCGCTAGCACCAATTTAAGGCTTTTGAAACCATACGAAACTCCATGGCGCACCTCATTTTCATGATTTTTTGAGTGGCAAAAAATAATGCTGACAAAGCCCAATTTAAGACCTTCAAAACACACAAACCGCAAAAAATATGAGGGGTAAAAATGAAATGTATGTGTTTGAAGGCCTCATATTGGGCCATTTTAGGGTTAGGAAGAAAAAAAATGTTTTTTAATCAAGTTTGGGCCCACATTTTTTGACTTGGCCCATGGGTTCACTTGGGTTCGTGCTGGGTGTGCACCCAACATTGTGGGTTCGCCTGGGTGCGCGGGTGTGCGCACCCGGGCGAACCCACAGGGTTGGGCGCGCACCCTGTGTGTACCCAGGGCGTACCCACAGGCGAACCCATACCAGGTTCGTACCCGGACCGGGTTCGAGGCCTATGGGTGCAAACCCGATAACTTAGGAATAAACCAAGTATCAATTTGTATGTAAAGGTGAAAAATTCTGATACCTTTATCATGGTGGTCTATGTTGATGATTTGACCGCCATAGGTAACAATATGAATCTTACTGAAGAAGAAAAGGCAAATCTCAAGAATTCTTTTGAGGCAAATGACCTAAATTGTTGCATTATTGCTAGGAATGCAAATCTGGCAAGACAAGCACAATTTTCATTTCTAAATCAAAGTATGCTGCAAATTTGCTTGAGAAATTTAAATTGGATTTTATCAATACTTGTTATACCACCACAAATGGTGGAATTGAGTTAAAGGAAGAGAAATTATAGACCATCGATGATAAAAAGTACAAACTACAAAAAACTTGCATGTGGTTCGATTTCTGTCATAACTACTGCACCTGATATCAGCTTTGTTGTAGGCATGTTTATCCAAGTTAATGATTTGACAGAAGACAATGCATTGAAATATAACCAAAAGAGTCCTCAAATATATCACAGCTACCTCAAATTTATTATCCTATTTGAGAAGAATAACTTTAAGTTGACTGATTATATAAAAATTAGACTGGGAGAGTTCATGGCATAGCTGGAAAACCACTTTAGGATATGCATTCAGCATATGGGATCTAGAGTGATTTATTATATTAGCAACTAGTTGTCTACAGAGGCTTTGTCATCCATTGAAGTTGAATGTAAAGTTGTCATGGATGTCACATTTGAAGCAGTTAATGCTTCCAAAAATATTAAAAGACATGAATATAAAAGAATCTATACTAATGCTAGTAAAATCTAAAATGTGATAACCAAAACATCATCAATCTGACAAATTTTCAAATCCTTTTAGATTAAGCACACAGAAGTGTATTGTCTGCCTATTAGAGAATAGGTTTAGAACAAAGAGATTGCATTGCAAAAGATCGAAGAATAGACATTTGTATACAAAAAGCTACATAGATCTTCTCCAGAAACATTTACAAATTCATTTCATTGACTGTGGAAATATCATGTGTTTAATGGACATATGTATCAAAAACAATTCTATGTTGTACAGAATAAGTTCGAAAATTAAGAGATATGTTAGGTGTAACTGCAATAAATATTGAAGAGGGGGTTAGGAATATTAATCTTTAGTTTAAGATGTATGATTAATCAACAGTATGTATTATGTAATACAGTCATTATGTAATACCGCCAGTGACCTTAAAGGAAGTTGCAATTAACGTCATAAGTGAACCAATTTTTTTTTATAAAGTGCATTTAACATACACATTCACTTAATAATTAACAACAACCTCTAAGGCTACAAGGTTAGGATTATCTAAACCCACACATACTGCGACTTCCTTTAAGGTCACTTGGCGGGGTATTACACATGGTATCGAGAAGCGTGAGAAAATAACTTAACAGCAGTCTCGTGTTTCAAGCATAACTCAAAAACTACGATCTAGGCATTTGCGATGTTTTGACAGGGATAAGAAAATTCCAAGGTGCAAAAACCCTTTAAATTTCCTGACAACCTAGTTTGTGTAAGTGGAGTTATACGCGACGCAACCAGATCATTTTACCATGAAAAATATAACTACCTTGCGGATTTTAAAATCCGATTTTTAATAATAAACAGAGGGTTTCATTTTCTAAAAAAAATATTTTAAATGCTTCGTTCAATCTCTATGTTTGATTCCAATAACAAAATAATCAATTTCCTCAAATAATTTAAATTCAACTAGGGTTTTCACAATTTTCACTCAAGAATTTTCACAAAGCAAAAGCTGTAAATTTATTTGATTCTTTTTTCCTAATAATAAATTTATTTTCTAAAACAGATTTAACAAACAAATTTTTAATCACTACTATTTAAAAGTAACCAAGAACAATAAAACACAAAGAGGAAAACCTGGTTCAAGAAGCTACAGGAAGAGATGAATTTCTGATGCAAGCCTCCTCCAAAGATTTCCTGAATTTTCTTCAATCCTCCAATGAATCCAATCCAAAACCCAACAAATGCAAACAATCTTTCCTCCAATCAATTCAACAATCAAAACTTTCTTCCAACCCTTCTTTGTGCAATTTTTTCCAAAATTTCTTCTCTGCTGTAAAAATGATTTTTTTTCTAAAAACTCTCGCCCTAAAATTAAAACATGCATTCTTTATAAATCAAAAATACCTAATTCACATTACATGCAAATTAGATATTTCTATTTCAATTTCAATTTCAATTTTCAAAACCCACTTTCAATGCAATTTCAAATAATAAATTAATTTCCAAAGTTGCAACTAATTTCCCAAATAAACATTTAATTACAATTTCTAATTTAATTCCCACACGTTGAAATTAAATTCCAAAACTAATTTTAATTCTTTTATTTCCTTTCATTCTCTTGTATCACATTTAATTAATTAATTTAATTATTTAATAACTAAATTCAACCCCTTGGATCAAATTTAATTAATTAAATAAACTAAATATAATTAATTAATTTAAATATAAACTTTTATCCACATTGCATTATTTAAATTAAATAACCATCAACATGATTTAAATGCAATTATTCTAAATATCTATTTATAAATCAAGAATTCTTCAGAATTAAATAACATTAAAGCAAGATAGACAATGACTCGACACACACGAGTGACGACACACTAGGGCTAGGGTGTAAACTTGACACATGTTACCTAGCTACTACCTCCCGTTCAACTTAACCGTTGGATCGACACGTTTGAACCTCTGAAACTAGGTGGAGTCGATGTCATGTACCTGCAATCCTGCAACCAAGTAAACAACATCATACAATATATCCTACATATAATACACACCGTGAAGAAGGAATTATGGATTTGTAGGGTGCTCGCAAGCGAGTGATGCGAACCCGTCTTCTTCACCAATACACTCATCGAAACTGACACTTTCATCATAATCTAATAATCTCATAATAACATTTCATGTTAACTTTACAACATCATTAATCCCTAATGCATGTGAAACAATAATCAGATAACCACATCCCACAATAATAGTTGTCGCTCAATAGTAGCAATCAAAACATCATAACAAAATGTATCTTGTATCAAAGTAACTGCAGCCAAACATAGCATAAAGCAAACCGAACAAGAAGCAAAATAGAGGGGTATTACATTCTCCCCCCCAAAGATTAGGCTTACTCCTAGAAGCCTACAAAAACTCATAGTGCAAACTCCATACATTCACACGTAACCAAGGGTTCCAAAATGAACCACTCCATACCTCAACACATAAACAACGACAACCTGTACCATATACAACTCAGCCAAGTACACTATCAATCCAACCAAGACAACATGGTGAAACAACCACCAACCAATTCTCCAAAATCACATAACCATGGATTATCATACATAATACACATATGTACCAATACACAACACCAACAACCATCACAAGACTACACAAGGGTCCACCTGGACACTAGAAAGTGGCATACCAATCCATGATGCAAGAATCCAGGAATCAAGAACATAAACCATCTCAATAGAATCTAACATCAAAGCAGTGGCTTGATAGAGTTAGGTCATACATAAAGTGAGACCATCCAAACAAGACTACAATGATTTGTCTCTTGTTGTGTAAGGTGATCAGCCTCCAAGAGATAGTCATCACACAAAGGTGAGCAGTGGGTTCGAGATGCGTCTAGCCTCATATACCCCCATTCTCAACATTTCCTACATCTACTTCCGTGTACAAACTCACCAAGTTTTCCTCAAACAACCTTGGAAAGGAATCACAATACGACACATAGCGGACATTGAAAACAACAAAGATAACTAGCTTAGCCACCAAGTTCATAAAGAATAGCAAATTAAAGTTTAATTTCAACAATAAGGTAATAAATGTGCACAATTTCAACACTGAATCAAATATATAACCATTAGGGTTATAAGAAAATAAGATCACAAGTTGTGGCTAAACCTTCACAATCAAATATAAACAAAGTGTTGACCCTCACAATCAACTGAAAAGAATCATCAATAACCGAAAGAAAGTTCACAATCTTTAAATTCCACTATACAACAACTATGTGACTAGATGCTAGCCACAAAATGAGGAAGGAGGAAACAACATCCAACAAGAATGATAAATACCCTCATGTGACATGGAATGGGAACGCTATCCACATGACTAGAGTGTATCCATGACTAAAGAAAACATCGTCACTCTACCAAGTCATCACCTCTACAGACGTCTAGGTATAACTAATAACGATGTTGCTATACTCAAATCTGGAGGATAACGCTGACACATATGGATCAAGTATCCTGATCCATCATTAGGGAAAGTAGTGGTTACGTTTCCTTGGGATTGGTTGAGCTAAGATGCTCTATGCCGCAATACGCGTATGCTACACACCCCACCCAAGGAACTTGTGACTGCTACTATCCCTTCACAGATTGAGGATCTAACAAACCCAAATAAAAGAGCTACTTTTGGTTACTCCTATATATAGGTTTCAACCTCACCTGCGTTGGTCCTCAATCAGGTAACAAACATGCAAACACACATAATGGTATGGTAAAATCCACACCCAAATGTGACTTTTCCCATGGATGGGTACCGAGTATCACCATCACATGCACACACAAGCAAGTACGGGTTTCCACAACATTCAAACAAGATACAATCACTGGTTTCTTACATTTACAAGGGAAAGCAACTACATACATAATCCCATAGGAACATCAAATTTCATAACCCAAGGGATACGTATCTTACTTTCCAACCATAACCTTATATCAGGTTACTTTCACACTACTCTCTTTCACAAAGTATGTCATGCTAAAGTAAAAGCCATGAACATGTGACTACTTAACACTCTACTAACAAATCACAAGAACAACTTAGTGGGCACAAATGTACCCAGAGAACCTAGTGTTTAAACCTAGGCTCTGATACCATGTGTAATGCCCCGCCAAGTAACCTTAAAGGAAGTTGCAATTAACGTCTTAAGAGAACCAATTTTTTTTTTATAAAGTGCATTTAACATACACATTCACTTACTAATTAACAACAAGCTCTAAGGCTACAAGGTTAAGCTCTAAGGCTACAAGGTTAGGATTACTTAAACCCACACATACATATTACAAATAATCATAGCATTATAAACTTTAGGAAATAAACATCATACATCATAAGAATACCACATAACATAATAAAATAAACATCCAAGATACAATCTCATAATCATTAACTTAATCCAATAGTTACATCACTCATTCCCATAATGAGGAAATAGTACATAAGGTTACAATTACATAATTCCACCTCATAAACATAAGAGGGATAAAATAACTTATAGAAATTGAAATATTACAATGCAAGACATTACAACAAGAACAATGAGTTGTCCATCTGGATGTCTCGCCACCAAGTACTGAAGATAGATGGGGACCCAACGGTTTTGGTGCATGTTCCACCCAACAAAGTGGTACCCGAAGGCCCACCCCCCATGCTAGGAGATAGTAATAAGGTAACATGGACAAATATCTACAACCACTAACCAAAGGCAGACTCATACTGACTCATACTGATATAGCCAAGCAAATGAACTAACAAGTACAACTCAATCACCATGCAAGTACAAATCAAGTACAACTCCAACATCACTGACATAGGTCACATTGCTTCCAGACATAATATTAATCAAGTATGTTCACCGAACCATACACATAAAATAATTAACAATAATTGTCCTAAATAGAGTGTCATCACATGGTAGTCATGAGATCTCCTCTGGGCATTCTTCATAGGATTTGATAATCCTTGTGGCCTCAACCGAATCTCGACACTCATACTCACTCATGCAGCATCAAATACCTCTTGTACTGACAAGATAAATGACTATGCCATTCCAGGCCTTCTCACTCATCCCAAGTCTAAACGAGCCCTTGTGTCTATGAGTGAGGATTAAATTATCTTGATTAGTGTGAATGCATCATAATCATATAAGTACATTAATTTAATTATCACTTCATTAACTCAGTTCTTAAGGTTACCCAATTTACCACTTTGGGCTCTGGCCCCTAACAAAAGCCACTCTTCTATTCGACAACAAACACCCAAACAATCCACCAAGGGAAACATAAGTGCATACAAACTAGGCATCAAAACCACTCCAACACAAGGAGGATACAAATAATAGAACTCACTCCAAACATGTTGGAGGCAACAAGCACATGGTCCACTCCTTTCACAGGAGGTACAAAACATCCTCATTCATGGAAACCAGGTAAAACTGAAAAGATGCCATGCACTACCCAAGGGAAAACACTCGATGGCATAAAGATTCAACAACCCTTATCCTCTAAGTTTTTCTGGAAGACTTATAATTTAGGACTAACACCAAATCCCAACACCCATAATACAACTTGACAACATAGCAACAAAAGCATTCAAGTCAATAATCAAACCAAATATTTGGATTTCCTAAATCCATACTCATTTAATAGTTAACATTAACAAGGTCAAAGACACACTTACAGGGTTAACTCAAATAATCATATCCCATATTTCTATTTCCATTATTGGAAGTCTCAAACAATTTAAACTTACATCCCTTTACGAAATATAGAGAACTAGAACATTTAAGACAATCATGAGAAAATTACTATTTTTGAATATACTAAATCCATATCTCTTTCATATTTCATTCACAATAAATTAATTGCTCTAATTGAAATATAATAAACTAAACTAACTATTTGCCTTATTAATATAAACAACTTCTTAATTTACTTTTAAATCGACACAAATCCATGCAAGTAAACTCTTTCCATTTTCTAACCAAATCTTACTTCTCATTCAATTTTCTATTTAAAACATTCAATCATTTTAATATAATAAAATATTGTTTCTCTATCCATTTACCCATATACACTAATCAATCCATTTTTAAATCTCTATTCAATAATATATTGCATGCTTCTTAATAAAATACAATACGATAATGAATTTACACTTATTATATATATACATGCTCCATATTATATAGACATCAAATATATATATTAATAAATTTAATTATATATATTCTTTAATATTCCAATCACAATGATTAATTTGCTCTATGAAAATAAAACATAATAACTATTGCCCTTTCAAAATTAATTGAAATAACTAAATATGTGCCTTTAATTTATAATAAAGGATAGACTAGTTCAAATAATTTAAGTCGAATCCATTGTTTTCTTTTAAGACTAACATAAATCTTCTACAATAATTCTTTTCAATTTTCTAACCACATTCTAAATCTCTTTTGATTTTCTATTTGAAACATACAAATTACAAAATATCTTTTCCCTTATCTATTTGCCCATACAAACAATTCTTATCCTCTAAAAACTTCATGCAAAACTAAATTACATGCGCCCAATAAAACTAAAAATTAATATTAAACGTACTCCCAATTAACAATACTCATGCAATAATTACATCAAATATATATTAATATTCTTTACTAACCAAATACATTATTCTAAAATATATCAATATTCGATTAATAATTTTCTAAATGCTTATGTTATTTACCTTTAAATAAAACTAATATGTTTTATAACATCCTTTCCATTTTCCAAACCAACATAGAACATGATAATTTTGAGATACAGTCAATTTAAAATAAATATCTTTAGATAAATGTCTATTCTCAAAATAATAGACTAATTATTTTAATTAACCTATTTAAATAATTCCAACTTAGATTAATTCATTCACCTAAATCCAAAGTCTACATTAAAAAATTTCCAAATTCATAATCATTATATATTTATATATATATATAATAATTATACATTATATAAAATTAATTCTAACATTATTTAATCCTTATAACCAAATCTATGTATAAAATGTATTTAAAACAAAATATACATTAAAACCCTTACATAAATCAAATTCTGCATAAATATATATAATATAAAAAAATGAAAAAAAAAAACAAACAAAAATCCCCAAACCTTTGGGCGGCTGTAAGTAAAGAGGGGGGGTATGGCGCTGCCAAGGGCAGTGCTTCCTCCACACACTGTGTCGAGGGTGCTACCAATGGCAGCGACGCCTCCCACATGGCAACATAGTAAAGGGAGAGGGGGTTGTGGAGGCCCTTCCTCCATAGTCGTCCCCTCATGGGGGCGGTGGTGGAGGTAGTGGTTCCCATGCCTCAACCAAACACAGTGAAAAAATTTCTCACAAATAAAAATTTTGATTCCAAAACCCTAACAATTGATGCCGTACGGACGACGCGTCAGAAATTAAATTAATTTTTTTTTATACAAAAACACTATATGTAGTATATGTATATACATATGTATATATATATAAAATAAAATATATATATATACATATGTATGTATATATAATGTATATATTTAACTTGAATTTCCCCTATCAAATAAATTCAAGTTTTTTCAGAACATTCACCTATAGGTGAAATTACAAAACTTTTCCAGAAGTACTAATTTGACAGAGATTTTAAAATTAATTCTTTCAAACCAATTTCTCGAATTCATGAACAATAAAAGAAGAATTAAACCAAAATGGATCTATATTAAATTTAGAAGTTTCAAATCCTCAAGATTTCTCCACCTAATTTCTACATAGGGTTTTCAAATTAAATTTGATTTTCTACAGAGGGTTCCATTTTCTAAAAACATTCTAAAATGCATTGTTCAATCTCTATGTTTGATTCCAATAACAAAATAATTAATTTCCTCAAATAATTTAAATTCAACTGAGGTTTTCACAAATTTCACTCAAGAATTTTCACAAAGCAAAAGCTATAAATTTATTTAATTTTTTTCTTCTAATAACAAATTTATTTTCTAAAACAGATTTAACAAACAAATCTTTAATCACTACTATTTTAAAAATAGTCAAGAACAATAAAACACAAAGAGGAAAACTTGGATCAAGAAGCTACAGGAAAAGATTTATTTCTAATGCAAGCCTCCTCCAAATATTTCTTGAATTTTCTTCAATCCTCCAACGAATCCAATCCAAAACCCATCAAATGCAAATAATTTTTCCTCCAATCAATTCTACAATCAAACTTTCTTCAAACCCTTCTTTGTGCAATTTTTCCAAAATTTCTTCTCTGCTATAAAAATGAATTTTCCTAAAGACTTTTTCTGCCCTAAAATTAAAACTTGTATTCTTTATAAATCAAACATACCTAATACAACCCTAATTCACATTACATGCAAATTAGATATTAATTTCAATTTCAATTTCAATTTCAATTTTCGAAAACCCACTTTCAATTTAAAATGCAATTTGAAATAATACATTTATTTCCAAAGTTGCAACTAATTTCCCAAATAAGCATTTAATTACAATTTCTAATTTAATTCCCACACGTTGAAATTAAATTCCAAAATTAATTTTAATTCTTTTATTTCCTTTCATTCTCTTGCATCACATTTAATTAATTTATTTAATTATTTAATAACCAAATTCAACCCCTTTGGATTAAATTTAATTAATGAAATAATGAAATTAAATTAATTAATTTAAATATAAACTTTTATCCACATTGCATTATTTAAATTAAATAACCATCAACATAATTTAAATGCAATTATTCTAAATATCTATTTCCAAATCAAGAATTCTTTAGAATTAAATAACATTAAAGCAAGACGGACAATGACTCAACACACACAACTGACGACACACTAAGGCTAGGGTGTAAACTTGACACATGTTACCTAGCTACTACCTCCTATTCAACTTAACCGTTGGATCGACATGCTCAAACCTGTGAAACCAAGTGGAGTCAATGTCATGTACCTGCAATCTTGCAACCAAGTAAACAACATCATACAATATATCCAACATATAATACACACCCGTGAAGAAGGAATTACAGATTCGCAGGGCACTCGCAAGCGAGTGATGTGAACCCATCTTCTTCACCAATACACTCATCAAAACTAACACTTCCATCATAATCCAATAATCTCATAATAACATCTCATGTTAACTTTACAGCATCATTAATCCCTAATGCATGTGAAACAATAATCAAATAACCACATCCCACAATAATAGTTGTCGCTCAACAATAGTGATCGAAATATCATAACAAAATGTATCCAGTATTAAAGTAATTGCAACCAAACATAGCATAAAGCAAACCGAACAAGAAGCAAAATAGAGGGGTATTACAATCTTGCTTTCCCCAGGGATCATATCCTTAGAGGTTTATAAGTGCATAGATTTTATCGTCATTTATTTTCAATAAGGTTAAAAATAGGTAACTTTTTCCCTATTTTCCTTGATTTCCACACAAAGGACGTTGTGGGATGAGAAAGAAAGTGGGACATTAGACATATAGTTTGAAACATAAGCAAGCAACTTTGGTAAAAATAATTTATTAAGCCAGGATAAAAAGACAAATTGAACTTCATATGTGTTGTTCCAAATGATTTCCCTTAAGACCAAAATCCCAAAACCAAAGTTCAAGAAGCTTAGTCTAAAATCTCGTGAGGAGTGCCTTGAGAGATTTTTTGAATTCAGAGAAAGAATAGTCTACAACTTCTATAAAAAGGCTTCAAGGAATAATCCCACCATGTATGCATTCTACTATCAACAAAATCCTGAACTTTTTGAAAGGTTTTCTTTTCTCCCATAGGAAGTCTAGCATGTTCTTCAACACTAAGGTCTTGTAAAAAGAGTTGTGTCTAGGTTCAAGTCTAAGATTAAAATTTTCATCCTCATCCATCTCTCCATCAAACCAAATCTCATTCCATCAACAAAACCTTTTGTGAACTCTAGAAAAAATCACTCATGCTAAACTTAAAGGGCTAAACCAACACCACCCTATCTTGGCTTAACACACCTAGCCAAAATAGTCAAATCTCTTGGATGAATTTACTTCTAGTATAACGCAACTTCCTAAGGTCTACTAGTTCACAATCACATTGGCTTAACACACTTAGTCAATTCATCTTCTTGTGCAAGTTCCCCTAGGATAACATAACTTCTTAGGGACTACAACTTCACTACAATCTTGTTTGGCTCAATGCGCATAGTCAAACCATCACAATAAATCTAAGTCCTAACAAGTTTAGCATAAACCTTCAATGGTTCTCCAAAAGGTTTCCCTCACTCACTTCATCCATTTATCCCATCATCATTACCACCTCCTTTGATCTTGGACTTCCCTAGTTCTTCTCTTTTGGGCCTAAGAGGTTAGGATCAAACAATCCCTATTTTTTATGGTTCAAACAAGATCACAATATAAGAAGAACATGGAAAATATCAGCAAAATATCAACTTCCATTGACATGAGTCAGGTAACCTCCAAAATAAATCCCCCAAGTAACTCTTCTTTTCCATCACAAAATCCTCAAGAGTAGAGCTACGAAGAGGACATCACAAACGAGGATATGGGGATGACACATACTGAAATGATAAAAATGGTTCAAAATCTAGAGAGCTACAAAATTGTCAGTGCCATGTTCAAATACTTAAACATGTTAGTGGAAGGAGGGGTCCATTTCCCTTCTTACCTCGAGGCAAGTACTAGCACGGACATGCCTCTCATGAACACATCCCCCATATCAAATACCAATCAAGAAATTCCTCACACCACACCGACCGTCACACCAACCTCACCAATGGTGAACAAAGGGAGTGCTATGTTTCGAGAGTTGCAACGACATGACCTTGTGACCAAAAAAGAGGTGGCCAACACCATTGCACCAGATATTTTTGTCCCAGTAAATCCATTACACCTGTACGTCCCACTCACATTCCATAATCTCGTTGGTTCATCTTCATTCCATGCCTCACCAACCTCTCAACCAAACATACAAACTTCTCTACCACAAGGAGAAGGTGGGTTTTTTGGAACAACTGATGTTGCTAATCCCTTTTCATTCTAGGGTAGCATACCATCTCTTCCCCCATTTCCATTCACAACCACATCACCTCTCAGATTGGGTTTTCCCCCCCTAAACACCAATAGTTTCTTACAACTGGGAAATATGAACATCATGTCAAACTCCCTCTTCTTGCCCATAACATCACAACAACAAGTGGCAACCATTCAAACCACTACATCAATTAGTCCTCAAATATCCCAAAGCATACCTTCTCAAGGACCAAGCTTCTTGACCACCTTGCCAACAACCCAAATCCCAATCACCACCATAACCCTTTCACCTGTCACAATGGTTGGCATAATTCCCATTCCACCACCAATCCCACCAAAATCCAACATGGAAAATTCATTCACCACTCTAATCCAAACTATTCAAAGAGCCAACCAACAAAGAGTACTCAAGCCAAAGTAGCAAGCTCAAGCACAAGCACAAGCACAAGCACAAGCACAAGCACAAGAACAAGCACAAGAACAAGATCAAGCTCAAGCACAAGCACAAGCCCAAGCACAAGAACAAGAACAAGCACAAGATCAAGCCCAAGAAAAAGCACAAGCAAAAGCCCAAGAACAAGCTCAAGCCCAAGCACAAGCCCAAGCACAAGCACAAGCACAAGCACAAGCCCAATACCAAACACAACTGCAAGCAATCCATCTACAAGCATACAAACAAGCCCTACAAGACTTTCAAGCACAACAACAAGCCAAACAACAAGCTTTTTTGGCACAACAACAACTCAACCAACAATAAGATTTGTTGGAACAACAACAACTAGACCAAAAACAAGCTTTGTTAGCCCAACAATAGCTTGACCAACAATAGGATTCATGGGAACAACAACAAGCGTTGTTGGAACAACAACAACTGGATCAACAACAAGCATTGTTGCCACAAATGCAAGCATACCATTAGGCTTTGAATGCACAATAGAGCTTACAACAAACAGCCACTAGTACTCTTCCCACCCATCAAACACCTCAAACACCTCAAAACTCATTCATTCCACCTCTTGACCCAAGCAAAGATGTCACAACACAAATCAAACTACTCTCATAGCAAGTGTTGGACTTACAAGCATGAAAAAAAAAAGAACACTGGGCAACTTGTGCCCTTATCCCTTCGACAGAAGTCTCACCATGATACCATTCCCAAATGGATTCAGGATCCCCAAATTTGACAAATATACTGGAATGGGCAACCCTGAAAACCACGTCAGGGAATATCAAGTGCATTGCATCGAAGTTGCATTTGATGACACGTATCTGATGCGAGTCTTCCCCCATAGTCTGACTAGTCCAACCATGGAATGATTTTCTTGCCTACCCACAAGCATTAAAACATTCGAGGAAATCATGGAAGCTTTCCTTAAGAATTATGCCTTCAACATGGGTGTGAATGTTAGTTTGGAAGAGCTATCAACACTAAAAAAAAGAAAAGGAGAGTTGTTTGCATCCTTCTTGCAAAGATGGTGATCCAAGGCCAATCAAAGCAAGTGGACCATGCCAGAGGAACAAAAAGTTTTCACTTGTATATCCAATCTAGATGAAAACTTGGCGTTCTACTTGAAAATGTAATGCATCACATCCTATGATCAACTAATCCCAAAGGCTGTCAACATTGAAAGAGCCCTTACTACGCGAGGAGACACATCAAAATTCACTCTGCCATAGGATAACCACCCATCCAATAACTATAATTATAGACCTCCAACATAGTCGAGGAACAAAAATATCACAAACGACGATGTGGTCAATGCTAAAGTGGTCATCAGTGCCACTAAGTAGAACATCCAAACCCATCATCAATCGCAACAATGTGTAGAATAATGCTGTCATGGCATAGCAACAATCACCTCCCACCAATGAAATCAACAATTTGAACAATCAAGGAGGACCACCTTCCAAAGGCAAGTATCCCCCCAAGAGGAAGTTCATGGATCTTGGGGAATCTATCAAGTCTACAATAAAGAAGCTAGTCAAAGAGAATCTAATCAAAGTATCTAACTTTGAGCAATACACAAAACCCATTACCAAGCTGCCATGGTATAAAGAAAATCTCCTTTCTGACTTCCATAAGGTCAAAGGACATACCACCGCCAATTTCATGAGGCTAAAAAACATCATCCAAGACCTCATTAAGGATAATATCAATATCAAGTAGCCAACTGGAAACCAAGACTTGAAAATATACACAAATCCGATGTCGAACCACAACCAAGGAAACAATTAAGGAAATAATCAGGGGAACAATAAAGGAAAGCAAAAATATGGTAGTCCCAATCTAGGGTATGAAGAAATAGTAGGATGTGTTGTTGAAATGGTCACAGTCATAAATGTCAAAGGATCCAACAATGATTGTGAAGTCACCACATGTGGTGGAAAGGTTACCATTTTCGGGGCACCAACTAAGACCCCCATTTCTAATAAAAAATCCATCCCATATGACTACAACATCATTGAATAGCTAAAGAGAACCCCCACCCAAATCTCCATCATGGACCTATTGAAAATTTCTACTTCCCATAGGAAGATTCTTGATGAAGCATTGGCAGCCTCCACCGTCTCTACCACCCTTGACACAAATCAATTTTAGGCTATGGCAGGTAACATCATTACCCCAAATCTTATTACATTCTCTGACCAATATTTCCCCCCGCAGCCATCTCATAACTGTGCACTCCACCTTCAAGTGCTCATCCATAAAAAGATAGTTAAAAGAGTCTTGGTGGATGGAGGTACAGGCCTTAACATTTCTTCTCTAAAGCTCATAAATAAATTGGGATTCATTGAGGATTCCATTAATAAGAACAAAAGCATCATGATAAGGGTGTATGATGATCAAGAAAGAGTATCTTAGGGCACTATCAAAATCCCCATCCAAGTGGGACCAACAACAATGGAAACCACTTGTCAGGTCCTCAACCTCAACCTACCATATAATATCCTCCTGGGACACCCATGGATCGATGAAATGAAGGCAGTGGCCTTGATCTATCACCAATGTATCAAGTTCTCACACCAAAATGAAGAGGTCACTATATATGGGGATCCTGAACCTTTCGCCTACTGCAAAAAATTGGAAGCCAAGTTTTATAAATCTTGCAAGTACCAAAAAATGATGAAGGCCCATCCACTTTGTATATCGACCCAACCAACCTCGCTTCCACTTTTGTGATAGAGACACCCACCATCCCTAAAATATCTAAAATCAAAAACATGATCTAGGACAATGGATGCACTAAATACAAAATGAAAAGGAATGCATTTGTTGTAGGAGAGTTACCACAATCTCCTAGGTTGCATGGACAACCTTAGCCAACTGAAACACCTATCCACACTTTTAGGGAAAACCCTACTAGATAACGCTATTGTGGGGATCTCAGTTGATAAAATGTGGATGAGGAAGACATCTCAAACACATTATACCAAGATGAAAGGCCCACCCCCAACCTACCCATGGATGAAACTAGTAGAGGACTGCAAATGATGTTTGGTATGGGCTATAACAGGAACGAAAGCCTTGGAAGAAATAGTGATGGACAACTAGAACCCATCATTGTAGAAAGAAGAATGTGGAACCTTGGCCTTGGGTATACTCCCCTAAGTATAATCATACGTGGTAGAGGTACTCCCAAAAGGGCAGTCACATTCTCTTCTCAGGTAACAACAACTACCCTAGACCACTTGTGTGTCTAGGTATCCCACTTGATAACTTCACCTTTGATGTCACTAATGTCTGTGCTAGTAGTGATCATGATACCATAGTAGGTCTCCCTAGGCTCTTTGAGGACTCCACCTTGTTAATGATTAGTGCCTGCCTAGCTGAGGCAAACCAACAAACCCATCGAATCACCTTAGTACACCCACAACTCATTGATCACGACCAATGAGGACTGCCAATTCTAGACTCATTTGAAAATAATGAGGCACTCTCAGAAATCATGGGACAAAGGGATATAGTTCTATATGGGGATCATAAGTCAGGCTTCAACATCATATTGGACACTGAGGCATACTATGGGGAGACAATTGAGTCCTTCACTCACAAAAGGAAAATATCGAGAATAAGCTTAGAGTTATGGACTGAAAACCACACTACGACAATCTCTAATCTCAAAATAGTAAAAATAAAGGATGCATCCAATGGTGAAAACCTCTTCGAGGTGTCGGAGGATGAAGGATTCAATCTCCCCCCTACTTCTCTACATCAAGAAAAGTCAGCAGTCCTGGTAGAGTAGTGCAACCCTGTCAACTTGGGAATGAAAATAGAACCGCAAATCACATTCTATGCTCAAACACTTCAGATAGAGGAACAAGAATTGTTGGTTGCATTCTTAAGAGAAAGAAAGAAAAACTTCACATGGTCCTATACTGACATGCCAGGTCTAGATCCTAAGGTGGTAGTTCATCATTTGACTAGTTACCCTAGAGTGAAGCCAGTCCGACAAAAGTTAAGAAAAATGCACCCACATATAGCTCTGCTCGTGAAGATAGAATTACAAAAACTCTTAGACATTGGCTTCATATGACCAATTGAATATCGAGAACGGGTATCCAATCTTGTCCTAGTCTTAAAACTGAATGGGGGCATCTACATCTGCAGGGACTTTAGAGATCTAAACAAAGCATGTCTTAAGGATGATTTCCACTACCCAACATTGACATGATAGTGGACATGACGGCCAAACATGAGATGCTATCCCTAATGGATGGTTTCTCGGGATACAATGAGATAATGATAGTAAAGGAGGACCAGCATAAGACAAATTTTACATGTCCTTGGGGCACCTACTGCTGGAATGTGATGCCATTTGGGCTAAATAATGCAGGAGCTATGTACCAAAGAGCCATGACACTGATCTTCCATGACATGATCCACAAAATTTTCGAAGAATATGTGCATGAAATATTGGCTAAATCAAAGAAACGATAAGATCACATAGCGACTCTAGGTGCAATCTTTGATAGGCTACAAAAATACAAGGTCAGACTCAACCCAAAGAAATGTGTCTTTGGGGTACAATCAATAAATTTTCTAGGGTACATAGTTTCAATGAGAGGGATAGAGGTGGATCCCACAAAATTAAAAGCAATCCTTGATATGGGAGCACCAAGAACACTAAAGCAGCTCAGAGGATTGCAAGGTAGACTCTAGTCCATCCGGAGATTCATAGCACAACTAGTAGATAAACAAATTTCCTATTCACATCTGCTCCGCAAGGGAGTCGCATTCAGGTGGGATGACAAGTGCAAACAAGCATTCAATGAAATCAAAGAATATTTGTTTACACCACCTATGTTGATGCCATTGATCATAGGGAAACCATTGATTCTATACATCTCAGCAATGACAGTCACCCTTGGCACCCTTTTAGCCCAACATGATGAAAAGGGAACCGAGCAGGCCATTCACTATATCAGCAAAACAACGGTGGGGCACAAAATCAACTACACATCAATAGAAAAGGCTTGCCTAGCAGTGGTGTTTGCAGCCCAAAAATTTAGAGACTACATGCTAGCTCATCAAATTAAGCTAATTGCTAAGATAAGCCCCCTCAAATATCTATTGTCAAAAGAAATGCTTATAGGTAGAATGGCTAAATAGGTTATGATACTATCTGAAAATGATATTGAGTATGTCGAGTGAAAGGAAATCAAGGGACAAGTTATTGTGGACCAGCTAATAGAAGCTCCCCTCCACATGGACAACCTGCTCGTATCAGAGTTTCCAGATGAGTCCCTTTTCAATCTCAGCATAGCTGACCACTGGAAACTATAATTTGATGGCTCCCACATGCAACATGGTTCAAGAGCCGGTGTGTTCTTCATCACTCGACAACGGGATTGTATACCGAGATCTTACAAGTTGGCATTCCTCTATACAAACAACATTGCAGAGTATGAGACTTTAACCATAGGTCTCAAGATTGCAACATAGTGGAAAATCAGGGCATTAAAGGTCTATGGAGACTCACAAATTATCATTAACCAAGTCAGCGGTGAATACCAATCTAAAGATGATAAGCTCGCACCATACAAAAATATAGTGGAAAGCCTCAAGGAATCATTTATCAACATCACCTTTGAGAAAATACTGAGGGAAAACAACAGAGCAACAGATGTAATGGCAACAATCGGTTCCTAGCTAGATATCCCTTGCAATGTCTTGAAACACAAATTCCTCATAGAATAGCTTCTCGTACCCATGTTCGAGGTACCAAAGTTAGAATATGCATGTGAACTCGTTGGTCCCGATGATCTTTGGTACCATGACATTTACACCTACCTAAGATTAGGAATCCTCCTAGCTGACATTGCCCCGAACCTCAAGCGAACCTTTGTAAGAAGGTCCTTACAATTTTTCATCCTAGGAGAAACCCTCTTCCATAGAAGTATCGATGGAACCCGCTACGTTGCATAACACCTGAGGAGGCCTTGACTCCAATAATGAAGGTACACAATGGCACTTGCAGTTCCCATTCGAGTGGCATGACCTAGGCTAAGAAGTTGTTGAGAACTGGATACTACTGGCCAACAATGGAGAGAGAGGCACATGAATTTTTTTGAAGGTGTCTACAATGCCAACAGCATGGAGATCTCATTCATGCACCAGCTCAAGAATTGCATCCTAATGTTACACCTTGGCCTTTTTCCCAATGGGGGCTCGATCTCATAGGTAAAATCTCACCCACCTCATCACATGGCCACAAGTTCATTATCACCACCACTGAATATTGCACAAAGTGGGTCAAAGCAATTCCCATGACCTATGTCACTGGAAAATAAATATCCATGTTCATCTTGAACTACCTCATCTACCGATACGGTGTTCCCCAATCCATCATCTTGGATAATGGAACACCCTTCAAGAATCAGGATGTCCATGACTTGTGTGAAAAATTCAAAATCCAACACCACTTTTCCACCCCATATTACCCACAAGGAAATGGCCAACCAAAAGCTACCAACAAGACTATCCTAAAAATCCTCAAGAAAATAGTCAATGACTCTGGTCATGACTAGCATCTATAGTTAAATCCTACCTTATAGGCCTACCACACCAGGATCCACACGCCGATAAGTACCACCCCATTTTCCCTAGTCTACGGATTAGAGGCCATACTCCCGATTGAGATCGAGCTCCTGTCACTGAGGATATCACTGCAAAACCTCATCAAAGATGAGGAATACAAGGTTACAAGACTAAATGAGCTGGAATTACTAGATGAACAATGAATGGATGCCCTAAATAATCTACAGGTCTACCAGAATCACCTGAAACATAGCTACAACAAGAAGATCAAGCAATGCACTTTCCAAGTCAGTGACCTTGTGCTAAATGAGAACTAAAAGAATGTACCAAACCCGGATAGCCAGGGGAAATTCGAGCCAAACTGGCTAGGACCTTTCATCATCATTGCAAGCTATAAATTAGGGGCATATTAGTTGTCAACACCAGAAGGTGAACCTCTGTAGGAGCCCATGAACAGTTCTCACCTCAAAAAATTTTATGCCTAAAAACATGCAAGTTATAAAACCAAAAAATACAAAAACAATTAGAAAAAGTCCTGAAAAAAATGGTTACCTTGATGAAAATCTAGCAAACATGCATCTTGGTAACAAAGAAAAAAAAATCCCCCCCAAAAAAAAGGATTGAAATAAAGGAAAGAAGAAAAAAGAAATCGTCCTCTAGTGAAAACCACTTCGGTGGTGCTTTGGACAAGTACCTTGGTGAAAACCTGGCAAACAAGCACCAAGCATAAATAAAGCACTCTCTATCCACCAAGATTTGCATGACTCACTCATCCATTCCATCACATTTCATTAATCATCCATACACCCATCCGCTTACATCCATACCATAGCCTGAGTTATCGTCCATATCATATTCCACCATAGTACTACTTGGCATATTCCTAAGGTTAGCTTGTCTTGCCTTGATCGAAGTAGTCTAACGTACCACGCTGGGGGCATGTTCTCACATGCATCAGATTGGATTCATGTATATTCTCATAATCTTCTCAAATTCATAAAAAACCCAAAAACATCAAAAAAAATAAAAAATCCAAAAATATCAAAATAATCCAAAATCCAAAAACATGTCCAAATATCATAAAATCTTCAAAAATTTCATCATTAAGTCTTGTCATTCTTTCAACTTGTCGAACTACATCATCTCTAAGCTTGAATGTAGGAAAGGCTGATCTTTGATCATCCCCCGAGATAGTAGGGTCAGTTTTTTAGGCATTCGTCACATTGGCAATCCGTTTGCCCATCTAGTCTACATCTTAAGTCAGTCCTTTGAGCAATAAAAGGGGAAATCTGTTTTTCCATCAAGTCAGTCTATCATCAGTCGAACTATGTGGTCTCTATGTGCATAACGTAGGCAAGGCTAAAATACGGATCAGCTCTCGAGACCCCTAGGATATGTCTTTAAGTTAGTCCTTCTGTCGTAAAATTTGAAAATACCAAAAACAAACTCAAAATATCTGAAAAACCAAAATGGTGCATCCATTTCATCTCCTTCAGCCATGATTATCATCACTCATAATAAATCAATCATCGCTTTCACCCTTCGATGAGTCAATCAGAAGCAAGTCTAGCAGGTTCCAAAGTAAACACCTAATCATTAGTCTTAAGCCTAAGTCAATAAGCAAGCAAGTTGGTCAACTCAGAATATCAATAGCTTATCATGCAAATTAGTCCCATCAAAACCCTGATCAGAACATGTCCTAGGATGAAGATTTCCTGTGATGGACATAGGCATTAGGTACCCCTTAATAGTTTAGTCTTGGCTAGCGGTATGAAGAACATTAGCTTGTTTGGTTTGCTTTATATGGTCTTTTATTAAATTATCTTATTTTGGGCTCATTCCAAGGACCTCTCAATGATGCCTAAACAAAACAAGTTTAGAGACAAAGGAATGGGGCAAGGATCATTATCTTTTTATCTTCTATATTTGTTGGACACTCTTGTAACATACGTGCTTTGCTTGGTTTGTAGGGACGATGTTCTAGGTATCTTGTTGACCACATAGGAAAGCTTGCTTTCTTGTGTTTTAGCCCAAGATATTTAGAATTTCTAAACTATATCCTCAATGAAGTACATATGCCAAGTGTGAACAAGAATACTCCTAATTTGTTTGTTGAGTCAAAATCCATCACACTAGGTACACATGCCATCTTGGTCCTTTATACCTTGATGCATCATACCTATGTGTGTTATCAAACATAACACAATTGACCCTTTGAAAATCCCAATTCCTAGTAATGCAAATCACCATCACCATTCTAACTAACTCATTAGTTCTAAATTTTTATATCTTCCTTCCACACTAACATGGTATCATGGCAGCAATCAAGACATCGCCAATGCATATACTCTGCATCCGCATAATCATTAGCACATTGCATTATATCATTATCTTAAGTTATCAGGAATAATATAAATTTGTTATTCTAAGCATCTTAAGAAAGCATTACATCATACATAATCATTACATCATTACATCCATAGGATTGCCATTAAAAAGCATTGAAAATATAGAAAAAGAAATGCATCCATTAGAAACATATGTTACATCACATAAGCATAAGAATAGGAACATCTCATAGCATAATAATAAAACTGCATATCATACATGTGCACCACACATATCATAAAGAGTGAATCATCTCATATATATCATCAAAAAATAGTGTTATGATATAGGTCAGATCAAGTGTACATCGAATAAATGGTACAATAAGGCGAAAATAGTGCAGCCCATAAATCAAACATGCAAAATTGCTTGTGATAAGAAAAGGGCTAGCCTTGCTCACTACTACCCTCCCCCACATGTTGGTCACCATGATCCTCTGTCGGTCGCCTCCCTATCTGCCGGGAGAAATCTGGCACCCTGCTCACTGGTGGCACTGTCTGTCAGTAGTGTTGTTGATAGTACTCAGCCTCTCTGATAGCCTCTCTATACTCCTGAATATCAACTAACCGGCCCTAGGATGTGGAAGCTATGCTCTCTAACTGCCTCCATCAGCCAATCTCCTAATCCCTCTTAGATTGTGCCTGATCACAATAACCTACTAATGGGCCTCATCTCGCTTTGCTATCAACACCTATACCTAGCCCTATAATTGTTGAATCAATGCATCATGGGGATCTAGCTGCTCTGCTAGCTATCCCACCAGTTGTCCCACTAGTTGTGCTGCTGGCTGGTGTTGTGGTGTAGCCTAGCGCTGTCCATCCACTCCTGCTACCTATTGTGCTTCGTCTCTCGGAAGTGACTGCTGAGGAGGTGATACACCTCCTCAACCTCTACCTGTTGACCTACCTCTAGGCCTCCGACATGGAAACACTATCCAAGGAATTGTCAATCTCAGTGGAGGTCTAAACCATACCCTCTATGCTGGAGTCACCCCTACGTCTATTGGCCCTTGATCATATGGCCATGACCAAGCCTCTAATTGTCTAAATGAGGACACTGCCTCCTTTGCTGGAATCTGTTGCCCCCATGTTGTCTCCTTTGTGGTACGGGAAAAGAGGGCCATGTACTGATCATCAGGTATGTCCTGCACCTCACCAAACTATCTGGCTACCCTATCAGGAAGGTACCTCTCTATCATAGTATACCCTCGGCCCTGCATGAATTTGTCCTAGCGAGCAAAGAAGAGCTGTTGAGCATCATCATACCATGGCCCTATACCCATCCATGGCATCCATATGAACATTGTCATCTCGTCCAAAAATTACCGCTAGTAGGCTATACCGTTTGTACCCATGTGGGTAAAGTGAATCTCTACCCTGTTGTACCACCACACAATGGGGTCATCAATATCTAGAACAATTGGTGTCACAAGTGGGCGAAGCACTGGGATCCGCTCCCATGCCCAAATGTGTAAAAGAGTCAACCCGGCCCCAAGAGCCCGACCGTCCAAATAGGAAAACTTGTGCAAATCGCAGTACATAGAGGCCAATAGTACTGGTCCCCAGGCAAAGTACACTTAGCGAGCGCACATCTGTTGCCATGCCAATCTATAACTTGGACTGAAATATCAGCCACATTAATTAGGAGCTACAAGACCAGAAATAATGGCATCCACAATTAGGCTGTAAGTAGGGGCTATCCCCTGATACCACTCCAAATCTATCTGGCCATCACAAAGAATAAGCTCATTAATACCCAAAACACCAAAGCAGGCATCCCTACTGACCTCCAAATCATAGATCACTTAGGCTCCATGAATGGGTAGTCGCACGATGCACCAGACATCCTCAAGAGTAATGGTGGCCTCACTAGTAGGAAAATGAAAGGATGACGTATGTCACCACTTGGCCAAGGCATGCATCATACCCAGATGTACTCGAACCAGATAGACATAGAGAACGTGCCATAGACCAAGCATCCCAAGCTACTCCTAGAGGAATACATGCATATCTTGTAATATCTCAAGTACTAGCCACTGATGCTCCCTTGAATGAATGCCCTCATGATTCCCCTATGCATAGAAAGAAGCCGTGTCAGTTTCCCTAAATAAAATTTGGTGTCCATATTGCATTTCGCTTTTAAAACAGCAAAAGCGGCAGACTTTGACACCTTATTTTGATAAACTAGCCCACGTGGCGCTATTTATACAAGCGGTCGAGTTTGGCGACCAAAAATCCTCAAACCTAAACTACGTCGCATGGCGCTCTATGCACAAGCAGTCCTATATTGGACCGCGTGGCCCCGATTTTTCATTTTTCATGGCGCTATATCGCGCTGCGCCACCTAGACCATACCTAAGCCCTAATTAATGCACAAATAACAAGAAAAATAAATCTTGGATAGGGGTACATACCACTGGTCCTGTGGCGACTAGTCACTAATGTACTCGTACCCACTCTGACACATGCAGAGGAAGTTGTCATTGTGCCATCGTCACCAGGACTCAAAACTGAAGGTGTGAAATTTTTCAAGGTTAAAATTACAAATGTATTGAAAGTGACCCCTTGAGGTCTATTTAAGCCTGAAAATTAGGGTTCTTTGACTTAATTTGACCTTCCAACTAGAGTTTTGGTCCCCTAATCCTATTTTCATCCAACCGAGGGTAGTGTTACATCTTTTTTGGGTATCTTAACATTTTTTTTAGGCATTCTGGGGCAGTTCTGGCCTCTTGAAAACCTTATCATCTTTTTTCGCGAGATCATCCAAAAAATCAAAAAATTTGTCTGATCTCTCAAAGGGGCAGTATCCAACATTATCCTTCTGCCGGGTAGTAGTGGGGCATCTAAAAAATTCACGAAAATTTTGAACTTTTGATCATAGCAGGTTATTCTTTGAATCAATGCAACAAGTACATTGCTTCAAAGAGGGGCAAAATGAAGACATGGAAAATGTATAGTTTCATTTTGGCACGCTTGATCTCGATCACTAACATCATTTCCTCTGGAATCACACTCTCAACATTTTATAATAATTATATCTCTTAATCTAATGAATCATTATTCATCTGACTAGGTCTATCACCTCCTTTGGTTAAATTAATCAATTTAATTTAATTAACCTTACATTTCTGTTTAATTAAATAATTCATTTTATTTGATTAAAATCTCTAAAGTCCTCTTATTAAATAGAATAAATTAAACCTTATTTGTTTTAATCTAACATTTTCCTCCTTAGTTAAAAAAACCAAATCATTTATTTAATTAATCTTTTCCTCTCAATTCTTGACTTAAATCAATTCATAAATTTAAGTCTAAATTGTCACATCATTTAATTCTTCATTAAGTTAACCAAAACAATGATTAACTTAATCCCTCTCATTAAAATCCTCTAGAGAATGCAAGTTGCACAATAAATCAAATACTTTGATTTATTTAATTCTCTATTTTCCCTCACATGGCATCAAAAGGGAATATTCCAAATTTGAATTCAAAAAGGCCAAGTGGACTTGGTCCTTCCAAAAAGGCATTTAAGTCCTCTTACATGTCCTTGACCTTGAGCCAAGTGACAATAACTGCATTTCTCTTCGCTTTTCAACAAGTCATCTCACAAATTCAAATTCAAAATAAGTGCATTTATTGGCACTTTGGCCAAAATGTGCACAACCACTAACCATTCACATCATGACATGTGGCATCCAACCATTGGATTGAAAGTTAGTCCCACATTTTTCAAATCTCACTTTCTCTTCCAAATTGAAAGTTATAAATTGGAGGCTTCTCTCCTCATTTCTCATCCAAAATCTTTATTTAAAGTTACTCTCTTCACTTTGAGAGCTAATTTTGCTCATTTCACCCAACCTATCACCATTTTCACAAATTATAACAAGGTTATGGTCAAATCTCTTTGGAGATTTGATCATTGTTCAATCAGTCAACATCGCAACTTAGGGATTGCGAAAGGGCCAATTGCAGCACTTCATTGGCACCAATTCCCCCATAGGATTATTAATCTATTGGCTTAATTAGGATTTAACTCTATTTTTTGTATTGAATTCTTCATTTCCTAGT
>CM021105.1:280537206-280586393 GCA_007115665.2 Sequoiadendron giganteum
AAAAATAAAAATTGGTTAAACTTAAGATGTTAATTCTGCAACTTCCTTTAAGGTTACTTGGTGGGGCATTTACACATTTAGGAGATAATTCAATGTTAAGTTTCGGCTACTTGACGGACCTCTGCGTTACATATTAGTACACATCAGTGCATTCTACTCATTATCTGAGGCAAACCTCTCTCCAGAATAACTTGGCAAACTAAAGCATATAGTTTTTCAATTAATGGGGAAAAAGATGGGTATATTATAAAATGTAGATTTTTTTTCAAAAACAGAGAAAATTAAAATAAAACAATTTGAGACGCTTTTATTTTTGAATAATTCGCGAGCCTGCCAATTCGGATCGCCGTACCCTGTGATTTAATCACTGATCTGAGTATATGCTTGGGTCGCAGCTTCAGTTAACAAATTTGGATACAGAGCATTAACCAGTTTCTTTTGATTGCAACCTGGCTGTTTTTTTTTTGTGATTAATTGTTCTCTTTATGATATTATTGAATTAAAATGTTTATTTTGTTACAATGTATGGATTTCAGAAGGCATCCTGTTTTATTGTTGCTAGCTAGTTGTTAAATGTGGACATATTTTTTATTCATTATATATTTGTTTAATTTCATTCAGCAGATCGATTTGGACTGTAGGAAACTTGAGCAACGGCTTCAAACTGCATTGGCAGAAAACAACGCTTTACATAGGGAGAAGCAAAGGCTAGCAGAAGAGCGCAAAAGGAATTTACAGATTCTTGAACGTCAGGTTTGGATGTGCCCATTGATGTTCTGTGACTTGGCACATCTTAATACTATTTCTATGTTTTCTTCACTTGTAGGGTCCCTGGAACACATAAATATGTATCTGCACATTCATACTATGTTCTTAAGGACTACAATGAATAAAGAAGAGCTTTTAACTGAGTGGGAAAATCCAAAAATTTCTTCCTCCATGTATGGAAGAGAACTACTTTGAGAATTTCTGATCATAGGTGGTTTTACAGGCTGCATCAATTTCACAGTTGATGGATGAGTGTGAAAATAATGCAAAGGAGAAAGATCAGGCACTGAAATCACTAAAGATGATAAATGAAGACAATAAAATTCTTACAATGAATTTGGAACGTCATAGCAAGGTGTGTGTTAAGCTTAAAGATTCCCTCTTGTAGTTTTTATTCCTTTGGAAAGTGCTTCCTTGATCTGCTCATGCACAATTCTAATATTAGCACTCCTGGTTCCTTCCTTGTTCCATTTCTGGGACCTATGCTTTAGGTTCATTCTTGAATTTTTTTTCTTATGCATTCCAAACCAGATCATCCGGTTTAGGGTCCTGTGCAGATCAATTTAATGGTCTCATTTTTAATTAAATTGGTAGTGTCTGAGTTAGCATGCAGTTTATTTTTTGATATTTCGGTTAGTTTCTTGTGTGTGCAATCATGTTGCCAGCATTGTTGATAGAATCATGAATCATTCTTGTGCTATTTCTATGTATTATTGCAGGTTATAGAGGATCTTATGAATGTGAATGCTGAGATGATTAAGGCAGCTAATTGCTATGCACAAATGCATGATTTAGATGAAAATCAAACAAAAGCAGACTGTCATTCAGTGATTGATAGTACTAATAACAAACATAATAATGAAATGACCTTTTGTAGAACCAATTCAGACACTACTGATGGTATATATAAAAGATCATCTTCGGCTGTGGAGAAATCACAAAATATCTCAGGTATTCCAGGAGATAAAGTGGGTCATAATCCTGAACAGAAAAAAAAGGTACGTGTGATATAAACAATGATCACAGGGAATGATATCTGTGGTTTACTTTTTTAAGTCCTTATCTGTGATGTTCTGTACATGTGAGTTGATCACAACTTTTCAATATGTTGTTGGATAGTTTCATCAGTGACTTTATGTTGAATGTCCAACATAAGTATCCCACTTCATGAGCCCATTGGTTTCATTGTGTTTCTCTAACCAAATAGTTTTCTTGAGTGCAGTTCTTTCATCAGTAATGAGAAATTTTGTGCATTAATTTGGTTATCTTGATCACAAGAATAACTAGTTTTTAACTTGGCATACGCGTAATGCTGATGCTTTCTGTTAATTATTGTCTTCTACTGGTACTTTGCAGGTAAAGCCAAAAATTGTTAGTTCTTGCTATTCAATGCCATGAAATTTCCAAGTCGCCTATAATTGTTGTCTTCAATTCTTACTAAAACATGAAATTTCCACAGTCCATGATATCAGTATAGTAAAACTTTAGATTTTGACTGTGTAGCATTCTTTTAGAAGTCAAGTAAAGCCACAAATGTGTCATAGTAGGAGTTGACACTACCCAGCATTTTGTTAGTTCACTTCTTACTAGTCAATGCTATTTAATTTCCAATTATAAGGCAAGTTGGGATTTTCATTGTGAAGATGGAGCATTATCTTCATGCTTGCTTTATTGTACTCCTCACTTTCAAAATTGTAATTTAAATTGTTGCTTGAAAGATGATTTTCATAGTACTTCACTTCACTTTTTTAGGCAATGTGGACGATCTATTGTCCAATTAAATTCATTGAAATGTGAAAAAATTAAGAGGATTTCGTAGAATCTTTTCCTATGGTTTATTTACCTAGTAATTTGGGTGTTAAGAAGACATCTAAGTAAATTTGTGACATAGTAGCATCTTTTAAAATCTTGAAGAATGAGTGTTTTATTTTACAAAGTAAAAAACTTTTTCGTAAAGAATCCTAGCTATTTGGTATGTTAGATTTTAAAGCTCAAATGTAGAAGACACAAGATTTGTTCAAATACATTTAGTACATAAATTGATATTCATTAATATCAATGTTAACAACCACAATAACAACTAATTAATTCTAATGCATACCAACAAATGTAATAATAGTTACTATCAATGCATAACAATAACTTAAATAGTAAATTGCTTATTTAAGTACTTAAATGTCTTTCCTCATCAACTATGCCCTATCAATAGTAGTTATTAATACATAACAATAACTTAAGTAACAAATTGTTTATGTACACCTAAATATCCATCCTCATCAACTATGTTTTAGTCATTTCGTCTTGCTTGTAAAAGCATTGGAATTCAATACTTCCAATTTTTTCTACCTAAGAAAAAATACCAAGACAAAAAGCAATTTGATATTCACACTAATAAAAAACATTTTTGGCATGTGTTCTCTACAATGCCACAAAAATGGATGAACATGGTGAACATGGTGAACATGGAAGAATATATATATAAGATGAGAAGACCCATATAAATTTATGAGGGAGGGAACCTAAAATTGTTTGAAAAGTAAGAAAGCATAAGATTAGGAGTGGAGTATTCAAGGAGGAAAAAAATGTTACATAAAAACCCCTCTTCAAAATGTGTTCCAAGAAGGTAATTGACAATGTCATTGTAATCCTTTCTGAAAAGAACTATGAAATTATTGAGTGATTGGAAAAAATACATTTTTCAAAATGTGTTCCAAGAAGGTAATTGACATTGTCATTGTAATCCTTTCTGAAAAGAACTATGAAATTATTGAGTGATTGAAAAAAATACATCACAAAAATGTTTAATAATTTATCAAGTTCAAAGCTTTCACCATTTGATTCATTGTTATTGATATATAGCAAAAGATATTAATAAAAGGGAGATTTAAAAAAAATAAAACTTAAGTTTCTTTTATGATATCATGTTTTTTTAAGTCTGTGAGGAGTTGGTGAAAGAGAATGATTGATCGGATGTTAATAGTCCATTAATGGTAAAGCTAAGATATACAATGTTTTCAAATAAAAAAACTAATGAAAAAGATGTGGTAGATTAGGGTGCAAATATAATTTTAAAGGCCTAAAGTGAATAACATTATAAAAGAATTTGGGGCTGTTATGCTCATTGTTGATGAAAAAGATAACATGACACATTGCATAAATTATGTGGCATAACTTAATAGGACTCAAAATATTTATATGAATAATAATGATAACTCAATAGTTCAAGGGTATGTGGAGAAAAATGATATAAATTGACATGCTATTGATAATTTAAGAATGTTGTATAACTTGAAATTTACTATTATGCCATTAGATATTTGAATGCTTTGTTTAAATTAGACTAAGAGCAAAGCTGTTGAGTTCTAGGATTCCTATAATGAAATAGAGGAGATAAGGAAAAATACATTCAATTGAAAACTATTGAATCATTGTATGATGTTAATAGAAATTTGTGGGACACACTAGATCCATCAAGCAAGCTTGCATGGTAGATCTAATAAGTCTTAAAATCAAACTAAATTGAGATCCAAATATTTGGAGAGATACTTGTACCACATTTTGTCAATGCAATTTCTAGAAGTTCAAACCCTAGCATGAATACAAAGTTGAATCACTTGATGAACCACAAGTACAAGCAATGACCCATGTACATATTATGTTGCTTGATTGACCCTTTGTGTACTAGATTAATGAATTTTAGGATGGTAGAATATGAACCATTAGATTTTACTTGATAATGTTTGGATATTACAAAGTAGAAATATAACTTGGTGTAACATCCCGCCATGCAACCCTAGAGGAAGTTGCAATTAACTACTCAAACGTACCATTTTTTTTTTTTTTTTAAGTACAATTAACTTGCAAGTTCACTACCCATTGCCAACAACCTCTAAGGTTACGAGACTAAGATTATTTATTAACCCACGAACAACATAAATGAATCCAAAACATTTATCTACTTAAGACATTAAGAATGCATACATTCCATACAAGATAAATTACATCATCACAATAAGGAATACCATAAGATTTCAATACTAGTAATTTAACAAAAGATTACATCTCTCATTCCCCGAATGAGGTAGATTCAAAAGCATGATTACATATTACATCATCCACCTTGATAACCAATGAGGGGTAATAAATTACAAGATACATTTGATAAGAATAAGGCATGAAATGTAATAGGATCCCATGAGCTCTCCAACTGGAAATCTCGTCAACACGAACAAAAAGAAAACCCAACGGAGTAAGGTGCACGTTCCACCCAACCAAGTGGTACTCAAAGGCCCACCCCTCGTGCTAGGAGATAGTAACAAGGATTCCTATACAAGACCATCAACCTCTAGACATAGGCTGACTCATACTGACCCAACCAATCACACGTACAACAAAAGTACAACTCTAACATCACTGACATAAGTTACATTGCTTCCAGATATAAAACAGATCAAGTATGTTAAGAAAACCATACACATAACACCAAATACCAAATGTTGTCCTAGATAGAGTGTCATCCCACAACTCGTTATGGGATATCCTCTGGGAATATTTATAGGCTCCGGCCCCCATTATGGGTTATCCTGGTGGCCTCAACCAAATCCCGACCCCTATACTCACTCATGCAGAATCAAATGCCTTTCGTAAAGACAAGATAGATGACTTTGCCGTTCCAAGCCTTCTCACTCATCCCAAGCCTAAATGAGCACTTGTGTCTATGAGTGAGACACAATTATCTTGATTAGTGTGAAGTACTACCCAATCTCCTAAGTATATTGTTTTAGTTATCACTGGATTAAAACACCTCCGAAGGTTATCCAGTTTACCTCTTTGGGCTCTGGCACCTAACAAAAGCCACTCTTCTACTTGACAAAATACCAAACAAAACCAATCACCAAGGGTGCCAAAGTGCATACAAACTAGATAAAACAATCACTCCAACTCAAAGAGGAAACATAAGTCAAAACCCTCTCCAAACACTGGAGGCAACAATTTCACATAATCCACTCCTTCCAAAGGAGACACAAATCATCCCCATTCGTGGAAACTAGGTAATTTACTGACAACGTACCATGCACTATCCAAGGGATTCAAAACAGGTTGACAAACATAATACGACAACCCCAACTAATTAAAAACCCCATCTGAAAGACTTATCAACTCTTCTAAACAATTCCCCCAAGCGAAACAAACAAAACTTACATTTCCAAGAGTAATTAAACAGGAATTAAATCTACTTTGGATTTACTAAATCCACTTCCTTTAATAAAATTCAATAGATTATTGCCACAATAAATCTAATTTAATAATGTCTCTTTCAGACAAAAGAAGAAATTTAAATCAAATAATTAATCATTAATTGCTTGTAAATAATAATAAAATAAACATTTACTTCGATTTAAAACATATCATTTAAAAATAACTATCTCTCCTTTGCAAAGTAAATCATTTTAAAATCAACTAATCTCTATATTAAAACATATTACTTTTAAATCCAATATTTGTCTTTTCAAATATACTATTTTAAAATAAAATCAATAATTTGACTATAAACACAATATTTTAAATTGCTCAATTACATTTAAATCATACCATCAATTAATCAATATTTTACTAATTCAACTATATAAATATATATATAATATAATATACATATATACATAATATATATATCCTCATATGATATATATATCTATGTATATACATTATATATATATATATATTAAATTATTTGATATTTATATATGCTAATATTTTAATATAATATTAAATATTAATATATATTTTAATATCCTATATATATTAATATTTTAGTATTATAAAAATATAATAATAAAATATTAATATATATATTTTCTTTTCTTTTTAATATAAAAAAAAGTCAAACTTTTAAAAGCCCCACGCGTTTCTCTTGGGCCGCACACGCATGCTAGGGTTGGGGGTGACTGACTTAACACAACCGACCCCAGGCTTGGGGCAGCGACTATGTTAAGCACAACCGAACTCCAAAGAGGGGCTGACTGTGTTTAAACACAATCGAACCCTGTAGTGGCAACAACGACGAATGTGGGGTGCGCGCTGGGCGTGGCTCCCCCCACAATGCCTTCCATGGGGGCGGCTGTGGGGTGAGCCCCCCAATAAAATTTTGGAATAAAACTTAAACAAAATTTAAAAAAACAAAATGATGGATTTAGTCTCCATAATAAAATAAATGGGTTTCCATTTTTAATTGTAACAATTTATCTCAATAATCATATATAAATATATATATTTATATATATACATATATATTTATATACAAGTTTATAATAAAAATTATAAAATCAAGAGCAATTGTTTCCAAAATAATCATATCATTAATTTTGCAACTCTTTCTTGAGAAATTTAATTTCCAAAAAGAGTTTTCACAGTTTTGAAACAAGATTTAAAATGGGTTTACTTGCAAATCAACCAAGCTTATATATTTTCAACATATAAAATTGTGAATCCTTTTCCAAAATGAAACTAATTTAATAAAAGAAAACTTGGTTCTTCCAAAAGCTTGATAAGTTGATAATGGTGCAAAGCCTTCTCCTCATATTCAAGATCCTTCCCAGCAATCCAAATGAGCTTCTCCAAAAAAATCCAAATCCAAACTCACAACCAGAATCCTTCCTCCTATTTTTCTTTCAATTTTTCATGCTTATAGCAAAAACTCTATGAAAATCAAAATATCTCATTTTCAACCACCATCATAAATTTTCAGAAACAAAAATAGAAAATATCTCAAAATTTAATTTTTGCATTGAAATTTTTCAAAAATGCAATTTGAAACATTTTTCAATTTTCAATTAAAATATCTATCAATTCTAATAGTAACTTGATTCAGATTCAACACAATTAATTTAATTAATCAATAAAGTAAATCTAATCCCACGATTAAACTATTTTATTAATTAAATTAAATTTTCATAATAAATTAAATAACATTTCTCACATTATAGCTGATTAATTTAATCAACAACTTAAATACATGAAGCCATTTATTTACCTTTTTCTAACTTGCAATTTAAATAAAAACAAAACAAAATTGACAATATGAAAGCAACTGAACCAGACTAAAACCGACGACACACTATGACCAGGGTGATGACTTGGCACAAAAAACCTAACTACTATCTCCCAATTGAATGCCGTTGGACAATTGGACACACTCAAACCTGTGAAACCAGGTGGAGTCGATGTCCTGTACCTGTAATCCTGCAACCAAGCATATATCAACATGTACATATATATCCTAATAAAACACACTATGAAGAGGAAATCGCAGAATCGCAGGGCGCTCACAAGTGAGTGGTGCAATTTTGTCCCCTTCATCAATACAGAGTTACAAAACTGACGAATCTAACATCATTAATCTAATCAAAAGCATAAAACATCATTAATTCAAATATCATCTATGCTAATCTAAAGCATGCCATAATGATAACATCAGAATAAAATACCATCACATCAAAATATAACATTCACATCGCTTTACAGTTAGCAATCAAATAGTAACCAAGTACCATAGTCAAAGTACCAACAAAAAATAAGGCATAACAAAATAGAACACTGTTTGATCAAAAGAGCAAAACAAAGGGGTATTACACTTGGAATGACAAGATCTACTTGATTTTAAATCAAAATTTTACTATACTAAAAAATTATATAGAATAATAATATAGAATATTTTAAGTTTCTCAATTTGAAATTGACACCCAATATTTATCCCATATTAGGAACATGCTATTAGATGGGTCATGATGAATACCCAAAGATTTTGTATCGATTTGTATTCCAAGTCTCTTAAAATAGGTCTAATATAAATTGGGAGGAATTGATTAGACTACTTAAGGTGCCAATTTGTATGTTTTTGCACCCATAATTTATGGTTAAGAAATCCGAGATCCATTGTAAACATACCACTATTGAAGTGGTCAAGGAGATATGATCATCACATAAATTTCTTTCTTAAGTTGTGTCATTTTCAACTTTATCTTCAAGGATGCATAGTGAATGATATCTTGAAGAAGGATGCTTCACTCATATGGTATGAGAGATTCTAATTGCCATTTGATGCCCCTACTCTAGTTCAATATCCTCTCAATTTTGACTCACCACAGATCCACTATATATTTATAGTGGAGACAATATTGGGAGTGTGTTGACTTAGTATGTGTTTGTTAGGAAATTAAAGTTTATATTTAATAATTAGTTGTTAGGTTAGCTAGTTGGGTGGGATGTTATTCCCCTAATGGGAAAATAATGGCTTTAAAAAGATAATGTATTAGATGTAATGTGGCAAATGATTATAACGAAATTCCTCTTTAATTTTGTTTGCAATGTAAATATTTTCTCTTCTATTTTTACCGCTCTACATTGGTATTAGAGAAAAAATGATAATGGGTTGTGAAGAAGGCTACACAAGAAGCATATAAATTAGAATGACGTTGAAAATTTGGTAACAATATTGAATTTGTTGTTGAATTATATGTTGTGTTGAGTCTCTATTTTAGGTGCAAAAATTGAAAAAATAATGGAAAGAGGCGTTGAGAAGAAATAAATGTAACTTTTGATTGTTGGTTGTTGAATGTTTGCTAGCTGGCACCATTTTTCCGTGCTTATGCATTTGTTGACCACTAAAATTTGTAGTTTGAAGAGGCACTAAATCTGCAATAGAAGGGTGTTAAGTTCTTTTGATCATTTTGAAGGGCGCGACTTTTGGTAGATGCATCTGTACTTGGAGAGTTGAAGGTTGTTAATTTTTTGAGTGCCTGAACATTGATAAGAGGCATTGCAAATACTGAAAGGATATTTTTAGTAGCCACTATTGAATAAAACTTCCATTGAATTTTTTTCCATACAGATTTACCAAGAGAAACTAGTGTTTTAAATTGAATTGTGTAAAGGTGTTGATCTATTCCTGGCCGCTTGAAGGCTTTTCAAATTGTTTGAATATAATGGTTATCTAACATCTTTGGATGATCAAGTACTAACAATAAAGTATTGATTTATTGTTGTTTTGTTGCACTTGTAATTGCCATGCATAATATGCTCATGGTGTTCATGTATCTTACAAATCTACATCCAATATAAATTGAAAGAGGAAATCATGTATAGCATATGGAGTTCTTGATTGGAAGATATTTTATATGCAATCCATTAATCGCAGATTTGGAAGGAAGAACAAATTTTTAAGTTTGAAGATTTGAGTGTGAATTGCAAGGGAGAAACTCAATACTTATAATTTGATCTTTTACATGTGTTGGTGAGGGAAATAATAAAGGTATCACTTATTTTGTTGGCGTCTCAACCCGTCATTAGTATTTCTAATTTAATGATATTATTCATATGATAGTTAGAAGTAGTTATTGAAGTCTCTTCTTTTATTCATTCTTTCCAAAAATTTGAAGGCATGAGAATGCAACAATAGGATGTTGGTGATAAAATTTAATCTATTTTTGGGCCAAATATTTAAATAAGTTTGATGCATCTTTGTAACAAAAGAGATAAGTTTATTATTGATTGTTATGGTTCGAATTGTTGGTATTAAAATAAAAAGAACAATTAGAGGGAGAGATGATTTAATACAAGACAAAGAGAATGGTTATCTCAAATACATTAAAGTTTTTATTGTAATGGATGCATTATCAGTTGAACCTAACATCCTTATGTATGCACACACTTTTATACATTTACTAATGATGCACTTAGAGACATTAATGACTGAGATCTAAAGGGATCATATGGGAGGTTGGAGGAAATGGAGGCAGGAGGAAATCTATCATCTTGAGCTATCTTCTTGCTCAGGGATGATTCCTTGCATGCGAAGCATTTGTTTCATCTCTAGTCCTTTCAGGAACAAGATGGGGCATGCCGTGATTTGTTGGTTTGCAGATAGTTGAATTCACAAACTTGGTGAGTTGTTGTTGGTTTGTGGATAGTTGAATCCACAAACTGACTATGAATAATTGAGTTTGTCTCAATCCATAGTTTTGCAGATACATGTTTGTCGATAATAGAGTAAGTCTCAATCCACAAATGGAGGAGTGTTACTGTGGATAATGTAGTGAGTCTCAATTCACAGTTGGTTGGTCATTTTCTTGTGAATAGTGAAGTGTGTCTCGATTCACAGGTAAATGTTGGATAATCAAAAAATTTACCTAGACATGAGGAGTTTGGGTTGATGTTGATGTAGAGTTGAATAATTAGGACATTTTCCTAGACAAAGGAGTTTGGGTTGATGTTGATGAAGGGTTGGCTAATTAGAACATTTTCCTAGACAAAGAAGTTTAGGTTGATATTGATACAATATTTTGGTTTTCTTTTTCTACAATATTAAGGGTGGGTAGTTACAAATTTAAGGTTTACACTCATATAGTATTCTTTTTGTTTTTGTTTTTTATATTATGTAAAACTTAAAGGGGTTTGTTAGGAAATTAAGGTTTACATTTAATAATTAGTTATTAGGTTAGTTGGGTGGGAATTTATTCCCCTAACATGAAAAAAAATGGCTTTAAAAAGCCAATGTATTAGATGTAATGTGACAAATGATTATAATGAAATTCCTCTTTAATTTTGTTTGCAATGTAAATATTTTTCTCTTCTATTTTTACTGCTCTACATTGTTGTCATTGAGAGATGAAAATTTATTTCACATGTTGGAATTGATAATGTATGAGTTGAATTATGATCTTTAAGAAAAATGCCTTGCATTTGTTTTCATATATAAGAAAATACAACATTGATTAAATGTAATTATTTCTACAAGGTGTGAAGACAAGTGGATCAAGATATTGTAAGATTTTTATTTATTTAAGCAACTAACCAAAATTTTGAGAAAGTAGTTATCATCATTAAGTGATCAACAACTGCGCATTTACCCAAAATGTTAATGAACTAGTAAGAGACATGATTTTCTAGAACACATAATACACATTGACTTGATTACATGCCATCTTGTGAGTGGTATAGAAGCACCATCCAATTATTAACCACTGATTTTTTATGAAAGGCATGTATCATAAAAAATACAGAAATATGCCAATTATTTGAAATTTTATAGTAAAGAATTGCTTGGTTTATAAAAATTATTTTCATGGTGTTGTGTAAATTTTTTGTGATTTTCAAAGTAGGAAAAATTCATAGATATTCCATACTAGAATTTTGGATCCACATATATTACCATCAATGGTAGTGAAAATGTTATTTCTATATTTAATAAGAGAGATCACCAATTTAATAAATATAAAATATTCTAATCCAAAATCAACAAAAATATAACACATCCTATATAATAAATAACATAGTCATACAATATCACCTATAGAACATACAAAATAAAACATTATATACATAATATCATCAATAATATCAACCATATTGTGTAGTAGTAAGAGGAAAATAAATTTTATGTTGTAGTGAATTACATGGATTGAGCAAATATAAAGATATAAACAATTTTATGACAAGTAATAAAACTTGTTAAATGATAACAAAACCACTTTGAGGGGGTGATCTACATGTTCCAAACATCACTATAACTATCTCTTATATCTAGATGACATTGAGTTGGGGAAATTCCAAATTATTGATAGAAATGATAAATGAGAAACTATATAAATGTAGTAGCTACCATATGATTACAATGGTTATGCACACCATATGTCAAATTCTCTACAGCCCAACAATAATGACTTGTGGATGATTGAGGGTATAAAATGCTCTTGCCATTTGAAAAAGTGTTCCTTGAATATTTTATAGTCGCTCCCTAGAGAAACAACTCATTTTTTCATGTAACATCCTTCAATGGAAGGTTATTTTATCAATTAGATCTTCTATGATTCTCTTGATCTATAATTGGTTTATTTAGTACTAAAAAGTACTATTTCCAAAATCACTTCTCCTTCGGGAAGCTATATTAAGTGAGAATATTATTGTCAACAACATTTCAAAACAAGAGAAGTGGAGGAGTAGAGATGTGGGGTAGTATCAAATTATAAAGAACATTATTAATATTATGAAACACTTTATAGTGTAAGAAAAATGGTGTCAAATTTTCTTCTTCTTTTGAATGGTATATAGCTTTTTGTATGGTTGTGGTTAAAGAAATAAATTATATTCTCATGTAGCATCATTGAGTGAAATCTTTTTTATTGATGAGATATTCTATGATATCATATCTTCACAATTTATTTCTTTGGTACTAATAAGATACCTTTAAATTTCGAAAATCACTTTTCCCTCATTATCTAGCTTTCAAATCTTTGTTTGGGTAAATTATTATTACCAAAAATCATATGTAAATAAGAGATATGAAAAACACTAGATATCATTGTGAATAATAAGGTATTATGAAACTGTAAGCCACATATGAAGCATTCATATGGCAAGATTATGGTTCCAACTTACTTGCTTTTTGTTGAATATTACATGGCTTCTTGTATGGTTATGATCGAAAAATATCCAATATCCTAATTCAAAATTCCTCTCATTCATGTGATAATTTACATATTTCAATTGTCTTTGTACCATTCCTAGATTATCCCTATAGTCTGATGTTACATTACATTCACCTTGGGGTGTCCATGAAGGTATAATGTGACTAATGATGCTAGATACATTGAGTTTCTTGAATGTGTCATATTTTGTGAAAATAGTATTACATTACAATTTTGATTAAGGAAATGACATGGGCTATTGTGCTTTATTTTCCAAAGTAAAAACACATAGATACCATAACTAACTTAAGGAAGGAAATGAGATGGACTATTTTGATTACTTTTTCCATAGTGAAGAAATGAAGATATTTCCAAGTAGTTGATAACCATTTCTTTCTTCCCAACTAGTTGGATTATAGGAATCTAATTATGGGTTAGTTTTGTTCTAAATGATGTAGATCTTGTTGTGTACACATTTCACAATCATGAAAAATATTATTTTCATTACGACAAATGCACTAATTGCCTATGGAATGATGGCACATATATATTAAAGCTTTACCCTTAGCCATCTTATATTTCAATTTTGTTAAGGATTCCTCTAACTTAAGCTAGGGATGTTTCTTGGTTATTTGGTCTAGGTTATGCATATTTGATTTCTTCTAAAGTGATATGCAAACAAAATTCCATTTACATTTGACCCCTTGATACAAAGGACTTGTAGAACTAAGGGTTTATGTGAAATTTGTTTTATTACTTATTTTAAATATAATGTAGTAAATCTATAGATCTTTCAAGTTGTAAAAAATAAAATAATTTTCAAACATTATTGTGCTTAGTCATGTAGAACACAAGGTACCATCTACTAAATGAAAAAATGTCACAAAACATTAAGGTGTTGATAATATGAGATTTTGAAACTTTAAAGTGTGTTTTCTTAAATAGAAAAGGGGCTTCCCCAGACCAAATCAACACCCACTTATTTTGGTACCTATGTGAAATATTAGTGGTAGAAATGGTCATTAAATAGGTACACATCTCATGCACAAAATCTGATCCCAACCCAAATATGATATAATATTTTATTATTATTATTGTTTGATCTATTTTATCTCATTTTATAAACTCATTTTTGTGACCCAACCTATGAAATTATGTAATATGAAATCTTTCTTGCATGAGTGTTTTGGTGTTATTGTCATTGGATACACATACTAGGTCATTTTAAAACCCATATCAATCAACATTTTCTTGTTGGCAATGTAAATTTCATGTCTTTTAGTTGATTCTAGATTTTTGTGATGCATTGGTGATGGGATTTGAACCCTAAGAAAATTATTTTGAGTCAGTTTGAATAGGGGATGTTTGTCATTTTCTCTGCATTAATTACATTATATTTTTGATATGTGGCATCTCAATGAAAATTACAATAGTTCAATTGTGCAATACATAAATAAAAGGGATATATGTTAAGAAAAATGTATCTAATTTGAGTGCTTCTTTCTATGATCTTGTGATTAATGATTGTTGAATTTTAATCATGGGTAAAATCTCTTTTAATTTTTATATTTAAAAAATGGAGATGTAAATAATAGCTCAAAAACTTGTTAAGATAGTTGTTTAGGTGCCCAAGATCTACTTTCTTATTTTGAATCTCAAATATATTACTATTTTAAAAAGGAATAGTACATGATTTTATAAAGATTTGGTATAGAGATAAAATGGTTTTAAAAAGGATCTTGTGCATTGTTGTTTGAAACTATAACTATTTCCTTTTCACGAGTGATCTAATTTTAGTTGTTTTTAAATTATTTTTTGTGAGTTCTTATATAATTAGTTTAAGGCATTAAAATCATTATGTATTTTATGGAGGTGTTCAAATTTACTATTCTCAATGCATTATGTATTGAGTTATTATTGTACGAGATTGGTTTATAATAATCAAAAGTTTGGTAGAGTTGGTTAAACTAACAACCTATACCCTAATTAACTACTAATTATATATTTTGATTTCATTTCTAGCACCCCATAAATATCTAATTTGTATACATTTTTCTTATAAAGTCTAACTTGTAATTATATAAATTTGATAAGAGATAATGACTTGGTAAATACATTCTAAAATTGATCAATGAGTGGGAATTAATTCTATCTATATATCATTATTTTGCACCTTTTCTTTGGCGAATTAGTAATAAAATTAGTGTGATTAGACCAATTGAATGCATAATTTGATTCTTCACCATTTTTAAAACATCAAATATTTAATCCATTATTGTTAGTTGTTAGAAGAGGATGCCAAACTATATCAACTAAGATTGTATGAATATATATAATATGAATTATCACTTCACACACGACTCCTTTTGATGCATTCAACTCTACTTCTGTAGAATATACACTAATAGTAATCAAATTCCTGATTTATGTAGGAGATTGCTCTTGATTACATGTTGAAAACATATCAAGTCATTAAATTTCAATCATCTATAGATAGTAATCAATTAAATAGAAATTGAAATTATTATAATACTCTTGTCCAACGTTTTAGTATCAAATACATGTTTCAACACCCTTTTAACTATAGTCTAGTTTGAAAATTTTCTATATTCTATCATTATATAGAGATAAATAATAGAACATGCTAGATTTTATTATATATTGGTAAGATAAATGAGACTTACATAAATTTTCTATAGAGGAATTCATTTAAATTTTATGATGTACCATATTTAGAATTATAATTGAGTTAATATGGTTGTCATAATAATTTTGAATCTATTCACATTGACTTTTTCAATCAACCTAAATTAGAATACCCTTTTTTATAATAATAAAAAACTTTATTCTTTATTAGGTAATTGGTATTGAAAGAGTTCTAAAACCATGTAAGAAAATGTTCATGATCTAGCATGCCATGTAAAAAATATAGGAAATATATTATAACCTTAAAAGGCACAAGATTATAATGTATTAAAGAAGTCACTATAAACACCAACCAAATGCTACAAATCTATATTCAAAATACTATAATTGGCATAGTAACATTGCATTAGAAATATCATATTATAAGCTTGTAATTAAGATGCTCTCATGGATTTTATCTTATAAGATGTATCCTCACTCTAATCCCCTCACATAAAATGTGTTATATAAAATGATCAAACTCTAATTTATAAAATTCTAATATAACTCTAAAGTTGATCCTATTGGTCATATTAAATCACCCTTAATTTTTAGTGGCCATATATTACATGGTTAACTCTTATTGGTTAGAGTGTATAATAGCATATTTTTTATAATTTTATAATATCTAAAATAGAAAAATACTAATTAATAACTTAGGATAATGCTAATTAACATCATCATTGAAAACTATTTTTTTGCTCCCATGGCACAAGAGCTTTGCAAATTTCCTGCTCGTTTTTTTTTTGAATTTTTGTTGGTGTTTCAGATCCGATTGATTGATCAATTGATGGGCTGGTTAGGCGGGGGACCCAACAAGGCTCCCCCATCCAGAAATGTTGTTCCCAAGCTTGGTACAATGTTCGGGTTTACTGCTTCCAAAAATGTTGTTCCCCAACATGGTACTCTTTCTGGCACCATAGCTCCTTCTTCTACAAAACTGGAAGCTTGTCCATTTGGAAAGTCACCTGTGTCACCCCCTTTGGGCTTGGAGTCCTTTTTCTCTGAAGAAGATCCAAATTCTTTTGTGGACAAATTGGTTGGTGGAGGTTTTCCAGCTATGGTTAGGCTGAATATGGAATCTGTCTCCTGTTTAGTAGATGGTCGAGAAATTGATGTTCCTAAAGCACTAATGATTAAAGAAATGGATGGCCTTAAGATGTCATTGGTGGGAAAATTCTTGGCGCATCACCCAATTATTGACCAGGTAAGGTAATAGGTTGAATTTGTCTAGAATTTAAAAGGAAGTGTTTCTATTAGTGCCATGTCTAAATGTATTCTCCTCTTTACCTTTTTTGTTTGAAGATATGATCAAGGTTCTCACAAGAGGTCCTTGGGATTTTTATGTTGGTTTTAAGAACTTTTTTTTTGTGCAAATGGAAATCGATTTTTGACCCATCTGTTGATCTAGGTGTTGTTGCCCCTTTGTGGGTATGCCTACTTGGGCTACCCTTAGAATTCTAGGATTTAGATATCTTCAAGGGGATTTTCAACTCCTTTGGTATCCTTCTAATTGTTGATAAGATCACTAAAGAGAAGTCTTGATTGGTCTTTGCTCATATTTGTGTCAATGCGACTGTTAATACTATTCTACCTACTTCAGTGGTCCTAAAGTCAAAGTTTGGTAATAGGTATCAAACTCTAGAATATGAAAATGCTAGATTGTTTTGTCAATCGTGCAAAAAAAATGGCCATATCCTTGATAATTACAACGGGAGGCCTCAAAGTATGGAAAGTGAGGATCTCAGCTCCTTGAAAAAGTCTTTTGCTCAATCTAATGCCCACTATTTTTCCTTTGGTTGCTATTGTAGATCCTTCAACTATCCTTGAGAAGGAGCATAGTCGTGGTACTATGGCTACCTCTAAGGTTTCTACCCTTTCTTTAGACTTAAATATGGAGGCATAGGTCGCTGCACATGTAGGTATTATACATACTTTGGATATCCTAGATGTGTCTCTAGAATTGCCTCGAGAGGTAAGTTTGGAAGTGGTTTCCTTAGATGACAGTAAACAAGATATTACTGAAGCGTATCAAGTTGAGAGGGAAAGGGCTGAAGAGGCCAATGTAACAAAAATCCCCCTTGCTAGATTATAAAAAAATCAGGATATGGTAGGCAATCCCTCTCACCCCCTTGAAAATAATTTTGAGTTTATTGAGGAAGGTGAAATAGTATCTCAAATTGTACTAGATAAAGAATCCTTTCCCCTTGCCCTCTCTCCATAGAAAAATTCTAGAGACATTTTACCCCCTCCCCCCTATTAGATAGAAGGAAATAATTTGAAGGAGTCAATGGATCAGTTGGTTTCCCTTCTTCCCCCTTAAAAGAAGCTGATGACGAGGACTAGGTTCAGGAAAAGAGTAAGTCAAAAAAGAAGAAGAAACTAGATGTAGGAGGAGGAAATAAGGTAGGTAGAAATTCTTAAAAGGAAACAAGAAATAAAAGACATTGTTCGTGATCTAGATTTGGGAAGACAAAAGACCTTGGAATCAATTGCAATGCTTCCCCTACCCTAACAAAATCAAGGTGATTCAATTTTTCTATTTTCTTTGATTATGACGATAATATCTTGGAATATTAGGGTCCTCAATAGTCTCTATAAACAACACTTGGTTAAAAATTTCCTGATGGACAATAAAGTTGATGTTCTATTGCTTCAAGAAACCAAAATGAAGAAGGAAAATTTTGATAAGATTGTAAAGAAAATTTGGCCTAGTGATAATTATGTTTTGAGTGATGCTAAAGGTGCTTCTAAGGGTATTGCCACTCTGTGGAATCCTTCTAAACTTAAAGGTTCTATGGGATTCTCTTGAAAAAAATCTTATGGTCTTCTTTGAAGATCTTATTGCTTTTGAAAAATGGAATTTGATTAATGTTTATGGTCCTATATCCTATTGGGGATAGACTATTGCTTTGGGATTTCTTGGATGATAACATAAAGGGTAGATTGGAGGATTTCTGGATGCTTGGAGGAGACTTTAACTCTTTGCTTCTACCCTCAAAAAAGATGGGGGGTCAAGATGATTACTCTAATAACATTATGGACTTGTCATGTTTCATTAATTAATTTGGGCTATTTGATATTCCATTACTTGGCTCCCAGTTTACTTGGTCTAATAGGAGATTGGGAAATCAATTGACTCAATTCAAACTTGGCTAGTTCGTGGTCTCCTCTAAGTAGAAAATTTATCAATACCTCTCCTTAATCACTCTACCTAGAACTGGATTTGATCATAATGCAATTATACTAAAGAGAAATGTTGATTTTTCCAAAGGCTCATTTCCCTTTATATTTGAAATTATGTGAACCCTCGACCTGAATTTTGGAGCCTTAATTGAAAAATGGTTGAATGAACCCTCTATTGGAACCTCATGTTTTTTCTTGCTAATAAACTAAAAAGGATTAAAGAGAGAGTGAAGGGCTAGAATGAGTTCTCCTTTGGTAATATTTTTGACACCAAAAATTCCATAGGAGACAACATTAAGGAGGTGTGAGATATGATGGAGTCAAGGGTGGTGGATGAAGCTACTTGCAATTATGAATGAGACCTAAGAGCTCAAGGGTTTAAGGTTAACAAATAGGAGGATATTTTTTGGAAACAAAAATATCCCATTCAATGGCTTTCAAAAGGGGATCAAAACACCAAATTCTTCCATCAATTCACTATGGAACATAGAAGTAGGAACATGATCATATAACTTAAGAAAGAAGATGAAAATATGGTGAAAATTGAAAAAGAAATTAATGTTGAAGTTGTGGCTTTCTTCTCCACTTTCCAGAAGGAACCTGATGTTGCTCAATAGGAATTAGATGATTTTCTTCAAGTTATTCCTAGGGTGATTTATGATCAAGATCTTCACGATATTTTTAAAGCTATTTCCCTTCAAGAGGTGAAGTATACTATTTTCTCCTTTGGTGCTTACAAGGCTCGTGGGCCTGATGGTTTTCCCTCTGCCTTCTCCTAAAATTTTGGGACATTGTGAATAAAGACCTCCTAAATGCTGCTAGAGACTTCTTCAGATTAGGTAGGCTTCTTAGCCAACTTAATGCTACTTTCATAGCTCGTATTCCTAAAAAGGATGATGTTTCCTCAATGCATGACTTTAGACCTATCAATCTATGCAATATTGTGTATAATTGTTTTATAAGATCATTGTGTTTAGATTGAAAGTTGTTCTAAGTAAAATGATAGCCATAAATCAAAAGGGTTTGTTTAGGGAAGACACATTTTGGATGCAGCTATAACTACTCATGAAATTATCTACTATATGGACCTTATTATGAATGCAGGGATGGCTTTGAAACTTGAAATCTCTAAATCCTATGAAAGATTCTCATGGAAATTCTTGTTTGTTGTCCTCAAAAAATTTGGGATTAATGGCAAGTTCCTTAAATTGATCATTGCTTCTGTTACTACTCTGAAGTGCTCGGTCTTGGTGAATGGGTTTCCTCAAGGTTTATTCTCTTGTGGCCATGGTGTCATGCAAGGGGACCCTCTCTCCCCTTATCTTTTCATTATTGTGGCCAAAGTCTTGGGAAGAAACATCCAAAAAATCTTGGATACTAAGGCGCTGAAAGGTTTTAAGGATGCTTCAACCCTCCCTCTTACCTCTCATCAAAAATTTGTTGATATTACTATCCTTTTTGGTTAAGCCTCGGTTGGGGAAGCAAGTCACTATAAATCTATCTTGAATGACTATGCTCATGCTTCAGGCCATAATATTAGCTACAACAAGAGTAAATTATATTTTTTTAACTCTGACCAGATAATAAAAGATAGAGTTGTTTGCATATTGGGTTGCCAAGAAGTTTCTCGGCCTACTACTTACTTAGGCCCACCCCTTGTCTCTAAATATCTTGATAGAAATTATTGGAACCATATTATTGAGAGAATTGAAAAGAAGTTGGCTGGCTGGAAGGGAAAATTCTTAAGTCAAGTTGAGAATCTCCAATTGTTAAAATCCTTGCTTCAAAATATTCTAGTTTATTACTTATCCCTATTCAATATTCTTGCTTTTATTGCTGAAAAATTTGAACAAATTCAAAAAAGATTCTTGTGGTCAGGAACAAAGGAGAGAAACATAATGGAAATGGTGGGGTGGGAGAAATTTTGTGCTCCTAAAAGTGTTGGAAGCCTTGGTATAAGGAGAATTAAACTCTTTAATAAATATCTTGCTTCCAAATTGGGGTGGAATTTGCTTGAAGGAGCCAAAGACTAGGCTATGATTCTTAAAGCTAAATATCTTAGAAATAGAGACCAAGGTTTCTTCCTTAGTACCTTTGATTTTCCTTATGGATTTTTTTTTTGGAATCACCTCCTTAAAACCAAAAGTGTGCTTAAAATGGGAGCTATGAAGTGTATTGGCAGTGATAATGACACAAAATTTTGGAAATATGGTTGGAACATTGGGCCCACACTCACATCCTTTGATCACCTCAAACCCTTTAAAAAAAGTTTGATCATGACTTTTGGAAAACACATTGCTAGTTATATTGATTAGGATGGGCCAAAATCCAATTGGATTAACTTCAACAATCAACTTATGGGAGCCAACCTAAGGGGAGATATAAAATAAAATTGGGTTCCTACAATGCAAAGGACTCACCAATTAATTAGGGAGGCTACCTTATTATCAAAATATAGGAAGGATGAATGGTTGTCGACCAAGAGTTCTTTAGGTTGTTTCTTTGTTAAGTCTACCTATCTGGAGTTAGAAAAACCTTTATTAGCCAACATTGGCTTCCAATGGAACAATGTTTGGATAAAAAATCTAATTCGTAAAATTAATTGCTTCTGGTGGGATGCTTCTCATGGAAAAATCCTCACTACTGATAATCTAGTTAGAAGAGGGTTCCAATTTATTAACATATGCATCCTTTGCAAAGAGAAGGAAGAGAAAATTATGCATTTATTCTTCCATTGTTCATATTGTAGAGAAATTTGGTCTTTCTTCCTTCCCTTGTTTCTTATTGAATGGGTTTCTCCTCCTTCCATGATTTTTTCTTATTGAAAGTTGGTCCTCCTACCCTTTCTCTCACAAAGTTATTAAGGATCTATGGAGTCAAGTCCCCCCCTTCATAACCTGGGGGATTTGGAAGGAGAGAAATAATAGGATCTTTAGGGAAACATAAAAGAAATAGTCGTGACTTACGTATGGCTATTAAGAATCAAATATAGGAAAATGTGGAAGCTAGGGTGTACAACTACTCTAAGGTTATGCCATCCTATAAGGAGATAAAAATTAATAAAATATTGGGCCTAAAAAAGGATCTCACAAATGTCAATTGGTCTACTTACATAACAAGGAAGAATACTATTTGGAATCCCCCTAAGATGGAATAGGTCAAGTGTAACTTTGATGGCTATTCTAAAGGAAACCTTGGGTTGGTAAGGGCCATAGGTCTTATTAGGAATCTGTGTTGCCAAAAAGTGTAGCCTTTGACACTTTTCACTCATTTGGACCCTTGCCTATGGATTTTGGACCTTTTTCAACCTCTTTTTACCCCTTTCCAAGCCTTGTGACGAAGTGTTGTAAAACATTTGCATTTTTTCCTAGGCTTGTAATCACTTAATTAACCCTTTCTTATGCTATAATAACCCCTTAATACACATATAAGTCCCATATTAGTGTATTTCCAAGAGAAAATACCGACAAGAAATAATAATAATACTTTAATCCCTGAAAACTAATTAAAATTTCTTAGGTGGACTAGGTCACCACCTTGGGCGACCTAGTCCCATGTGGCTTAAAAATAAAATTTAAACTAATTTCTTTCAGGATTTTTGTCACTAAAACCCTAAGGTCGGCCTATATGGTGTTATTTCAAGAAAATTAGGCCATAAATTGTATAAATAAGCCTTAAAACCATAATTTATCATAAGACACACTCATTGTGCACAACTCTTCATCTCTCATCTCTCCTTCTCAAGAAAGCTAGGGTTTGAGTAGTTTAAGTCACCAAGACATCTCTCTCAAGAAGCACCCAAAGGATGAATCCTTCATTGGTGCAATTCAAGATCAAAAATCATGGCCAGGTAAACTCCAATGTTCCATGGTTCATTTTATTACTTTAATTCATCTTCTTGGTTTGATTACTCAAATACTCTAACAATCAACAAGTTTCCTTCTTTGTGTGATTTGTAGGTCTTGTAGGAAGATTAGGCAAAGAACCAAGGTGGAAGAGTCTTCAAAAACTTTCCCAAGTTCTTCAAGGTTGGACAAACCCTAGCTGGAGCTTGGAGAGCACCCACAGACTAGAATCTTCACTTTCGAGACCAGACACTTGGAGGAACATAAAACACAAACCAAGGGAGACTCCATATTTTGGTTTTCAGAAATTCAAAAGAGGACTAGGTCACCACCTTGGGTGAACTAGTCCACTGAAGATATTTTTTTGATATTTTTGGAGATTTGGATACCCTTTTGGCTGAAACGGGCTCCAAACCAATTTTCCAGAAAAGGACTAGGTCACCTAGAATGGTGTAAGTGTCCTAATAGGCCTAAATCTCAGTTTCAACAACATTTCTAGCCTCCAATCAAGTCTGTAACTCATTCCCGGGTGCACACCTTCCACCTCCAACTTTCTATTTTAGTTTAATGTGCATTTCTTAGGTTATTTACATATCACAATGTGTTTTCCAGCATAGTTGTATTTCATAGGTTCTACATTCATAGTTAGCTTCTATTTTCCATTTCCAACATTTAGGGCATCCCACACACATCACTTTAATCCCCTAACCCCTTTGAATGAACTCACCCAAAAAGGTATATCATTAGGTGAAAGAGAGCCACATTCCACAAGTTAGCTTCTAGGTGAAAAACCCTAGAAGCTTATTGGGGAATCCTCTTTCCCTACTAGCATATCATAGTTTTGGTGAACCTGATGTGATTACACCTTCTTTTCTGATTTGGACCTTCTTTAGCATCCTAGGTTTGCATTATAATGCATATTGCATTGTTTGCATTGCATCCTAGGGTTTAAACTTTTGCATTAGTAAAAAGTGCATATAGGTTACATTTTACATCTTACAACATTAATTTTTTTTGAAATTTTGCATTTTCTTCTTAGAACTGCATTGTACAACATAGAAACCACCTGAATCTATCAAAAATTTCTTCCAAATCTCAAAAAAATCACCTCGAGGACTAGGTCGCCACCCTGGGCGACCTAGTTCATTCAGGCTTCTAAAACTCCCCTTTACAGAGCTGAAAACCCAGTTTTTAAGCTTATGTTTTGTGCCATTACCTACGTGTATCAATTGGTTGTGTTTCTATTACATGCATTTTATTAGAACTAGCTTAAATTAGCCCATTTCATGCATTGCTTAGTTTCAATTTTACATATACTACATTTATTTTTTAGATTGTTGCATAGTGTAATTAGAAAATTACCTTGTTTTTCATCTAAAAAATTGCATTCCAAAATTTTACTTTAAATTATTGTATTACATTTTATTTCCTCTCTTTATACCATGTTTTCTTTTAAAAGACATGGCTTTGATTTGGTTTCCAATGGATTGCATAAATTTAACACTCCTCGTGAGTTCAATGCAAATTACAATAATGAATTCAAATGTAAAGAACATGTTAATAACCAAACCATTGACACTATTTTTAACATTGCATTACCCCTCGATGAGGACCTTTGTGTTGACAATCATAACCATCATACTTGTGCTTCTCCCTATACCTCTCATATTAGTGACGAAGGTATCTTGGTGCAAGAAGTTACAAGTGTTGAGGGTCTTGATTGTCCCTCTCCTCATCCCCCTTTTCCAACCATTAAACAAAAAAACATTTCTTGACATTACCTTACCTAGTCTCCCTAACCATGATGATCCCACTTTTCCTTCCTCTAATATCCCTCCTCGGTGCCAAGAGGATGGGTTGGTGTTGGACGATACACCTATAACAAGTCATGAGACTATTGACCCTCCCTTTCCTAATGCTCCTACCCTTTGGGGTATTCTATTTGACCACCATAGTGGTCCTTCTCTCGATGCCTCCCCCCCTTGTGATGAAGCATGTGATGTACCTCTTCCATGCTCTCCTACTAGGGTGGATAGTGTGGAACAAGAGAATGAGACCTATGGAAATAAAATAGACCCCCCTTCTCCTAATCCTTCCACTAGTGCTCATCCCATCATTGATCATTCCCCTACTTGTGACAAAGTCATTTTAGAAGAACCAATCCTAGCCTATCAAGAGAATGTGGCTTGTAGTTCTCCTAAAATCTCTCCTCATAGGGAGGATATCATGCTATAAGCCAAGGATAACGTTGACTCTCCTTCCCAAGGAGATGTTAATATTATTCAATCTCAACTCATCCTCTATCCCCCTTCTAGCAAACCCAAACCCGAATTCATCCTTTACCCACCTACCCATAATGTGTCACAACAACCAAGTCAAGACATCATCGCTCATACACATTACACTCACAAAAATTTTCAATCCCAACAACCAACCTCCACTTCCTTACCTTCCTCCCCTCCCATCTTACCTGCCGTCCCTCACCTAAATTCATTCATTAGGGAGTATGACCTTGTTGACCAACTGAGGAATACTCCCGCTAAAATATCTTTATGGGACCTTATTCAAGCTTCTCCTCACTATCGCAACATGATGCAGGAAGCCTTACAACAAAATCTTGTCCCTTATAATGTGCAAACAAATGATATAACAACTTTGATTCAAGGCTTAAACGCTGACATTGTTTTCCACCAAAGTGAGCTCCCTCTTTTGGATGTGCAAAATAGGCCGAAGCCTTCATGATCATATCTCAATACAAATGCATAGGGATCAAGAAAATCCTTGTTGATAATGGCTCTATAGTTAATGTGTGTAGTTTCAATCTCTTGGATATGCTCCATACCGATAAATCAAACATTCAACCTACCTCCTTAGCTATCGGTGGATTTGATAGTGTAGGACAAAAGATGCTTGGTGTGATCACTTTAACTCTTATAGTTAGAGTGGCCACATTAGACACATTGATCCATGTTATTCCTAATGATATTTCATCTAACCTCATCTTAGGTAGTCCGTGGATTCATGCAATGAATGGAGTGCCTTCCACTCTTCATGCATGATGAAGTACATCTACAACAACAAAGTGTATACACTTGATGTTGATCCTGAGCCTTATAGTGTCTTACAACTTGAGCCAAAAAATCCAAACCCTTCACCATGTCCACACCTACCAAACAAGTGGAACCCATACAACCAAAATCTTTAGATGATGATTGGGGTTCCTTAAACTTCACCCCTCCTTTACTAGGAGACTCTAAGACCACCAAAAATGACTCTAAAAAGGAAAACATAGTCTTGTCCACACAAGACTCGACCGATCCTTCATAAGCATCCACCTCAACTACTTTAGACCAGAAAGCCAACAACGAACCCTCACCTAATGCAAAAAATATGAAAAATCTCTATGGAAAAGGTTATGAGCTCATGAAGCAACTTGGCTATAGTGGAAAAGGTTGTGGTGCTAATGAAAAAGGTATCCGCACCCCTATCAAGCCTAACACACAAGCATCTAATCATGGTATTGGATTTTGTCCTTTCATCAAAATCATCAAACCTTCCTCCAACACCCACTCTAGCCCTTCTCACCCTTCTAACCCAACCTTAGAAAGTGATCCTTTAAACCTAACAATGGAATCTTTCTTAACACCAATTTCATGTCGCATAAAACTATTGATTTGGATTTTACACACTCCTCCAAGGGAGTATACAAAATCTCACAATCTCTAGAGCCTTGTGTAGGTATGACATACTCTAATAAGCAAGACACTTCTTTGTTACAACCCAAAGGAACACCTTCTATCCTCGATCAAGAGGGTATCTTGTTGAGACTCCTCCAAGATCACTTGATATCCCCCCCTCCTAGAACTCAAAATAAATATTCCAGAAAACATTCGTTTTGTTCTTAGCATTGAGTTCATGGTCATCACACTAACGAATGTAAGGCCTTGAGTAGAAAAATCCAACATCTTAAGGAATTTGGTATTCTCCCTTATGTGGGGGCACCTCATTTTTCTAATCGATACTAATTTTCACCCTCCCATGCATCTCATTAATCCCTTCAGCTCACTATTATCTTGCACTAAGTGGGGGCAAGAGGTTAGTTAGCCTTTTCCCCTCATATGTCACTTGTCGTTGTCTCTTCCGATTAGTCGTTAACCTTTCATGAACATATAAGAGAAATCTTGGGATGTGGATGACTTGTCTTAAGTTGACTCACATGTGACATACTCCCCTTTTCATGATGCAACTTAATTTGGAAACATATGACTCGACACAGGGCTTTCCAAACAAGCTCTCATGTCCTCTTCCTCTTCTAATTTAAAGCAATTTCTCACAGTATGGTGTTTCAAAATTCCTTTAAAGTGGGGGCATACATCACCACTCACACTTCATTGTGCGATCTTCTTTTTCTTGTGATTCCCTCTCTTGGAAACATTAGGTACAATGTTGCTGAAGATGAGACATTTGCATTTTTCCTCTTTTGCATACAAGATGAGTTCTTCCTCTCTTGGCTACAAGATGAGTCCATTTGCACTTTTCCTCTCTTGGACACATTACACATAATGTTCCCTAAGATGAGACCTCTCATGAACAAAAGAAAAATCCCTTTGAACAATTCATCATTACAAAAAAAAATTATTTTGTGGCGCCTTATCAAAGTTATCATGAGGTATAACTTTGATATGGTTTGAGTGGGAAGCCCAACAAGCGACACAACTTTCCCCATATCCACATATGTGTGTGTGAATACATACCAACCATGTGTATGTTTCTCACCTTCCTTGGGACAACTCACCCTGCGAACAACCTGATGTTTTGTGGCCCCAGAGTGAGCGCATATTTTTTACCCTTTCTCTTCTCTTCAATTTAGTTCTTGTCATTACATGATCATGCATCTCATTTTTCTGTAATTCATTCACCCTTGAATGTGTCTTTTGCATTGATTTCAAGTTGACTTAGAATCTCAAATCCCTAGGGGCTTGACCACCTCCTTCTTCATCTTTTTTCATTCTTCACCATCTCCATTGGGATACTTTAGTGTGAGTTTGAAGCAAGTTCATCCTCTCACTAAAGTGGGGCCTAAACGTGTCACCAAAAAGTGTAGCCTTTGACACTTTTCACTCATTTGGACCCTTGCCTATGGATTTTGGACCTTTCTCAACCTCTTTTTACCCCTTTCCAAGCCTTGTGACGAAGTGTTGTAAAAAATTTGCATTCTTTCCTAGGCTTGTCATCACTTAATTAACCCTTTCTTATGCTATAATGACGCTTTAATACACATATAAGTCCCATCTTAGTCTGTTTTCATGAGACAATCCTGAAAATCAATAATAATAATACTTTAATCTCCGACATATAATGAAAATTTCCCAGGTGGAATAGGTCACCACCTTGGGCGACCTAGTCCCATGTGGCATAAAAATCAAATTTAACCTAATTTCTTTCTGGATTTTTGTCTCTAAAACCCTAAGGTCAGCCTGTATGGTGTTATTTCAGGAAAATTAGGGCATAACTTGTATAAATAAGCCTAAAAACCCTAATTTCTCATAAGACACACTCATTTTTCACAATTCTTCATCTCTTCTTCTTCTCAAGCAAGCTAGGGTTTGAGTAGTCTAAGTCACTAAGACATCTCTCTCAAGAAGCACCCAAAGGTTGAATCCTCCATTGTTGCAACTCAAGATCAAACATCATGGCCAAGTAAACTCCAATGTTCCATGGTTAATTTAATTACTTTATTTCATCTTCTTGGTTTGATTACTCAAAATGGGTTTGAATAAGGAAAATCCCTATACTCTAACAATCAACAAGTTTCCTTCTTTATGTGATTCGTAGGTCTTGTAGGAAGATTAGGCAAATAACCAAGGTGGAAGAAGCTTCAACAACTTGTACAAGTTCTTCAAGGTTGGAGAAACCCTAGCTAGAGCTTGGAGAGCACCCACAGACCAAAATATTCACTTTCAGGACCAAACACATGGAGGAACAGAAAACACAGACCAAGCGCTTCAAAATCCATCTTATGGTTTTCAAAAATTTAGAAGAGGACTAGGTCACCACCTTGGGCAACCTAGTTTCACTGAAGTTATTTTTTAGATATTTTTGGAGATCTGGATACCCTTTTGGCTGAAACAAGCTTCAAACCAGTTTTCCAGAGAAAAGGACTAGGTCGCCTAGAATGGCGTAAGTGTCCCAACATGCCTAAATCTTAGATTCAATAGCATTTCCAGCCTCCAATAAAGTTTGAAACTCATTCCTAGGTGCACACCTTCCATCTCCAGCTTTCTATTTTAGTTGAATGTGCATTTCTTATGTTATTTACATATCACAATGTGTTTTCCAGCATAGTTGTATTTCATAGGTTCTACATTCCTAGTTAGCTTCTATTTTCCATTTCAAGCATTTAGGGAAGCCCACACACATCACTTTAAGCCCCTAACCCCATTGAATGAACTCACCCAAAAAGGTATATCATTAGGTGAAAGAGAGCCACATTCCACATGTTAGCTTCTAGGTGAAAAACCCTAGAAGCTCATTGGGGAATCCTCTTTCCCTACTAGCATATCATGTTTTTGGTGGTTCATAATCACCTTAGGGAATGCAATGTCGGTTATGGGAAAAATATTGGGATTTTCTCTAACAATAAGGTTGAGGCTATGGTTATTTGGGGAGGTATTAAACTTTTGAAAGAGTTAGGCTTCCAAAAATTTATCTTGGAAGGAGACTCTAAGCTCGTTGTTGATATATTGAGAGGTGATAGCATTGTCACTTCTGAATTAAGAGATATTATGGATAATTGTAAAATGCACAAGCAATTTTTCAAATGGAGTAGAGTTCAACATTTTTATAGAGAAGGTAACTACTCTACAAATATTGCTGCTAATGAGGCTCTTAAGTGTAATACTTGGACACGTTGGGAGTATGGTTTGTTGCTAGGGGAAATAAGAGATAGAATCCTAAGAGAAAAATTATATGAAAATTCTTATAACCAATAAGTATTGGATAAGGGGTCCAACTCGTGTGGTTATCAAATTATTTGGTGATAGGATGGACATAAATGTTAATAATAGTGCAAGGTTGGTATGTTTCAAATTATGGAAAGTGATAAGGAGGATTTCATTGAGGAGATAATAAATGTGTTAAAATCATTCCAAGTACTCCAGTATCACATGTATATTTGTAATGATAAATCTTTGGTCATTTCAAATGTTATTAACCTGTCATAGTCCCTTCCCACCATATTTTCGAGGCTTGGCTCAATTTTGATAACCTAACACTATTTATTAAGGAGATGGATAATCATTTCAAATCTATCCTTGGGCTCATGTATCTGGTTCCTATCAAATGCTATATTTTTTAGGTATCTTAAACCAATTTATTCTTCTCACAATCTACATTTGTTCTCTTTACAAGTTTGGAGGTAGTAGCATGAGTTTTGGGAGAGTTGTTATTTGGGGTGGCATGAAGAATGGCACAAACTAGAAGAAAGGTCTAAAAATCTTCAAACTTCTAAAATGGGAGGGCCGAGGAAGAGACCTGAACCCCCTAATTGTGTCATCCTAACAAAAAAAATGGTATTTGGAGAATGTTTATAGGGGTTGGTATGATTCTTTCTTTGAATTAAGGTGTGGTCACAATGAGAATTTAATCTCAAAGTTCACTAACTTATGGAAGAAAGGTCATGTTACTATTGGTGTGGTGAAATTCGAAGTGACATCTCAATTAATAGATGAAGCCACTAGATTGGATAATGAAGGTATAAAGGTGGTGAAAAAAGTGGTGCTGATTATCAAGGGTTTATGGAGAAAGTCTTGCATGAAGGTGAGGTGCTAACAAGGTTTCAGAATGGCTATGATCGGTTTGACCTTCCTCCATAATTTTCCCTAGTTAGTATGTTTTTATGTGATATTTTACCTTAGAAGGTAGGTATATGAATTTTCATTCCTGTCATTTCCCCATTCTGAACCATATTCATCACAATGATAGGATAAATCTACCTTTTTATCTACTTTCTTCCTTGCAATATAACATTGAAAATGGGGCCTTACCTCCTTTGCACCAGGGGCTAATTCTACCTCTGTATAAGTTTGTCCAAGTGCTAATAATCCCCATGGTAACCCCTTGATTATTAGGTAGGATATGTTAGAAATAATGCATTCAAACCCACAATCTTAAATTATTTCCTACATAACTATGTGAGATAAAAATGCATACAAGTAAACATAATGCATAGATCAAATAGATAAGCGCCAAGATAACACAAGATATACCTTGGGAAAACCTTCAAGAAGGAAAAACCCAACCTCCAAAAACATCCATACTCCATCATATTATTCAACAATAACACAATACAAGAGTTACAATGAATACCTCTGAAGCATCAAGCCATCCAATGCATTCCCATGTGTCCAAGCATGAATCCACACAACTCATGCCATGCTTCACAAATGAACTCCTCAAGAAGACTCAATAATGATAGCTAAACCACTTAGCTAGCCTAAACCACTACACATGTGTTTTATTTTATAGACACAAGCTCACACATAATACAACTAGTGGTAAGATAAAACCATGTACCACAAAACCATGTGAATAAAAAACCACTAACCCCTTATTTAATATTGGTTACTAAGACATCACATTATTTAATATTTCCTCAATATTAAATTATTATCACATGTCTCCCACACATTAAATAATAATACAATGTTAGAATAAAACATAAGTGGTCCCCCAAATAATTACCTAGTGTGATTATCCACACCACCAAGGTTCTATTGCATGAATGAAGGTGTTGCCATTGATGTCAATTGGTCAATCGGTTATCAACTAGTTGTTGTTATCATTGATGTCATTGATGCAAGTTATTGGATGTATATGTCGAGGATATTAAGAAAATTGTAATAAAGAAAGGTTGTAGGTGTTTAGTGGTTGCTCTAGGTTTTGCTCCTATTTTTGTGTGGTTCAAATATGTTGATCATGGTTGATGGAAGCTGCTATATCTAGATTCTTGGATTTTGATTCATTATACAGTATGAGTTATGTTCACTAGTTGTGAACTGTGGTTTTCTGTGTATCTAACTAAGGTCTGGGAGAAATGTTGTTGGTCTAGATTTCCTTTTGGCTAAGTCTTATGACTTGTGGTTCTAGAGTTAATTTGTTATGACCATGTTGAAGATAATTTTGTTGTTTGAAAGGATTTTATTGTGTTAAGGGTTGTGTGTGCTTTATTGTTCTATGTGTTTTACATTGGTTTGGCCAACCTTGTGTTGAAAACTACCTTTGAAGTTGATGAAGCACGTTGGGAGCTACTTGGGTTCTCATCAAGCATGTTTTTGGGTCACCCTCATTATAATTCCACCCTAGGATGTTTTGGTGCCAATCTAGTTTGAATTTAATGATGGATGGACGACTTTGGATATGTTTCAAAGTTGAAGATGGTATAAATACAAGATGAGTTAGTGGTGAAAGATGTACAAAGAGATAAATGCAAAGAAATAGAGCATATAGAAGTGAAATAGATGTGAATCAGTGGGTGTGTGTGATGTGAGTATGGTAGATTTGTGTGAAGTCTAAATGCTAAGTTTCTAGATGTAGTGGTGAAGGTGTTGTTATCTCTCAAAAACGCAGGCTAGATGCCTCAAGAAGATGCCAACTTCTTGATACGCTTTAGGGTAACAGACAAGGTTAAGAAAACTCAACCTTCTACTCTTTAGGTAATGCTGAACCTAGGTGGGTATACCCAATTGACTCAGGAAAGCTCAATCTTATTCAATTAATCTACAAAGGCAATTCTGAAATGAATTAACACTGGATTTAATGATTAGTACATACCAATATTTGAAAAGGATAGACTAAAAACTTAACAAACGTGGAGAATGTGAATGAAACTTAAACTGAGAAGTAAGACCAGTGCCTTATGGGATTTACGGAGTCAAGAAAATTTCAAAGACGGGTTTATTTTACTAGCAAACATTCAAGCTGTTTAGGATTTTATTTGGTTTATAACTTGTATAAACATACCATTTCTGATCACTGAGTTTCTTCTTAATAATCCCAATTTATATTCCCTGTTTATTATGATCAACTCAAAGAATTTTAATCTTTGCTGGAAAGAATCAATGAATTGATCATACAAATACAGCAAATGTGCATTGATGAATGATGTAAAAACTTGTTTACATAAATCCAAACAACCAGGAAACACAAAATAAGGAGACAACCTCAATAACACTAATCAATAATTACCATAAACAACTGATGCCAGAAAATGTTACGCCATTATATTAAAAGTTTTGTTCTTTTGATATCTCCATCATTTACATATGCTACCAGTCTTATCCCACTTTTTTTTACAAAAACCCTGCCTTTTGTCTCTTGAAAGCGGCCTTTATACATGTAGAATATGAAAGGACGCGTCCCTTCAGAAAATAAGTTTAAAAAAAATACGAAAAGCTATGAAAACAATTAAGCCCTTGTTAACCATAAGTGAGTTGTAGCAAGATAATCCAAGTAATCTTGATGATTAAAAGTATCCGCATCTTCAACAACATTCCGAATTGCGGTTTCCATTTTAATCATATCTTCCACCCACTCACTCACATCTTCTAGTGATGTATCTTCCACAGAGGATGTCTTCATAACCTCTTTCAGCATCGCACCATACTCGTTCCTCCACATAGCAGCATCCTTGACTTCTCCTTTAGCATCAAAAAGTGTAACCATAACTGTATTAGCAGCTTCAGTCAATCCATTTTTGTCCCCGAGCAACTCATCATAAAACTTCTGATGATGACTGATAATATTGTTTGCTCCTTCAGTTGCAGTACTACCAACCTCGTTACGCATGGTCAATTCTTGAAATTTATCCATTACCCGTTCCTTCATCCTCTCATGCTCTTTTATTGCATTCATAGTAGAGGAAAACCTTCCCCACAACTGATTCAGCCAAGATGTCAAATTGACCTGCCCCTTTTTTACAATTGTTGTAATAGCATCGTACCTTCCTTGATTATAAGCACTCGATCCAACCCAATGTTCTTTTGTCTGGGAACTTTCTCCTTGAGTAAGCATTTTGGTTGGCATTGCAGGAACACCTACCAAATCTTTCAACCTATCATTCTCTCTGAGCAGTCTCTCATTACTTGCTTTATACATCTCTCGTTCCCTTATCAACACCTGAATTTGTGCTTTATTCAATTTTGCAATATCAATACCAATTTCTGCAGTAACCACAGGGTCTACCTCTCTAACCTTTAAGGTCATGACATGACCAAATTCCTTTTCAGTATCAATCACCACTGATTTCCTATGAGATGGGTACAAAGCCCATATCATTAATGAACCTTCATCAGTGTTAAATTTCGATCCTGCATATACCTCCATTACCTTATCCTTATCCAATTTATGCACAGTGTTAGTATCCTTCAGAAAACTATCAAATACTAATGCAAAATTTAAATCAAGACCAGGGAAAATCATTACTCCAGCATTCTCCAACATTTTCCTCCCCTTTTCAGGAGTCATATTTGCCATTTCCTCATCTACACATCTTTGTAATTGGTCCAGAAGCTGCTCCTAATTCCCATAAGTGATTGAACCAACTCCTTCCCTTATTTCTTTTCCTTTCTGTTTGTACAAAAATGATTTAAATTCTGGAGAGTTTATAAATTCATTATCTGAAACAAATGAGCTATACTCCATATGCCTCACATCAATATCTCCTGTCTCCGGACTCTGTTCCCTAATCGGGCAGACATATTTCTGAGTCCTCTGTCTAGACATTCTCTCTGTCATACCCTGTGGTACTTTACACGCTGAAATATCTTCACCTCCAGAAGACAAATATCCTGTATCCTGTAGCCCCTGATTATAACTCTCAACCACAGCTTCAGCTTCTTCCTCATCCAGATTTTTGATCATATCATCAAAAAGATAAGGCACATGATGATACTTCCCAAAATTAATCCTCTCCTTAGCTGAGTTGATATACCCCTCGGGATCAAAATCCTTCCTAGGTGGTCCCCTTTTCATATTGTATTGCAACAATTTATCAAGAATTGAATTATATCCTTCCTTTGCTAACACAGTGAAATCACCAAAACATAATGTGCTAGGCATGAAAGCCTATTTCCCATATGAACTAAAAAGCATCACATTACTAAAGTCCAATTGCCTAACAATCTCCAAATAAGCAATTCTATTTGGAACTGTCCTTGGTAAAATAAAAGGAGTATCCTCAAACCCATACACCCTAATCATTGTGGCTCCCTCCAAACAGTACCAATCACCCCAATTATGATCAATTGGCCCATTGAAATCCTTTGGCCGAAGAAACCTCTTAATCTCAGGGGTTAATGAGTAATTACAAGGATGTCTATACAATTTGTATAAAGTTTTCACAAAATATTCTTCAAAATGAATGAAACTAGAGTTAACAAACCTGCTATCCCAAATAGCAGTCCACAATTGAATAGGCAATGCTTCACCCTCTTTTCCAACCTGAGAAATCTTCATCTCTGATGGCCATACTCCCAACTCTTGTCCATAATACAACACTAAGTGCATTAGTAGTGAATAATGCCTTAAATGAACAATAGAAGCTCCACTCTTTATGGCTATCAACCCTAAATCAAGCTCTTTGGCAATATATGAAGCATAATCAAATGGCCTGGAGTTGTGATACTGGATGTCTGCTGTGATAACCATTGGCACAATTGACATGAGCTCTGGGGCATCCATTCCCAATACTTGACATACTGAAAAATATGTATACTTCATATAAGATTCAAACAAATCTACATGATAAGGAGGCCCCTCATAATCTTGTAATGGTTCTGAACTGTTACCCTTTTTAATCCTATGAATAGGCAACCTCCAACCCTTATATGTTGTATCCATTCATGAAAATTCTTTCTCTAACTCTTCACAATTGATTTCCTCATTACAAAACCCTTCTAGCTTGAAAACTTCACTTAGGGCTTCTCGGGATACATGTATCTGTGGTTTTCCGGATGGGTCACATATAGCCTTACGCTTTGGATCATAGTTATCAGCAAGAAGTTTTACCAATTCCGTATTCACAAAGACATTAGGGCATACCAATTTCCCCACATTCAATTTCCATGGGTTGCAAACTGGTTCAAAGCGGTGCCTTCTATGATAATGAAAATTGAAAAGCTCGTAACCCCTAATTGCAGTCCAGACATCACCTATGAACTTACATTTGTCATCCAATTTATCTATCTCAGCCCTAAGCTGTGTAGATCTCCTTGCTTTTGGGCCCGAGCCAGGCAGCTGGTCAATAAGATCCTGATTTAATCTTCTCTCAACGCCTTCCTGTTCTGTATCAACCTTTTGATTTTTTCCTTTTGATGAGCTGGTCACAGCTAGCTTTCTACCTTTACCCTTTCCAGAACCAGAGGACTCCATTTTAAAATTTATATAATCAAAAACACAAGAGCCAAGAAATAATCACTTACAGTCTTATACTTTGAGCTTTTCAAATTGAGAATAGCCCTGGTTCTCTGCTTCTCACACCAACTCTTCTGCAATCATTTCGGATAAAACAAATGATTCAATTCCTACTGTATTATTTCGTCGCGCCATTAATGAACCACGAACGAACATCAATTTGAAACTGGCACTGTCACATCAGACGTCCCTTCGATAAGAGATTTTCAAATCTAGGGCAAAATCATATTCAACGTCTATCACACCCTTTCGTCAAGACAAAAGTATAGTCTTATCGAAATTCAAACTCCAAATATGACAACTACTACTCCATTTTACATGTCGTCATAACATTCTGAGTCGGGGAGACATCACATAGATTCCACCATCTCACACTGATATACATCCCCTTCACACTGTGGTTACCAAGAAACTTTACCGTTCTGGCCGAAAACTTAACACTTTGGCATATCCTCAAAACTGTCTCACCGAAAAACTATAACTGAAAATTATATTTTCGGCAAGACAATAAAGCTTCGGGAAGACTCATACCGATATCAAATGTCTTACCGAAAACATCTCCATAGACCTCTTTCATTCGGTGAGACTTACCTCGAACCACTTTGTCGATGTAACATTTGAACCTCGATGAATCTTACGCCGAAGGATCCTTTTCTTAGCGATACATATCTCCATCGGTATATATTTCGAGTCAGCAAGACACCAATACCTTTTCCAGCAATCCCAATATTTTCTTACATCAAGTTCGGCAAAACAAACGTGACCTCGCCAAGACTCTCCCCGAAGATTTTAAGTCACATCGAAATATTTCGCATATAATTCAATCGGCAAGACATAAGGATGTCGCTATGACTTCATGCCGATACTTATTAGTTAAGCCGAAATGACCCCTCCATACTCCAGTCGGCAAGACTTACTAAGTTCGTTGTGATGTTATGACGATGCTCCAACATATGCCGGTATGAGTCTTTTAATTGCCGAAACATTCTGCAAAGTCCCACCGACTATCTGCAACCAATAGATGTTAATGATAACACATCTCGGGAAGACTTCTACCATGTCTTGCCGATAGGGATCTTTTAATGAAACAAAAGGGAATAAGTGAATTCAAGAAGGATCAAACAACATAGAATAGGCCAATTAATGACATGAGGAGACTTTATGCTTAATGTAAGGGCTTTAATGATGGAATCTCATAAATACAATAGGCTACAAAATTTAAAATTTCTACAGTTCCAACATGTACTCTATCATTCATGCATGTCTACGAGAAGTTGAGAAAATTATGGTGGAAATATCTGTTGCATTGAGATTATCTTCTCTCTGTAAGATATCTCTTCTATCTTATTTGTACCTATGTGGAAGTGAGCCCTACAGGTGGTTAACCCTATTGGATAGTGAGTCTCGATTTGGATAGTGAGTCCTTGTTTTGGAAGTGAGACTTTGTAATCGGTTTTTATATTCTCTATAGTGTGAGTTAATCCTCACTGTGGTTTTTCCATCATTGGGTTTTCTATGTAAATCTGGTGTTTTTGTGTTTGTGTGATGGTTTTTAGTTTTTGCACTTGCACTTAATGTTTAATCATTTTAGTAGTGTTAAGGATTTGTGATTGATCTAAGTTCTAGTGAATGATTTAAAAGTTTAATTTTTTTACAACTTATTCACCCCCCTCTTAGTTTTCTTGTTCAACAATTGATATAAGATCTTGGTTCCTTGGAGAAGAGCTTAATCGCTTAAGGAAGGTTTTGGATGGCTAGAAAAGTTACTCATGATTATTTGAGGTTTGATGGAAGTAATTATGCTATCTGGAAAATACCGATGAAAGAATATCTAGAGTATTATGGATATGATGTGGGGAAATACTAAAAGAATCCTTACACTCCTCTTGCTAATGGTTCGAGTATGAATGATGAGATCAAGCCACATGAAGCGAACAATAAGGTGAAGTGCATTTTGAAGAATAGTCTTGTACATTCTTAGTTGATTAAAGTTCAGAATTTGAAGACTACTAAGGAAGTCTGGGATACTTTGGAAAAGGTGCATGAAGGAGATGAAAGGGTCAAAGAAGTAAAGTTGTAGAATTTGGAGACATAGTTTGAGCTCCTACATATGTTTGAAGATGAGATTGGATGAGGTGGTAGCTAGAATGCGAGGACTTGGTGCTACAATTGATGAATCCAGGATTGTAAAGAAGATTCTTAAGACTCTCCTTGATGCTTACAATGAAAAGGTACGTGTTATTAAAGAACATATATATTATAAGACTTACACTAAAGATCAATTGTTGCAAACTTTGAAATCTTATGATATGAGAAAGCCGAATTTGAGAGATGGATCCAAATTAAAGACTACTTTTAAGGCTAAAAAAGACGAAGATTTGGATGAAGAAAATATTGATGAAGTGAAGCTAAATTCATGAGAAGGATGAAGAAAGGCTCTGGAAAGTATGAAGGTAAGTTACCCTTTAAATGCTTTATTTTTGGAGGAATATGATATTATGCTTCGAGGTGTTTGAAAATAGCTAAGAGGAATAAACAAAGATATGCGAAAGAAAATAAAGGTAAGAAGATCAACAAAGCATATTATGTGAATGCAGATTCTATTATATCTAATTAGGAATCTGATTATGGATATCTTGATGATAATGAATGTTTTCTCTTGGCTATAAAAGATGAACCCACTTTTTCTAATTCTAAAAAATAGGTGAAGGAATACCCTCCGAAGGAGAAAAATGAAAGTACTATAATCTCTTCCCTACATGCTAAACAAGAAAAGAACTATTGGGTTGTTGATAGTGGTTGTTCACATCACATGACTGGTGATAAAAGTAAGTTTTTTAAACTTGAAGAGTATGATGGAGGCTTAGATATGTTTGGAGATGATACTGGTGCTAAGATTTATGGGATAGGTTTGGTAAGTTTTGATGGAAATTATAATACTGACAATGTCTACTATGTTAATGGTTTAAGGAATAATCTCTTGAGTGTTGGATATATGTGCAATAAAGGATACAATCTTATATTTTAGGATGAGAGATGTGAAATCCGGAAAGGATTTAAAATAGTGATTGTTGCAGGAAAGAAATCTGAAGGAAATATCTATCAACTTAAGGGTGTTGATGTATGATGATTTATGAATCAGATTAATGACAATTGGTTGTGGCATCAAAGAATGTCTCATATGAATTTTGATAACCTAACAAAGATTAGTGAAATTTAGGTTGTGAGAGATTTACCAAGGATACAAAGCCTGTTAATGCTATTTGTAGGAATTGTTAGTTTGGAAAGCAAGTAAGAAGCCATTATAGATCAAAGGAACAATATACTATTGGACTACTAGATTTAATTCATACAAATCTTTGTGGTCCTACAAGAGTGAGAAGTCTACAAGGTGAAAATTAATTTATGCTTTTAATTGATGATTATTCTAGATATACATGGGTTACATTTCTTAGAGATAAGTTTGATGCATTAGATAGATTCAAGAAATTCAAAGCTATGGTTGAGAATGAAGTAAATTTGATGATAAAATGCTTAAGTTCTAACAAAGGTGGTGAATTCACCTCCCATGAACTTAATATTTTTTGTGAAGTGCATGGAATAAAAAGATAGTTATCTACTTTGAGAACTCCTCGACAGAATGGAATTGTTGAGAGAAAGAACAAAAAAATTCAAGAGGCCGCTAGATCAATGATTACTGAGGTTGGTCTATCGGAAGTTTACTAGAGAGAAGCTATTCACACTAATTTTTATCTATTCAATCAAGTTCAAGCAAGAGAAAATAGTACAAAGACCCCCTATGAGCTATGGTGTGGAAGAATTCTTATTGTTAATTATTTCAAGGTATTTGGCAGAAAATGCTATATCAGAAGAGATGAATAAAATTTAGGAAAGTTTGATGCAAGAAGTGATGGAGGCATTTTTCTTGGATATTCTACTAAAATAATAGCTTACAGATGTTTCAATAAAAGACTAAGAAAGATTGTAGAAAGTACAAATGTCTAGGTTGATGAAGCAATGAAGAATTCAATTGATGTTGATGGATATGTATCTGATGAACCTGATTGCATACGGATTGAATAAATTATGGAAGAACAAGGAAAGGATGAGAAAGAGAAGCATAATGAAGAAAAAGAAGAAGATGCTCCAATGGTGTCCCCTAAGACACCTAGATATGTGTAGAAGAATCATTCAAAAATTTAGATCATTGGAGACAAAACAATAGGAGTATTGACAAGAAGCAAAGCTGCTTCTAGTGAGGTAAATTTGTGTTTTCTTTTTGAGATTGAATCAAAGACTGTAAGTGAAGCATGTAAAGACGAGAATTGGATGGAAGCCATGAAAGAAGAACTTATGTAGATTGAGAAGAATCAAACTTGGGAATTGGTCTGAAGATCGGAAGACAAAAACATTATTGGATCAAAGTGGGTACTCAAAAATAAGTTGAATAAGAATGGATAATTGGCCAAAAATAAAGCAAGGCTTGTGTCTAAGGGTTACTCACAAGTAGAAGGCATAGAGTTTCATGATAATTTTTCTCTGGTGGAAAGAATGGAAGCTATTAGGATGTTCTTAGCATTTGTTGCTCATAAATATTTTAAGGTCTATATGATGGATGTCAAGTCTACATTTTTGAATGGTGAACTAGAAGAAGAGGTTTACATGGAACAACTAGAAGGATTTCAGTTGTTAGATCAACCAGATATGGTTTGAAAATTGAAGAAAGATTTATATCGATTAAAGAAATATCATAGAGCTTGGCATGCAAGGTTAGAGAGGTACTTGATTCAACAAGGTTTCAACAAAGGTACGACAAATAGTAATCTGTATTTTAAAGTTGAAAATGTTAAAATCTTTACTATGGTTGTATATGTTGATGAAATTATTTTTGGAGGAAATGAAACTATGTGTAATATTTTTAGGGAAGAAATACAAAAATAATTTGAAATTTCTATGTTTGGAGAGATGAATTTATTTCTTGGGAATTAATCAAACAAAAAAAGGAATTTTTATTTCAATCTAAGTATGTGAAAGAAGTGTTAAAGAAGTTTGGGATGGATGGTTCCAAACCGGTATGCACTCCTATGGTGACTGGTTACAAATTAGGTAAATATGATGATTTACCTAGGGATGATTAGAGCAACTATAGACCTATGATTGATGGATTGTTATATTTTATTGCTACTAGACTAGATATTATGCTTGTTGTCTATCTTGTGGCTAGATTTCAAGAAGATCCTTAGGAAGCACATTTTTCTATTGTTAAAATAATATTTAGATATTTGAATGGCATTCTAGATTATGGCTTATGGTATCCTATGGATACTAAATTTACATTAATTTCTTATACAGATACAGATTGGGTTGTATGTGTAGATGATAGAAAAAGTACAAGTGGTGGTGCTTTCTTTCTAGGTTGCAAATTGGTGGCATGGTTGAGTAAAAGGAAAGATTCAGTTTCCTTGTTTTCTACTAAAGCTGAGTATATTGCTATCGCATCTTGTTGTACACAAGTTCTATGGATGAAACATACATTGAAATATATCATAGTTGTGTATGATGATCCTATTTCTATCTTTTGTGATAAAAAAGTGCAATTAACATTTCAAAGAATCCAGTGATGCACTCGAGGACAAAGAATATATCTATTAGGTATCATTTCTTGAGAGAGAAGGTTGTGAAGGATGAAATAAATCTTGAGTATGTCCCTACCAAGGATCAGATTGCTGATATATTTACTAAGGCTCTTCTTAAAGATACTTTTGAGTATCTCCTAGAGGAGTTAGGGGTTATTTACCCTCCTTTCTTGAACTAGATGCATATGGAGATGCATCAGTCTGGTGGGTCTATGGATCTATCTTTGTTCTGGACTGATTTTTTTGTGGCTACCTATCAGGGGGAGTAGCTAGTGTCATGTGTGAGTATTCTATTTTTAATTTCAAAGGGGAAATCAATGTAAAATATCTTTTTCCTTTGACATTGCTGTCAAAGGGGGAGAGGAAGAATGTGAAAAATATTATCTACTAAGGGGGAGAAATGGAAAGCACAATCATGTGAAGTGTGTTCAGAGCTAGTATGTTGTCTTTGATGGGTTTTCACATAATGTGTTGCCATCAACGAAAAAGGGGGAGACTGTTGCAAGAATGATGGTTTTGTGATTGATGTCAACTGGTCAATCGGTTATCAACTAGTTGCTATTGGATATATATGTCGAGGATATTGAGAAAATTGTAATAAAGAAAGGTTGCAGGTGTTTAGTGGTTGCTTTGGGTTTTTCTCCAAGATTTGCTCCTATGTTTGTGTGGTTTAGATATGTTGATCATGGTTGATGGTAGCTTCTATATCCAAATTCTTGGCTTCTGGTTCATTATATAGTCTGAGTTATGCTCACCAATTGTGAACTATGGTTTTCTGTGTATCTGGCTAAGTTCCAGGAGAAATGATGTTGGTTCAGATTTTATTTTGGCAAGTCTTATGACTTTTGGTTCTAGATTTAAGTTGTTATGATCAAGTTGAAGATAATTTTGGTGTATAGAAGGATTTTATTGTGTTAAGGGAACCTTGCATGTGCTTAATTGTTCTATGTGTTTTGCACTGGTTTGGTCAACCTTGTGTTGAACACTACCTTCAAAGTTGATGAAGCATGTTGGGACCTACTTGGGTCTTCATCAAGAATGTATTTGGGTTTCCCTCATTCTAATTCCACCCTAGGATGTTTTGGCACTGACCTAATTTGAATTTAATGATGGATGTCTGACTTTGGATATGTTTCAAAGTTGAAGATGGTATAAATATAGGATGAGTTAGTGGTGAAAGATATATAAAGAGATAAGTAAAAAGAAATAGAGTAGATAGATGCATAACAGATGTGAATCAGTGGGTGTGTGTGATGCGAGTGTGGTATACTAGTGTGAAGTCTAAATGCTAAGTTTATGAATGTAGTGAGATAAAGGTGTACTCTATCATTCATGCATGTCTACGATTGGTTGAGAAAATTATGGTGGAAATCTTTGTTGCATTGAGATTGTCTTCTCTCTGTAACATATCTCTTCTATATTCTTTGTATCTCTGTGGCAGTGAGCCCTCTGGGTGGTTAACCTTGTTGGATAATGAGTTCTAATCCAGACAATGTCCTTGTTTTGGTAGTGAGCCTTTTTCTCTAGTAGAGAGACTTTGTAATTGGTTTTGATATTCTCTATAGTGTGAGTTAATCCTCATTGTGGTTTTTCACTCATTGGGTTTTCCACCTAAATTTTGTGTTTCTATGTTTGTGTGATGGTTTTCAGTTTCTACACTTGCACTTAATGTTTAATCATTTTAGCAGTGTTAAGGATTTGTGATTGATCTAAGTTCTGGTGAATGATTTAAAAGTTTAAATTTGTTACAACTTATTCACCTCCCCCTCTTAGTTGTCTTGTTCAATAGGTGCATCACAAATAAATAATTATTTAATTACAACATTATAATAAATCAATTTATGCAATGGTGTAAAGAACAATATCCCAATAGGATAACCCCCCAAAAATTATGATGATGATGCTACCATCCCCCAACCATTGAGCAAACCAACATTGTGCCTAACCCTAGCCCCCCTGCTCCTCAATTTGACCCTTTAGAGGGCAACCCATTGAATGCTACCCTAATATCTACCCTTCATTCACATTCCTTTGCCTCTGAATATAAGTTATCCTTTTTTAAAAAATCCCTTGAGTTGGAACTGCTCAAAGCCACTATGAAGAAAACAAAACACTCCCCACTACTTTTGGAACCCCCTAAAGTTAAGAAATTGAATAAATATTAGCAAAATCCGAAGTAGAGTAATGCCATCACCATTTCTGAAGAATTTTAAGGCCTTCAAAAGGAGGAGATGGATGAGGAGTTGGGGGCACTTTGCGTGGTGGACAAAAATTGGTGAGATTGGCTAAGGTCGCTTCCTCTGATAAAAAAGATATAGGTAAAAAGAAGGAAATCAAGGAAGAGGAAGATGAACAACTTACTATTGAAGAATTTGAACCCCAAATGGAAGAGAATTGTGAAGAATTTGATTATGAGATGGATGAAGAAGAACTGGAGGAAGAGGAGGAATATAAGGAGAAGGAAGAAGTGGGTGGGGAGGAGGATCTTGAGTTGGTTGGGGGGATACCCGAGAAGATGCTGAAAATGCCCCTAGTCCTACTCTTTCTGAAGATACTTACATTGAATTTTTTAAAAAGAATGATTAATTTCTTGCAGGTGTAGATCAAGGATATGGAAAAAGCTATCATCACCCTTATGAAGGTCACTAATGTGTTGATGGATAGAGCTATGATCAAAGTGGTGTCCGGTCAAACCAAGATCAAAAATTAGTTAAAGAAGGTTGGAAAGCATGAAGACACAAAGGACCTAGCTAATGAAGCTACCCCTGATTGGAGGGAATTTTTCTCTCGGATTGGGGATAATTGGGAGTTGATAGCTACTGCCAAAGAATGGATCTTGTCATCTTTCTTTGTTTTTTGTTGTTTGACTCTTGGTATTTCTTATTTAATGACTATTTTAAGACTTTGGTGCTACTTGATGATATTTTCAAATTGTTATTTTTGATAGATATGTTAAGTTTTGAGGCTAGCATATTTATGGTTAATCTCTACTCTAGCCTGTGTGCCACTTTTAAGGTTAGTCTCTGGTATGATTATAATTTTTTTGATTATACTATTATTGGTCATATGGATGCAAATACTTGGTTAAATGATATGGCCTACATGCCTCCTAAGGTTGCTTAACAATATATGTAGTTTGGATGTTATTTTGTTTGGTTCGACTGGTGTTGTTTCCCAACCTGTCTCAATTTTTGCTACTTTAGATCTTTTTGTATCGAATGGGATCAGGGCCATTTCCCTGCTTATATATTATATAAATTAGTTTAAATTAGTTAGGTAAATAAGATTAAATAAAATGGTGTGTACATTATCACATCAATATTCACTATATGTAATCTAAAATAATTAACAAATCCTTCTTCATTGATAAAATCAATACATAAATACTCCTAGTGATATGAAGATCATCAAAAAACATGATCAAGAGGAAAATTCTCCAAATGTTCCCATAAGATGTAAAAATTTTAATCCAAAAGTTGTATATAGCTAGATATATGAACCCTAAAATTAAATCTTACTATATAACTACAATACAATTTAAATTATTAACCAAGAGAGATATGAAATATGTACCCTATTATATATAATTTGATTTTATACCAACCCTTGCATTCCTTAAGAATAGAAAAAAAGAGAGAGAGACCAAAATTAATGTGTCAATATCCTCTTAGGTGATTAGATTAACTAGGATTAACCATAGAGTTCTATATACTTGAGTGATGGGTGTATACAAAATTTGTGAGTGAACTTAGTAGGATTCCTTAGAAACACAAAGTATCCTTCACAAAAAGAATTGAATTTGCAAAAATTGTTAGGATTTTTAACCTTAAGAACTTATACCTTTGAGAGAGAACTAGATATAGATAGTAAAAAAAGATAGAGTGTAGCACAATTTTATATATTGTGAGATGTAATGTTATAATAAGTCTTATACTTAGTAGGTGATCTACTCTATATACAAGTCTAAGTTGGGACAATACAAAATTATATGTAGTTGAACCCATCATATGTGACATATTCATTGGTTTAATTGGGATCAAAAACCCTGGGAATGGATATTGTAGTATTGTTTAGAGAAGGGAAACATGCAAAATTATGATAGAATATTTTTTAAGTAGAAAGGATCATGAAGGTGATGGACCTAGAAGATCTTGAATTTTAGCCATTTTGACCCATTTTGCACATTACCATGCTAATTGATGGTTTAATAAGATTAACACACTAAATGGAGTAAGTTAGTATAAATTTTCATAGTTATGGATATAAATTTGTCCCATAAAGGAAATTGTGTTATTTCTTTTGAAGCAATTCATGATGACTTGAAGAAGAAATGTGAAAAATAAAAGTAAACATTATTTGGAAATTTCTAAAAATAAATGTGAATGAGAGGTAAATTACTGAAATGCAAAGGTATATACTTGAATATAATTACCTATGAAGATAAGAGAGAAAAACCTATATGAAAAATAGAGATGACATCATACAATCATGTGGATGTCATGCATGGTGCCTATATGTTTGTTAAGGACTAAAAAGATAGAATGATTGAAGGGTATAGATTAAGTTGGATGTGTGCCTTCAATGTGAATTTCTAAAGGTATGCTAGTAAGAATATCCATGTGTAGATGACAAGTTTTATCTTTATCATACTTATATAATTAACCATGTGAATGATAAAATTCACCTTTATATATTATGTACTTATCTATATGATGTTTTAAGTATTATGAGGGGTTTATATCTTAAGCACTCAATATCTCATACATGTGCAATTTTTCCTCAGTGTGTTTATGGCTATGTTTAATAATAGTGATTTGTTTGGATGATGTCAAATTTATTTATTAGGTGTATATGAAAGAATTGATCATAGTTTTTTATTAGCGTTAAAAAAGTTTTGATGGGACCAAAAAAACATTACGATAAGGTTTTGCAAGGACCTAAAACCCTTTACCAGGTAGAAGGTAAACAACAGACTAACCACAACCCATTGGTAGCAGCCAAACACGAGTATTCAAATCAACTCAAGATGCAACACACAAGTTTTGATGAGATATTCAACCCTTTACAACCATGTTTTTACAAGGACCTTGAACCCATACAAACGATCAAGTTTTTTTAGGGACCACAACAAACCATCCACTCAATGTAAGAAGAATTGAGCCAGAACAATCCAAAATCCCCACCTTGAAAGGAAAGTAAAAGAGAACCACAAAGAATTGGAAATAAATAGCTTCCTTCTAGCTCCAACCAACTTGAACAAACCATCCAAACTCCACCTTAGTAGGAGAGAGCTCCCTTTATAGGAGAGGATGAAGAGAAAGCCACCACCACCAAAAACAACAATCTCCTACATAAAAAAACTTCACCTCAATAGGAACATGCAGGAGAAAAGTAAAATCTCCATTAAACCTACAACATAGAACTCCACCTCAATAGGAGAGGGCTCTACCTCAATTAGAACATTCTTCACCTCAAAGGAAGAAATCAACTATATTAGCTAGTAGAAAGAAATCACTCAACACAGGAAATCACAACATCCTTAGGCGCCAAGAGGGAAGGAAATAGGAAGAAAGACTTAGATATCACTTCAGCCAACAACATCAGTAAACCACACACCAACAACTAGGTCTTCAATATAAACTCTAAAATCAGCCCCACCAATAGTAGAAAAAAGAAAGAAAAAATACAACACATATTATGTTGGAAAAATAAATGTAACTTTAGAAAAATCTTATCCAACATCAATAGAATAGGAATAGGGACAATATAAACAACTGCCACCACCATAAGCAACTGGGATAGAAAAATCCACAACCCAACCGAAGAGAAAAAAATAGTGAGAAACCACAACCACCAAACAATTAGTTGAGAAATCTCAAAGAGGCAATAGGAAAATAGAAAGGAAGGAGGTAGAGAGAAACCAACACAATGAGCACACCAGTCGCCCCAATACATCGATCAAGACCAAAGATAAGCCATTCCACAACTAAACCCTCCTCAAAGGAGCCAAAGCACACAAAAAAGGAACTCACTAGCTAAAAAGATAACATCAGAAATGTCACACTAGATAGCAAGAAAGAAACAAAAGAAAACTACCACTCATAAGCCACACCCACACTACAGATAGAAAAAAATCTCTACCCAACCATACCATAGAAAGAAAAATCTCACTCACTAATCATATGCAAATGACAGAGACCAAAAAGTGGCGATCAACTAGAAGGGAAACCCTCAGCAACATTCACCAACAACAACTCATCCTCTGTCAGCTGAGAAAAACCAAAGGGGAAAAGGGAAACCAAGGAGAAAGGGATCATATAATAGGCCAATAAAATGAGCACACTAGTCACCCCAATATGTTGATCAAGGCTAGAGATAAGCCACTCTACAACCAAACCTTTCAAAAAGGACCCAAAGCACACCACATAGGATCTCTTTAGCAAAAAAGATAATAGAAGAAACATAAAAACTAGCAACAAAGAAGTAGAAGAAAAAATTGCTACCCAGTTGTTAGCCATCCACAACATGTCAGCCATTTGTGTAACGCCTCGCTAGGCATACCCCAAAATACAACATGAAAAAATAACAACTAAGGAATTTAAAAAAAAAAAAGTAAAACTAATATGAAATGCAAGTTAACATGCAACACTAATAATGAAACTACACATACACATCATCTATCTAGTCCTCTGGGGTAACATAACTGCATTACTTGTGAGCCTTCCTAACATGACTCAATGCCATCAACGATGATTAACTAAACACAAGTATTCATTTTAAAACCATTATAAAGAATAATTAAGCAACATAAAAAAATCCATAACATTACATAACCATCCATCTATGATCACATGTAAATGCCAAGAATGCAACCATTACATTCCTTATATGAATATATATCATTTCAAATATTACATTAATTGCACATATTTCCATAGATACAACACCACATAGGTGCATTAAATGCAAGCCAAAGATTACATACACCACTCCCATACATGGGGTAGATCAATACAAGTTACATCAAACTTCCCCTATAACAACAGGAAAGATTCAACACTTACATAATGTGATACAATGGAAAAGAATACAATATATAGCATCAAGACTGTCTCCAACTCTAGTAAGCTCATAAA
>CM021105.1:280586493-280637336 GCA_007115665.2 Sequoiadendron giganteum
TAAAGACCTCCTAAATGCTGCTAGAGACTTCTTCAGATTAGGTAGGCTTCTTAGCCAACTTAATGCTACTTTCATAGCTCGTATTCCTAAAAAGGATGATGTTTCCTCAATGCATGACTTTAGACCTATCAATCTATGCAATATTGTGTATAATTGTTTTATAAGATCATTGTGTTTAGATTGAAAGTTGTTCTAAGTAAAATGATAGCCATAAATCAAAAGGGTTTGTTTAGGGAAGACACATTTTGGATGCAGCTATAACTACTCATGAAATTATCTACTATATGGACCTTATTATGAATGCAGGGATGGCTTTGAAACTTGAAATCTCTAAATCCTATGAAAGATTCTCATGGAAATTCTTGTTTGTTGTCCTCAAAAAATTTGGGATTAATGGCAAGTTCCTTAAATTGATCATTGCTTCTGTTACTACTCTGAAGTGCTCGGTCTTGGTGAATGGGTTTCCTCAAGGTTTATTCTCTTGTGGCCATGGTGTCATGCAAGGGGACCCTCTCTCCCCTTATCTTTTCATTATTGTGGCCAAAGTCTTGGGAAGAAACATCCAAAAAATCTTGGATACTAAGGCGCTGAAAGGTTTTAAGGATGCTTCAACCCTCCCTCTTACCTCTCATCAAAAATTTGTTGATATTACTATCCTTTTTGGTTAAGCCTCGGTTGGGGAAGCAAGTCACTATAAATCTATCTTGAATGACTATGCTCATGCTTCAGGCCATAATATTAGCTACAACAAGAGTAAATTATATTTTTTTAACTCTGACCAGATAATAAAAGATAGAGTTGTTTGCATATTGGGTTGCCAAGAAGTTTCTCGGCCTACTACTTACTTAGGCCCACCCCTTGTCTCTAAATATCTTGATAGAAATTATTGGAACCATATTATTGAGAGAATTGAAAAGAAGTTGGCTGGCTGGAAGGGAAAATTCTTAAGTCAAGTTGAGAATCTCCAATTGTTAAAATCCTTGCTTCAAAATATTCTAGTTTATTACTTATCCCTATTCAATATTCTTGCTTTTATTGCTGAAAAATTTGAACAAATTCAAAAAAGATTCTTGTGGTCAGGAACAAAGGAGAGAAACATAATGGAAATGGTGGGGTGGGAGAAATTTTGTGCTCCTAAAAGTGTTGGAAGCCTTGGTATAAGGAGAATTAAACTCTTTAATAAATATCTTGCTTCCAAATTGGGGTGGAATTTGCTTGAAGGAGCCAAAGACTAGGCTATGATTCTTAAAGCTAAATATCTTAGAAATAGAGACCAAGGTTTCTTCCTTAGTACCTTTGATTTTCCTTATGGATTTTTTTTTTGGAATCACCTCCTTAAAACCAAAAGTGTGCTTAAAATGGGAGCTATGAAGTGTATTGGCAGTGATAATGACACAAAATTTTGGAAATATGGTTGGAACATTGGGCCCACACTCACATCCTTTGATCACCTCAAACCCTTTAAAAAAAGTTTGATCATGACTTTTGGAAAACACATTGCTAGTTATATTGATTAGGATGGGCCAAAATCCAATTGGATTAACTTCAACAATCAACTTATGGGAGCCAACCTAAGGGGAGATATAAAATAAAATTGGGTTCCTACAATGCAAAGGACTCACCAATTAATTAGGGAGGCTACCTTATTATCAAAATATAGGAAGGATGAATGGTTGTCGACCAAGAGTTCTTTAGGTTGTTTCTTTGTTAAGTCTACCTATCTGGAGTTAGAAAAACCTTTATTAGCCAACATTGGCTTCCAATGGAACAATGTTTGGATAAAAAATCTAATTCGTAAAATTAATTGCTTCTGGTGGGATGCTTCTCATGGAAAAATCCTCACTACTGATAATCTAGTTAGAAGAGGGTTCCAATTTATTAACATATGCATCCTTTGCAAAGAGAAGGAAGAGAAAATTATGCATTTATTCTTCCATTGTTCATATTGTAGAGAAATTTGGTCTTTCTTCCTTCCCTTGTTTCTTATTGAATGGGTTTCTCCTCCTTCCATGATTTTTTCTTATTGAAAGTTGGTCCTCCTACCCTTTCTCTCACAAAGTTATTAAGGATCTATGGAGTCAAGTCCCCCCCTTCATAACCTGGGGGATTTGGAAGGAGAGAAATAATAGGATCTTTAGGGAAACATAAAAGAAATAGTCGTGACTTACGTATGGCTATTAAGAATCAAATATAGGAAAATGTGGAAGCTAGGGTGTACAACTACTCTAAGGTTATGCCATCCTATAAGGAGATAAAAATTAATAAAATATTGGGCCTAAAAAAGGATCTCACAAATGTCAATTGGTCTACTTACATAACAAGGAAGAATACTATTTGGAATCCCCCTAAGATGGAATAGGTCAAGTGTAACTTTGATGGCTATTCTAAAGGAAACCTTGGGTTGGTAAGGGCCATAGGTCTTATTAGGAATCTGTGTTGCCAAAAAGTGTAGCCTTTGACACTTTTCACTCATTTGGACCCTTGCCTATGGATTTTGGACCTTTTTCAACCTCTTTTTACCCCTTTCCAAGCCTTGTGACGAAGTGTTGTAAAACATTTGCATTTTTTCCTAGGCTTGTAATCACTTAATTAACCCTTTCTTATGCTATAATAACCCCTTAATACACATATAAGTCCCATATTAGTGTATTTCCAAGAGAAAATACCGACAAGAAATAATAATAATACTTTAATCCCTGAAAACTAATTAAAATTTCTTAGGTGGACTAGGTCACCACCTTGGGCGACCTAGTCCCATGTGGCTTAAAAATAAAATTTAAACTAATTTCTTTCAGGATTTTTGTCACTAAAACCCTAAGGTCGGCCTATATGGTGTTATTTCAAGAAAATTAGGCCATAAATTGTATAAATAAGCCTTAAAACCATAATTTATCATAAGACACACTCATTGTGCACAACTCTTCATCTCTCATCTCTCCTTCTCAAGAAAGCTAGGGTTTGAGTAGTTTAAGTCACCAAGACATCTCTCTCAAGAAGCACCCAAAGGATGAATCCTTCATTGGTGCAATTCAAGATCAAAAATCATGGCCAGGTAAACTCCAATGTTCCATGGTTCATTTTATTACTTTAATTCATCTTCTTGGTTTGATTACTCAAATACTCTAACAATCAACAAGTTTCCTTCTTTGTGTGATTTGTAGGTCTTGTAGGAAGATTAGGCAAAGAACCAAGGTGGAAGAGTCTTCAAAAACTTTCCCAAGTTCTTCAAGGTTGGACAAACCCTAGCTGGAGCTTGGAGAGCACCCACAGACTAGAATCTTCACTTTCGAGACCAGACACTTGGAGGAACATAAAACACAAACCAAGGGAGACTCCATATTTTGGTTTTCAGAAATTCAAAAGAGGACTAGGTCACCACCTTGGGTGAACTAGTCCACTGAAGATATTTTTTTGATATTTTTGGAGATTTGGATACCCTTTTGGCTGAAACGGGCTCCAAACCAATTTTCCAGAAAAGGACTAGGTCACCTAGAATGGTGTAAGTGTCCTAATAGGCCTAAATCTCAGTTTCAACAACATTTCTAGCCTCCAATCAAGTCTGTAACTCATTCCCGGGTGCACACCTTCCACCTCCAACTTTCTATTTTAGTTTAATGTGCATTTCTTAGGTTATTTACATATCACAATGTGTTTTCCAGCATAGTTGTATTTCATAGGTTCTACATTCATAGTTAGCTTCTATTTTCCATTTCCAACATTTAGGGCATCCCACACACATCACTTTAATCCCCTAACCCCTTTGAATGAACTCACCCAAAAAGGTATATCATTAGGTGAAAGAGAGCCACATTCCACAAGTTAGCTTCTAGGTGAAAAACCCTAGAAGCTTATTGGGGAATCCTCTTTCCCTACTAGCATATCATAGTTTTGGTGAACCTGATGTGATTACACCTTCTTTTCTGATTTGGACCTTCTTTAGCATCCTAGGTTTGCATTATAATGCATATTGCATTGTTTGCATTGCATCCTAGGGTTTAAACTTTTGCATTAGTAAAAAGTGCATATAGGTTACATTTTACATCTTACAACATTAATTTTTTTTGAAATTTTGCATTTTCTTCTTAGAACTGCATTGTACAACATAGAAACCACCTGAATCTATCAAAAATTTCTTCCAAATCTCAAAAAAATCACCTCGAGGACTAGGTCGCCACCCTGGGCGACCTAGTTCATTCAGGCTTCTAAAACTCCCCTTTACAGAGCTGAAAACCCAGTTTTTAAGCTTATGTTTTGTGCCATTACCTACGTGTATCAATTGGTTGTGTTTCTATTACATGCATTTTATTAGAACTAGCTTAAATTAGCCCATTTCATGCATTGCTTAGTTTCAATTTTACATATACTACATTTATTTTTTAGATTGTTGCATAGTGTAATTAGAAAATTACCTTGTTTTTCATCTAAAAAATTGCATTCCAAAATTTTACTTTAAATTATTGTATTACATTTTATTTCCTCTCTTTATACCATGTTTTCTTTTAAAAGACATGGCTTTGATTTGGTTTCCAATGGATTGCATAAATTTAACACTCCTCGTGAGTTCAATGCAAATTACAATAATGAATTCAAATGTAAAGAACATGTTAATAACCAAACCATTGACACTATTTTTAACATTGCATTACCCCTCGATGAGGACCTTTGTGTTGACAATCATAACCATCATACTTGTGCTTCTCCCTATACCTCTCATATTAGTGACGAAGGTATCTTGGTGCAAGAAGTTACAAGTGTTGAGGGTCTTGATTGTCCCTCTCCTCATCCCCCTTTTCCAACCATTAAACAAAAAAACATTTCTTGACATTACCTTACCTAGTCTCCCTAACCATGATGATCCCACTTTTCCTTCCTCTAATATCCCTCCTCGGTGCCAAGAGGATGGGTTGGTGTTGGACGATACACCTATAACAAGTCATGAGACTATTGACCCTCCCTTTCCTAATGCTCCTACCCTTTGGGGTATTCTATTTGACCACCATAGTGGTCCTTCTCTCGATGCCTCCCCCCCTTGTGATGAAGCATGTGATGTACCTCTTCCATGCTCTCCTACTAGGGTGGATAGTGTGGAACAAGAGAATGAGACCTATGGAAATAAAATAGACCCCCCTTCTCCTAATCCTTCCACTAGTGCTCATCCCATCATTGATCATTCCCCTACTTGTGACAAAGTCATTTTAGAAGAACCAATCCTAGCCTATCAAGAGAATGTGGCTTGTAGTTCTCCTAAAATCTCTCCTCATAGGGAGGATATCATGCTATAAGCCAAGGATAACGTTGACTCTCCTTCCCAAGGAGATGTTAATATTATTCAATCTCAACTCATCCTCTATCCCCCTTCTAGCAAACCCAAACCCGAATTCATCCTTTACCCACCTACCCATAATGTGTCACAACAACCAAGTCAAGACATCATCGCTCATACACATTACACTCACAAAAATTTTCAATCCCAACAACCAACCTCCACTTCCTTACCTTCCTCCCCTCCCATCTTACCTGCCGTCCCTCACCTAAATTCATTCATTAGGGAGTATGACCTTGTTGACCAACTGAGGAATACTCCCGCTAAAATATCTTTATGGGACCTTATTCAAGCTTCTCCTCACTATCGCAACATGATGCAGGAAGCCTTACAACAAAATCTTGTCCCTTATAATGTGCAAACAAATGATATAACAACTTTGATTCAAGGCTTAAACGCTGACATTGTTTTCCACCAAAGTGAGCTCCCTCTTTTGGATGTGCAAAATAGGCCGAAGCCTTCATGATCATATCTCAATACAAATGCATAGGGATCAAGAAAATCCTTGTTGATAATGGCTCTATAGTTAATGTGTGTAGTTTCAATCTCTTGGATATGCTCCATACCGATAAATCAAACATTCAACCTACCTCCTTAGCTATCGGTGGATTTGATAGTGTAGGACAAAAGATGCTTGGTGTGATCACTTTAACTCTTATAGTTAGAGTGGCCACATTAGACACATTGATCCATGTTATTCCTAATGATATTTCATCTAACCTCATCTTAGGTAGTCCGTGGATTCATGCAATGAATGGAGTGCCTTCCACTCTTCATGCATGATGAAGTACATCTACAACAACAAAGTGTATACACTTGATGTTGATCCTGAGCCTTATAGTGTCTTACAACTTGAGCCAAAAAATCCAAACCCTTCACCATGTCCACACCTACCAAACAAGTGGAACCCATACAACCAAAATCTTTAGATGATGATTGGGGTTCCTTAAACTTCACCCCTCCTTTACTAGGAGACTCTAAGACCACCAAAAATGACTCTAAAAAGGAAAACATAGTCTTGTCCACACAAGACTCGACCGATCCTTCATAAGCATCCACCTCAACTACTTTAGACCAGAAAGCCAACAACGAACCCTCACCTAATGCAAAAAATATGAAAAATCTCTATGGAAAAGGTTATGAGCTCATGAAGCAACTTGGCTATAGTGGAAAAGGTTGTGGTGCTAATGAAAAAGGTATCCGCACCCCTATCAAGCCTAACACACAAGCATCTAATCATGGTATTGGATTTTGTCCTTTCATCAAAATCATCAAACCTTCCTCCAACACCCACTCTAGCCCTTCTCACCCTTCTAACCCAACCTTAGAAAGTGATCCTTTAAACCTAACAATGGAATCTTTCTTAACACCAATTTCATGTCGCATAAAACTATTGATTTGGATTTTACACACTCCTCCAAGGGAGTATACAAAATCTCACAATCTCTAGAGCCTTGTGTAGGTATGACATACTCTAATAAGCAAGACACTTCTTTGTTACAACCCAAAGGAACACCTTCTATCCTCGATCAAGAGGGTATCTTGTTGAGACTCCTCCAAGATCACTTGATATCCCCCCCTCCTAGAACTCAAAATAAATATTCCAGAAAACATTCGTTTTGTTCTTAGCATTGAGTTCATGGTCATCACACTAACGAATGTAAGGCCTTGAGTAGAAAAATCCAACATCTTAAGGAATTTGGTATTCTCCCTTATGTGGGGGCACCTCATTTTTCTAATCGATACTAATTTTCACCCTCCCATGCATCTCATTAATCCCTTCAGCTCACTATTATCTTGCACTAAGTGGGGGCAAGAGGTTAGTTAGCCTTTTCCCCTCATATGTCACTTGTCGTTGTCTCTTCCGATTAGTCGTTAACCTTTCATGAACATATAAGAGAAATCTTGGGATGTGGATGACTTGTCTTAAGTTGACTCACATGTGACATACTCCCCTTTTCATGATGCAACTTAATTTGGAAACATATGACTCGACACAGGGCTTTCCAAACAAGCTCTCATGTCCTCTTCCTCTTCTAATTTAAAGCAATTTCTCACAGTATGGTGTTTCAAAATTCCTTTAAAGTGGGGGCATACATCACCACTCACACTTCATTGTGCGATCTTCTTTTTCTTGTGATTCCCTCTCTTGGAAACATTAGGTACAATGTTGCTGAAGATGAGACATTTGCATTTTTCCTCTTTTGCATACAAGATGAGTTCTTCCTCTCTTGGCTACAAGATGAGTCCATTTGCACTTTTCCTCTCTTGGACACATTACACATAATGTTCCCTAAGATGAGACCTCTCATGAACAAAAGAAAAATCCCTTTGAACAATTCATCATTACAAAAAAAAATTATTTTGTGGCGCCTTATCAAAGTTATCATGAGGTATAACTTTGATATGGTTTGAGTGGGAAGCCCAACAAGCGACACAACTTTCCCCATATCCACATATGTGTGTGTGAATACATACCAACCATGTGTATGTTTCTCACCTTCCTTGGGACAACTCACCCTGCGAACAACCTGATGTTTTGTGGCCCCAGAGTGAGCGCATATTTTTTACCCTTTCTCTTCTCTTCAATTTAGTTCTTGTCATTACATGATCATGCATCTCATTTTTCTGTAATTCATTCACCCTTGAATGTGTCTTTTGCATTGATTTCAAGTTGACTTAGAATCTCAAATCCCTAGGGGCTTGACCACCTCCTTCTTCATCTTTTTTCATTCTTCACCATCTCCATTGGGATACTTTAGTGTGAGTTTGAAGCAAGTTCATCCTCTCACTAAAGTGGGGCCTAAACGTGTCACCAAAAAGTGTAGCCTTTGACACTTTTCACTCATTTGGACCCTTGCCTATGGATTTTGGACCTTTCTCAACCTCTTTTTACCCCTTTCCAAGCCTTGTGACGAAGTGTTGTAAAAAATTTGCATTCTTTCCTAGGCTTGTCATCACTTAATTAACCCTTTCTTATGCTATAATGACGCTTTAATACACATATAAGTCCCATCTTAGTCTGTTTTCATGAGACAATCCTGAAAATCAATAATAATAATACTTTAATCTCCGACATATAATGAAAATTTCCCAGGTGGAATAGGTCACCACCTTGGGCGACCTAGTCCCATGTGGCATAAAAATCAAATTTAACCTAATTTCTTTCTGGATTTTTGTCTCTAAAACCCTAAGGTCAGCCTGTATGGTGTTATTTCAGGAAAATTAGGGCATAACTTGTATAAATAAGCCTAAAAACCCTAATTTCTCATAAGACACACTCATTTTTCACAATTCTTCATCTCTTCTTCTTCTCAAGCAAGCTAGGGTTTGAGTAGTCTAAGTCACTAAGACATCTCTCTCAAGAAGCACCCAAAGGTTGAATCCTCCATTGTTGCAACTCAAGATCAAACATCATGGCCAAGTAAACTCCAATGTTCCATGGTTAATTTAATTACTTTATTTCATCTTCTTGGTTTGATTACTCAAAATGGGTTTGAATAAGGAAAATCCCTATACTCTAACAATCAACAAGTTTCCTTCTTTATGTGATTCGTAGGTCTTGTAGGAAGATTAGGCAAATAACCAAGGTGGAAGAAGCTTCAACAACTTGTACAAGTTCTTCAAGGTTGGAGAAACCCTAGCTAGAGCTTGGAGAGCACCCACAGACCAAAATATTCACTTTCAGGACCAAACACATGGAGGAACAGAAAACACAGACCAAGCGCTTCAAAATCCATCTTATGGTTTTCAAAAATTTAGAAGAGGACTAGGTCACCACCTTGGGCAACCTAGTTTCACTGAAGTTATTTTTTAGATATTTTTGGAGATCTGGATACCCTTTTGGCTGAAACAAGCTTCAAACCAGTTTTCCAGAGAAAAGGACTAGGTCGCCTAGAATGGCGTAAGTGTCCCAACATGCCTAAATCTTAGATTCAATAGCATTTCCAGCCTCCAATAAAGTTTGAAACTCATTCCTAGGTGCACACCTTCCATCTCCAGCTTTCTATTTTAGTTGAATGTGCATTTCTTATGTTATTTACATATCACAATGTGTTTTCCAGCATAGTTGTATTTCATAGGTTCTACATTCCTAGTTAGCTTCTATTTTCCATTTCAAGCATTTAGGGAAGCCCACACACATCACTTTAAGCCCCTAACCCCATTGAATGAACTCACCCAAAAAGGTATATCATTAGGTGAAAGAGAGCCACATTCCACATGTTAGCTTCTAGGTGAAAAACCCTAGAAGCTCATTGGGGAATCCTCTTTCCCTACTAGCATATCATGTTTTTGGTGGTTCATAATCACCTTAGGGAATGCAATGTCGGTTATGGGAAAAATATTGGGATTTTCTCTAACAATAAGGTTGAGGCTATGGTTATTTGGGGAGGTATTAAACTTTTGAAAGAGTTAGGCTTCCAAAAATTTATCTTGGAAGGAGACTCTAAGCTCGTTGTTGATATATTGAGAGGTGATAGCATTGTCACTTCTGAATTAAGAGATATTATGGATAATTGTAAAATGCACAAGCAATTTTTCAAATGGAGTAGAGTTCAACATTTTTATAGAGAAGGTAACTACTCTACAAATATTGCTGCTAATGAGGCTCTTAAGTGTAATACTTGGACACGTTGGGAGTATGGTTTGTTGCTAGGGGAAATAAGAGATAGAATCCTAAGAGAAAAATTATATGAAAATTCTTATAACCAATAAGTATTGGATAAGGGGTCCAACTCGTGTGGTTATCAAATTATTTGGTGATAGGATGGACATAAATGTTAATAATAGTGCAAGGTTGGTATGTTTCAAATTATGGAAAGTGATAAGGAGGATTTCATTGAGGAGATAATAAATGTGTTAAAATCATTCCAAGTACTCCAGTATCACATGTATATTTGTAATGATAAATCTTTGGTCATTTCAAATGTTATTAACCTGTCATAGTCCCTTCCCACCATATTTTCGAGGCTTGGCTCAATTTTGATAACCTAACACTATTTATTAAGGAGATGGATAATCATTTCAAATCTATCCTTGGGCTCATGTATCTGGTTCCTATCAAATGCTATATTTTTTAGGTATCTTAAACCAATTTATTCTTCTCACAATCTACATTTGTTCTCTTTACAAGTTTGGAGGTAGTAGCATGAGTTTTGGGAGAGTTGTTATTTGGGGTGGCATGAAGAATGGCACAAACTAGAAGAAAGGTCTAAAAATCTTCAAACTTCTAAAATGGGAGGGCCGAGGAAGAGACCTGAACCCCCTAATTGTGTCATCCTAACAAAAAAAATGGTATTTGGAGAATGTTTATAGGGGTTGGTATGATTCTTTCTTTGAATTAAGGTGTGGTCACAATGAGAATTTAATCTCAAAGTTCACTAACTTATGGAAGAAAGGTCATGTTACTATTGGTGTGGTGAAATTCGAAGTGACATCTCAATTAATAGATGAAGCCACTAGATTGGATAATGAAGGTATAAAGGTGGTGAAAAAAGTGGTGCTGATTATCAAGGGTTTATGGAGAAAGTCTTGCATGAAGGTGAGGTGCTAACAAGGTTTCAGAATGGCTATGATCGGTTTGACCTTCCTCCATAATTTTCCCTAGTTAGTATGTTTTTATGTGATATTTTACCTTAGAAGGTAGGTATATGAATTTTCATTCCTGTCATTTCCCCATTCTGAACCATATTCATCACAATGATAGGATAAATCTACCTTTTTATCTACTTTCTTCCTTGCAATATAACATTGAAAATGGGGCCTTACCTCCTTTGCACCAGGGGCTAATTCTACCTCTGTATAAGTTTGTCCAAGTGCTAATAATCCCCATGGTAACCCCTTGATTATTAGGTAGGATATGTTAGAAATAATGCATTCAAACCCACAATCTTAAATTATTTCCTACATAACTATGTGAGATAAAAATGCATACAAGTAAACATAATGCATAGATCAAATAGATAAGCGCCAAGATAACACAAGATATACCTTGGGAAAACCTTCAAGAAGGAAAAACCCAACCTCCAAAAACATCCATACTCCATCATATTATTCAACAATAACACAATACAAGAGTTACAATGAATACCTCTGAAGCATCAAGCCATCCAATGCATTCCCATGTGTCCAAGCATGAATCCACACAACTCATGCCATGCTTCACAAATGAACTCCTCAAGAAGACTCAATAATGATAGCTAAACCACTTAGCTAGCCTAAACCACTACACATGTGTTTTATTTTATAGACACAAGCTCACACATAATACAACTAGTGGTAAGATAAAACCATGTACCACAAAACCATGTGAATAAAAAACCACTAACCCCTTATTTAATATTGGTTACTAAGACATCACATTATTTAATATTTCCTCAATATTAAATTATTATCACATGTCTCCCACACATTAAATAATAATACAATGTTAGAATAAAACATAAGTGGTCCCCCAAATAATTACCTAGTGTGATTATCCACACCACCAAGGTTCTATTGCATGAATGAAGGTGTTGCCATTGATGTCAATTGGTCAATCGGTTATCAACTAGTTGTTGTTATCATTGATGTCATTGATGCAAGTTATTGGATGTATATGTCGAGGATATTAAGAAAATTGTAATAAAGAAAGGTTGTAGGTGTTTAGTGGTTGCTCTAGGTTTTGCTCCTATTTTTGTGTGGTTCAAATATGTTGATCATGGTTGATGGAAGCTGCTATATCTAGATTCTTGGATTTTGATTCATTATACAGTATGAGTTATGTTCACTAGTTGTGAACTGTGGTTTTCTGTGTATCTAACTAAGGTCTGGGAGAAATGTTGTTGGTCTAGATTTCCTTTTGGCTAAGTCTTATGACTTGTGGTTCTAGAGTTAATTTGTTATGACCATGTTGAAGATAATTTTGTTGTTTGAAAGGATTTTATTGTGTTAAGGGTTGTGTGTGCTTTATTGTTCTATGTGTTTTACATTGGTTTGGCCAACCTTGTGTTGAAAACTACCTTTGAAGTTGATGAAGCACGTTGGGAGCTACTTGGGTTCTCATCAAGCATGTTTTTGGGTCACCCTCATTATAATTCCACCCTAGGATGTTTTGGTGCCAATCTAGTTTGAATTTAATGATGGATGGACGACTTTGGATATGTTTCAAAGTTGAAGATGGTATAAATACAAGATGAGTTAGTGGTGAAAGATGTACAAAGAGATAAATGCAAAGAAATAGAGCATATAGAAGTGAAATAGATGTGAATCAGTGGGTGTGTGTGATGTGAGTATGGTAGATTTGTGTGAAGTCTAAATGCTAAGTTTCTAGATGTAGTGAGCTGAAGGTTTACTCTATCATTCATGCATGTCTACGAGAAGTTGAGAAAATTATGGTGGAAATATCTGTTGCATTGAGATTATCTTCTCTCTGTAAGATATCTCTTCTATCTTATTTGTACCTATGTGGAAGTGAGCCCTACAGGTGGTTAACCCTATTGGATAGTGAGTCTCGATTTGGATAGTGAGTCCTTGTTTTGGAAGTGAGACTTTGTAATCGGTTTTTATATTCTCTATAGTGTGAGTTAATCCTCACTGTGGTTTTTCCATCATTGGGTTTTCTATGTAAATCTGGTGTTTTTGTGTTTGTGTGATGGTTTTTAGTTTTTGCACTTGCACTTAATGTTTAATCATTTTAGTAGTGTTAAGGATTTGTGATTGATCTAAGTTCTAGTGAATGATTTAAAAGTTTAATTTTTTTACAACTTATTCACCCCCCTCTTAGTTTTCTTGTTCAACAATTGATATAAGATCTTGGTTCCTTGGAGAAGAGCTTAATCGCTTAAGGAAGGTTTTGGATGGCTAGAAAAGTTACTCATGATTATTTGAGGTTTGATGGAAGTAATTATGCTATCTGGAAAATACCGATGAAAGAATATCTAGAGTATTATGGATATGATGTGGGGAAATACTAAAAGAATCCTTACACTCCTCTTGCTAATGGTTCGAGTATGAATGATGAGATCAAGCCACATGAAGCGAACAATAAGGTGAAGTGCATTTTGAAGAATAGTCTTGTACATTCTTAGTTGATTAAAGTTCAGAATTTGAAGACTACTAAGGAAGTCTGGGATACTTTGGAAAAGGTGCATGAAGGAGATGAAAGGGTCAAAGAAGTAAAGTTGTAGAATTTGGAGACATAGTTTGAGCTCCTACATATGTTTGAAGATGAGATTGGATGAGGTGGTAGCTAGAATGCGAGGACTTGGTGCTACAATTGATGAATCCAGGATTGTAAAGAAGATTCTTAAGACTCTCCTTGATGCTTACAATGAAAAGGTACGTGTTATTAAAGAACATATATATTATAAGACTTACACTAAAGATCAATTGTTGCAAACTTTGAAATCTTATGATATGAGAAAGCCGAATTTGAGAGATGGATCCAAATTAAAGACTACTTTTAAGGCTAAAAAAGACGAAGATTTGGATGAAGAAAATATTGATGAAGTGAAGCTAAATTCATGAGAAGGATGAAGAAAGGCTCTGGAAAGTATGAAGGTAAGTTACCCTTTAAATGCTTTATTTTTGGAGGAATATGATATTATGCTTCGAGGTGTTTGAAAATAGCTAAGAGGAATAAACAAAGATATGCGAAAGAAAATAAAGGTAAGAAGATCAACAAAGCATATTATGTGAATGCAGATTCTATTATATCTAATTAGGAATCTGATTATGGATATCTTGATGATAATGAATGTTTTCTCTTGGCTATAAAAGATGAACCCACTTTTTCTAATTCTAAAAAATAGGTGAAGGAATACCCTCCGAAGGAGAAAAATGAAAGTACTATAATCTCTTCCCTACATGCTAAACAAGAAAAGAACTATTGGGTTGTTGATAGTGGTTGTTCACATCACATGACTGGTGATAAAAGTAAGTTTTTTAAACTTGAAGAGTATGATGGAGGCTTAGATATGTTTGGAGATGATACTGGTGCTAAGATTTATGGGATAGGTTTGGTAAGTTTTGATGGAAATTATAATACTGACAATGTCTACTATGTTAATGGTTTAAGGAATAATCTCTTGAGTGTTGGATATATGTGCAATAAAGGATACAATCTTATATTTTAGGATGAGAGATGTGAAATCCGGAAAGGATTTAAAATAGTGATTGTTGCAGGAAAGAAATCTGAAGGAAATATCTATCAACTTAAGGGTGTTGATGTATGATGATTTATGAATCAGATTAATGACAATTGGTTGTGGCATCAAAGAATGTCTCATATGAATTTTGATAACCTAACAAAGATTAGTGAAATTTAGGTTGTGAGAGATTTACCAAGGATACAAAGCCTGTTAATGCTATTTGTAGGAATTGTTAGTTTGGAAAGCAAGTAAGAAGCCATTATAGATCAAAGGAACAATATACTATTGGACTACTAGATTTAATTCATACAAATCTTTGTGGTCCTACAAGAGTGAGAAGTCTACAAGGTGAAAATTAATTTATGCTTTTAATTGATGATTATTCTAGATATACATGGGTTACATTTCTTAGAGATAAGTTTGATGCATTAGATAGATTCAAGAAATTCAAAGCTATGGTTGAGAATGAAGTAAATTTTGTTAGAAACCCTAGATCAGACATGCAAACCTAAACACCTTCCACATAAGAGAAAACATAAAAAAGCAGAGCTTTGCATGTCAATGTGCAAAATGATATTATTCAGGAAATTCGATATTACAATGAGATGATTTTCTTTATAAAGGCAAAGTATGCAACCCTAATGTTGACCTAAAAATAGCTCAACCTAAGTAAAGTTATGCAAGTGTAATTAAATATTAATTACACTAACACCCCCCCATAAGTGCAACTCAGGGAGACTAGATAAGCATGCACCTAAAACTAAGATGAATGCAAGAAACCATGAATGGGTCCTGACAACTAGGCCTGATCAGGTACCCATGTACAAATGCAATAATGAGGTAGAGAAGGAAAAACCCAGTGGGACAACCCCCCCTACAATGAGATGACTGCTGCAAAGAAGCACTGGAAGAACACTGTGGAGTAACAATGGAACCGCAATCTGGAAAGCAAGGAAAGATACTTTTATCTACAAGAAACCATATCAGAATCATAATGATGCAACAACAGACCCGATGCCACGAAACACTCGAACACTCCAAACTGGAACAACCCTGGAATCCATAAAGCAATAGTAGATGGTATGATGATGATAGAATCTGGAAGCCGTGAATCTCGATGCCGATGCCAAACTAAGACTGAAACTCTTCCATGGGAAAAAGTACCATACATAATCGAGAACAATAACCACAAATTTAGTGGCCCTCAAACTGAGATGGATCCGATGTGGATCACTAACCATAGGCTCTCAATCTAAAGTGTGAACCAAAATGAATCTGGTATGTGTCAAGCTAAGACAAAAATGTGGCCAAAAGAAACTAAGAAACAAGATTACAACCCATGCAAGTTGCCATCAAAACATGATGAAGATTATTATGCAAGAAACCCCCCCGAAGGAACTTTATATTAGTTCATTTATTACAATCCCCAATGACTGCAAAAGGAGAGAATGCCTAATATGCATAAAAATAAAATTAAAATAGACCTCAGATCTGTGTAGAGGACTGAACCAGCTTTCCAATGCCGTAAGAATGGCGAAAAAAGGATCTCCGAGTCAAAAGATATGCCCTCCGGAGTGAAAACAACAACATCTGAGTTCAAGGACCTACAAAATAAATTTGGAGAACAATCTAGAAAAAATAAAATGTTGAATAGATCGGCATCAAAATCAGCTTTCCAATGGTATCTTGTTTGTGAAAAATGGACACTGTACGCAAAAGTTACGCCCAATTTTGTAAAACTGCTCCAGAATGGCCAATAAGGCCTACAGGCAGCCTAGGGGGCTAAAAAAAATGGGCCCTTGGTCCTGCATGTGACCAGGGGCGGGCAGACAGGGGGCTGGGGCGGAGCCCCTGGTCGCCCATATGACCGGCAAGTTGTGCAGGAAGCGGCCGGGGGCTGGGCGCATAGCGCCCGGTCCCCCATACGACCTGTGGCTATTCATTTTGAGCCCGCGGGGGCTGGTCCGACCAACAAAGCTAGGTGGGGGAGCCACCGGCGGCGGTGGCTACTGGGTGGCCGCCCGGTGGCAGCCTGGTGGTGGGGCTGAATGAATTGGAGGAGCCAATGTGGATCCCAAGAACTTGATTTTTTTTTATTTTTTTCGAAAACCGTGCCTCGGGAAGCGTGCTGGGGAGGCCATACAGCCTCCCTGGGAATTTTTTTTTGCCTTCTGGATCAACTTCACCAAAATCAATGAAACGAAAGGCGATCTTAGGGTTTTTGGCTGCTGCAAATGCAATGGTGACCTCCGTTTCTGCTCAAAATGCTTCAAAAAAATTGCGACCTCCAGAGCTTGCAAAAAAATACCAAACTTGAAACCCTTATAGATCTGGCAAATCATGGCCAAAATTTGCAAAATAAAAGCCAAATCTGACTTTTTCCAATGCTCTGAATCCAATGGTGAGGCACGATCTGATCCAAAATGCTGCATAAATGAACTCAAGGCATAAAATCCTCGAGGAACCCCAAACGAAATCTGTAATAGTTTTCTCCAAAATTTGAGAAGGGGCTGCATGTCAAGGCTCTGATACCATGTTAGAAACCCTAGATTAGACATGCAAACCTAAACACCTTCCACAGAAGAGAAAATATAAAAAATCAGAGCTTTGCATGTCAATGTACAAAATGATATTATTCAGGAAAATCGATATTACAATGAGATGATTTGCTTTATAAAAGCAAAGTATGCAACCCTAATGTTGACCTAAAAATAGCTCAACCTAAGTAAAGTTATGCAAGTGTAATTAAATATTAATTACACTAACAAATTTGATGATAAAATGCTTAAGTTCTAACAAAGGTGGTGAATTCACCTCCCATGAACTTAATATTTTTTGTGAAGTGCATGGAATAAAAAGATAGTTATCTACTTTGAGAACTCCTCGACAGAATGGAATTGTTGAGAGAAAGAACAAAAAAATTCAAGAGGCCGCTAGATCAATGATTACTGAGGTTGGTCTATCGGAAGTTTACTAGAGAGAAGCTATTCACACTAATTTTTATCTATTCAATCAAGTTCAAGCAAGAGAAAATAGTACAAAGACCCCCTATGAGCTATGGTGTGGAAGAATTCTTATTGTTAATTATTTCAAGGTATTTGGCAGAAAATGCTATATCAGAAGAGATGAATAAAATTTAGGAAAGTTTGATGCAAGAAGTGATGGAGGCATTTTTCTTGGATATTCTACTAAAATAATAGCTTACAGATGTTTCAATAAAAGACTAAGAAAGATTGTAGAAAGTACAAATGTCTAGGTTGATGAAGCAATGAAGAATTCAATTGATGTTGATGGATATGTATCTGATGAACCTGATTGCATACGGATTGAATAAATTATGGAAGAACAAGGAAAGGATGAGAAAGAGAAGCATAATGAAGAAAAAGAAGAAGATGCTCCAATGGTGTCCCCTAAGACACCTAGATATGTGTAGAAGAATCATTCAAAAATTTAGATCATTGGAGACAAAACAATAGGAGTATTGACAAGAAGCAAAGCTGCTTCTAGTGAGGTAAATTTGTGTTTTCTTTTTGAGATTGAATCAAAGACTGTAAGTGAAGCATGTAAAGACGAGAATTGGATGGAAGCCATGAAAGAAGAACTTATGTAGATTGAGAAGAATCAAACTTGGGAATTGGTCTGAAGATCGGAAGACAAAAACATTATTGGATCAAAGTGGGTACTCAAAAATAAGTTGAATAAGAATGGATAATTGGCCAAAAATAAAGCAAGGCTTGTGTCTAAGGGTTACTCACAAGTAGAAGGCATAGAGTTTCATGATAATTTTTCTCTGGTGGAAAGAATGGAAGCTATTAGGATGTTCTTAGCATTTGTTGCTCATAAATATTTTAAGGTCTATATGATGGATGTCAAGTCTACATTTTTGAATGGTGAACTAGAAGAAGAGGTTTACATGGAACAACTAGAAGGATTTCAGTTGTTAGATCAACCAGATATGGTTTGAAAATTGAAGAAAGATTTATATCGATTAAAGAAATATCATAGAGCTTGGCATGCAAGGTTAGAGAGGTACTTGATTCAACAAGGTTTCAACAAAGGTACGACAAATAGTAATCTGTATTTTAAAGTTGAAAATGTTAAAATCTTTACTATGGTTGTATATGTTGATGAAATTATTTTTGGAGGAAATGAAACTATGTGTAATATTTTTAGGGAAGAAATACAAAAATAATTTGAAATTTCTATGTTTGGAGAGATGAATTTATTTCTTGGGAATTAATCAAACAAAAAAAGGAATTTTTATTTCAATCTAAGTATGTGAAAGAAGTGTTAAAGAAGTTTGGGATGGATGGTTCCAAACCGGTATGCACTCCTATGGTGACTGGTTACAAATTAGGTAAATATGATGATTTACCTAGGGATGATTAGAGCAACTATAGACCTATGATTGATGGATTGTTATATTTTATTGCTACTAGACTAGATATTATGCTTGTTGTCTATCTTGTGGCTAGATTTCAAGAAGATCCTTAGGAAGCACATTTTTCTATTGTTAAAATAATATTTAGATATTTGAATGGCATTCTAGATTATGGCTTATGGTATCCTATGGATACTAAATTTACATTAATTTCTTATACAGATACAGATTGGGTTGTATGTGTAGATGATAGAAAAAGTACAAGTGGTGGTGCTTTCTTTCTAGGTTGCAAATTGGTGGCATGGTTGAGTAAAAGGAAAGATTCAGTTTCCTTGTTTTCTACTAAAGCTGAGTATATTGCTATCGCATCTTGTTGTACACAAGTTCTATGGATGAAACATACATTGAAATATATCATAGTTGTGTATGATGATCCTATTTCTATCTTTTGTGATAAAAAAGTGCAATTAACATTTCAAAGAATCCAGTGATGCACTCGAGGACAAAGAATATATCTATTAGGTATCATTTCTTGAGAGAGAAGGTTGTGAAGGATGAAATAAATCTTGAGTATGTCCCTACCAAGGATCAGATTGCTGATATATTTACTAAGGCTCTTCTTAAAGATACTTTTGAGTATCTCCTAGAGGAGTTAGGGGTTATTTACCCTCCTTTCTTGAACTAGATGCATATGGAGATGCATCAGTCTGGTGGGTCTATGGATCTATCTTTGTTCTGGACTGATTTTTTTGTGGCTACCTATCAGGGGGAGTAGCTAGTGTCATGTGTGAGTATTCTATTTTTAATTTCAAAGGGGAAATCAATGTAAAATATCTTTTTCCTTTGACATTGCTGTCAAAGGGGGAGAGGAAGAATGTGAAAAATATTATCTACTAAGGGGGAGAAATGGAAAGCACAATCATGTGAAGTGTGTTCAGAGCTAGTATGTTGTCTTTGATGGGTTTTCACATAATGTGTTGCCATCAACGAAAAAGGGGGAGACTGTTGCAAGAATGATGGTTTTGTGATTGATGTCAACTGGTCAATCGGTTATCAACTAGTTGCTATTGGATATATATGTCGAGGATATTGAGAAAATTGTAATAAAGAAAGGTTGCAGGTGTTTAGTGGTTGCTTTGGGTTTTTCTCCAAGATTTGCTCCTATGTTTGTGTGGTTTAGATATGTTGATCATGGTTGATGGTAGCTTCTATATCCAAATTCTTGGCTTCTGGTTCATTATATAGTCTGAGTTATGCTCACCAATTGTGAACTATGGTTTTCTGTGTATCTGGCTAAGTTCCAGGAGAAATGATGTTGGTTCAGATTTTATTTTGGCAAGTCTTATGACTTTTGGTTCTAGATTTAAGTTGTTATGATCAAGTTGAAGATAATTTTGGTGTATAGAAGGATTTTATTGTGTTAAGGGAACCTTGCATGTGCTTAATTGTTCTATGTGTTTTGCACTGGTTTGGTCAACCTTGTGTTGAACACTACCTTCAAAGTTGATGAAGCATGTTGGGACCTACTTGGGTCTTCATCAAGAATGTATTTGGGTTTCCCTCATTCTAATTCCACCCTAGGATGTTTTGGCACTGACCTAATTTGAATTTAATGATGGATGTCTGACTTTGGATATGTTTCAAAGTTGAAGATGGTATAAATATAGGATGAGTTAGTGGTGAAAGATATATAAAGAGATAAGTAAAAAGAAATAGAGTAGATAGATGCATAACAGATGTGAATCAGTGGGTGTGTGTGATGCGAGTGTGGTATACTAGTGTGAAGTCTAAATGCTAAGTTTATGAATGTAGTGAGATAAAGGTGTACTCTATCATTCATGCATGTCTACGATTGGTTGAGAAAATTATGGTGGAAATCTTTGTTGCATTGAGATTGTCTTCTCTCTGTAACATATCTCTTCTATATTCTTTGTATCTCTGTGGCAGTGAGCCCTCTGGGTGGTTAACCTTGTTGGATAATGAGTTCTAATCCAGACAATGTCCTTGTTTTGGTAGTGAGCCTTTTTCTCTAGTAGAGAGACTTTGTAATTGGTTTTGATATTCTCTATAGTGTGAGTTAATCCTCATTGTGGTTTTTCACTCATTGGGTTTTCCACCTAAATTTTGTGTTTCTATGTTTGTGTGATGGTTTTCAGTTTCTACACTTGCACTTAATGTTTAATCATTTTAGCAGTGTTAAGGATTTGTGATTGATCTAAGTTCTGGTGAATGATTTAAAAGTTTAAATTTGTTACAACTTATTCACCTCCCCCTCTTAGTTGTCTTGTTCAATAGGTGCATCACAAATAAATAATTATTTAATTACAACATTATAATAAATCAATTTATGCAATGGTGTAAAGAACAATATCCCAATAGGATAACCCCCCAAAAATTATGATGATGATGCTACCATCCCCCAACCATTGAGCAAACCAACATTGTGCCTAACCCTAGCCCCCCTGCTCCTCAATTTGACCCTTTAGAGGGCAACCCATTGAATGCTACCCTAATATCTACCCTTCATTCACATTCCTTTGCCTCTGAATATAAGTTATCCTTTTTTAAAAAATCCCTTGAGTTGGAACTGCTCAAAGCCACTATGAAGAAAACAAAACACTCCCCACTACTTTTGGAACCCCCTAAAGTTAAGAAATTGAATAAATATTAGCAAAATCCGAAGTAGAGTAATGCCATCACCATTTCTGAAGAATTTTAAGGCCTTCAAAAGGAGGAGATGGATGAGGAGTTGGGGGCACTTTGCGTGGTGGACAAAAATTGGTGAGATTGGCTAAGGTCGCTTCCTCTGATAAAAAAGATATAGGTAAAAAGAAGGAAATCAAGGAAGAGGAAGATGAACAACTTACTATTGAAGAATTTGAACCCCAAATGGAAGAGAATTGTGAAGAATTTGATTATGAGATGGATGAAGAAGAACTGGAGGAAGAGGAGGAATATAAGGAGAAGGAAGAAGTGGGTGGGGAGGAGGATCTTGAGTTGGTTGGGGGGATACCCGAGAAGATGCTGAAAATGCCCCTAGTCCTACTCTTTCTGAAGATACTTACATTGAATTTTTTAAAAAGAATGATTAATTTCTTGCAGGTGTAGATCAAGGATATGGAAAAAGCTATCATCACCCTTATGAAGGTCACTAATGTGTTGATGGATAGAGCTATGATCAAAGTGGTGTCCGGTCAAACCAAGATCAAAAATTAGTTAAAGAAGGTTGGAAAGCATGAAGACACAAAGGACCTAGCTAATGAAGCTACCCCTGATTGGAGGGAATTTTTCTCTCGGATTGGGGATAATTGGGAGTTGATAGCTACTGCCAAAGAATGGATCTTGTCATCTTTCTTTGTTTTTTGTTGTTTGACTCTTGGTATTTCTTATTTAATGACTATTTTAAGACTTTGGTGCTACTTGATGATATTTTCAAATTGTTATTTTTGATAGATATGTTAAGTTTTGAGGCTAGCATATTTATGGTTAATCTCTACTCTAGCCTGTGTGCCACTTTTAAGGTTAGTCTCTGGTATGATTATAATTTTTTTGATTATACTATTATTGGTCATATGGATGCAAATACTTGGTTAAATGATATGGCCTACATGCCTCCTAAGGTTGCTTAACAATATATGTAGTTTGGATGTTATTTTGTTTGGTTCGACTGGTGTTGTTTCCCAACCTGTCTCAATTTTTGCTACTTTAGATCTTTTTGTATCGAATGGGATCAGGGCCATTTCCCTGCTTATATATTATATAAATTAGTTTAAATTAGTTAGGTAAATAAGATTAAATAAAATGGTGTGTACATTATCACATCAATATTCACTATATGTAATCTAAAATAATTAACAAATCCTTCTTCATTGATAAAATCAATACATAAATACTCCTAGTGATATGAAGATCATCAAAAAACATGATCAAGAGGAAAATTCTCCAAATGTTCCCATAAGATGTAAAAATTTTAATCCAAAAGTTGTATATAGCTAGATATATGAACCCTAAAATTAAATCTTACTATATAACTACAATACAATTTAAATTATTAACCAAGAGAGATATGAAATATGTACCCTATTATATATAATTTGATTTTATACCAACCCTTGCATTCCTTAAGAATAGAAAAAAAGAGAGAGAGACCAAAATTAATGTGTCAATATCCTCTTAGGTGATTAGATTAACTAGGATTAACCATAGAGTTCTATATACTTGAGTGATGGGTGTATACAAAATTTGTGAGTGAACTTAGTAGGATTCCTTAGAAACACAAAGTATCCTTCACAAAAAGAATTGAATTTGCAAAAATTGTTAGGATTTTTAACCTTAAGAACTTATACCTTTGAGAGAGAACTAGATATAGATAGTAAAAAAAGATAGAGTGTAGCACAATTTTATATATTGTGAGATGTAATGTTATAATAAGTCTTATACTTAGTAGGTGATCTACTCTATATACAAGTCTAAGTTGGGACAATACAAAATTATATGTAGTTGAACCCATCATATGTGACATATTCATTGGTTTAATTGGGATCAAAAACCCTGGGAATGGATATTGTAGTATTGTTTAGAGAAGGGAAACATGCAAAATTATGATAGAATATTTTTTAAGTAGAAAGGATCATGAAGGTGATGGACCTAGAAGATCTTGAATTTTAGCCATTTTGACCCATTTTGCACATTACCATGCTAATTGATGGTTTAATAAGATTAACACACTAAATGGAGTAAGTTAGTATAAATTTTCATAGTTATGGATATAAATTTGTCCCATAAAGGAAATTGTGTTATTTCTTTTGAAGCAATTCATGATGACTTGAAGAAGAAATGTGAAAAATAAAAGTAAACATTATTTGGAAATTTCTAAAAATAAATGTGAATGAGAGGTAAATTACTGAAATGCAAAGGTATATACTTGAATATAATTACCTATGAAGATAAGAGAGAAAAACCTATATGAAAAATAGAGATGACATCATACAATCATGTGGATGTCATGCATGGTGCCTATATGTTTGTTAAGGACTAAAAAGATAGAATGATTGAAGGGTATAGATTAAGTTGGATGTGTGCCTTCAATGTGAATTTCTAAAGGTATGCTAGTAAGAATATCCATGTGTAGATGACAAGTTTTATCTTTATCATACTTATATAATTAACCATGTGAATGATAAAATTCACCTTTATATATTATGTACTTATCTATATGATGTTTTAAGTATTATGAGGGGTTTATATCTTAAGCACTCAATATCTCATACATGTGCAATTTTTCCTCAGTGTGTTTATGGCTATGTTTAATAATAGTGATTTGTTTGGATGATGTCAAATTTATTTATTAGGTGTATATGAAAGAATTGATCATAGTTTTTTATTAGCGTTAAAAAAGTTTTGATGGGACCAAAAAAACATTACGATAAGGTTTTGCAAGGACCTAAAACCCTTTACCAGGTAGAAGGTAAACAACAGACTAACCACAACCCATTGGTAGCAGCCAAACACGAGTATTCAAATCAACTCAAGATGCAACACACAAGTTTTGATGAGATATTCAACCCTTTACAACCATGTTTTTACAAGGACCTTGAACCCATACAAACGATCAAGTTTTTTTAGGGACCACAACAAACCATCCACTCAATGTAAGAAGAATTGAGCCAGAACAATCCAAAATCCCCACCTTGAAAGGAAAGTAAAAGAGAACCACAAAGAATTGGAAATAAATAGCTTCCTTCTAGCTCCAACCAACTTGAACAAACCATCCAAACTCCACCTTAGTAGGAGAGAGCTCCCTTTATAGGAGAGGATGAAGAGAAAGCCACCACCACCAAAAACAACAATCTCCTACATAAAAAAACTTCACCTCAATAGGAACATGCAGGAGAAAAGTAAAATCTCCATTAAACCTACAACATAGAACTCCACCTCAATAGGAGAGGGCTCTACCTCAATTAGAACATTCTTCACCTCAAAGGAAGAAATCAACTATATTAGCTAGTAGAAAGAAATCACTCAACACAGGAAATCACAACATCCTTAGGCGCCAAGAGGGAAGGAAATAGGAAGAAAGACTTAGATATCACTTCAGCCAACAACATCAGTAAACCACACACCAACAACTAGGTCTTCAATATAAACTCTAAAATCAGCCCCACCAATAGTAGAAAAAAGAAAGAAAAAATACAACACATATTATGTTGGAAAAATAAATGTAACTTTAGAAAAATCTTATCCAACATCAATAGAATAGGAATAGGGACAATATAAACAACTGCCACCACCATAAGCAACTGGGATAGAAAAATCCACAACCCAACCGAAGAGAAAAAAATAGTGAGAAACCACAACCACCAAACAATTAGTTGAGAAATCTCAAAGAGGCAATAGGAAAATAGAAAGGAAGGAGGTAGAGAGAAACCAACACAATGAGCACACCAGTCGCCCCAATACATCGATCAAGACCAAAGATAAGCCATTCCACAACTAAACCCTCCTCAAAGGAGCCAAAGCACACAAAAAAGGAACTCACTAGCTAAAAAGATAACATCAGAAATGTCACACTAGATAGCAAGAAAGAAACAAAAGAAAACTACCACTCATAAGCCACACCCACACTACAGATAGAAAAAAATCTCTACCCAACCATACCATAGAAAGAAAAATCTCACTCACTAATCATATGCAAATGACAGAGACCAAAAAGTGGCGATCAACTAGAAGGGAAACCCTCAGCAACATTCACCAACAACAACTCATCCTCTGTCAGCTGAGAAAAACCAAAGGGGAAAAGGGAAACCAAGGAGAAAGGGATCATATAATAGGCCAATAAAATGAGCACACTAGTCACCCCAATATGTTGATCAAGGCTAGAGATAAGCCACTCTACAACCAAACCTTTCAAAAAGGACCCAAAGCACACCACATAGGATCTCTTTAGCAAAAAAGATAATAGAAGAAACATAAAAACTAGCAACAAAGAAGTAGAAGAAAAAATTGCTACCCAGTTGTTAGCCATCCACAACATGTCAGCCATTTGTGTAACGCCTCGCTAGGCATACCCCAAAATACAACATGAAAAAATAACAACTAAGGAATTTAAAAAAAAAAAAGTAAAACTAATATGAAATGCAAGTTAACATGCAACACTAATAATGAAACTACACATACACATCATCTATCTAGTCCTCTGGGGTAACATAACTGCATTACTTGTGAGCCTTCCTAACATGACTCAATGCCATCAACGATGATTAACTAAACACAAGTATTCATTTTAAAACCATTATAAAGAATAATTAAGCAACATAAAAAAATCCATAACATTACATAACCATCCATCTATGATCACATGTAAATGCCAAGAATGCAACCATTACATTCCTTATATGAATATATATCATTTCAAATATTACATTAATTGCACATATTTCCATAGATACAACACCACATAGGTGCATTAAATGCAAGCCAAAGATTACATACACCACTCCCATACATGGGGTAGATCAATACAAGTTACATCAAACTTCCCCTATAACAACAGGAAAGATTCAACACTTACATAATGTGATACAATGGAAAAGAATACAATATATAGCATCAAGACTGTCTCCAACTCTAGTAAGCTCATAAACCACTACAACCAGTATAGCTCCTTATAGTGGAAGGCCAAAACCCACATAATCATAAATCATGTATAAAATCAAGTCTTCAACATGAAAAGCCAAGCATAAGGAAACCCTTTTTCCCCAATCTCTGGAAGTCTAAATCATGAACACAATGGTTCCCCCATTGAAGTGGCAACAATAACGTGATCTCAAAATACAATTTACAATCCACAATTACAAATCAACAAGGGTAGAGTAACAAGTGGAGAAATCATAAAGTGATCATCAAACTCAAAATCAAGATCAACCACAAAAACCAAAATCTTCCCAATATCCAACAACCGTGACAACAATAGTAAAGTCAACCAATTCACAACTCATTTCTAAAATCAAGCCAATAAATCAACATGAACAAACAATAAAATCAACCATGAAACACTCCCTAAAAGACATTGTCTCCACAATTCAGAGTACTCATTAACTTAATCCACTTAAATTACTTAATAGAGAATTTACCACTATAATACAATTATACTAATTTACATAGTGAATTCACAAAGCAACGGATGATCTAATCCATTTATTTAAACAAATCTTTTCCATTATCTAAATACAAGTACATCAAATTCCCCTATTCATGTAATTAACATAATTAATAAACATTTTCCAACTTAAGTATAATCCTATTTACTTTATTAACTTCTAAATATAGAAACAATCACCTAAATATTAATATCATACAAATTTCATCTATTTATTCTTTCTAAATACTCATTTACACATACACATATATAAATATATAAATATATCCTCGAAATACATCATTACCACATAATCCACTTAAAGTATCTTAACACAATAACTCATAATTTTCTATATTAAAAATTATTCTAACTAATTTCATAGTGGATTTACACTTGTGACTACCAACATTCAATAATTTAATGAATGAGAAACTAATTATTTTATCAATCAATCCTTAAATTATCAAAATGCAAGTAAAGCAATTTTTTTCCCCATTACAATTCCCAGTTTGTTTATCAAATCTACCAACTACCCAAATATAAATAAGTCCATCTAATGCTATTTAATTTTCCAATTTCTTTTCTACCTAAACAATTAATCTCAAATAGAAGTATTCTCTTACTCTAACACCAATATTATATAATATATATATATATATATATATATATATATATATATATATAAATGCATAGACACATGTATTAGCATAAATATTTATATCTATATTTATATATATACATATGTATTATAAACTGAGTTATTTTAAACCAAATAAATTAGATATAAATACAGTGAACACAATTTTAAAAGCACTACATATACAAATAAATAAATATATATATATTGATTCAACAATTATCACATATAACTAAATTTGTAGACTCAATGCAGAACCTTCAACTAAAATAGCCTAAATACCATACTTAATAAATCAAATGCAAATCAATTTTCAAGTATCAAAAGCCAATAGAAATAACCATTGTATTACATAGTATCAATCCCAATATAAAATGTATAAAACTGAAATAAACAGTTACAAATATATAACACACAAAGATGAAAGAAAATGTAGTGGATACTATTATATGCTATTAAGTCGTGAAATAAAGAAAACACAGCCATAAAGTATTCATTGAATTCCAACTGAATGTCTACTCATCGACTTTCAATTATATTACATAAACATCAATTCCCAAGGAAGAAATGCATAAAAATCAGATTCCAAACGCCATGCATATCGATTGAACACCACATACAATACACATCAAATCGAACAAAGCAGGGAATGGCGCCATAGAATGGTATGCAAGGTTGGAGGAATTGCTTTGAGAATGAAAGAAACAAGATATTTCTAGATTCAATACTTTTACTTAATGTTGTGGGAGAGAAGAAAAAAGAGAATCATTTATCGTCCATCATAATGAAAAGTTAGCATTTGTCTTTAGTTGTTAAAAAAAAAACTTCTGAGTATGATCGGATTGCCACACTACATCTAATTTTATCTCCAAGATTGTTGTAAGAGAAATTATTCTAAGAGGTGAATTATTTAGATCATTTTAAACAGGTACAATATTCTTGTGGAGAATATTGGTGGTGCTAAATGCAAACAATCTGAAAAAAAGGCTTGCACTATAGTGATGTGCATTGTATCAGATATCCAGTAATAATGAAGGGACGTCTATTAACCAAAACAACAAGGAAAGAATCGCCACTGCTGGCCAACAATAATTTTCTCATATTGAACATACATACACACCATGGATATAAGATCAAAGTTTTCATTGCACAAGATATGGTGCCTAGCATGAAGGTACGGTGATGCAAAGATTTTGATCCCATAAGGCATATAAAAATTGAGCATACAATAGGAAAAAGCAATGAGAAATTTGAGCGTAACATTTTGTGAATGGTTAATGTGCAGAATTTAAAATAGAAGGAAGAGGAATTGAGCTGTAGGGGGGTGGCGCAACAATCGGTAAAAGAGGAACATGCAATGAGAAGGGAATCAGTTGTTACATAATTTAAATTTATTGTACTTTATCAACCTTTAATCTTAGATCTGATAATTAATAGGGGAATAATGAATCAACAACACATCATAAACACACATAACTCCAAGATTTTTGCGTGAAAACCCTGTTAGGGGAAAAACCACGGTGGAGGTTAGTCCACAATTTATACCCTGTTAAAAGTATAAAAGAAATGAATAAGGAATGTACATGCATTCAAGCACATTGCCTAGAGCTCACTACTCATCAGGGAAGGCTCACTGCCTTACATAAAACCTTCAGATTAAATCCATCTGATGAGGTTTAACTGAGAAATTAGTTTCTTCAAAAGCTTGATGACAGTTCTAGTTAGGCACATAAACACTTCTTCACACTTCACTCAAAATCCTTCACACTATGTTATGTAATCGAATGATCTGATACTTATTCACACATATATCACACATACTTCACATACATTCATACCAAATGAAGAAAACAATCAATCCTATATATCCACTTCATGAAATTACATCAACAACTCTGTTGGCCAAAGATAAAGAATAGATGAATACAAACTGTCGGCCCAATTTATGAATAAATCTGAATGTGTACCAACCTAAGTTGGTCACAACATAATGAAGACCTAAATAAACATCCTTGAATGTGCCAAGCATTCAAAAATTAATCCACAAGGATCTGCAACACGCTACAACCACCATGTTGGCCAAGAACATGAAAACTCAAATAGACAAAGGAAATTTTTTGATCACGGTCACACGAATGAATGCAAACATGCAACAAGGATAGAGCACGATCTAGAAACATCAAATAACATCACATGAGCATACAAAACAACTGAAATTACTAGAATCATGTTCTCTTCTTCTAGAAACATCAACTACAATAATAAAATAACTGTAGGAACTAAAAAACATACAACTTGCACAAATCTTGATGCACACCTCTGAAAATTTTGGAGTATAAACTAGATAGGTTCAAAAACAAACCCTTTAAAGCACAACTTCTAGATATCAACATACTAAATTTTCCACCACATTGAACTTCTTAGCTCCATAGTTTCACAGACAGCCTTCAACATATTTATTTTAATTTTCTCAACATCCTCGACATATACAACTTTCAGAATCATCAATTTTAATAGTGTTGACATCAATGACAACCACATATCAGCAACACAACCACAACATCCAACAATCCCCCCTTTGGCATTGATGGTAACATATGATGTGAAAAATACCATCAACACAACTTACTCTTTTCAAATTGTTCTTCTCCTCCTTACATTACTCTTTCATCTTCTCCCTTAATTGTGATTACTCTTCTCCCCCTTTCTTCTACAATTTTTTTTCACATTACTCTTCTCCCCCTTCGACATCAATGGAAAAGGTACAAAAGCTTTGAACCACATATCTGAATCATCTGAATACTCCCCCTGAGTAGCAGCCACCACGACATCAATCCGAAACAAGATATGATTATGAGTGCATGGATTGATGCAAAGACTTGCATCTTAGTTCAGATTAGGAGGGGAAATCACCCCTAACTTGCCTTTGAGATACTCAAAAGTATCTTTAGGAAACAATTTAATGGAGATATCTGTAATTTGTTCCTTAGTGGGCACTTACTCCAATCTGACCTCTTTATCACTCACTTTGTCTCTCAAAAAGTGATACTTGATAGATATATATTTCATCTTTGAATTTAACACCGGATTCTTGGAAATGTTTATGGCACTTGAGTTATCAAAAAATATAGCAACTGGCTCATTATACTCAATTCTAATATCCTTAGCATTTGTTTCATCCATATTACTTGAGTACAATTGTTTGTAGCAGCAATATATTCTAGCTCAGCAATAGATAAGGAAATGGAATTCTTCTTTTTACTTAGCCAAGACACCAACTTCTTCCCCAAGAAGAATGCACCACCACTAGTACTTTTCTTGTTATCCACATCTCCTACCCAATCTGCATCTATAAAGACATTCAAATTAAGATCATCATCCTTTGGATACCATAGCCCAAAATCAACTATCCCTTTCAAGTATCTAAACATTCTCTTTATTGCAGTCACGTGCAATTCCTTTAGATCAACTTGATATCTAGCAACCATGCATACAACATTCATAATGTCCGGTCTAGTTCTAGTCAAATAGAGCAATCCACCAATCATTGACCTGTATTTTGTTTGATTTACCTTAGGAGAATCATCATTCTGTGTTAACTTACATCCGGTTACCATGGGTGTACCTACAGGTTTTGAGAATCCCATGCCAATATTTTTTAGTAACTCTCTTACATATTTGGATTGAGATATAAAGATTTCATCATCTAACTAAGTAATTTTCAATCCTAAAAATAATTTCAACTCTCCAATCATTGACATCTCAAACTCACTTTTCATTTTATCAACAAACTTCATGCATAAGTCATCATCACCTTCAAAAATGATGTCATCAACAAAGACTTCAATAATCAACTCTTTATCCTGATCCACCTTGAAATGCAAATTGTTGTCAGCAGTACCTTTATTGAATCCAAGCTTCAACAAGTATTTATCCAATCTAGCATACTGGGCTCTAGGGGTTTGCTTGAGTCCATATAGTGCTTTCTTCAATCAACAAACCATGTCTTTATCACCGGTCTGTTGAAATCCATCCGATTTCTCAACATAAATGTCTTCTTCTAATTCACCATTCAGAAATGCTTACTTCACATCCATTTGATAGACTTTGTAATTTTTGAAAGCAGCATAAGCAAGAAATAATCTTACAACTTCAATTCTAGCAACAAGGGCAAAGGTTTCTACAAAATCAATACCTTCCATCTGTGAGTACCCTTTACATACCAGTCTTGCTTTATTTCTGACCACTTCACCTTGTTCATTTAGCTTATTTTGAAAGACCAATTTGGTTCCAATCACATTTTTATTTTGAGATTTGGGAACAAGAATCCATGTATCATTTTTCTCTATCCGCATCAGTTCTTCCTTCATTGCTTCCATCCAATATTCATCTTTACATGCTTCATTGACATTACTAGGCTCAGTCTTAGAAATCAAAAAACACTCTTCTACAATTCTTCTTCTAGTCTGTACACCTTTGTTCTTGTCTCCTATAATCTAATTTTAAGAATGATTTATCTTTACATACCTTGGGACTTTGGGATTCTCTCAAACTTTTGGTTCTTTTGTTCTCTCTTTTGCACTTTCACTAGATTCTCCTACATGATTCTCTTGATTCACCAAAACAATTCGAACTTGATTTTGTGTTTGAGTAGTCTTTCCTTTCTCAGTACTATCATATTGGTCATCTGAATCATATCTATAATGTCTGGATGATCTATCAGTGTCCTCATCAACTCTGACATTTTTACTTTCAACCATTTTATTTAATCTTCTATTATAGCACTAGTAGGATTTGCTCTTAGTAGAGTAATACATAAAGATTCCTTCATCACTTCTAGCATCAAAATTTCCAATATATTAATCTCTCTTGATATAACATCTACTTCCAAATATTTTGAAATATTTAATAGTAGGCTTATAGCCAAACCACAGCTCAAAAGGAGTCTTACTAGAATTACCATTGACATTTACCCAGTTAATAGTATATACAACAGTGCTTACAACTTCTCTCCAATAGATATGAGGAAAATTACTTTCCAACATCATAGTTCTAGCAACATCTAGAATTTTTTGTTCTTTCTCTCAACAACTCCATTCTATTGAGGAGTCTAGGGAGTAGATAACTATCTTTTGATTCCATGTTCTTCACATAAAGAATTGAACTCTCGGGAATTGAATTCACCACCTCTGTCTAACCTGAAGAATTTAATCTTCAAACCCGTCTCATTCTTGGCCATAGCTTTGAAACAATTGAACTTTTCTAGTGCTTCATGTTTTTCTCTCAAGAAACTAACCCATATCATTCTAGAGTAATCATCAATAAGCAACATAAAGTACCTTTCTCCTTGTAGACTTCTAATTCTAGAGAGACCACATAGATTAGTATGCACCAACTCCAATACTCCATTAGAATGATGTTGTTTGCTCCAAAAAGAAATTCTTGTATGCTTTCCCATCTGAAATTCCTTGCATATAGTGTTAGTAGGCTTCACTGACTTAGGAAGATCTCTAACTACTTGAGTGGAGCTTACTTTGACAATTTTATTAAAATTCACATGACACAACCTCCTATTCCATAACCAGCTTACATCAACTTGAGAAATTAAACAACTTTCACTAGCAATACTTAGGTGAAAAATATTATCTCTTGGCTTTGTACCTAAAACAATTACATTTCCAAAACTTCCCAATATCCCACACTTACCATCTTTGAATTGAAGATTGTATCCCTTGTCTACCATCTGTCCAACACTCTATAATTTATGCTTCAATTCAACATAAAGGAAATTGTCAGTATTATATTTACCACCAAGAGAAATAGTGCCTTTGCCACAAATCATATCAACATTGTTATCTCCAAATCTTACAACACCACCGTCATATTTATCCAAGCTTAGAAACTTGATTTTTTCACCAGTCATATGATGTGAGCATCTTCTTTCAATCACCCACTCATCCTTTTCATCAATTTTGGCTGCAAGAGCTTTCTCAATATTTTGATTATTAGCAGATTTAGTGGACACCGAGCCATTTTCCTTGATAGCAATGAATATCCGTCCATCTTCATTTCTAGTTTCTTTATTAGATTCATCATCAGTAACACCTTCTTCAGCATAATAACATTTCTTTTGAAATCTAGACTTGTCAGGTTTGTACTTAGGATCTCTTTCGGGACACCTTGATGCAAAATGACCTATCTTACTGCAAGAGAAAAATTTAATAGGAAACTTTCCTTTATACTTAACTTTTCCTTTGGCTTCTCTTTTCACAATCAATGCTTCCATCTCTTCTAACTCTCTTTCTTCATCTTCAATCAGTCTCATCTCATCTTCATACTTGAATGTCTTTCTAGAACTTTCTCCCATATCACATCTCTGTTGGTTTCTTCCGGATATAGTAGCCTTGAATGCAGATTCTATCTTAGGAGTAGATTCAACAAATTCACTTAATTCAAAGGAAACAAGTTTGCCGATCAACATATCTCTTGTCACATTTTTTATTGTCCTAAGCTCTTCAATACCACGAGCTTTCATTTTGTAAGAAATAGGCAATGATCTGAGCACTTTAACCACAACCTCATCTTCTTCCAAGGTTCCACCGACACATCTAATACCCAACACTAGTTCATTTAATTTTTTTATGAAAGCAATAATGTTTTCATCTTCACTCATCTTCAAGTTTTCCACTTGTCTCTCGGACTTTGTAGCTTAGCAACTTTCACTTGTGTATCTCCTTCATACAATGTCTCCAATTTCTTCCAGATCTCATGTGTTGTTTGCAAATCCATCACATTTTTCATCTCTGAATCTATCAGAGCACTCAGTAATGCTTCTATAGCCCTGATGTTATTTTTAGCTTCCTTGATCTCATCTGGAGTAGAGGGACCATTCTGAGGCATAGTATATGAGTTCTTTGTTATCTTCAAGAAGGGTTCACCAATGCACTTCAAATGACACTCCATTCTGACCTTCCACAGAGATTATTTTGTACCATCGAATCTAGGACTATCTTTCTTCTATGATGCCATCTTAGATCACCTCAAGCTATTAAAATTCTTCAGAGGAACCTGCTCTGATACCAATTGTTGGAAAAACAAGGATAGACAACTAAGAGGGTGGTGAATCAGTTGTTACAAAATTTAAAATTATCTTACTTTATTAACCTTTAATCTCATATTTGATAATTAATAGTGAAAGCATGAATCAACAACACATCTGAAACACACATAACACCAAGATTTTTGTGTGGAAACCCTAGTAGGGGAAAAACCACAGTGGAGGTTAGTCCGCAATTTATACCCTATTAAAAGTATAAAATAAATGAATAAGGAATGTAAATGCATTTAGGCACACTACCTAGAGCTCACTGCTTAGAAGGGAAGGCTAACTACCTTACATAAAAATTTCATATTAAATCCATCTGATGAGGTTGAACTAAGAAATTAGCTTTTTCAAAAGCCTGATGATAGTTTCAGTTAGGCATAGAAATACTTCTTCACACTTCACTCAAATGATCTGATATTTATTCACACAAATCTTGCACATACTTCACATACATTCATACCAAATGAAGAAAACAATCACTCTTATATATTTGCTTCATGAAATTACATCAAAATCTCTGTCGGCCAAATATAAAGAATAAATGAATACAAACTGTCAGCCCAATTCATGAACAAATCTCAATGCATACCAACCTAAGTCAGTCACAACATAATGAAGAACTAAGTCAACATCCTTGAACGTGCCAAGCATTCAAAAAATAATCCACAAGGATCCACAACATGCTACAACCACCATGTCAGCCAAGAACATAAAAACTCAAACACACAAAGGAAAAATATTTGATCACGATCACACAAATCAATGCAGATGTGCAACAAGGATAGAGCATGATATAGAAACATCAAAGAACATCACGCGAGCATATGTAACAACTAAAATTACCAGAATCACATTCCCTTCTTCTAGAAACATCAACTACAGTAACATAATAACTGTAGGAACTCAGAAACATAGAAATTGCACAAATCTTGATGCGCACCTCTGAAACTTTTGGAGTATAAAATAGATAGGTTCAGGAAAAAACCCTTTAAAGTGCAACTTCTGAATATCAACATACTGAATTTTCCACCACATTGAACTTCTCATCTTCATAGTTTCACAGACAACCTTCAACATATTTATTTTGATTTTCTCAATATCCTTGACATATACAACCTTCAAAATCATCAATGCTAATAGTGTTGACATCAATGACAACCACATATCAGCAACACGACCACAACATCCAATAGGTTTCACGTCTGCAATAAAATGTATAGCATTTGAACAAAACAATTTATAAAAGAAAAGATTTAAGACCTTACAATGCATTTTGCATTTATTTAAATTGGGAAATAAATAACTAGCTTATGGTTCATCACCAAACAACATAAAGATTGAAACATTCATTCTAATCATAGAGAGAAAATGGAACCTAGATCCAACATAGGTTGAGACAAAATTGAAGCCAAGATCAATCTTTCGCTACAATTTTTGCTTCTACGAAACTCCGATCCAGGACTTCGGGAACAACCTTCAAGATAATCAACAATGGGATACCATTATTTTTGCAGATGTTTTCTTGTAGACCGCCCATTCTTCTTCTTCCAAAAATAAAATTAATTCCTAACCATTTTTCCAAAATGAGCACTAATAAAAACAAGGATTTTTTTTAATTTTTGAATCATAAAATCAACAAAAATGACAAGTTTCCAATTTGAAATTCATTTTTGAGTCATGCATGTGCAGACACTCCTTTTTTTTCCCATTTTGAACTTGCTTTTAGAATTTGTTTGAAAATATCATCTTCTTTATTAATTTAAAATTATATTAATTTTCCACATTTAAATAATTATCCTCTTAAAGATAATAATATTATCAATTGTCATTAAATATAATTTAAAACAATTAATTTATACAAAACATTTTAATTTAAGTATTTAACAATAACCCATATACTTTCTATTTGATTCATTTAATTTATTTATTTTAATTCAAAATTAATTTAATTTACCTAATAATCAATTTAATTTAATTAAATTGATTAAACAAGGCCATTTATAATAATAAGTTTACCACGTAATTTCAATAACACATTAAACAACATAGCAACGAACAATAACGGGACATCACCAATCATCCAAAAAAACTTACTCAAATGTCAAGAAAGGCCAAATACAGAGGGGCACTATAGTCCATGACCCATTAGCCATCTGTGACCCAGATGCTTCCTTCACACCACCAAAATCCAACCAGTTGAAGAGAAAAATCTCTCGCAGCCGCTCAACTTCCCGCTCTTCCATTCTAGACCACAACCCTCACTCGATAAAGCCAACAACAAACCAACCACCACAAACAACCCTGTTGTTTCCATGCCAACACCAACAAGCCAACCATCAGGAAATGACAACCATAGCCCATCCACTTCATCTTCATATTCAACATCTCCCTTGCCCTTTGTATTAGAGGAATTCAAACTCCTACCCTTGCTCTTGTTCCTGTCGCTCGCCATTTTAAAGAATTAATTATAGTTACACATGCACAATAAAAATATTTATGGTCATATTGATATGTGAGGTTTGGGAGATATGCGTGATAACAAATTGGGGCATGGGATGCATATGAGTGTGTGCAAAGTGCATTAGTGAAAATATGGATGTGATGTATTAGGTTTCTAGGTAGAGGGAAAGTTATTAGATGCAATTTAAAAAAAGAGGATTATAAAAAATATATATAAGAAATTTTTTAAAGGTTATTTGTGTATTTTTAATTGAATTTTTTTTTAGCTCTTTAGGATAAATTATTTCTTAGAGTATTGTGAGATTTCTAGTGTATGGTCAATAATATGAGTGTGATGGTGTAATTTCAAAGTAATCAACAAGTAGAGTTAAGAATGCTATTTTTTTAAAATTTAAAATTTGTATTATGGAATAGGATAGGGGAGGATAAAGGAGACATATAAGGGATAGTAATTAGTGTGGTAGGGTTACATTTGGATTCATTGGAAAATGTCACATGAATTCATTGGAAAAGGTCACATGAAACATATGATTATTTAGGGTTATAAGAATCAAATAGATGGTTTTGAAAATGTCCCATAATTTTGAGGTCAATAGTGTTTGCATAAATGATTTTTATTAGGGTCGAAATGATTAGTCATTAAACATTTAGAATTAACAAGGTTGAGCTATGGTTCAACATGCCACCATTTTTAGTTCATGTGAAACTTTCTTGTTCTTTATTTTGTTTATGCATGTAGACCTTGCTTAATGAAATTATGGTTTTACTATTTGGTGGATGAAGGCTCAATTGTACTTGAAAAATATGGTCTAGTTGAGAAATATGGTCTAATAATTAGGGATACATGATATGTCCATGCAAGGTACTATGGTAATAGAGATGATTATGAGATAAACATTTATGAGGCCATGATATGAAATTTTGTAATATTTTTTGATCCTATAGTAGCTCGAAAATAATATATTTTGGTTGGAGATTTATGAGAGAGTGAACACAATTGTAGTCTATGAAAATTAGCCATTAAAAATGTTTGGAAATATTTTTAAAGTAGTGCATTTAATGTTGGTGGTGAGGTAGTTGAACCTAAATTTGGAGCACACAACATTTATTATTGTGGGTCTAATCTTGTTGCTCAAGTGATTTGTATATATATGAGCTTGAAGATATGTTTAGGAATTTTGTTGGGCTTGTTATTTGGAGTCCAATATAAAGTTATAATTTATTATTATCTCTTGAGTGGATTTGTTATAAATTATAATCTTTCATTGATTCATTAATGAAGGATCTTGTTTTCCCATTCTATATTGTTTCCTATTTATTTACGTGGGCCTATTTTTTACTCTAAATGTTGGATGGGTTAGGAATCCTTTCATTGGGAACTTGTGTATTGTGACTACATCATATGGTATAAAAAAAAAAACTTCCTTTACACATGATTTTTTCTTATAAAGTGGTAGGTGTGAGTAAAAGGAAATGTAAAAATATTTCAATGCAAAGGATTGTTGGAAAAAATCCATGTAGAGTGAGTGTGTTGTAGAGAGTACATGTGAATATGAAATAATAATTGGAGCAAGCGAGAGAGCCTAGTGAAGGTGATAGGTGACCTCCAAGTGAGAATGGAAGAGATGGATAAATTTTAGTAGAGAGAGGTGGATGTAAAATAAAGATACAATAAGGAATATAAGACACACATGGATGAGGGTGATGAAGTTCCAAAAAGAGGATATTTTTAAGGACCATATTCAAAATTGGTAACCCATGAATAGATTTATCTAGTTAGGTATGAAGTTTGTGCCTAGAGGATTTGATTGATTGGATTATAGAAATAGAGAAATAATTTTAATTATGAACCTAATGAAGACCCTAGGAGTGTTCTCACATGAAAAAAGATAAAAGGAAAAACATCACTATGGTGGGATCATGTCCAAAAGGATAAGAAATGGAAAGGAAAGGAGAACATCCATATGTCAAATAAAATTATCACTAAGTTGAAGGATGAATTCCTAATAGTGGAGTATGAGATGAGACTATTAGAAAGCTACTATTATAAAATTTTCACTACAACTCAATTTGATAGATCTGGTTATTTAAGATTCATTTTAAGGTGAACAGTTTCAATTTACCCCTACTAATGTTTAACCATTGAAAGTGTTTGAGTTCATTGTGAAATCAAGAATACAATGTGTTTAGTTGCTTATTATCAATTACAACATTAAGTATTGCATGAAATGAAAAGGAAATGCTTTTATTCTATATTCATTCATAGTGTTTCAAACATTTTTTTGCAAAAAGGAAAAGTATAGATTAAAAAAGTATTTCACAAATGTTGTAATTGTATTCATTGGGTAACAAGAACCAAGTATCCCACACAAGCAGTGGGAGTAGTTGAGAAAATGTATCAAAAGGAACATTCTACACTATTGAAGATTAGATAAAAGAAAGACACATAAGAAAGAACATAATCATCATTACCTCTTGTCTTCAGTTGATTCTAGAATGGTGTACCATCCTTCATCTCCAAGCTCTTGATTGACTTGCAAGAGATGTAAAGAAGTTGTTAGAGCTCCAATTATGAACATTCCTATATGAATCACAAGCAATAATGTATAATTCTACTAATGATACATTGCAAAAATGGAGCAAGAAAAATAAGTGTGACAAAATCCAAGGAAGAAGCATCATAATAACATATTGTTTTCATCTAACATTGTGTGCTTCCTATCTAGGTATAGGGAAAGTCATGTTGCTAACTAGATAAGACCTTTAAAGCATGTGGTGTAAAATGGACTCACACAAGGGTTGAGACCCGACATGCTATCCCTCATGCATTCAAAGAAATATTGAAGAATAAACAGATCCAAAATGCTCAAGGAGAGGCCTCCATCTAATGAGTGCATCATAAATTCCAAAGGACTCAAGCAATTGACCATTCAAGACAGTCAACTTTTGAAGTACAATGAATTGAAAATCATGAGTGATCAATTGTTCAAGTGCAATATCATGAATGTGATAGTGAATAGACATACATAATTCCTTGTTTATAAATCATCAATTACAGCCAAAGCAAATGAAAGTTCCATAACATCAGAATCAAGTGCTTCTATTTCAAATTCTTCCATGCTAAGGTTGCATTCATAACATCATGATTGTTGTCTATGAAGTTTGAAGATAAAAATCACTAAATGAAGCTTAAGATTGTGGAAAATAAGTGAAATGTTCATGTTTGAAGCATTAAAATGCATTTGAACTCATGGAAAATGACTAGAAATGAAACACTGAAAACATCAAATCTGTTACAAAGAGTATTTCTAGAATGTAGGTGTTTTCTCAAACTATAGTGTAGGACAACATCATCAATGAATGAAATTTATAGAAACATAGATGTTTGTTTAGAGTCTTCAATGCTACAACTAAAGGGAGTACAATACATTGTCTCATTTAATGTGGGATTGAAGGTTCAAGTGCATCAAGTGAATAAAAATAGGCATCAAGAGTGACATGCAAGAACACTACAGTGGCTGAAAGAAAATGATTACATGATGAGTAGTAAAGAATATCAAGGAAAAATGCATTTGAGAGTGAAAATCTATATGTTTCATCAAGCAGTTAAGTGAGCTACAACAGTAACATGAATATGAAATGATGTCACTTTGTTCTTTCAAAATAATGCATCTATGCTATGGTAAGGCAATTTCAATGTCAAGCCATGGTTTTGAAGAATGCAAGTGCAAAGGTGCCATACATAGGGTTTTCTAGAATGTAGAAATGGAAAGTATTTCAAGTTCGAACAATGGAGAAAACCGTAATTATCATTTACATGCCCGCGGCCTGAAAAGACCAAAATATTTGTTCTCATGGGCCATAATACCCGCTTAGGGTTTCAAGATCAAAGTGCAAGTGCAATGAAAGAGGTCAAGGGTTCGAGCCCTGGTTGTGTGTCTTCAGACTATGGAATAAAGTTACAGGCCCGCGGCCATAAGGGTTTTATAAACCCTAACAAAGGAAGCTTTCATTATAAAATGTTTTTTTATTTGTCAACAATAGAATTTACATGGTAGGGTCGAGTCCCATTTTCATTCAATAGTGGAGGAAGAAATATACAGTGGCCGCATCCTATGTAAATGGATGAACAAAGAAATCCATAGAAATTCATGTATTTTTGCAAGAGAAATCTTAAATAAGCTTTATTAAGAGGGAGATGTTGTGAAATGAAATCAATAGTGGAGCTTACCTTCATATATCTATGGAGGAACTCAATGGAAGCTGCAATTGAAGCCTCAAAGATGGCTTGAATAACCCTTTGATGGCATCCATAAGAATGGTGAAGGCATCAACACCACAAACAAAGAGAAAAATGCATCAAAAACCACGATAGCCATAGCCTCCAAGGACTCATTTCTTAGCAAATAAAGTAAATGAAAGCAAAAAAAAATAGAGTCAAAATCTTACCATCGATGAGAGAGGCTGAATGTTTCTGAGAATCGAAGGAGAAGGCTCAAATGGAGGCCTCAAAAGATTAAACCCCCAATCTCACATGGTGATGCACATAGCAGAGCCTCATCTTCTCCAAACGGTCGATGATGCAAATGATGGTGGAATGAATATTTTGAAGGAATTTTTGTGAGTTAGGGTTTTTACCCTCTAATCAACCTATGTTATTTTTATCACATATATTTTTATTTTTCAAATGCCACCATCTTCATTGCCTAGGCCGATATAAGCCTATGGCTTATAAATTTTTTCCTTGATTTTAAAAAAAAATCAAACACATGATATGCATATGGCCCCTATTAGGGTACCCCTTTTTCCTTAGAGAGATTTCACGCCTAGTTTCCCTTTAGAGATCAAGCAATGACTTTAGGTCATCAATTTTTTCCGAAGTGAATAATGGAAAATATAATTTTATGATTTTTTATATGAAAATCAACTATGCAAAGGAGCATTGCATATGTAATATGTTATTTTTTTGCAAAAATTAAAAGAAAAAAGTCAAAAGTACCGAAGACTAAAGGGAGGGAAAAGATAGAAAATTTGAAGACAAATAAAAATCAAGGGAAACCTTCTATTTTTTTATTCAGAACTGCAAGTTGTAAAACACTAATTAAGAAATGTTTCTATAAATTGCTTGATTAGTTGTTATTTTTAAATGTAGTTAGAATGCACTTCAATTGGCACATAAACTTTCTATTCTTGAGTTCAAACTTGGGTGAATTCAGAAAGGAGATGCCAAACTAAAGTTTCTAATTTTAGTTTCCAATAGTTAGTGCCTGACTTTGAGGCCCTTTTGGATAGGCCTTTGGGTGATAGAAAATTTCTAGCTTTTTGATGCCATTTGGAGTTGTTTTGGGAGCTAATTTTCAAGATTTTTGAGGGAGCTCTAAAATGCAGAAGGAGTTGCCTTTTAGAGGGACAAAAACCCGATTTTTCCTATTTTGGCACCACAAGGTCACATCTTGGCTATAAATATGAGAAATTAGAATTACTGAGGGTTCATAATTTCTAGTTTCTTGCTCTTGTCGTTGTTTTGAGAGTTTTGTAAACTCATTTTTGAATCAGATTTTGATGTCTTATTCCTCCACTTGCAATAAAGTAGAAAATTTCTCCTTCTCTCCTTGTCATGATCTAATAGTGATAGTATGAATTTTTTGTGATTCAGATTGTCGAATCCATCTTTGTCCCGTTGTGAGTAATTTTCAAGTTTTGCAATAGGTTCAAGTTGCACATTGTATTCTATTTTCAAGAGTCTTTATGAAAAATACTTATGAGATAAATGTATTAAGGTGAATTGTGAGAGTTAATTGTTGTGAAAGAAGTGTTGTGAGCTAAGTTTTATCAAAGTCTCAACATTTAGCTGATCATCTTAAGTTGTAGGTGTTAATTTTTAGTTTTCTTCCTGATCCTTTTTCCCTGAAAGTGCATAGGCTAGGTGATCAGCTATAAGGGAACCAACCCACTTTGGAGATTCACTCTCACAAATTGGTTTACCCACAAACCAGAGAGTGTTTCCAAGTTGCGATAGGATAGACAAGTGCAACTTTCCTAAAGGGTGCAATCCTGATCGCCAACAATTTTTGGCATGCCCGGTGGGACCCTAGAGTCTATCTTTAGGGTCATTTAAAAAACAAAAATTCTAAGCTACTATCTTGTATATGCAGCATAAATTCTTCTGCGTACAAGAGATTTTAATATATATACTTGGTGACTCCTAACTTTCTAGTTTGGTTATAGATTAGTGTAGAAGTTTCATGAGAAGAATTCAGACCAGATCAAGCCAGATTCCTTTTGAATACTTAAATCTCTCCCCATTGAAAAGGAGAGGTAGAAATCCGAGGAGAAATTTTGATTCATCAAGAAGAGCTAAATCCACTCCTCCAAAGCTCAATCTGATAATCTTTGTAAGAAGGAGCAAAAGTCCAATTTCACCAGCTCCACCCATGGCTAGGCAGTTTTCCTTTGCCCCATTCAATGAAGGCAGCCCATTAAATCTGGCGAGACATGATGATATTCTAGTGGCTGCTTTAAGAGGGCCGCCCTATTTCATCAATGAGGACCAAACCACCCTGATCGAGCATAATTTGTAGACAAGTCAGACCACCTCTCTTTGTAAGAGCAATCGAGCACCATCAATAATTCTCCACATGAGAACATGTCTAACTTTAACTACCATTTTTAGCGAACCTAGGAAAAAATCCCTCTTATTGTTAAACCCTCACCCAAGCATGCTTTCCTTTTTTATCTAAAAGCCCTAAACTCTGAGATTTCAATCATGATTCAGTCAATGGGAGGTTTTGCCTTGCCTAATGCTTATGAAATTTCCATAAGGACTAAGAATTGTCTTATTCAAGCAGGAAATATTTCTCTCAGACCACCCATGACTATATTTCCTGAGTTTGAGTCACCTATAAATCTGTCACCTAAAACCTCTATAACTATTGTTCCAACAATAGGTTACCAAGCTACTACCTAGGAAAGTATCATTCTCGAGAAAAATAGAGAGATCCAATGGATCAAGAGCATGCTACAATCTCTAGGGAAGACTTTCAGCAATGAATTTGTGAGTCTAAAAAAACAAGTTGGCGAAGAGAAAAGGCCTCATCCAACCCATTATCAACAAAATCAGCAGAGTAGAGTTCCTTGCCAAAATTATTACACTGAAAGGAATTTTTATCCCAAATCCTTTAGGCCTAATTATCCTAATATCCTTGGCCCTTCAAGAGAACTTGTACCTTAGAATAAATTGGCCCAAGAGCAAGAGTGGTTCTACCCTTGCAATCAACCTCACAATCAGGCTGTGTGCATAGATAGAATGGATAATCAAGCTCTCGTTGTATAGATTAGCTATGCTGGCCAAGAAAACCTGTTAAATAGAGATATGGGGCAGCAAGGCAGTTCTGAAATTGCCTTGGTGAATTGGAAAAGTGCTAATTTTTGTGGGGTGAATCATTTTCAAAACCAGAACCAACAAGGTTTGCCTATTGCAGCAAACACAAGGTGTAAAAGTAGAGCAATTGAAGTAGAGTAACAAGTTGTAAGTTCAGAACAACAAGCTGTAGGAAGCCAAAATCATGCCACTTCATCTTGAGCTGCCCCAATAGTTATGAATATGCATATTCTACAAAGAGAATATCAAAATGCAAATGTACACCAAAAGGCTCAACAGAAGGAGCTAATTATATAGAGAGAACAACAAAGAGTAAGTGATACAACTGCATCTACAGGGAAACATAAGGTAAACCCTATATCTTTCAATATAGTTGAGCATTTAAAGAAGGCTACAGTTATCCTATCTATTATGGATGCACTTCACATTCTGAGACAAAAGGATTTATTGTAGAATGCTTTGTCTAAATTTTCACTGTCATATGTTTCAAGTGTAGAGAAGAACAAAATGGTGCTTGCCAATAGCTCAGAAGTGAAAGGTGAGTAACAAAATAGAAAAGTAAAAACCCCTCTATTTTACTTGAGCCTTATAATTGGAGAGAAACTCATCCACAACTGCATTATAAACTTCGAAGATAGTAGCTCTGTGATGCCAAAAAGTGTAGCAGAAAAGATGGGTTTAGCCTATGAACCTGTGGCTAAGGGGGTAGTACAACTGGATGGTTCTACTATCCAAATAGTAGGGGTGATTAAAAATTTGGCCCTCACCCTTCATGCTTGCCCAAAATTTGTTGTCCCATAGGAAATTCATGTAATTGAACTCCCACCTCACTTTGCATTGTGTCTATCCAAAGACATCACTACTAAATTAGGAGGTTTCCTATCGGTTGATTGGTCCCATTTATTTTTCAGACCCTGATATGGTTACAGAGTTACTATCAGGTTTGAACCTCTAGCCAAAGACCATATTGAGCCCTACATTCCCAACCTAGTAAATTCCAATCTCTACACCATGGATGGGCAGGAGAATCAATCCATGACCTCAGGTCCCAATGAACCCAACAAAGAGGAAAATGTGGATGAGTGGGTTTCCCAAGATCAAAGAATTGATCCTTTTAGCCATAGGGATGAGGAAAGATTGGAAATATATGTAATTCATGAGCCTAATGAAACAATCCCCAACCTGGTCAAGGGTCTAGGTCAACCTTTAGATAGTGACCAAAGGTTCCTAAAAGATGAAGAGGTCACTAAAGAATGGAAAGAGTTGTTGTTTAATGATAAAGTTCCAAATCAAGAGGAGGATCTTGAGGAAGATGAGAGTTATGTTAAGGAATGGATAGAGCTACTATTTGAAAATTATGTTTTGGAGGAATATTTGGAGGGAAAGGTACAAGAAGTAGATACAGAGTAGGTGGTATTACAGATTGATGATCAGACATGGAATCAAGAAGGGATCCTTGGGAGTGATTTGTTTGAGAACCCAGGAACACTTATTGGAGGCCATCAAGAAGAAGACATTTGTGTTCTTTCTTTTCTCTTTCAAGATGAGTTTGAGGAAGATCTTCTTATTAAATATTTTATCCTACATGAAGAAATGATTGTTGATTTACCAGTTCTGGTAGAGCAGCCAGAAGGGCTGCCAGATTTTGAGAAGGAATTCCAAAAATGTCTAGCCATGATTGGATCAATGCTAGTCAGTGAACTTGCATCTTATGAAAATAAATTTGATGAAATTCTGTTCAAAAGGGATAATTTTCAACTATATGAGGAATTGAACAACAATGTAATAACAAAATTTTGTGATGAGGAGCTCATAGAATTTTTTGTTGGGGATTTTGTCCTCAAGTGGGATGAGAAAAAGAGTAAGCCAAGAAGGAATTCAAAGTTTGATGCTTTATGGGATGGCTCATATGTTATAACTGTGCAAGGAGCATGATTCTTTCCATCTCTCAAGGCTTGATGGAGAAATTATTTCTATCCTAGTCAACGGGATTCATTTGAAGCACTGCTTTTGAAGCTTGAGGTACTACTTTGTATTATAGTAGAATAGGTGCTACAAATAAGTGTTCTTGGAGCACAATTTCATTTTAGTTTTCTTTTCAATAAGTGTTGTTGCACAAGTTTTTCTAGCCACTAAGGCCTGTTGTTTGGAATTTGTTTGGTTTTATTTTGGTTTTCTCCTATTGGAGGAAAGCATCTAGCAGAGGTCACCAAAGTGTTATCAAATTTTCACTACAACTCAATTTGATAGAGCTGGTTATTCAAGATTCATTTTAAGGTGAAGAGTTTCAATTTACCCCTACTGATGTTTAACCATTGAAATTGTTTGAGTTCATTGTGAAATTAGGAATGCAATGTGTTTAATTTCACATTATCAATTGCAGCATTAAGTATTGCATGAAATGAAAAGGAAATGCTTTTATTTTGTATTTATTCATAGTGTTTCAAACATTATTTTGCAAAAAGGAAAGGTACAAGATTAAACAAGTATTTCACAAATTTTGTATTTGTATTCATTGGATAACAAGAACCAAGTATCCCACACAAGTCGTGAGAGTAGCTGAGACAAAGTATCAAAAGGAAGATTCTACACTATTGAAGATTAGAGAAAAGAAATATACATAAGAAAGAACATAATCATCATTTCCTGATGTCTTCAATCTATTCTAAAATGGTGCACCATCCTTCATCCCCGAGCTCCTAATTAACTTGCAAAGGATGTAAACAAGCTGTTAGAGCTTCGATTATGAATATTTGTATATGAATCACCAACAATAATGTATAATTTTGCTAATGATACATTGAAACAATTGAGCAAGAACAAGAACTATGACCAAATCCAAGGAAGAAGCATCATAATAACATATTGTTTTAATCTAACATTGTGTGCTTCCTGTGCAGGTATAGGGCAAGTCATGCTACTGACCAGATGAGACCTTTAAAGCATGTGGTGTAAAATGGTCCCCCACAAGGGTTGAGACCCGACATGCTATCCCTCATGCATTCAAAGAGGGATTGAAGAAGAAATAGATCCAAAGTGCTCAAGGAGAGGCATCCATCTAATGAGTGCATCATAAATGCCAAAGGACTGAAGCAGTTGACTATTCATGATAGTCAACTCTTGAAGTACAATGAATTGAAAATCATGAGTGATCAACTATTCAAGTGCAATATCATGAATGTGATAGTGAATAGGCATACATAATGGCTTGTTTGTAAATCATCAATTACAACCGAAGAAAATGAAAGTTCCAAACATCATAATAGAGTGCTTATATTTCAAAGTCTTCCATGCTAAGGTTGCATTCACAACATAATGATTGCTATCTATGAATTTTTAAGATCAAAAGCACTAAATGAAGCTTAAGACTATGGAAAGGAAGTGAAATGTATATGTTTGAAGCATTGAAATTCATTGAAATCATGGAAAATGGCTAGAAATGAAACGCTAAAAACATCAAAGTTGTTACAAAGAGTGCTTCTTTAATGTCAGGTGTTTTCTCAAACTACAATGTAGGATAGCATCATCAATGTATGAAATTTTCAGAAATAGGGATGTTTGTTTAAAGTCTTCAATGCTACAACTAAAGGGAGTACAATGCATTGTTTCATTTAATGTGGGACTGTAGGTTCAAGTGCATCAAGTGAATAAAAATAGGTATCAAGAGTGATATGCAAGAATAGTATAACGGTTGAAAGAAAATGATTACATGATGAAAAGTAAAGCATATCAAGGACAAATGCATTTGAGAGTGAAAATCTGTATGTTTCATCAAGCATTTAAGTGAGCTACAATAGTAACATGAATATGAAATGATGCCACTTTGTTCTTTCAAAACAATGCATCTATGCTATGGTAAGCCAGGGTTTCAAAGAATGCAAGTGGAAAGGTGCCATACATAGGGTTTTCTAGAATGTAGAAATGGAGAGTATTTCAAGTTCGAGCAATGGAGAAAAGCTTGATTATCATTTACATGCCCATGGCCTGAAAAGGCCAAAATATTTGTTCTCATGGGCCATAATACCCGCTTAGGGTTTCAAGATCAAAGTGCAAGTGCAAAGAAAAAGGTCAAGGGTTGGAGCCCTGGTTTTGTGTCTTTAGACTGTGGAGCAAAGTTACAGGCCCACAGCCATAAGGGCTTTAGAAACCCTCACAAAGGAAGCTTTGATTATAAAATGTTTTTTATTTGTCAATAATAGAATTTTCATGGTAGGGCCGAGCCCCATTTTCATTCAATAGTGGAGGAAGAAATATACAATGGCCATGACCTATGTAAATGGCCAAACAAAGAAACTCACATAAATTCTTGTATTTTTGCAAGAGAAAGCTTAAATAAGCTTTAATTAAGAGGGAAATGTCATGAAATGAAATCAATAGTGGAGCTTACATTCATATATTTGTGGAGGAACTCAATGGAAGCCATGGCTGAAGCCTCAAATATGGTTCGAATAACCCTCGAATGGAATCCATAAGAATGGTGAAGGTGTCGACACCACAGACAAAGAGAAAAATGCATCAAAAACTAGAATACACGCAGCCTCCAAGGCCTCATTTCTCAGCAAATAAAGTAAATGAAAGTACAAAAAAAAATCCAAAAGCTTACCATCGATGAGAGAGGCCAAATGCATCTAAGAATCGAAGGAGAAGGCTCGAATGGACTCAAAATATCAAACTCTAATCTCACAGGGTGACATGCAAAATAAAGCCTCATCTTCTCCAAAAGGTCGATGATACAAATGATAATGGAATGAATATTTTGAAGGCCTTTTTGTGAGTTAGGGTTTTTACCCTATAATCGGCCTATGTGATTTTTATCACATATATTTTTATTTTTCAAATGCCACCATCTTCACTGCCTAGGCCAATATAAGCCTATGCCTTATAAAAAATTTCCTTGATTTTTATAGAAAATCAAAGAGATGATATACATATGGACCCTATTAGGGTACCCCCTTTTTCCTTAGAGAGATTTATTGCCTAGCTACCCTTTAGAGATCAAGCAATGACTTTAGGTCATCAATTTTTTTCTAAGTGAATAATGGAAAATATATTTTTATGATTTTTTATATAAAAATCAAATATGAAAAGGAGCATTGCATATGTAATATGTTGATTTTTAACAAAAAATAAAAGAAAAAAATCAAAAGGACTCTCCCTTCTACCCCCTCTCCCTCTTTCAGGCCTCTCTTTGTCTCTCTCACTCACTCCCTCTATCTGTCCCCCACATCCTCTCTCTCTCTCTCACTCCCTCTCTCTCTCCCTCTCTCTAAGATATCTCCCTCCCACCCCCTCCCGGTCTCTCTCTCCCCCTATATTAGGTATCTCCCCCCACCCCCCTCTCTCTCTATTGCTCTCTCACTCCCTCCATCTCTCTCGAATCCCTCTATCCTAAGTACTCCCTCTCCCCCGAGTAATCCCTCTCCCTCCCACCCCCTCTCCATCTCTCAAGTCTCTCTCTCTCACTCCTTGTATCTCTCCCATCCCTCTATCTCTCACTCCCTCTCTCTCCTACTCTCTTAGGTCTCTCCTTCCCACCCCCTCTCTCCCACTTTTTCTCCCTCTCCTTCTCTCTTGGGTGTCTCCCTCCCACCCTCTCTTGAGGTTTCTCCCTCCCACCCTCTCCCTCCCTCTCTCTCTCAATCTCTTTATCTCTATGTCTCTCCCTCTGTCCCCTCCCTCTATCTCTCTCCCTTTGTCTCTCCTCTCTCTCTCCTCCATATATCTCTCTCCTTTGTGTCTCTCCTCCTCTCTCCTCTCTCCTCATCTCTCTCCCTTTGTCTCTCTCCTCTCTCTCCTCCTCTATCTACTCTCCTTTGTGTCTCTCCCTCTCTCTCTCAATCCCTCTATCTCTCTCCATTTGTCTCTCCTCTCTCTCGGGTCTCCTCCTCCCACCCTCTCTCCCTCCTTTTCTCTCTCAAATTATCTCTATCCTACCCCATCTCCTCTCTCTCTTTCTGAGGTCCCCCCTCCTGCCCCTCTCCCTCTCTAGTAGATCCCTCTATTTCTCTTCCTCCTCCCTCTCCCTCCCTCTCTCTCTCCTCTCCCTCTCCTCTCTCTCAAGTGTATCCCTCCCACCATCTCCTCTCTCTCTCTCTCTCAAGTAGAGGTTTAGGGATTAAGAGGGTATGGGGGTTAAGGGATTAGGGTTTAAGGGTTAAGGGTTAAGGGTTGAGGGTTCAGGGTTCAGGGATTAAGAGGGTATAGGGGTTCAGGGATTAGGGTTCAGGGTTCAAGGTTCAGGGATTAAGATTGTAGAGGGGTTGAGGGTTGAGGGGTTGAGGGATT
>CM021105.1:280637436-280762820 GCA_007115665.2 Sequoiadendron giganteum
CCTCTCTCTCTCTCCCACTCCCTCTCTCTCTCTCTCACTCCCTCTCTCTCTCTCCCACTCCCTCTCTCTCTCTCTCACTCCCTCTATCTCTCTCCCACTTTGTCTCTCTCCCTCTCTCTAAGGTCTCTCCTTTTCAAAACAACATATTTGGCACTCACCAAATTTGGAGAGTGCCAAATGTGTTTTACCTTGAAATGGTAAAATAAGGGTTGACCCTGTGATTCATGCCCACATTCTCCTATATTTGTCTCATTCAACACTTTATCCGAGTTAGAAATGCCTTTTTTTATGCAGTTGACTTCATATTGTACCAATCTATGCTTGATCCATCACCTTTTTACCACCAATCTGCATGGTAGACAATGTAGAAGAAGACATTTTAAAGTTTCTACAACATTTTACATTATCTGAGGTAATATATTCATTTTGGTAATATTGAAATGTTTATATTTAGTATATTTGTTTGTTTTTGAAAATATAAACTAAATTTCTTTAATGATTTTATTAATCATAACAATTGGACATAGAATTCAACATTGAATTAGATGGGATTTGCATAAAAAGTTCAATTTTTATGAGTTTGAAGAACACAAAAATGAAAAGCATGACATTTACTTAACATAAAATTACTTATGAATTCTATTTTCATTGCTTATAGTAGTCTGTTTCTAGCATGGCTAGTGGAATTCACTCTATTTCATTTTATTTTCAACTAATTTGGAAAACCTAATAGCTTTCATCAATGTTAATGCAAGTTTCCATTAATTTTTTTGTTCCATAAAAAAATCACCTTCATCACACGTGCTTAGATAAATTCAAGTGATTTGACATAGTTGTTATTGCAAGTTTCCATTCATTCATACCATTTACCTTTCTAATAAATAAACAAATGGGAAATTTTATGCAATTGAGAATGCTTATTGTCTTTCTAAGTTGCATCATTGCCAAAGAAATAGTGAATAATTATAAGATATAGCATCACAAACCCTTCTTTGAATTCATATTCTTCATGACTTCGCTGACAATCAAAAATTTGGTTTTGTGAAAAATAAACACAATATTATCTAGTTTTCATTTATGTGGAAACAAATTATACCCTAGGTTTGTGATGCAGAGCAGGGAGACAAAACCTTCAACAATCATAATTAGATCAGTTTCAAACAATCTTCAATCTCAAAAACCTAAATTCAATGCTGAATTGACCAATTCACATTCACTTCCTTGTAGCATTCACAATAGAAAAAATTGTTCATATCTTATCATATCTTAGTCACTGGAACCCTCTTTGATGTATCTAAACACTAAACCCTTGCTTTAGGCCTTTCTATTCTTGAAACAAGGAGGGTTTATTCAAAATCAATGTTTCGGGCCTCTGGTGCAGGAGCACCTTGTGAGCTCAATTTTGTCAAAAAGGTCATCTTTAGTGAGCTTGGTCAAATGCCAGTATTTTAGTTAATTTTGAGTATATTGTGTTTAGTAAGGTCAATTAGACCATTTTATAATGTATTTGGAGCTAAGGGAGTTCAGTTGTGTCATAGCTTGCAATTTGGCTAAATGTGGTTAGAAAAGTTGCTAAAAGATGCAAAATTTGCAGATTTGGAGGGAGTTGGAATGAAATCAAAATATGTATAATAAAATTAAATGCCTCAAAGGAGAGGTTGTTGGTTGATTTGTACCCCATTTTTTAATCAAGAAGAACGTTATTTTCTAGAAATTTACTGGTTTCTCTCACTTTTCTTGTTGTTGTACAACCTATATGAACTCTAAGATGATATGAAACTAGTTGGATGTTGTATATTAATGAATTATCTTTCATTTTCACCTATTTAGAGGTTCTAACTCTTTGTATAGCGAAATTTATATTGTTTTTATTGTTGCTACCTACTTTTACAGTGTTCTTGGATTGAAGGGTTTCATTATGTAATTCGACCCATTACACTTTTTCTGCCTACTGTAACTTGTGGAATGGGTCCTATAAATTTTAAAATCATGCCTAACCTATTTAGAATGTTGTGGGGTCAAGGTTGGGTGTTTGGGATGATGTTCTAGGACTGTACCAGGGTCTTTTCACGGTGAAAATTAGGGCTTCAAGTGGTGTTTTGACAAAATGTGGGAAGGACTATCTATGTAATGTAGTATTCACCATATGTAGGGTCTGGTGAGTGTGTTTGGAGCTTTGTATGGGTCTGGAAGGTCTGGGAGATAGGAGTTTCATTAAAACCCCAAGTATTTTGCTTGAAATTTAGGGTTTGGTGTATTAGGGGTCTAGAGGTCTTGGACCTAGAAAAAAATCAAGAAATTGGAGGTTTTGACACATAAAATACTGTTGTTTGAGGAGTTTGAGTGAATATTTAGTGTTTAAAAGGTACTCTCTTTGTAAATTAGGCCAATTGAATAACGTTTTCCAAGGTGGGTCTATTGGAAGTCAATGTTGGTCCAAAGGAGTTGATTCTAGGGTTTACCTATGTCTTATAACTTGCAAATGGGTATCTTAATCATCCCCGAGTTTGTCAAGTGTTTTGGAAAATCTTGGTGAAAAGGAACTTGAACTGGGTTACCTATGCTACAAGGGAAAGCTTGGTAGAAGTTGGGATTTTTAGTTGAACATATAATTTTTCTTTGGAATCTGATTGATTCTCATTAATTTGGTGTATTGAATGGTTTCCACCCCTCTCTGCATCAAAAATGGTGTTTCTTGGTAAGTTAAGTGATCAAGTTGTGTGTAAGTCTATTAAGAGCCTTCCTCTAAATCTTTGAACAAGTTCATTGTGGATCCATACATGTATTGCATCAACCTCTAGCTAGTTTTCCAACTCTTCAAACACACTCAAAATCCCTTTTCTAATATCTACCCTATAGACATCTAACAACATCATGTATGAAAAATATTGTGTAGCATAGACATGTTTGATAATTCCAAACAACTCGCTGCCTTCTTTCATAAAATGCTTTGGTGTGTTTCATATTTAATGCAATGTAATAAAAAATATCAATATTTTCATAAAATACATTAATTACTTTTTTTCTATGTGTGTTTGTGAACATGTAGCATTCAAGGTCATGCTGAGGAAATGATCGAAGCCTCTAACATTGGAAGAACGTGTACTTAAAAATGCAAGGAGAAGAGAATAAAAAAATGTAGCTCGTGAAGCAAAGGAATTGCAGCCCATACAATCAAAAATTCTCGTGCAATCTAAGAGAGATGTCAAATTGGCAAAAAAAAGGGCACAAATGAGGAAAGTTCGTGGAAAGGACAGGAATGGATACCAAAGTTGGGGGAAAATCATCAACCATAGGTGAAGCTCATTGCACATGTCTAGTTGAAGACACATCAACAACAACATGTGGTTTTCTAGGTACATTGAAAATCACATCTCCAATTGAAGACACACCATCAACAACATTTTGTTTTGAAAGTACATCAAAAAACACATCTCTATTTGAAGGAACTCCACAAATGACATCTCAAGTTTGAGGTACAACATCGTTTACATGTCAATATCAAAGTACATCATGAATTGCACCCCCAATTGAAGGTACACGGTCTATCCCTGATGTTGTTGACCTTCCCAATATTGACACAAATTTACATTTGAGAACTCCTCCTAGAGTTTTACATAGAAAACCTACAATTTTGATTGATATTGATTCCAATGTTTTGAAATGGATGCCTAATAAGATTCCAAAATGTACATGTCAATGATATGTACAGAGGATATGGAGTTTATTTTTTGTGAAGCTAAGTGAGGGTGGAAGATGCCAACTATTTGTTGAAGTGACGAGGCAACTCAAATTTAGGCCCACCATGAAGGCTCTTGGGCTAATATTTTTGAATGACTCAAGTTAAAATTCCATTGTAAAGAACTTGATGAGTGCATATGAGAGCATGGGTTCCACCTCACGCACAAAGGATAGTTGTGCCACACGATGTGTGATGACAACAACAATATTAAGAAGTCAAACAAGGAACAAGGTGAACCTTAAAAAGACAAGTAAGTCTTCGAAAATAAGTAGATCATCTCTAATGAGAGCCAAAGGAAGGTGTGAAAGAGTGGAGGATCCAAATAGAAATGAGTTATGGGCATTCTCAGGTAGAGTGCCATGAAAAAGACACAAGAATTGCTCAAGGCTTGAGATATTTAATTGTGAATTATTGGAAGGATAACACAAGGACCTCTCCTAATCAAAGAGATGTTGTAAGAAAGAGAATTGATAGTAAAAACCATGAGCCACATCCAATGCATTATTTGGATACCACTCAAACCCAATTTTTTTTTTTATTTTGTTGTTGTTGTAGGGTTCATATTGAGTTTTCTAACCATTATGATGTTTATCAACGTATATGTGTAGATATGTATACTGACAATGTTTTGGAGGAATGTAACATAATGCATCCACCTAAATTGACAAGGAAATTTTTGTCTTCCATTTTATGTGAAAGAGAGGATGGTTAATTTTTTAACAAAAAATCATGTTTGGATGGTACATGTGATCATTGTGGTGGCATGCAACATTTTCCAATTTTCCAACACATGGCTAGTACACACACAATTGGAGACAAAATTGTGGAATTTGGGAAATATAAGATAGTGGCATACAATCTAAAAGATGGGAAAGAAGCAAAGAAGTGTGAATTGGTTAGTGATATGATTCCAGTGTATCATTTTATGGGCATTTTAAGTGATCAGGTGGTCTATGAGTATGCAAGGCATACACACAGAGCACAATGGTTGGACTCACAGTTCAAGTTATGTAAGGACACATTTCCACTTCATCATATCATTTCAGTTGTTGAATTTGCTAAGAACTGCACACTATGGCCACAGAACAAGGTGCAATCACAATACTACAACTCCACATAGGTTGCTATATTTGTGCATATAGCATTCATTCATGAAAATGATACTACAAAGGAAAATAGGAAAGTATTGAGGGAGTATCTCTTTTACATCAGTGATGATTGCATACATTCTACAAAGTTTGTACAAGGTTTCTTTCATATGTTCTATGTTGATTTGGATAGCAGGGGCATATAATTTAGTCAGCATATCATATGGTTAGATATTGTACATCGCAATTCAAGAAAAGCAGATTTTTTTTCTGGTTGAGTAGGATGCATAGGATTAGTGGTGTTCAACATATGTGGAACTTCTCAAAGGCTAGGCATGGAAAGGGGGAGCATGATGGAACAGGTGCATATATCAAAAGAGCCCTAGAATGAGAAGAGTTAAAGTACACAAATAGTGTAAAGTTGGCAGATGCAAGATATGAGGATTGTTGTACACTAACAGGATCGAGAGAGCTACACACTTTTAGAAGCTCCAATGTAGGTACATGGACTATCCATACAAGGAATATGGCATGCTTTTGTTATGCATGTACAATTCAATCATGGAATGATTACGAGTCAACATAGTGGGTTGACGAATGGTCTGTAAGAAGTCTAACCCCACTTGACACTTATCAGCTCTCGATGGATCTACAAATCACAAAGATGTAATCATCCATTGACTTTGATCATGTATCGAACCTACTAGAACCAGGTAATATATCTTACTTACAAGTTTTATTATGTTGCTCAATAAATACATCTAACAAGATGAACATATCAATGTAGGGCACATTTATGTGGTGATTGCAGATGAAGACAATGAAGAGGGTATAGATTATTACCTATGTCGCTATATTGAGGCCAAAAAGAAATTGGAGTCCCTAGTTATAGACGGAGAAAACATAGAATATCCTATAGGTTCGGTGGTTGTTATTGGAACATGGCTTCAAAGGTATCCAGTTAAGAATGTTGCAATTTGGTTGTTTCAGGACTTTTACACGCATCAAAAAATTCTTCACTACTCGAACCTTGTTGTCACCACCAATGTTCATTTGATCAAAAATAAGGATAGACCTGCGAGCAAGAACTTGTGGAAAGTGTGTGAGTCTGACCACGAGGCAATACTTGACACAATAAAGAGTAGAGAAGACTCGGATGGTTCCCTAGATTGATTTTTAAGTATGCACATTGAATTTGTAAAGTCATGTTATTGATCACTCTTTTGGACCAACACCTTGTAATCAGGATTTTTCACCATTAGTGTTTGATGTCATATGAATTTACAACTATCATTGATCCTTTTTTGGCTGTGACTATACATAATACTGGAGTTTGTAAAATATATAAGAAAAGAACAACATCGGTTGGTGGTGCAAGTGTTCAGTGGTATGAGAAAAATTGGTTATTGGTGCATTTTCTAGTTGTCAATCTTCTCTTTCTTTTCCATCTCATAGATTTATCAGATTCTTATATGTTACATGTTTTATGTTAAGCCTCTTAGTGATATATTTAAAATTTATACGTAGGATCATTGAGAAATGATAAAGTAGCGAAGGGGCACATCACCATTGTAGAATTGACCTCCTTATCTAGCATGCATGAAGGTGATAGTAGGTCTTGTTAGCTGTATGACTAACATTATTTAGTTATTTCTCTTTTAATGCTTTTTATGCGAGTCTATGTCTAAGATTTAGAGTCTTTTGCAAGTTTTTTGTGGACCAAATTCCTATGATACTAAATAACCACAGAGAGGTTACTACTCATGTGTCTCGTAAGGAGCAGGGGATGTACATGTTTTGAACCATTTTGGAATGCAAATAATTGGGCCAGTTGAGGTGGAATGGAGAAACGAAACTGGGCAACAACTCATTTTGTTTCTTCTCAAGTACAATATATTTCATGATCTGTGTTGCAAATGGGAGGATTATTTCCCTGCATGTATTGATACAAGTATTGAAAAATAGGAAGATTTTCAAGATTTTATTCCATCACTATTGTAATATTTTTCATTGACTTAGTGTATTTTTTTATATACAAAAATTATGAGAAATTAATACATGAAAATGAGTATATTCCTTAATATATGCCTCAATTAAATGTGTATATTACATTTAAAATTAGTTGTAATTCTCATTGGTTTACATTTAAATTTGTCTTCAAGGAAAAACATGGGGATTTATGAGTAAGAATGAAATAATGTCTAATATAATTGTAGAAATGCATATTTTATTGCCCCTACTGATGCAGAGGTGGTGGTAACCCAAGACACAAATTGACACAACTTCTTTGAAATATTCCAAGCAAGACATCAACTTTCAATTAACTCAACCTTGTAAAATAGACTCAAACTCAACAAGGACCCTACAGAGGTTGTCAAAATCCAAGCAACGATAATTAAATCAACTTTGCACAATCCCCAAGGCAGATTAATTGAATTCCTCAAAACTCACCTTTTGTCAATCCTACCGAATTGGAAAGCTAGTGAGCTCACTGGCTTGCCAAATCCATAAGGTTGAAAAGGTAGGGGAAGCGTATGCCTCATATAAATTGATGCAACCTAGTTCATCTCTAACGTAACCCAATTCCACATAAGACTCCTTTGGAGCAACTTGCTAAAAAAATCAAAACAACGTTGTCCAACCTCACTTTTTCATGTAAAAACACCCCAAATGCCACCTAAGGCATCCCCAAAAATAGGTATGTGCACCTCCTGATGTAGAGTGGATAAAAAAATATGTGATTTGACACAAATTCTCTCAAATATGCCCATTAAGACATCAACATTCACTTGACTCAACAGGGTACCTCAACTTCCCAACCACGGACTCTTCAAAACAACATTAGGCCTTAACTTCCTTGTAGCCCTGTCAACTAGGACAATCAACAATAAAACTGGCTGTAGACAAGAACTAGACAATTGACACAGGTTTCAGACCCCTTATGGAGGCCTCTTCAAACCCGTAAGACTTCAAGGTATGACATTCAACAAAACAACTACTATGGACCAATCTATAATGCCACAAGGGGACCTAATGAGGCTGTTCCAAACAAGAAACAAGGTATCTAGGCACTCCCCATGATGCAAAGTGGATAAAAAAAATAGGAGATGTGACATAAATTCTCTCAAATATGCCCACTTGGACATCATTTTACCAAAATCACAACAGGGTAACCTTGCCACTTGACATGGGATTTTGGCCAATTGGATTGAGATAGAGGTTTAGACTAGATTTGTTACCCCAGAACATGTTTCTCCTGACCACTCCAGGACATAACACCATAACTTGCACCTAAGTAATTCCATTTTCTCATTGCTCTAGCCTTTAGGCCTCTTTTTACCCTTAACCCTTGTATCACTGCTCGATAGGACAATCAAGACAAAAACCACATACAAGCCTACACTAGGGCCAAACCACTAAATTTGGACAACAAATGGATGCCCCTAAAAAGTCTCAAAGCCTCCCTTCTTGATGACCAAAGGTAAATTCACAACAAGACAAAAGGTAATGCTACAAGGTAGGCCTAATAGGCTGCTCAACTAACTAAATACCAACTTTTAAAACAAGTAACCATTGCATTTCAAATTTGTTGCTTTAAGCAACTTACAGATTTGCAACTTTAGAATCCTCCAACCTAAGGACTACAACTAATGACCTCTACACCCACAAAAATTGCTTGTAAATAGCCTCATTACATCAACAAAAGTCCATTCTTGCACAATCATAAACAAATACACAAATTTTCCTTCAAAGGCTACAACTTCTAGTGCAAGATTGAAATTTTCACATTTTTTATCAGTCCACCCAAAAATCATCCTAAAACATACCTAATGGTCTTAATTGACCTTATTCAAGGCAAAAAATGCTCAAAATACCCACAACAACCTATTGACCAACCTATTGACCATTAGATGATAAAATATTGAGGGTGAGGTGTAGGCAAGGATTTGTTGAAAAACCATACTCCAAACCTTCCCACAACCAGCCAAATCCTGTAACACCTTCAAAAAGGTCTACACAAGCTTAAAATTTCAAGAGATATCGCTGCCCTTAAAGATTTATTCAAACCCTAGCACTAAACCACCATTTTCCACTAAAAGATGCACCATTTGAAATCTACGACATCACCTAAAAACCCTCTATTCTCCTCCCTTTCACACAAAAATTTGCACACATGTTTTATAACCCTAACTAAGTCTTTCCATTGAGCTATAGAAGCATACAATGGGTGGAAGGCTTAATATGACATTTTAATGCACTCAAAACCCTTAAAAAAGGGTATATAGACTGACCCTCTATAATTGGCTTCTAAATTGCATAAAATCTCTTGAAATCCAACCAAAATAAAACTAAAATGGAGTTAAGTCTGCTTCCCACCTAATTCCATAAAAAAAAGAGCACAATCGCTCTAAGATACGTTCAACCGACTCGATCCCTTAAGGGTCCAAAATGCAAAAGGGCATCAACATTTGATAGGGTATTACTCATAAACCCTAGCGATTAAAAAATATCTGTCTAAACCTACGAGATCATGTTGGGCCCCTCTACAATAACCTCTCTTATTTTTTGCTATCTCGAAGGCATTTTCCTGTGGTGGCGAATTTTCACTTGGGGAAAAAATTGTCAAATGCAAGTAGTTGAAAGTTGCAAAGTGGTGTAACTTTTGTTCTACAGTTTGTGTGATCAAACAGATTGTTCCAACATGTCTGAGTGGGTAATTTTACACTAGGAATGGTCCTCTTTCGCACCCAAACATGCGGAATTGCTCTGAGCTATGTTCAACTGAATTGATCCCTTAAGGGTCCAAAGTGCAAAATGGTTGTGAACTTTAGCATGCTAGTATTCAAACACTGTGATGCTTAGAAAATTATCATTTGAGTGTATGGGATCATGTTGGTCCCCTCTACAATAACCTCTCTCGGTTTTCGCTATCTCAGAGGCATTTTCTTAAGGTGGCAAATTTTCACTTGGGGAAAAATTTATCAAATGCAAGTAGTTGAAAGTTGCAAAGTGGTGCAACTTTCATTCTACAGCTCATGTGACCAAAATAATTGTTCTAATGTGTCTGAATATGTATATTTATACTATGCATGGTCCTCTTTCACACCCAAACACGTAGAATCGCTTCGAGCTACGTTCAATCAGATCGATCTCTTTAGGGTCCAAAGTGCAAAATGGATGCCTATTACTCGGATATCATGATGCTTAGAAACTTATCATCTGATCCTAAAATATCATGTTGGGCCCATATACAATAACCTCTCTCGATTTTTTCTATCTTAGAGGCATTTTCTTGTGGTGACAAATTTTCACTTGGGCAAAAAGTTGTGAGATGCAAGTAGTTGAAAGTTACAAAGTGGTGCAAATTTTGTTCTGTAGCTCGTGTGACCAAATGAATTGTTCCAATGCATTCAAATAAGTATGTTTACACTAGGTATGGTCCTCTTTCACACCCAAAAATGCAGAATCGCTCCGAGCTACGTTCAACCGGATCGATCCCTTAAGGGTCCAAAGTGCAAAATAGCTGCAAAATTCATCATGCTATTACTCAAACACCGTGATGCTTAGAAACTTCTCATATGATCCTATGAGATCATATTAGGCCCCTCTAAAATAACCTCTCTTGGTTTTTTCTATCTCAGAGGAATTTTCCTATGGTGGTGAATTTTCACTTGGGGAAAAAGTTGTCAAATGCAAGTAGTTGAAAGTTGCAAAGTGGTGCAAATTTCATTCTGCAGCTCGTGTGACCAAAGAAAATGTTTCAATGCATCCAAATAGGTATTTTTATGCTAGGAATGGTCTTTTTTTGCACCCAAACATGTGGAATTACTCCGAGCTATGTTCAACTGGATCGATCCCTTAAGGGTCCAAAGTGGAAAAATGGATGCAAACTTCAGTATGCTATTAATCGGATACTGTGATGCTTAGAAACTTATCATCTAGTCCTACAAGATGATGTTGGGCCCATATACAATAAAATCTCTTAGTTTTTTCTATCTTAGAGGCATTTTCCTGTGGTGACAAATTTTCACTTGGGAAAAAAGTTGTCAAATGCAAGTAGTTGAAAGTTGCAAAGAGGTGCAAATTTTGTTTTGTAGCTCGTGTGACCAAATGAACTATTCCAACACAAAAATAGGTATGTTTACACTAGGAATGGTCCTCTTTCACACCCAAACATGTGGAATCGCTCTGAGCTATGTTGAACCAGATCGATCCCTTAAGGGTCTAAAGTGCAAAATGGCTGCGAAATTCAACATGCTATTACTCAAACACTGTGATGCTTAGAAAATTTTCATCTAATCCTACAAGATCATGTTGGGCCCATATACAATAAATCTCTCAGAAATTTCTATCTCAGAGGCATTTTCCTGTGGTGGCAAATTTTCACTTGTGGAAAAAGTTGTCAAATGGAAATAGTGGAAACTTGCAAAGTGGTGCAACTTTTGTCTACAGCTCATGTGACCAAAAAAACTATTCGAATGCATAAAAATAGGTATTTTTACGCTAGACATGGTCCTCTTTCCCACCCAAACACGTAGAATCACTCCAAGCTACGTTCAATTGGATCTATCCCTTAAGGATCCAAAGTGCAAAATAGTTGCAAACTTTATCATGCTATTAATCAAACACCGTGATGCTTAGAAACTTCTCATCTAATACTAAAATATTGTGTTGGGCTGATATAAAATAACCTCTCTTGGTTTTTTCTATCTCGAAGGCATTTTCCTATGGTGGTGAATTTTCACTTGGGGAAAAAGTTGTCAAATGCAAGTAGTTGAAAATTGCAAAGTGGTGCAACTTTCGTTTTGTAGCTCATGTGACCAAAAAACTATTCCAACACATTTGAATAGGTATTTTTACACTAGGCATGATCCTCTTTCGCACCCAAACATGCGGAATCACTTTGAGCTATGTTCAACTAGATCGATCCCTTAAGGGTCCAAAGTGCAAAATGATTGTGAATTTCAACATGCTATTACTCAGAAATCGTGATACTTAGAAACTTATCATCTGATCCTATGAGGTCATCTTGGACCCCTCTACAATAACCTCTCTTAGTTTTTTCTATCTCAAAGGCCTTTTCTTGTGGTGGTGAATTTTCACTTGGGAAAATCCTTGTCAAATGCAAGTAGTTGAAAGTTGCAAAGTGGTGCAACTTTTGTTCTGTAACTCGTGTGACCAAACGAACTATTCCAACACATCTAAATAGGTATGTATTTTCTATTTATGGTCCTCCTTTGCACCCAAACACACGGAATCGCTTCGAGCTATGTTCAACCAGATTGAACCCTTAAGGGTCCAAAGTGCAAAATGGCTCCAAACTTTAGCATGCTATTACTCGGACATTGTGATGATTAAAAAATTCTTGTCTGATCCTACGAGATCATGTTGGGCCCCTCTATAATAACCTCTCTCAATTTTTTCTATCTCAGAGGCATTTTCTTGTGGTGGTGAATTTTCACTTGGGGAAAAAGTTGTCAAATGCAAGTAGTTGAAAGTTGAAAAGTGGTGCAACTTTCATTTTGCAGCTTGTGTGACCAAACAAATTATTCCAATGCATCTAGGTGGGTAAATTTATGCTAGGTATGGTCATCTTTCACACCCAAACATGCAAAATCACTTCGAGCTACGTTCAACCAGATCGATCCCTTAAGGGTCTAAAGTGCAAAATGGTTGTGAACTTGAGCATGCTCATATTCAGACATTGTGATGCTTATAAACTTATCATCTAAGCCTATGTGATAAAGTTGGGCCCATCTACAATAACCTCTCTCAGTTTTTGCTATCTCAGAGGTCTTTTCCTGTGGTGGTGATTTCTTGCATGGGAAAAAAGTTGTCAAATGCAAGTAGTTGAGTGTGTAAAAATGACTATCATTCCACCCATTGTATCCTACTGTAACTTAGTGAATGGCATAATTAGGGGTAGGGTGAAAGGAAAAAAATAGTGCAGAAACATTTTCCTAACGCTAAAAAAATAGAGGAGAGGTGTAAAAACTAGTTCCAAAACTTAAAATGCATACATGTAGGATATCAAGAGTAGTAGAAAAAAAAAATACAGACAAATCAGACACCAGAATTATGTGGGAAAACCCTTTCGAGTAAAAAACCCACCAGACCAAGATCGATCTCTTTGTATTTTAGTAAAGATGTTTACATACAAAATGTAGACCTCTCTCTTTGGACAGTCAGCTTACAGTATCAAACTGAGTAGCATACATTCATTGTTACAATACTTAGCACAAGTATATAGTAAAAACAATTACTATGCATAGTCACTATTTGCACTTCCTCTCTGTCTAAGCTTGCAATAATTCGTTGCAGTCTAAAATAGACTTAACTCAACTTTATCATATTTAATAGTCACTATTCGTGTGACTTATATAACAATAAATGACTTCTATAGTCAATCATCCGTTTGTTCAAACCAACCAATCACTAGTCATAAAGACACATCGATCGCCCAACCTCACAATTCAATTCTCTGACCAAACTGATCCTGCACAGTCGTATTGGGCTGCCAAGGCATTTATTTCATTGCCCAAACTTGATCCTGTCACCAATTGAAACAAAACTACATTTATTGCCTTCATAATTTTTGGTCTTTGGCTAATCAGAAATATCCATCCCTCCTATTCACTAGCCACTTCTAGCTTAGAGTCAGACTGATCAACAAGAGATATGCGTCTCTTACCACGCTACTGCTGAGCAAGAAATAGTCATCCACGGTGTGGCAATAACTGCTAGCGCTAACCACTGAGTCACCACCATGCCACCAGACCGAGATCACCAGACCTTTGTGGTAGAGAGGTAACCGCTCACACAGATCGCTAATGGCTTACCGTGCCATGGGACCCTGACAACCAACCTTCTATGGTAGGGTGGTGACTGCTCGCCCAGACCGCTAATGGTTTATGGCACCATTGTGATGTGGCCGAAAGGCCATCACGGTGGAGCGGTAAGCGGTCATCGCTAAGTCATCAACGTCAATCGCCGCCACTGCGCCATCGTTGATCAACACCCACGGTAAGGAGGTAAACCTTCCTTCTACCATCTCACCACTCCCGTGCCACTCACCGCGCTACCTCCAACACTAGAAGAAAACCCCGCAGTAACACGATAACACGCCGCCACCACGGCCAGACTGTTAGAGGCCCATGATAAAGCGGTAAACCGCCAGACCGCACCTCAAAGACTGAACCCTGGTGGTAGGGTGGTAAAGGCATGAAAGAACAAAATTTTTCCAAGTCTTTCAGAATTCCAAGCCGGAAGTTGAGACACCTATTCCCATCAAGCTCCCACTTGATGAAGACTTCCAGCTTCCTCTAGACTTCGAAAAATAACTGATGATCATAAGCCCCAAGACCCATCGATTTTGTGCACCATCTGAACTTGTCCATGCTTCCTGGCTTTGTTAGAGCATCTGCAACATTCTTCACAGTGTCGATCTTTTCAAGATAGATCTTTCCATCTTCCACCATGTCCCTTACAAAGTGATACTGCACATCAATGTGCTTTGTTCTGGCATGGAAAGTCGGGTTCTTTGCCAAAAAAATGGCACTCTAACTCTCACAACAAATTGTAATCTGCCCTACATTGAATCCAATATCAGAGCATAATATACTTAGCTAAATTTCTTCCTTGCGAGCATGTGTTGCTACCATATACTCAACCTTTGTAGTAGATAAATCAACCATAGCTTGCCACTTACTCATCCAACTAGCTACACTACTGTTCAGCATGAATGTGTATCTACTGGCGGATCTTCTGTTGTCAATGTCTCCTGCCCAATCTGAATCCACATATCCATGAATGTTGAGTGTTCTCTGTGATGCATACGAATTACCATTTAGCACAGAGCATATTCTAAATTCCCATTCAAATATTTGAACACTCTCTTCACAACATCCCAATGTGTTCTTCCCGGATTTGCCATAAAATGGTTGAGAAATCCCACTGCTTGGGAATTGTCAGGTCTTGTATAGACCATTGCATACATTAAACTGCCAACAACACTTGCATAAGGAACCCTGGTCATGTCCTCCATCTTAGTAGAATACTTTGGACAGACTTCAATAGATAGTTTTGTTCCCTGCATAAGTGGAACAACTAGTTGTTTGTAGTCATCCATTCCAAATCTCTCCACAACTGTATTGACATACTTACTCTGACTTACCCAAAATTTTCTACCTATTTTATCCCTGGTTATCTCCATTCCCAGAATATACCTTGCTCCACCCAGATCTTTCATTTCAAACTTTGCAGACAACTGAGATTTAAGATCAGAAATCATAGACTTGCTATTTCCTATGAGCAACATATTATCCACGTATAGGGTAATAACAAGCACATGATCAAATTTTGATCTAACAAATCCTATAGACAACACAAACGTGTCAAATTTATGATACCACATTCTAGGGGATTGCTTCAAACCATACAGAGATTTCTTTAACTTACAGACCAGATTTTGTTTACCTTTTTCAACAAAATGCTCAGGCTGGGACATATAAATTTTTTCTTCCAGCTCACCATGAAGAAACGATGTCTTCACATCCATCTACTCAATTTCTAAGTCATATGTTATTGCCAATGACAACAAAAATATAATGGATGTCAACTTTGCTATAGGGGAAAAAATATCTCCATAATGAATTCCCTCAACCTGGGAAAAACCTTTTGCAACCAACCTTTCCTTATACTTTTCAACACTGCCATGAAAACCAGTCTTCTTTTTGAATACCCACTTACAACCAGGGATAACTTTAGTGGCGAATCTTTGCTAATTGGTGAATTCTAGGAATTAGACAAATCAAAATTGACGAATTCTAGGTATCTAGCAAGGGTTTTCAAATCGCCAGGATTTTATGAACTATCGGTCCAATGCATGTCCATTTGCCATCGGTTTTTTTTTACGAGGCATGTTTAGGCAATAAATTCACCATAATAGACTACGTGTTTCCAATGGACCGATTAATATTTTTGCCTGGAATCCCAGGGAGCATGTCATAAAACACCAACATATTTTCCAATACTATTAAAATAACATTATATGAGGACCCATTTCGCCAATTAAAATTTACAGATAGTTTCTTGTGAAGACCCATTTTGCCAATTACAATTTATAAATAGTTTCTTATGAGGACCTATTTTTCCTTATAAGCATGCGGGATTCAGAATTTTTTTAACATACCATTTAAAAATCCCATGGAATTTTCCAAGTATGGATTGATATAAATACAATTGAAACTTTTATTTGTTCTTACACATTTTGTTCGGTTCTAAGGTTCTACTTCTCAATTCAGAAGTAAGCGAAACCTGAAAACGTATACTCAAAGGTGAGTGATCATTTCTTCATATTGTTATTAGTTATAATAATAAGATTTATTTATCTATTTTCCATTCTTGCTTCAATCTTAAACATGATTTTGAGTAGGGAATGGGATCTATATTCTTTGTTAGTTTTTCCTTTTTAAACAAGAAGACATTTTTTTCCAGCTTTTATTTGAAGTGAGATATCAATATGTCAAGCAAAAACTCCAAGGGTAAAAATCCTGAGGGTAATGAAGAGACTGGGAGGCCATCAAAATACCCAAAACGTGGAGGTACCATATAGTCTTACTTTGAAATTGGCAAAGCTTCTAATTCATCAGATCAAGGTGGAGCTACACCATCAACTCTTCCACCAAATATTATTGAAGATGGCAAAGATAATACATCACCGCCACAAGAAGGTCAAGGTGAGATTGTAAGCGTTAAATCAAAATGTATCAAATGAGGATGGCAATACCACAGAATATGTTCCAAGGGATACCCTGGATAGCCAAAATGAGATAATTGAATTGGAGGAGGATGATGTTGGTTGCAAGAAAAGAAAAGGAAAAGCAAAATTGGGGCGCAAGTGGGAAATGACAAGGAATTTTCAAATTGGTTGGTTGTCGAAGTACCCATTCTTTGAAGCAATGGGGGTATTAAAAAAAAATGATATTGAAAGGGAAACATAGGTCAAATGTAATATTTGTAGTTGGAAATGTGGAAGAGACAAGACGATGTAGCTAAAGCTTGACACTATAGAAAAGTATATCGACAAAGTTTATGAAAAAAAATCATAGATGGAAAGGAACAATTAGTCATATGATGGAAAACAAAGGAAGAATGTCTTCATGTTAAGTATGTCACAGATTATGGAGAGCATAAACATAGAATGTCGAAGATTAAAAAATGTGAAGGTACACTTGAGGCTCATTTTGGAAAATCCATGGCGACAACAAATCTATCAAAAACTATTCAGATGAGTGTTGTTTTTCATATTTTGTCCAGGGGGCATCCTATGATAGACTATCGAAAATATTTTGATTTATTATCTTATTTGATTGTTCCCCACTTTACCCTCTAACATTGGTCAGTAAATGCTAGATGGGAATGGGCGAACTGTCTTGCTGCAATGGAAAAGCAAGATTTAAAGGAGAAATTAAAAGAGTCAAATTTCATTGCATTATCTTTAGATGAAGTTACTGTGGTAGACAATACTTCTTGGGTTTGTATGCATTTGTATACTATAGAACAACATGTTTTCCAAAATCATCTTCTTTGTGTTCGTAAAATGAAGGCTAGTTCAACATCACAAAATCTATTTGAACTAGTCAAGAAATCTTTGAATGAAATTGCAGGTATGGATGAGTTGATAATTGCCAAAAATTTGGTGTGTGTAGGAGCTGATGGAGTTGTAGTGATGCAAGGTCAAAGGAGCGATATTTGTACAAAGTTACAAACTACTTGTGCACCATAAATGTTTGGCATTCACGACATGGCCCATAGAATGAATTTAGCATTCAAAATTATAAGCAAGTTTCCTACAATATCAAAAGTTGAAAATCTAGTTCGCGAGATCCACACATACTTCTGCCGAAGTCCCAAACATTTCCTTGAATTTAGATACAAGCTTCTCAAGGATTTTGATACCAGATGGATCTTCCCACATGGACCAACGTAATGAGTTCTTTTAGAAAATCAATCCTTGATTGGAGTGGTGTATGAGCATCACAACATAGTAGACAAAGATCCTGACCTCTTACATAGGTTAAGTGATATAGAGACACTCTTGACTTTAGCTAGTATTCTCCCCACACTGGATGAGATGAAAAATCTTGTGAAGAAATCCCAAGACATAACTATGTATATTTATGAATATGCCAATCTACGTAAACTTACATTCTTGGCCCTCAATCATCTATATCTAGATCTAACACAAGAAGGCACAAATTATTTGATGTGGCGAAAAATTACTGATTTGAATAATCCTGATAATTATTTATAGTTTAATGCAAACGGGCACTTATGTATTTGTGTACGTGGATTTGAGATACCAATGTACCATTGTAAGACAACTAGGCACTCTAGAAAAGAAGTACCTATTAACGAGGAAGAGTTTAACAACATTGTTAAATCTATTAGTGATAATTTGAAGGAAATTACAAAATCTCTTTCCTTAGAGATTCATGAAAGATCTCTCAACATGAAATACTTGAAGCCATGGGTATAGTGTATCCTCAATTTTGGGTAAACTAAGATAACCCAAAATATTTTCATGATCAAGTAAAAATATTGATCAAACAGTTTTTGAAAAAGGTAACATACAATGAGCAAACAATAGAAGGAATTTTAATTGAAAATAAGCTTAGAAAGCAATGTGGGAGTTTCACAACAACTATGAGGGACCAGTCTAAGTCCATGGGCAAGGAGAAGGCCTTTGAACTAGGATCAATAAAAAAATTTTGGACAAGCTTAGGTCAGAGTGAAATATTGCATAGTTCGATATTAGAATATTTCAAACTTTTTGATTTATGTCAAACAATGATATTGGGGTCAGTGGAGGATGAGAGAGTTTTCAGTACATTGGGGTTTTTGAAATCAAAGTTAAGAAACAAAATAGACAAGAATTTGGAAACTTGCTTGAGGATGAAAGGAACTGTGTATAATGTCAAAAAATTCCTTTCGAAAGGGCACTTGCAATCTGGAGGTCCACATGTGAAAGAAGAGGTACTGGGTTGTGCAACACAGGCTCTCCAATTCCAAGAGCCGCCAGTATGGGTGGTAGTACTAGTGGCAGTGGTAGTGGGATTGGGCCTGGGACAAATGACAATGATATTGAAATTGACACAAATTAAACAATGAATGTTGAATCTGAGACACAGGCCGAAGAAAGTACAGAGAAGTCTATGAATCAAGATGACTTTTAATTTATCTGAAGATGAGCATCGGTTTGAGGACCCTGAATCCATTTGGGAAATGGAAGAGAATTAATAGGTTTTAGGTATTTTTACTGCACTTCATAAATCAGTTTCCATTGTTCCAAAGTCCAAACTGTAGTTGATGATATTTTATATTGTATTCAATGAATTGAAATTGTGAATCATTGTACTTCATGATATCTTATTTTATATTGCACTCAAGCATTGCATGAATAATATTCCAAACTATAGTTGATGATTTTTTATATTGTATTCAAATAAATGGTGAATCATTGCAATTCAAGTTTAGGATATTCTATTTTATATTGCACTCCAAGTCTCCATGATATTTTATATTATATTGCACTTCATGAACCATATGCCAAAGTCAAACTATAGTTGATGATATTTTAAAATTTATATAAAATCCAATACCATCGGCCTAACAATGCTTCATCGGTGGAACCCCCATCACAATCTCATCGATGGCTTGATGAAAATAGCTCACAGCCTAGTATCGGTGTAACAATACTCTATCAGACTGACTCCTAAGGTGCTCTCCTGATATACCGATAGAATCATCAACAAAAGTAACCATGAATTATAATTTATGACCATGGGCATGAATTAGCTTATTTTATCAATAATCACAAAAATATACCACACTTTGATTTTATGAACAATGAAAATTGTAGAAATTTGTGTGACAAGATCAATATTATAGCCTACATTCACATTGCATCCATAAATATTAAACAAATTTGAAATTCCATAGTGACATATTCCTTCCCCCATTCCTAAAAAATTTCAATACCATCGGGCTAACAATGCTTCATCGGTGGAACCCCCATCACAGTCTCACTGATGGCCCGATGAAAATAGCTCACAACCTAGTATCAGTGTAAAAATTATCTATCATGCTGACTCCTAACTCCTAAGGTGCTCTCTCGATATACCAATAGAGTCAAGTTGTCAACAAAAGTAACCATGGGTATGAATTATCGAATGCATAAAGTATATCAGGGGAACTATGGTGCATCAGGGAAACATTATTTGGCGTCCCACTGATAGAATGAAGGATAGGCGTCCATCAGTGGAGAGGGTGGCTATCGGTGAAAGAATGATGTGACATCCCAGGTCATTGTGCAACCATGTTGCGGTGCATTTATGAACCAGAATTGAAGTGAATTATATCACAAGTTGATCGCATAGTTGTTACAAAATCTTGGAAGATTTCACTTAGGGAAAAAGCTGAAAGGAAAAAACTTGGATTTCTGACGTAGCAAAGACCAGTGGACTGTGGATGTGACTCGGTGAGACTCACGTAAGTACTTCACTTTCAAACCCAACTGAGAAGATATTTTCATCAAAATCTTCAGATTTAAATAATGGAAGAGAGTACAAACAAACCCAAAGCTAAAAAATAGAAAACCAAAAAGTCTAAGAGACTCCTAAATAAAGACCTGATAGATAAATATCCTACGTCAGGGCCGAAACCCAAGAGGAGTGTTCAAATGAATCCTTCCATGGATTGACTATGGGACAAACAAAAGGGCTTAGGGGATATTTGGACATCACAATGAGGGTATGACCTCTTCATGTACCATTACATTAAACAATTTAGGTTTCAACCAGTCTGCAATCCATGGAGGTTGAACCTGGGAAGACTTGTGGTGCCCAATGTGTTTGTGAATTCAGAGCTAATTAAAGCTCTTGCTATCATATATGACCCCAAGAAAAGAACTATTTAGTCACATGGCGGGGGTGACATGCTTGTTATTTCTAGGGATCTCATTTCTAATGTATTTCCATTAGAGTGTTCACTGAATTTATCATTCACAATCAAAGATCTCTTGAAAGAGTATTGCCACATGGATACCAACTATAAGAGATGGAAATTACCTTTGCATAGGCCTAGGGATGAAGGAGGCCAACTCAGGAGGTTCTCTAGTAGTGAAAACCCTCCTTTCCATGAAGATTTGTTCGAAGAGTATTTCTGATACTCCTATTATTCAGCTGGTTAGGTTTTGGGAGTAGAGGTTCTGCCTCTCATGTCGATTTCCCCAATGGTCTTAGCTGCAAACATACAGAGCAAGGATGCCAGGCCATTTTATTATTCTAGCTACTTGGCCAACACCCTACATCGAGGGGTTGAAAAGATTAAAAATAATAGTGATAATATTAATCTTGAACACTATTCTTTGCTTATGCATTTTCTATTGTATGAGGGACAAGTCAAAGGGGTCTGGAGTGAAGAATTAAGGATAAAAGATACAGATTAAAATTGAGATTTTAAACCTATACAAATGTGGAATTCATTGTGGGACAATCGATTTGGTAGGTCTCATTACCTTTATTTTGAATTTTTTTTGTAAAACCATTGATGAAGTTGTTGGGATATCTATGCAATTATAACCTATCCCTAGAAGTACAAAGATTTCTAAGACCAAAGGAAAACGATCGGAGAAATAAAGTGAATCATAACTGGGGAGACTGGTATGCTTTCCCTGATTGTATAGTGATAAGGGTTTATGGGTTTGAAGGGGCTCCACACTTGATGCCATGAGTAGTTCCTGACCGAATTGCTTTTTTAGAAATTGTGAGGCAATTGGCAAAATCTGATTCCAAATACCTCAAAGGAAATAGAAAAAAAACAATTATTCCGAACACCTTATGTTTTGGAGAATTTATAGTGGTTTCCAATGAAGGATATGGAGAAATTGATGGTAAATTAGCATAGTACAACCTACCTCTAGCTGATGTAAGGAAACAATTTGATGCAGAAGGGTTTATTCACAAGATGAGATTATCACAGGGGCTATCAGGGTATGCACATTTTTTCTCAATCGAAGATGTCATAAGAAACTATGATGAGGCTTCCACCAAGGAAAGAATGGACGCCTATAACAAGATTATGCTTGTAGAGGAATGGAAGAGGAAAAATTTCCCATCCTATTCAAAGGAATTTGGTGAGATACAAGATCCTTTAACAAGAATTGAGCAACTCATCGCTCATGTCAATGAATTGGTAAAGGATGTTCCCCCAGTTGTTTTTGGTGCACCTCATGCAACCTAATCAGGAGTACAAGCTGAAGACATAGAGACCTCAGATTACATACCTTCACAGCCTACTCCTAAGGTATTTTTTTGGTAGATACTGATATAAGTGAAGAAGAGAAGGGTGATGAAGAGGGTGAGCAGGTCAAACAAATCAGTGCTCATGTGATTGCACAATACGAGCCCCCTCAAGAGCAGAATATTGTAATATTTGAGGCATCAAATGAACTATCTGATGATGTGAGGGTTAGGGTTGGACAACAGTTTATTTTTTATTGTTATTTTGTTAAATCTTTTGAATTTAAATCATTTTTTTTTATGAATATAAAGGTAGAAAAATGAGACAATAGATACAGGATATCACTCCTAAACATGACACAACCGCTCTGGAGGAATTGAAAAGGGAGGTAGAAAAGGAAATGGAGTTCATCACTCTTGAAAGAGGTAGGGAATTTCTTCAAGAAGCTGGAATTTTTCTCTTGCTAGGGTGGGATATTAGCTCTTCAATTGTATTTGATAGCTTCAGAAAAAGAGGGGATATGACAATGAACTTAACAAAAGAAGCAAGTGACAAAATGTATTCAGGATCTAGGTACAACCCAGATGAATCCACCTTTCTTATTTGGTCACTGTATCCCAATGATAAAAGACCTATTATAATTAATAATCCAAACCAAGTGTTTGGTCATCTCTTCATTCAATGAGTAGTGGATACCAACCCTATGGAGACAACAGAATTGAACATACATGTGGCAAAATTTACCAAAGCATAGATCAAAAAACTGAAGGAGCTAGAAAATCAAAGAGAAAAAAAATCTTCCTCCTCCACATCAGAGTTGTACTCCCCATGGATTGAAAAAGATAAGAGAGTGCTTGATGCATTGGCTGATGCAACCTACTGGAAGAATTCCCATCTGAAATCCTAGGGGAAATGCAAAGAATTGGAGAAAGAAGTGAAAATCATCAAATATAACACTATATCTGAAATGATAAAAGAAAGATTCAATAAAATGATGAAATGTGGTATTGAATATTGGGAAGTATTCAAATATACATGCATTGCATTGGTGGAGAATGAACGATTGCAGCCTAGAATGATGGAGAAAAAATAGGAGCTCGTAGATAAGAATTTCATGAAACGAAAAATATTGCTGACATATAACAAGTTGGTAGAATCACATAATGGATATCATAATAGGCTTAGGGAAGATTTCGACTACTTTGATTCAGTCCCACTCCCAACACTTCATTTTGGTATTGGAAATCCGTGAGAATATGATGATTGGAAGGAAGAGCTTGTTGGGCTTCTAACTGCTACGTTGCAAGAAATAAATGATGAGGTTATGGTTTTACAAAACACTCATAAGCAACTCAAAAAAATAATGATATGAAAGAGGTGATCTCTAACGTGGACACCTATGGTGAACAAGAGTACATCCATCACCTCTCTGAAGTCAATCTGTTTATTAGCCAAATTGTAGATGTGTCAGAATTAGATCCAATAGGACAACCATCAAATTCAAAGGAAGAACACCAGCCGACAACATGATGAGCACCCTATCATGGAGTAGAAGCCTTGAAAAAATCTTATGTGGTCACGAGCTTCTTCTTGGAGATTCACGGATCGGTGCATTCACCTGCGACATTGTTTTATTTATAATTTGAGTTATATTTAGTTGTCAAACATCATGAATTTTTGCAAGGGGTTTGTAGCTTGTTGCCTCTCACATATAAGAGAGATCAAGACCCCAATAGGAGATCAATGGATCATCACATCATTTTTAATTAGACTTTAGAGTAGAAAATAGTAAGAAGATAGATAATAGATTGCACCAATTCGCCCATCCATCTCATATCATAAACTATTTTTATAATGCATATCATTTGAACTTTGAAGATCAATACAATGGAGAAGGTTGCAAATATTTATTGATTTTATTTCGAGTGTTCAACTATTGTGGATTCATATGCTTATAAGTTATTAACTTATTTGGCTGTCTCCAAAGTGGTTGTTTATGTTATTCAAATTGAGTGTGTGGAAGTACATTTAATTTTTCAGTACATTGGATTTGAATTCTTCAGGAATAGGGGTTGTGACCATGGGGTTTTAGATTTATTTATGGATATGATCATTGATCAAGTAGTAATGTGGGCCACAAAATGGATCTTGTCACATAAATCTCTACAATTTATGCTAATCATAAAATCAAATGTAGTGTATTTTTGTAGTATGTGGGATGTGGGTGAGGTGTAAGTTGGTGGATACTGATCAAGACTTTTAGTCAAAACATAACAGAAGCTAATAGTTCAACATCCATAACTTAGAAGCTCTACCAAGAAGCAAATATAATGAGCTAACAGTTCAACATCCATAACTTGGAAGCTCTACCAAGAAGTAAATATAATGAGCTAACCATTCATCACTAGTTCAAATGATAAAATAAATAATACATAATCCAGATAATTGAACATCATCACATTACTGAAGTCTGAATTTTAGCTTTTTAATTGAATTTCACATGAAGGAGTACATATTGGCATTGGCAATGCAAAATCTTGCCAATGCCCAAAGACAAGTCTGCACAGAGCTGAGTTGGAACTTCAAACTCATATTATCAAAGATTGAAAATAATAAATCAAGTCACTATATCACCTTTTCTAGCAAATTCCACTCTTCACGTGGTGTAATTTCCATTTTTTCTAACTGATGTTGTTTGAATTGAAGTTTTGTTAACATTTCATGATTGTAATAGGAAATGGAACCTGTCTTGAATTCTTCACTCAATTTTGCATTTAAGGTTATCAATTTTTTGATGGAATCCAAATAGTTCACATCTATTTTTTGAGGAAACTGGTCCAAATCAATCTTCCTTGCACCTTCCATCTTCTTTCTGAAACCATCCTTTCCAATGAATCACTCATTTGTGTCAAAAGCCTCTAGAAAACCAAGCTCTATGAAGTTCCATACCTTTTCATCCACCACCTTCATCTTGTCTACAACCAAATGAAAATATTCCTTTGTTCCACACATTCTTGAACACTTTTCAATGATAGATGACAACTTCATTAAGGTTTCAATCTGATTAGTAATCCCTTTTGATTTTAGATCATTGTCATTGGATTTGTAGACTGTTTGTAGAACTTGATTTGCAGATTTCTCTAATTCCAACACTTTTTTGTTGTCCACTAAATATTTGTTGAGCTTCTTATAATGTTGTCTGATAGCATAAATCAATTGAAACATGTCACACAAATGATCAAACCTCTGCATTATTTCCTCCTAGATATTTTGTTTCATATGCTTCACTGTATCTCTACAAAATGAAGATAACTTATTTTGAGAAGACTGAATTTATTCTTTTGCTTCCGTCAGCTCTGTCTCTAACCTTTCATTTGTTTTTCTCTATTTCTCCAATTTTTGTTGCGACTGTGCATTTCCATTCGCAATGCTTAGTCTTAATTTTTCTGAAGTGGATTTTTCCTCATCATATTTCTTGTTGCTCTCATCTAACCTTTGCTTCAGGTCATTCACTTCTCTCTCATTTGATATATCCTCTTTGCTTGTTGATGTAGAGGTAGATTTTATTATTCTTTTTTTCTAATTCATTGCTCTTGTTATCTATTGCTTTCCTCTTTGCTTTCTCAATTGCTAGGTCTGCCTGTAACTTTTCTATTTGGGTTTGCAGCCTTTTCTACTCTTTATCTTGCTTTAGAAATTATGTGTACACCAATTCATTGTTCTTCTTTGATACATTAATTTTCTCAGTATTTTTCAGGCCAAAAAAATCCAATTGAAAATTGGTTACCTGGTATTCAGATCGATCCATCTGATTTGTTGGTTTGTTTTGAATTGTGGGCACAACAATTGTGTACTCCATGATTTCTTTATTTGTGCCAAATGTGGGTAATACCATGGTTGTTGCAGGCTCTAAATATACAATAGATGCACTCTCCATCAATTTCTTCTTTTATTTTTTATTCAAGTCTGATTTCTTTTTAAACTCTTCAATGAAATCATAACTTAGGGAGGTAGGAACAATGGAATGCTTGAATGGCGAAGGAATAGGAGTACTTGCAGTTACTAATGATGTCACACCCACACTAACTAGAATTGGGGGAGTGTCTAGAAATAACTCCTTTGTGGTACTAGTGGATCCACTGATAGTGTGACTTGGACTTGTCAAAATCCTTTGCCTCTTTTGATTGCTTTGATCACCTGGTGTTTTTGTGGTATCTTTTATTGTTTTCCTCTTAGTATTGTGTGTAAATTGTCGTTGTAGTACATGTTGACCACTACTAGTACTACTACCCATACCATCGCCACCAATGGCACTCCTAATTGCACTAAGCTATCCACCAAGGGTATGTCCTAGTTGTGATTGTATCTGACCATGAGGATGAGGATTAGAAGCTCTAACAAATTGAGTTTGAATTGTATACCCTTGGTCTACTTTTTCACCTCCAAGCCCAAGGCTAGATTTATCATCTATTTTTCTATGCTCAACACTTGTTATTGTCCAAGGGCCTTGTCCTTTGGACCCCAAAGGACCACCTTCATAACCAATTTTTTCAAGTATGGTTGCTCCTGAAGTATATGTTGAAGCATATGCTTCTTTTGTGGCCTCACTTAAACCAGGTTTGTAATTGGCATGGCTTTGTTCTTCTTCTTCCCTATCAATATCATCATTAGATTCATCATCAGATTCATCACTTCCTTTGCTTCCACGTTGATCAGGATGCTCTATATTCCACAATTTGCTAAACTCTTTATCTTCTTCGTTAGCTCCATACTTTGTAAGAGCTCTTGGATCACCTAGGTCCTTCCTCATAGAGAAAAAAGCAGTAATTTTTTATCATGACCAATTTTTATCTATAACTTCCTTCTCTAGAGAACCTGAAATTTTTACTCTACTAGATGTTTTATCACTTTTTTCATAAAAAATGTTTTATGTCCTGATTGTCTTTCGATGCAATGCCATAATTTTTGCTGAAAATTGTTCAAAAGAAATACCATTCTCAACAACACTTTACTCCATTGCTATTTTGACCTCATCCCAAGAATCCTTTTTTCTCAAGTTTTCAATCAAGGGTTTACTTTGATGTTGAATTATATTTGAAACATTCCTATTGGACACAATCATTGATTTAATGATGTCACATGGATCATACTGTCAGTGATAGATAGCATCAAAGTCAAAAAAAATTAAAATATTATGTGCCACACTAAATGCTTTTCTCTCAAATGTGAACCATCCACATGAAAAAGGTAAAGAAGGAAATAAGGTCTTCTTTTGTTGACTGAGAAAGTGTAGTTCATTAGCACTTTGCACCTGCCTTACATATTCCAAAGCAAAAAAAAAATTGTCACATGTATTGGAAGATTGTATGGATGTACTCCCGATCCATAAAATCTTAGCATAGTATATTCTTCCACTATGTACCAATCAGCCAATTGTATTTCTTTTCCTAGTTGCATGCAGTTTCTACATGACATAGGAAATCTAGGCATTGGAGTATTTGTAATTACTTGATGCAATGGAGCCAAAAAGTAGTCTACAAAATGACTGTAGTTCCTTCAAGAATCATGCATCCTTATCTCAATGGTCCATTCATATACTAGAGCCATTTTATTTTCCTCTACATTACTATAGGGCTGAATCTGAAGCTTTTTGGTCTGAAACATTCCTCTAAATTTGAATAGAAAAAGATAGCACAAGTAGTTTGTGAATATAAATGTCTTGGTGGAACCTGCTTTAATCATTAAAAATTGTTTATGCATGGATTCTACAATGTGTTGAGTATAATTATATTTGACATGTTCATCAGCATAATGGATATTATATACCATTTCAAGGAGGCTTGCACCCACTTCCAAATTTCTATCCAGATCGAGGCAAAATGCTAGCATGGAAATAGTATCTTGAACCCATGGTTTAAAAATATCCAAATTATAAGGAGGCTTATGATCACCTTTCAATTTTTTTCTATCCTTAACTATTTTATTTAAGAAACTATTTTTCATCCTTTCTTCCACTGCTTCATAATCACTAGCAAGCTTTTCTAGGTCAATGTGGTGGTTCCCAAATTCTTTGGTTATAAACCCCAAAACTTTTCCAAGTTCTTCTAAAATAATGGATAACAATTCTTCTTGGTTATCTTTATTAATAATTGCTATTTTCTTATCATCATAATTTTCGGCACATACCATGATAAATTTTGGCAAGGGAAAACTTCATGTAACATCATGCACCCTATCCAGTTACCCACAATGCACTGATACTATCAACTTGCATTTGATTTGAAACCTTATTCTCAGATGAAAATCTAAGTTTTGAGGTACACCTACCATAGATTTCAGGATCATAAATATCATGGTACACATCGGTGAAACCTGGGGTGTTAAGCAATTCTGCATAATGTATTTTTTATTGGACTTTGCTCTAGTGGTATTGGTGGTAGACATGCTTATACAAATGTGAAGTTGTGAAATTTGAATTCCCTAATAAGTAATACCTATTAGTCCTCCTTAATTTTAATGAATTCTTGAGTCTCTAAAGTCTAAACCCAAACTTCAAACTTTGACAAAATAAGATTTTAAGAAATGTCAAACGATGAAACGTAGCTGCAAGAATTCTTTCACTTACCTAGATTATAAGTCCCGACTCTTGAAAAATGGAATGGCATTGTTGGAAGTGGAATTGTGGAATCTAAAATAGGGCATTGCAATGAGCAATCTGAAGAGTGGAGACTTTAAAAATCATTGTACAATTTCAAAGTGCAAAGTGTTTTAAATGACTTTTTTCTCGTAATTGGAATGTTAAAACTTAAAGTGAATGACTATGACACATCTTAGGAGTTAGGTCTACAAGACTACAATTTGAAAATTCTTAACCATTGATCTTTCTAAATCTAATGGTTATAGGGTGATTCCGGAGGTTTAAGTTGGCAAGCCCCTTGCTCTATGCATTTCATTACAGAATGCAACGACAACCATACATCAAATGTTCATCCAATAGTTGAAACTTGAGTAATTTATGATATTAACTTTAAAATGAATGTTAATCACTTGAGAGTTGACACTTAGCAGTACAACGTGCTTTAAATGCTTTGTTTCTTGAAATTGGAACATTAAAGTGAATGACACGTCTTAGGTCTACAAGTTACAAATTCTTAATCTTAACTATTGATCTTTCTAAATCTAATGGTTATAGGGTGATTCCAAAGGTTTAATTTGGCAAGCCCCTTGCTCTGTTTATTTCATTACGGAATGCAACTACAACCATACATCAAATGTTCATCCAATGGTTGAAACTTGAGTAATTTATGATATTAACTTTAAAAATAAACATTAATCACTTGACATTTGACACTTAGCAATACAAAGTGCTTTAAATGCTTTGTTTCTCAAAATTGGAACATTAAAGGGAATGACACGTCTTAGGTCTACAAGTTACAAATTCTTAATCTTAACCATTGATCTTTCTAAATCTAACGATTATAGGGTGGTTCCAGAGGTTTAAGTTGGAAAGCCCATTTCTCTGTGCATTTCATTATGGAATGCAACTACAACCATACATCAAATTTTCATCCAATGGTTGAAACTTGAGTAATTTATGATATTAACTTAAAAAAATAAACATGACACATGTGTTTTAAAGTTGTTTTAACTTTTGTGCGCTAGGATTGGCATCAAGGCAAAGGGGTCGGTAACTTAACGTTGCAAAGGAAAAATTGTGTGACAAGATCCATATTATATCCTACATAATTACATTGCATCCATAAATAGATTTGAAATCCCGTACGTGTAGTCCTTCCCCCATTCCTAACAAAAATCAATACCATAGGCATCGGCCTAACAATGCTTTACTAGTGGAACCCCCATCATAGACCCGTCGATGGCCCGAAGGTGAAGACTCATAACTCATAAGGTGTGCTCCCCAATATACTGATAGAGTCAACAAAAGTAAGCACATCGTTGTAACACATAAACATCGGTGGAATGAATGATTGCATTCCCCTGATGGCCCGATATAACCATGAATTATCAAGTGCATATTGCATAAAGTATATTACTTAATACCTCAAAAGAAAAAAACTAATTTGAATATATTAAATTATTAATAGACACTGAAGTTCCGAAATCAGAAAACAACTCTTTACTCTTAAGCATAAATGACTAATGAAGATTCAAGAATAACACAACACAACCATTTATTTTATTGCAATTGAATTTCAATGTCACATTCTTACATATATTTTTACAGACAAGTAGCATTGTAGCTCCTATTTTGTATAAATAACATATGTCAGTGTGTCACTTTAGTACTTTACATAGAAAAAATTTAATAATTTATTCCAAGTTGTTTCTCATTACAATGGATTACAAATTGATTCCAATTTCCAAGTTTCTATTGCTGAAAACTTACTACAAATGTAACTCTAAAAATAAATGCATGATTCCAAGCTTGTGCTAGTGACAACGTAATACAAATGTGGCTCTAAAAATAAATTCATGATTCCAAGCTTCTGCTGGTGGATTTTCCAACCATGTTGGGGAAAGGGGGTTCTAATCAATTCTGGGGAAATGGGAGCCATGAAAATACAAAATGTACTTATCCCCTTCGAGAACCAAAGTCATACAGAAGATGTAAAAAAAATGTCTCTTTGAAAATAAATGCATGGGGCTTGCCTGGACATCCATACTGGGGAAATGGGAGCTGTTAGAATACAAGAGGAGAAGAAAATCTACTCCCATCTTTTGCACGCAGCTTCCATGCACTAGTATAGCACTTACCTCCATCAGAGCTCCTCATCCTAGTTCAAAACCTGTCTGAGAAGTCAGGTTAACCAAATCAACTTCTTTCCAATTCCACCCATTCTGAACTTGAAGGAAATTCGTCTTATATTGATTACTCTATAACTACATAACTGTAGGTAGGATAATTTACAGTATCCTCAATATTGCATCATCTTCTTCGTGAATCCTTATTAACCCTAGAAAATAAAAACCCTTATGGCACTATCCACTATTAGATGAATCACTATCCCTATTTATGGGCCACCAGTGCTGCTACCAACCTATATAATTAAAATGTTTAATTTGATTGACGTCTGGCTACATGCCCACTATACCTGAAATTGACAAGCTGTCAAAATCACTAATTCACTAGTGCCACTCAAAGTTCAAACAATATGAAATCATTACAAATCTTGTTTTATTAAAGCTATGAGTTGTCCAAGAAATTTCTTCAGATGTTCATATCATGATAATATGGCATTAATCGCCACCACTGCCTGCACTAGCAGTACGACAACCACACTTTCTTCAAAAAGATTGAGAATTTCAATTAAATGAAATGTACAATGTTGAGGCATTGAAAAGACAGAATGAGTGATGAGCGATGAGCCTTGATCTCGCCACATGTCTGTATCTAACGATTATAGTGTTATTCCAGAGGTTTCAATTCGCAAGTCTAATGCTTCAAATATTTACTTCCGGAATTTAACTCTTTTTGATGTTTGAAAGCATTTGAGAAGACATCCCTTAATGGCACCTTACAACTCATTAAATGATTCCACACTTCAAAAGTTGTGCATCCCGTTGAGGTCGCCCAATCGCTGAGAAATAGAACTTTATAACCATTTGTACGGTAATAAAATCTCAACCATTGATTTCTAGAAATCTAACGCTTCTAGTGTTATTCCAGAGATTTCAAATCACAAGTCTAGTGCTTTAGAGATTTACTTCTGGAATGCAACTACAGTTTTCCATCGAACATTCATCGAATGAACCCTATGATTTTCATTGGCATATCTGTTTATTTCGCCATTGGATTTTTTTATTATTTTGGGATTCTTTTTAATTTTCCAATCAAAATATATTTTTGCTCTGAAAAAAGGTTTTAATCACCAATGGAAAAAAAATTATGGTTTGAAAAATAGTTTTAATCACCAATGAAAAATATTTTATTCGATTAAAAAAAAAAGCAATTCACCAAGATTTTCCATGAAATTCTAGGGATTATAAAAGATTCGCCAATTGGGATTTTTTTTTTTTCCCGAAAAAATGAAAAAAATTGCCAATAAAATTAATATTTTTCATCGAGAAGTATACAGGATTTGCCAAGATTTTATACCTGCACCGAGGGGGGGGTTTCTTAAGTTTTTCCCTACTTACAACCAATAGGATTTCGCCCTTCAGGGAAAGGTACCAAATCCCATGTTTCATTCTTCTTCAATGAATCCATTTCTTCATTCCTTGCTTCCAACCAAGAATTTGACTCAGACATTCTAATTGCTTCTTTTGCATTCCTAGGCTCATTAGTGCTAGTAATTAAAGCATAGGTGCAGTTCGAATCTAACATTGAAAAACCATACCTTTCAGGTTGTCATTTTTTGCGTGTAGATCTTCTTACTTGTTGAGGTTGTGGTTCTTCATCTTTAGAACTCTCAGAGCTGCTCGAACTCTCCTCAGAATCAGCTACACCATGTAGTTCCTCTCTTTCCAAAGTTTGAAGAATCTGAACTACATTATTCTTCTTTTCCCTTTTATTTTTCTCGGGCTGTGGATCAACTACTGAAGGTTTCAACTCATGAAATATCACACTTTTGTTGTACAAAACCTTCTTAGTATCAAGATTCCAAAGCTTGTATCCCTTCACACCAACGCCATAGCCGATGAAGATACATTTGACAACCTTGTTCTCCAATTTCAATATCTTCTCATTTGGTACATCTACATATGCCTCACAACCAAAAACATAAGCATGTATAAGAGAGGGTTCTTACCAGACCATGCCTCGAAAGGCGTCTTGTCAACCAGAGCAGAACAAGGTGAACAATTTACCAAATAACTTTATGTAGCCATAGCCTCAGCCTAGAACTTCTGCTCCAGACCAGAACTACTCAGCATATTTCTCACTCTCTCCATTAACATTATGTTCAACCTTTCAGCAACTCCATTCTGCTATGGAGTGTAAGGTGTAGTTTTATGCCTTTTAATTCCATGATCTGTACAATACCTTTCAAATTTTGCAAAACAAAACTCACTGCCATTATCTATCCTCAAGCATTTAATTTTTCTTCTAGTTTGATTCTCTACCATAGTTTTAAATTCTTTAAATCAACTGAACACTTCTGATTTACTCTTCAAGAAATAAATAAATGCCCTTCTCGAGTAGTCATCAATAAAAGAACATAATATCTATACTTCGATAACGAAGGAACATTAACTGGACCAAACACATCAGAATGAACATAATCCAGTATGCCAGAAGATTTATGAGGACTCGAATAAAATGAAACATGGTGTTGCTTTCCATAGATACAATGTTCATAAAAATTAAACTCAAGGTTACAATCATCAAGCCCTTCTACAAGATTTTTATTTTTCAAGGTTTTTAAACCTTTCTCTCTTATGTGACCAAGTATATGATGCCACAACATAGTCTTATATGCTGGGAGTTTTAACTCCAAATAATTTGCAACCAGAGAAGTGTCTACCTTTCTCTATAGGGACAGTTTTACATGACTCTACAAAGGAATTGTTACATTGAATAGGATGTGCATCCAACTTATATAGAGTTCTAGTATGAACACCCTTAGCTAGGACCATTGCACTTGTAGCCATTTTACATCCTTAACTTGAGAAAGAAACTTCTACACTAGCATCATTTAGCTTATTGACATAAAGTAAATTTCAAGCCAAACCTGGTATATGCAGTACGCCACCAATACCTTTGACTCTCCTGTCAAGAAACTAAATTATGACTCTTCCACGACCAACAATCTCCAATGTTGAATCACTTCCCAGGTACAACTCTCCACCATCGTACTTCTCGTACTTAGTAAACCAGTCTCTATGGGATGTCATGTGAAAGGATACATCTGAATCAACCAGCCAGACATCATCTGATGCCTAAGTTTCCAAAGTTGCAATAAAGGCATTTGCATCACTCTAAGAAGAGTCATTGTCTAAGGCATTCTTCTTCTTCTTCTTCTTACAATCCTTTCAGACATGACCAGGCTGCCCACAATTCCAACACTTCACTTTGGAATTTTTACTAGGAGACTTCGATCTCCCTACAGATTTAGATTTTGACTTCTTGTCTTTCTTCTTGCCTTTCTCCTTTGATCTACCTCGAACAACAAGAGGCTCTTTGGCCATCTCAAAAGACTTCCTTTGCATTTATTTAGACAGAAGCAAAGAAACCATGTCATCCATCTTGAATGTAGTTTTCATGCTTCCAATAGCCATCACCAGATGATCCCAACTATTAGGTAATGAACACAACAGGAGCATGTAATGATTCTCCTCCTCAGTATTTATATCTACAGACATCAGCTGAGTAACACTCATATTAAACGAGTTCAGATGGTCTGCAAAAAATGCACCTTCTTCAAGGAGTATAAATTTTTCCTCAGGAGAAAATTATTTACCAGAGACTTTCCCTGATAAATATCACCCAACTTCTTCCATAATGAAGATGCAGTCTTCTCCTCATGGACATTCAGGAGTAAAAGATCGACCAGACTCAATCTAATCAGACCTCTCATTTATCTATCTACAAGGTCCCAATCTTCTTGCTTCATGCCTTGTGGCATAGTTCCAGACACTACAATCCAAAGGTCTCTATCCACAAGCAAGTCTTCCATTTTGAGCTTCCATAACTCAAAAGTTCTACAATTGAATTTTTCAATATCTATTCTACCTGATGTACTCACCATCTTAAATAGAACAAGTTCTAATTTTATAAAACAATTCCCACTGGAACAGTAATAGCACAAAAATCTAGCCTTACTAAGAAGGATAACAAAACTAGCCAAGCTCTGATACCATTGAAAGGAAAAGAATAGTGCGGATATGTTTTCCTAACACTAAAACAACATAGGAGAGGTGTAAAAACTAGTTCTAAAACTTAAAATACATACATGCAGGATATCAAGAGTAGTAGAAAAAAACATACAGACAAATCAAACACCAAAATTTCATGGGAAAACCCTTTCAGGTAAAAAATCCACCACACCAAGATCGATCTCTTTGTATTTCAATAAAGACGTTAACATACAAAATGCAGACCTCTCTCTCTAGACAGTCAACTCACAGTATATGACTGAGTAGCATACATTCATTGTTACGATACTTAGCACAAGTATACAGTAAAATAAATTACTACGCACAGTCACTGTTTGCACTTCCTCTCTATCTAAGCTCACAACAATTCATTACAGTTAAAAAAAACTTAACTCAACTCTACCATACTCAACAATCACTATTTGTGTGACTTATATAATAGTAACTGACTTCTCCAATCAATCATCTATTTGTTCAAACTAGCCAATTTCCAATCATAAAGATGCATCGATCGCCCAACCACACAATTCGATTCTTTGACCAAACTGATCTTGCACAGTCGTATCGAGCCACCTAGGCATCTATTTCATTTCCCAAACTCGATCCTATCACCAACTAAAACAAAACTGCATTTACTGCCCTCACCATTGTTGGTCTTCGACTAATCAAAAACTACCACGCATCACCATCCTATTCGCTAGCTACTTCCAACTCAGAGTCAGACTAGTCAACAAGAGATATGTGTCTCTTACCGCGGTATCGCTGAGCAAGAAACAATCATCCATGGTGTGGCAATAATCGCTAGTGCTAATTGTTGAGTCACCACCATGCCACCGGACTGAGACCGCTAGGCCTCCACGGTAGGGAGGTAACCGCTTGCACAAACCGCTAATGGCTTACTGCACCATCGGACCCTGACAACCAGCCTTCCATAGTAGGGTGGTGACTGCTCGCCTAGACCACTAATGGTTTACCATGCCACCTCAACATGGCTGAAAGGCCATCACAATGGAGCAGTAAGTAGTCATTGCTAAGTTGTCATCATTAATCACCGCCATTGTGCCACCGTTGAGCAGCACCCACAGTAAGGAGGTAAAGCTTCCTTCTGCCAGCTTGCCACTCCCGCGCCGGTCACCATTCTACCTCCACCGCTAGAAGTGGACCCCATAGTAATGCAGTAACACTGTGCCACCGTGGCTAGACTGTAAGAGGCCCACAGTAAAGTGGTAAACTACCAAACCGCACCTCAAAGACTGAACCTTGGCGGTAGGGCAGTAAAGGCATGAAAGAATGAAATTTCGCCAAGTATTTTAGAGGTCTAAGCCAAAAGTTGAGGCACCTATTCACAACATAGGTAACATATGTGCATGGTTTCTAGAGTAGGGGAGGCGAGTTGAGTGGTTTGGTGTGATGCCCTAGTTGGCAATTTGATGAGTTTTTGTGAAATTTAGTAGTTTAAGAGTGGAAATGGTTGAAATCCTTTGGGGAAGTAGTTTGTGAGGGATTTTTAAGCACGTGTAAGTTATTTTAATCATTTTTGATGCATTGGCAAGGTGTTATGAGTTGTGGGAATAGTATTTTCAATAAACCCACTCGTTTTAGGCTTTTAGCCATAGCAGCAAGGCAGTGAACCATTTGATAAAATGATTTGGTAAACATGTACAAAAAATGTGGTATCACAGACAAGGCAGTGAATTATTTCAAAAAATGCCTCAAAGAAACATGGTCTCATGGTGATGGAATGTCATGAAAATCCATAGTTGTGAGGATTTGTGACTTGAGGATTGTGATTAATGATTGGAAATGTGTTTAGTGACATTACAGGACCACCCCTACTGCATCAATGTTATAGGGTTTTATCCATAGTAGCAAGGAAATTAACTGTTTGATATAATGCTTTGATAGAAATGTATGGAATATGTGGTAGCATAGAAAAGGCAGTCAACTCTTTGAAAAAATTCCTCAAAAAAATGAGGTCTCATGGTGATGGAATTCCATGACAATCAAAATCAATTTGATTGTCATGGAATTTTGTCACCATGAGACCACATTTATTTGAGGCATCTTTTGAACTAGTTCATTGCCTTGTCTATGGCTTGTCACTGTATTCCATCAACACATTTATTTGATGCATTTTTTCAAACAGTTCACTGCCTATTCTATGTTATTGCTTACTATTATGCTTTTGATATATATTTTTGAAGCATCCATAGCTTGTTCGAAATCACTTGTTTTAGGCTTTTAGCCATAGCAACAAGCCAGTGAACTATTTGACAAGATGCTTTGGTAGACATGTATGAAAAATGTGGTAACATAGACAAGGCAGGGAACTATTTGAAAAAATACCTCAAAGAAATTTGGTCTCATAGAATACCATGATAAGAAAATGCAATTGACAACTACTCCTAGTTATTTGTTATGCAATGTGAATAAATTGCATAATTTCTTAGGTTGACTTTGTACAAACTATATTGTAATTGAAATTTTGTCATCTATCAACATCTACTTATTAGTTATGCAAAGTGAAGTAATGCTTTGAATTTGAAATATGTGCAATGCAATGTAATCAACGATATGAATATAAACTACAAAAATCCATTTTTTACAAGTCATTAGTTAAAATATTTATTTTATTTGCTCTCTATATGCTATGGAAATACCTTTCAATTTAATTTTTTTTTTATCTCTTGTACAATTTTTCCTGATTTTTTCACAAACTATTATACTTTTGGTTTGTCAAAATTTTCCCCAAAATATTTTTGTAGCTATGCATTGGAAGCATGAAGCATACACATGAATACACACAATATAGGTGAAGTATACATGTGAATAAGTGAGACACAAGTAATTGAAGCATTCCAAATGATACAAACCACCACGAATGGAGCTTATTTACACAATACGCTTTAGATGGGGCTTATTGAGCATTCAACAGTAATTAATTAAGCATTAGATGTAAACAAAATCCATGCCTATAACATTCAAGAATACAACTTACACGATACACATGATAACATCATTCAAGAATGGTAGTAGAAAAATAAGAGTTTCTTTAATCAAAAATCCGAAAGGCTATACAATGACATATATTGATAAAAGTATATACAATATATCCAAAAAAACCATACACGATTAGTACAAAGGGTCCATATGGACATGAAATGTCACATATATATCGATAGTACAAAACATATGTTCCAAAATCCCACATTAGCATACAACAAACAACACTAATACATAGTCATTTCCCTCTAGGGGAAGGAAATAGATCCCGTGCTGCCTTCAAAATTTGGCTAGATGGAGTGACTATTGCTTCTCTTGTCTTTTGAACATGCTCGCTAGTCCTCCTCTCTTCATTTTGGACCTTCAACTAATACAATAAAAATTAAAGATGCTAAAACATAGAAATTGAATTGTGGAATGGCATATAACATAATATATAATCACTTACTGCATACATATAGTCATCATGCATATTTATAGCATCACCACGTCCATGATCTAGAGTGACAACCACCTGTAGAAACCATGAAGATAGAAATTAAACTACATAAAATTATCGTGAGAATTTTCTATAATAGACCATAAAAGAGAAAATATAATGTCAAATCGACTAATCTATTCCATACCTCTCTTAATGGATCAAAACTATCTATTGTTGCAGAAACTCCATGGTCCATCATGCCACCAACATCACCAAAGTTGTCTCTTTTCAACATCTACAAATGAAACAATATCTCAAGTATCATGTTGATATAAAGACCAAGAGGGGATAATGGAACATAAGGTGAAATATGAGAGGGTAATGGGATGGGAATAGAAGGGTGATGCAAAGAGAGGGATCAAAATCATTCAAAGTGACAAATTGCATTCAAGAGGCATCTAACAAGATTAAAATGGCCTATTAGAGTTATCCAAACAATCCTCAAAGCTTGACAAAAATCGAGAGTCTAACTTCTCACTTTCACCCATGTAACCTAGCAGTAGTGCAAACTCAGTTTTTGGCCTTTAACTCCCATACTTTCCAAAACACTTGACAATTAGAAGGTGGATTCAGATACCCATTTTAGAGTTATACAACATATCTCTTAACCGGATACAATTCTTTTGGACCAACCCCTTGAAATTAGACCCTCAACGCTGTCTTAGGCCATGAATTAGGCCAGATTTACAAAGCAGCATACCTTTAAACTTAAAAAATACCCTTGAAACCTCGGGGAAGCATTTCCTATGCCATCAAACCTCTAAAAACACAATCAACACCCATGGTTGACACCTCCAACATAGCAAACTCCAAAACCCTCAATTTCATGCCAAGTCAAGAGGGTTTATTCAAAGTCCCACTTGCACAACCTCCCAAAACATGCCACCAACTCATACATGTATATTTTGACCCCAATATGCTTAGAATTTTGAAAAAACTCCACACTCTCATTGATTTCCACAAACCTTAGACCCAAGGCTCCATCTTCACGTGTTTTTTCTTCACAAAACTCATCAAGACAGTAGTTTTATATCCTTAGTTCCTCCTCCACAACTCTAATAATGCAACCTACAAACTACTCAGACTCCCTAGGGCCCATTAGACTAGTTACAATAAGTAAAGTTGGTGTAAGGGATCTTAAATCATGATTTTGGTTACAAAACCCTCAAACAGTGTGTCTTCGGCCTGTCACAGGAAAACAAGGATATTTACCACAAATCATAATGGATCTACCTCAAACTTGTTCCAAAAGATTGTTAACACCTGCCACCACAAAGTAAAATTATTTATATGGCACAATCAATCTGTGCGGGCTCGTATAGGCCTGCAAATGACAAGAAAACTTAGAAATTTGATGAAAAACAAAGATATTCTTATTGCCAATGCTTCAAACTTCAAGCTAACATTACAAAATGAGTTGTCATTCCTTTTTAAAGGCTTCTCCTCATCAAACCAATTCCAAAATACCTTACAACTACTTTTTAAACCTGTCATGACCGTTGCATTACAAATTTGTTGCATTAATGCAACTCACAAATTTGGCACTTTCAAGTTTTGACTCTTAATATTTTCCTAGACCCTCTTAAACACCTAAACTATTAAAAATAGTCTAATTAGACCTTATTCAACTAATAAATCATGAATTACTCAAGAAAACAACATCCTATCTACCTTGACACCCCTTGTCAACTTTGACAATTCCTTCCACATGATTTGCAAACCTTACAAGATGAATACAAAAACCCCTCAAAGTTGATCAATTACAATAGAATGGTCAGATTGGACCTTATTAAGACTCAAGGACTCAACTAAAACATCCTAACACACCTTGCCTATCAAAAAATCAATGAAGAAACATAGAAAAGAGTGGTGGCCCTGCACCAAAGGGATTAATGGAACTTTGGATGGACTAGTATAGATTGATGGGATGGGCTAGGATGGGATAACAAAATATAGGGTGGACAATTTGAGGTTAATGGGATGAAATTATTAGGGAATAATGCAACATAGGGTGAATTAGGAGGTGTCTAGGGTTTGACTATAGTACACGAAGTGCGAACTTGACCTATGTGTAGCAATAATAGAGAAGAGTTATCTAGGATGAAACCTGGATAAACATGGTATAACATAGGATGATATAAAGGAACATAGGGGATCATGGAACATCTAGGGTGATATAATAATGGGTACAATAAGATGGGAGTAGAAGGACATAATGACACATAGCATGGACTAGAAGATATTAGTGGGATGGGCTAGAAGGGGATCATGGAAAATAGGGTGAACTATTAAATGTTAATGGTAAGGGATTAGGAAGGAATAAAGGAAAAAAAAGTGAATTAGGAGAACATAGTGTGACACAATCAAGGAATACTTGAATGCAATGTTTGTGTTTCTCATCAATTTTTTAGATTTGTATATACGCAAAATTATAAAAACTAGATAACATATATTTACAACACCATTAATGAATAAAGGCTACCTGAGTGTACATTTTTTGAGGATATGAATTACGAGGTGTGGAGGAAGAAGGTGCACCAGGAAATTGTTTGAAATCCAAAGCATGTTATGAGACAAACAGTCAAATATAACATTCAATTGTTCAAATGCAATAATAATATCTTTAATACTAGTTGCATACCTATGGACTCATCATTGAGAATGTATAAGAGTCTGTAGGAATAGAGCATGCCTCATGAACAATGCGACCTTGAAATTTCATCATATCAAAATTCTACTAATTTAGTTATTCTTAAATTTCAAAATATAATTTTATAAACAACACTAAAATAACTTTCTAAATTCTACTTGAGTGTTAATGTCGAATGTATCATTCAGAATATCATCTATGAAAGTCATCGCCTCTACAACTAATGTAGTTGTGTAGCTGCATCATGAGCACCCTGATAATCATATGTGCAAACAACACCACGAGCATCACAATGGTGGGGTGGAGCTTGGGGCCTACACATCTCCTCCACACCAGGCTCTACTATAGGACTCACACACTATAAAATGGTTTGGGTGAGTGAGCCAATCAACTTCATCGTGTCCACCTCTACACTATCCTTAACAATTGAAGGAACAACTACATGCTCCACCATGGTTCTACCCAAGGCTCTCAGTGTCAACTGTGGATTATGTCGTGCAGCAGGTCTATCATGTGTGGAGCCCCCACCTCTACCCTAAAAGTCTAAGATGTCAAAATAGTTTGGAATTTTATTAAGGAAAAACTTGCAATAGAGTTTCCTCGAAAATTATTGCAGCACCTCATGGTTATTGCATGGAGGTTGGTCAAATACCATCCACCAACGCTCCCAAAATTTGTTTTTAATTAACTCATGGTGGCACCAATGGATAGGGAACCCCTTGCATGCATGACACAAAGGTTCATTAGTTTTCGGGTCTATAAATAGGGCACACAAGTCGGCTTTTCTAATTTTTAGTTTTTTGACATCTACATATGACAAACCACTAGAATAAAATTGTCTCATCTCATGCCTCTTAATTGACCAAAAATTCATTTGCTTGCTCATTTCTCCTACATGAGTTACACTTGACATCAATGATTCAACAATCCCTCTCCCATAAGGGTGGGTTTCGACATGCTCGGTTAATCTTTGAATTAATTGTTGAGTGTCTCTTTTATTGTTTTCAATTTGATTTTTAATATTTTCTTGTGTTCCTTGAGGATGCCTATGAATTGATGGAGGGGTTTCGGGTTGTTCTTGTATAGGAGGCTCTTTGTGAGGGGGTGATTGTGAATTCTTAATGTTTTGAGCTTGATATTCATTTCATGAGAATTAGAACAAAGTTTTATTATAAAAACGTATTTAAATTTGCATTCTAAATTAAATTCAAAATAAATAGAATAAAAATACATACCTCTTTGCAATATTTGACCTCTTCGATGTGTTAGTGGCATCCTCATGGAAAATAGCAAGCTAAGGATGAAAAAAATGGAAGAGATTTGGCGAGCGCGAGTTGTAGACTTGAAATCCCCTTCCTCAAGCCATGGGTTGAAGAAAAAATGAGGGTTTGAATTTTGATTTTTGGATTTTATGTCAAATAAGCCATTTGGTGCATGCCAAATGGCTTATTTCTGGTTTTTTTTAATGTTTTTTCAATTTGGTACCTAAATTGTGTCACAAATTGGTGCACTTACCCTAGAATAAGGATCACAACTCCAATTTCACAAGCTCCACCCATGGCTAGGTAGTTTTCCTTTTCCCCATCCACGGAGGCAACCCATTAAATCTGGTGAGACATGATGATATTCTAGTGGTTACTTTAAGAGGGCTGCCCTATTTCACTGATGAGAACAAAACTACCCCAATTGAGCACATTCGGGATGTGTCTACACTTTGCTCAGTACACAATGTAATAGAGGAGAATGTGGCCCTGAGATTTTTGGTTGCCTCATTAAAAGGCAAAGCTCTTGAATGGTTATGAGGACTACTGGCTAATTCAATAGCCACTTGGGACCAGCTTGGTGATGGTCTTCATAAAAAAATTATAGACAAGTCAAACCACCTCTCTTTGTTAAAGCAGTTGAGAACCATTAAGCGTGCTCTACATGAGCACATGTCTAACTTCAACTACCATTTTTAGTGAACCTGGGACAAAATCCCTCTAATTGTTAAACCCTCACCCGAGCATGCTTTCCTTTTTATCTAAAAGCCCTGAACTCTAAGATTTCATTCATGATTCAATCAATGGGAGGTTTTACCTTGCTTAATACTTATGAAATTTCCATAAGGGCTAAGAAATTCCTTATTCAAGCAAGAAATATTTCTTCCAAACCACCCATGCCTATATTTCCTGAGTTTTAGTCACCTATAAATCCACCACCTATAGCCTTTATACCTGTTGTTCCAACAATAGGTTACCAAGTTGCTACCCAGGAAAGTATCTTCCCTAAGAAAAATAGAGATATCCAAGAGATCAAGAGCATGTTGCAATCTCTAGGGAAGAATGTCAGCAATGGATTTGTGAGTCTGAAAAAATAAGTTGGCCAAGACCAAAGGCCTCATATAACCCATTCTTAGCAAAATCAGCATAGTAGAGTGTCTTTTCAAAATGATTACCCTAAAAGGAATTTTAATCCCAAACTCTTCAGGCCCTATTATCCTAATATTCTTGGCCCTTCAAGAGAGCTTGTACCTCAGAATAACTTGGACCAAGAGAAAGAGTGGTGCTACCCTTGCAATCAACTTCACAATCAGGTTGCATGCATAGGTAGAATGGAGAATCAGGCTCTTGTTGTGTAGAGTAGCTATGTTGGCCAATAAAATATGTCAAATGGAGATATGGGGTAACAAGGTAGTTCTAAAATTGCCTTGGTGAATTGGAAAAGTGCTGATTTCTATGGGGTGAATCATTTTCAAAACCAGAACCAACAAGTTTTGACTATTGCAGCAAACACAAGGTCTAAAAGAAGAGAAACTGAAGTAGAGCAACAAGTTGTAAATTCATAACAACAAGCTGCAGGAAGCCAGAATCAGGCCACTTCATCTCGAGCTTCCCCAATAGCCGTGAATATGCATATTCTATAAAGAGAATAGAAAAATGAAAACGTACACCAACAGGCTCAACAAATGGAGCATATTCTATAGAGAGAACAACAAAGAGTAAGTGATACGGTTGCATCTGTAGGGCAACATAAGGTAAATCCTGTATCTTTCAATGTAGTTGAGCATTTACAAAAGGCTACAGTTATCCTATCCATTATGGATGCACTTCACATTCTGGGAAAAAAGGATTAATTGTAGAATGCTTTGTTTGAATTTTCACTGTCAGATGTTTCAAGTGCAGAGAAGAACAAAATGGTGCTTTCCAATAGCTCGGAAGTGAAAGGTGAACAAAAAAATAGAGAAGTAAAACCCCCTATGTTTTACTTGAGCCTTATAATTGGGGACAAACTCATCCACAATTGCATGATAAACTCTGGAGATAGTATCTCTGTGATGACAAAAAGTGTAGGGAACAAGCTGGGTTTAGCCTATGAACATGTGGCTAAGGGGGTAATACAATTGGATGGTTATGTTATCCAAATAGCAGGAGTGATTAAAAATTTGGCCCTCGCCATTAATGCTTGACCAAAATTTGTTGTCTCATAGGACATTCATGTAATTGAACTCCCACCTCAATTTGCAATGTGTCTATCTAGATACTTCACTGATAAATTATGAGGTTTCCTATTGGCTGATTAGTCCCATTTATTTTTTAAAACTCCGATATGGTACCAGAGTTACTATTAGGTCTGAACCTCTAGCCAAGGACCATATTGAGCCCAATGTTTCCAGCCCATTAATTCCAATCTCTACACCATAGATGGGTTGGAGAGTCAATCCATGACCTTAGGTCCCAATGTACCCAACAAAGAGGAAAATGTGGGTGAGTGAGTTTCCCAAGATCATAGACTTGACCCTTTCAACCACAATGAGGAGGAAAGATTGGACATTTATGTAATTCATGAGCCTAATGCAATAGTCCACAACCTATTCAAGGGCCTAGGTCAACCTTCAGATAGTGACCCAAGGTTTCTGAAAGATGAACAAGTCACTAAATAATGGAAATAGCAGTTGTTTGATGATCAAGCTCCAAATCAGCAGGAGGATCTTGAGGAAGATGAGAAGTCTATTAAGGAATGGATGGGGCTACTATTTGAAAATTAGGCATTGGAGGAATATTTGGAGGGAAAGGTCCAAGAAGAAAATCCAAAGTGGGTGGTATTACAGATTGATGATCAGAATGGAATCATGAAGGGATCCTTGGGAGTGATTTGTTTGAGAACCTAGGAACACTTATTGGAGGCCATCAGGAAGAAGAGATTGCCCTTCTTTATTTTCTCTTTCAATATGAGTTTGAGGAGGATCTTCTTATCAAAAAAATTATCCCACCAGAAGAAATGATTGTTGATTTACCAACTCTGGTAGAACAGCCAGAAGGGGTGCTAAATTTTGAGGAATAATTCCAAAAAGGTCTAGGCCATGATTGGATTAATGCCAATTAGTGAACTTACATCTTATGAAAAGAAATTTTGATGAAATTTTGTTCAAAAGGCCTAATTTTCAACCATATGAGGAATTGAACAACAATGTACTAACAAAATTTTGTGACGATTAGCTTAGAGAATTTTTTGTTGTGGATTTTGTCCTCAAGTGGGATGAGAAAAAGAGTAAGCCAGGAGGGAATTCAAAGTTTTATGCTTTCTAGGATGGCCCATATGTTATAATTGAATGCAAGGAGTGAAAATCTTTCTAGCTCTCAAGGCTTGTTGGAGAAATTTTTTCTATCCCAGTCAATGGGATTCATTTGAAGCACTACTTTTGAAGCTTGAGGTACTAATTTGTATTATAGTAGAATAGGTATTGCAAATAAGTGTTCTTGGAGCATGGTTTCATTTTATTTTTCTTTTCAATAAGTGTTGTTGCACAAGATTTTTTGGCCACTAGGGCTTGGTGTTTGGCTTTTTTGGGTTTGATTTCGATTTTCTGCTGATGGAGAAGTTTTTTAGTTCTAATTCATGAGTTTTCTAATTTTTGGAGAGGGGAAAAATGACTCCATGCCCAATGGATTTAAATAAGGAAAATGGTCTGATGCTTAGCAGGAAAGCATCTAGTATAGGTCTCCAAAGTGTTATCAAATTTTCACTACAACTCAATTTGACATAGCTGGTTATTCAAGATTCATTTTAAGGTGAAGAGTTTCAATTTACCCCTGTCGATTTTTAACCATTGTAAGTTTTTGAGTTCATTATGAAATTAGGAATGAAATGTGTTTAGTTTCTTATTATCAATTGCAACATTAACTATTGCATGAAATGAAAAAAGAAATTCTTTTATTCTGTATTCATTCACAGTGTTTCAAACATTGTTTTGCAAAAAGGAAAGGTATAGGATTAGACAAGTATTTAAAAAATTTTGTATTTTTATTCATTGGATAACAAGAACCAAGTATCCCACACAAGCCGTGGGAGTGGTTGAGGCAGTGTATCAAATGGAACATTCTACACTATTGAAGATTAGAGAAAAGAAAGACATGTAAGAAAGAAAATAATCATCATTGCTTGTTTTCTTCAGTCTATTCTAGAATGGTGCACCATCCTTCATCCTCGAGCTCCTGATTGACTTGCAAGAGATGTAAAGAAGTTGTTAGAGCTTCGATTATTAACATTCCTATATGAATCACCAACAATAATGTATAATGTTGCTAATAATACATTGAAACAATTGAGCAAGAATGAGAAATGTGATATAATCCAAGCAAGAAGCATCATAATAACATATTATTTTAATCTAACATTGTGTTCTTCCTTTGCAGCTATAGGGAAAGTCATGTTGTTGACTAGATGAGACCTTTAAAGCATGTGGTGTAAAATGAGCTTCCACAAGGATTGAGACTCGACATGCTATCCCTCATGCATTCAAAGAGGGATTGAAGAAGAAACAGATCTAGAATGCTCAAGGAGAGGAATCCATCTAATGAGTGCATTATAAATGCCAAAGGACTCAAGCAGTTGACCATTCAAGATAGTCAACTCTTGAAGTACAATGAATTGAAAATCATGAGTGATCAACTATTCAAGTGCAATATCATGAATGTGATAGTGAAAAGGCATACATAATGCCTTTTTTAAAAATCATCAATTATAGTCAAAGAAAATGAAAGTTCCAAAACATCAGAATCAAGTGCTTCTATTTCAAAGTATTCCATGCTAAGGTTGCATTCACATCATGATGATTGTTGTCTATGAATTTTGAAGATCAAAAGCAGTATATGAAGCTTAAGACTATGGAAAAGAAGTGAAATGTCCATGTTTCAAGAATTAAAATGCATTGAACTCATGGAAAATGGCTACAAATGAAACGCTAAAAATATGAAAGCTTTTACAAAGAGTATTTCTAGAATGTTAGGTGTTTTCTCAAACTACAGTGCAGGACAACATCATCAATGAATGACATTTGTATAAATAGAGATGTTTGTTTAGAGTCTTCAATGCTACAACTAAAGGCATTCTAGTGCACTCTTTCATTTAATGTGCAACTAAAGGTTCAAGTGCATCAAGTGAATAAAAATAGGCATCAAGAGTGACCTGCAAGAACACTATAGTGGCTGAAAGGAAATGATTACATGATGAGAAGTAAAGCATATCAAGGAAAAATGCATTTGAGAGTGAAAATTTGTGTGTTTCATCAAGCAGTTAAGTGAGCTACAACAGTAACATGAATATGAAATGATGTCACTTTGTTCTTTCAAAAAAATGCATCTATTTTATGGTAATCCAGTGTCAATGTCAAGCCAGGGTTTTGAAGAATGCAATTGCAAAGGTGTCATAGATAGGGTTTTCTAGAATGCAAAAATGGAGAGTATTTCAAGTTCGGCCAATGGAGAAAACCTTGATTATCATTTACATGCCTACAGCCTGAAAAGGCCAAAATATTTGTTCTCATGGGCCATAATACTCGCTTAGGGTTTCAAGATCAAAGTGCAAGTGCAAAAAAAGAGGTCAAGGGCTCGAGCCTTGATTTTGTGTCTTCAGACTGTGGAGTAAAGTTACAGGCTTGCGGCCATAATGGTTTTAGAAACCCTCAAAAAGGAAGCTTTCATTATAAAATGATTTTTATTTGTCAACAATAGCATTTACATGGTAGGGTTGAGCCCCATTTTCATTCAATAGTGGAGGAAGAAATATGTAGTGGCTGCGACCTATGTAAATTGTTGGACAAAGAAACCCACATAAATTCATGTATTTTTGCAAGAGAAAGCTTAAATAAGCTTTATTTAAGAGGGAAATGCCATGAAATCAAATCAACAGTGGAGATTACCTTCATATATCTATGGAGGAACTCAATGGAAGCCACGACCGAAGCCTCAAAGATGGATTGAATAACCCTCCAATGATGTCCATAAGAATGGTGAAGGTGTCGATACCACAGACAAAAAGAAAAATGCATCAAAAATCACATTAGTCGTGCCCTCCAAGGCCTCATTTCTTAGCAAATAGAGTAAATGAAAGCACAAAAAAATAGATTCAAAAGCTTATCATCGATGAGAGAGGCCGAATGCATCTAAGAATAAAAGAAGAAGGCTCGAATGGAAGCCTCAAAAGCTCAAACCCTAATCTCACATGGCGATGCGCACAACAAAGCCTCATCTTCTCCAAAATTTTGATGATGCAAATGAAAATGGAATGAACATTTCAAAGGACTTTTTGTGAGTTAGTATTTTCACCTTATAATTGACGTATGTGATTTTTATCACATATATTTTTAATTTTCAAATGCCACCATCTTCATTGCCTAGGCCAATATAATCCTATGACCTATAAAAAATTTACTTGATTTTTATAGAAAATCAAAAACATGATATGCATATGACCCCTATTAGGGTACCCCTTTTACCTTAGAGATATTTGATTCCTAGTTTACCTTTAGAGATCAAGCGATAATTTTAAGTCATCAATTTTTGCCTAAGTGAATAATGGAAAATATATTTTTATGATTTTTTATATAAAAATCAAATATTAAAAGGAGCATTCCATATGTAATATGTTTGTTTTTTGCAAAAATTAAAAGAAAAAAGTCAAAATGAATGAAGACTAAAGGGAGGGAAAAGATAGAGAATTTGAAGACAAATAAAAATCAAAGGAAACCTTCCATTTTGTGATTTAGAACCGCAAGTTGTAAAACACTAATTAAGCAATGTTTCTATAAATTTCTTGATTAGTTGTTATTTTTAAATGCAGTTAGAATGCACTTTAGTTCACACTAAAAATTTCTATTCTTGAGTTCAGACTTGGACGAATTCAGAAAGGAGATGTCAAACTGAATTTTCTAATTTCAGTTTATAGTAGTTAGTGCCTGATTTTGAGGCCCTTTTGGATAGACCTTTGGGTGATAGAAAGTTTCCATATTTTTCATGCCATTTGGAGCTATTTTGGAAGCTAATTTTTGAGGGAGCTCAGAAATGAAAAATGAGTTTCCTTTTAGAGGGACAACAAGTTGATTTTTCCTATTTTGACACCACGAGATCACATCTTGGCTATAAATCTAACAAATTTGAATTTCTCAGGGTTCAAAATTTCTGATTTCTTGCTCTCTTAGTCATTTTGAAAGTTTTGTAAACTCATTTTTGAATTAGATTTTGATGTCTTATTCCTCTACTTCCAATAAAGCATAACAATTCTCCTTCTCTCCTTCTTGCCATGATCTGATAGTGATAGTATGACTTTGTTGTGATTCATATTATCGAATCCTTCTTTGTCCTGTTGTTGTGAGTAATTGTCAAGTTTTGCAATAGGTTTAGGTTGCACATTGCATTTTTTTTTCAAGATTCTTTATGCATAATACTTATGAGCTAAATGTATTAAGGTGAATTGTGAGAGTTATTTACTGTGAAAGAAGTGTTGTGAGCTAAGCTGCATCAGAGTCTCAACATTTAGCTGATCATCTTAAGTTTGTAGGTGTTAATTTTTAGTTTTCTTCCTGCTCCTTTTTCCCTAAAAGTGCATAGGTTAGGTAATTAGAAATAAGGGAACCATCCCACTCTGGAGATTCACTCTCACCAATTGGTTTACCCACAAACCAGAGAGTGTTTCCATGTTGAGATAGGATACACAAGTGCAACTTGCCTAAAGGGTGCAATCTTGATCACCAACAACTACATAAATTGAAACAAAGAGATAAATTCAAGGATTATATATAGGTGTTTTATTGGTTGACCATTTAAGAAGATAACATAAAGGAAAAAATAGAGAAATTTGTATGATATATAAATGGGTTATAACTAAAAAACTAGGATGATTTTGGTATGGTAAATCCTTAGTTAGTGTACAAGACCTATTAATACACATTGAAGGTAGATAAAATATTATAAAAAAATACAATTGAGATCCTTGTGAAAAAAGAGGAAGTTTTCGTATGAGAGGATTGGTACCACAAGAAATGACTATATGAGTTAAATTTCGATGCATGCAAGAGGGTTGAATATGCTACAAGGACATTGGAATACATTGATGAGAATAGAATTATTTTTAGGAAGATGTTGTAGATGAGGAAGAATATTTGCTGAAACATTATCCTGATGTGGAGAAGTGAGGCATCATATATTTGTGTGCTTGAAATCATGGAAAAGTAACACTATACACAAAACAAAGACAATAAACCATATTGTTGAAGGAAGCTTAGGGAGAATTTCCTTGGTCAATGGAATATAAAATCTCAAATGTGGTGAGGTTTTTCATGATGAACATACTATTTGAGTTTAAAAAGGAGAAGAAGAATGCAATAGAATAAATAAATAACATTTTTAGGACCATATATAAGGAGGAAAGTGTTGCAATATGATTATAGATAGAGACAACATAAATAATCTTATCTTGGTTGAGAAGTTAGGTTGAAAGTGAATTATGAATACTAACCCATACAAGGTGTAATGTTTGCTAAAGAGACACTACATATTGGTCAATGAGAAATATAATGTAAGCTCAAAATTTATAGGTATAAAGATGAATTCATGTGTGACATAATATCAAAAAATTATTTTCATGTGTTACTAGGTTGACCTTGAAAGAATTATAGGAGAGCTTAATATTATGGGTGCAAAAAACTAACATATAGAAGGATAATATGAAATTATTTGGTTCCATTAAAGGATCAATAAACATAGGTAAAATATAGCCCATGGGTGTTGCCAATGTTAATAAATCAACGCATGAAAGAGGTGAAGACACACATATGTCTTATGGTCATGATAAAACCTATATAAGGAATAGAAATAAAATTGAAGAGGAAATGATACGTGAGGAAAGGGAGGAATTCAAGGAAATTTTCTCTAACGATATGCCACAAGGCTTGCTACTCATGCACAACATCAACCATGTGATAGATTCAATTTTGAATTCTAGTGTCCCAAATAATTCTACCTATAGGATGAAACCATATGAGGGTGAGGAGATAAGGAGGAATGTATAGGAATTTATCATAATTTGGTTTATTATAGAAAGTTTGAGCCCCTGTATAATACTTGTAGTGATGCCATTAAAGAGGCATGGACAATGGAATATTTGTACTAACTCCAAAGCTATCAAGAAGGTCACCATCAAATATAGGTTTCATTATTTTACATGGATGACTTGATGGAGTATCTAAATAGATAATAATAATTAACAAATATATATCTCAAACATGAAAAATCATCAACTTAGGATTAGGGAAGTTAAAAAATGGAAGATAGCCTTCAAGATTAAGGATGAACTATATGAGTAATTAGTATTATCATTTTGCCTAATAATTGACTACCTTCAAAAAATTGATGGATTAGGTGGAAATTATATTCCTTGGTAGCTTTTTCATCATGTATCCAGATAATATAATGATCTTTAGTGGGAAAAAGGAGGAACACCTGATGCACACAAGACAAGTGTTATAAAGTTGCATGAGGAGAAAGTGTTAGTGAACTTAAAGAAGTACAACTTCATGGAGATGGAATTAGTTTACCTAGGGTTTTTAATATCCCAAGATGTATTAAATATTGACCAAGATAAGGTGAATATGAGTATGGAGTGTCCATTACCAAGGATTGTGATTGAGGAATGAAGTTTCCATTTTTTAGAAATATTATATAGGAATTTAATTTAGAACTATAACATAATTTGTGCACCTATCATATAGATAATGAGAGGTGATATGAATGACTTCTTCTATAATTGAGGTATGGAGAATAAATTATAAGTGTTGAAGAATAAGGTGACCAATAAATTGGTATTGGTGTTGCTAGATTTTGACAAGGTTTTCTAGGTGGATTATGATGCAAGTGACATAATTATTATCATAATATTGAGTCAATAAGGGAATCCTTTCACATACTTGAGAAGATAAATGACATATGTAAATAATATTTCATATGATGAGGAGTTCAAAATAATCATAAAACCATTGAAGAAGAGGATGCATTATTTGTTTCCTAAGGAATTCATTTTGTATAGAAACCATCAAGTTCTTTAGCTCATCAATACTCAAGGAATGTTGAATCAACATCACATGAAATGGTTATATTTATTGTATAGATACTTATTTGTTTTGAAGGATTTAATTAGGAAGTCTAACAAAGTTTTTGACACACTAGAGGTGTGCTTTGAAAAATGAGATGCATGTGGGATTTACAAGTTTTGACTCAATAAAGGAACAATATGCACATAATGAAGGCTTCAGTGAGACTTTAAAATAATTCATATAATCCACATGTAGGGATCGATCATAATTTAAAAATATTTTTTGTAAGATGGTTTACTATTTGGAGGTGTATACTTATGTAGACCCTAGATATTGATGCATGATAACCTCATAAAGGAGAAGAACTGTGGGGGTTTATTAAACACAATGTTATGTTGAGAGGGGGGTGAACCGAAATATATTAAAACTTAAGCATTTCCATTTTTAGATTAAATAACACATCACATAGACTAAAAAGGAGCTAAAGAGAAAACATGCACCACACAAAGACACTCAAATTTTTACATGAAAAACTAAAGGAGGAAAAAATCATAGCAAGGATTAACTCATAATATATGTAGCTCACTGCTAACAAGAATTGTGATTTTTTTTAAGGCTCATTTCCTATGGACTTTTAAACTAAGGTGTACAACCTTAGGGAAAGATACAAAGGACTTGATGAGACTCACTATCTTAGAGCAGGATACATAAAAATTATAATGAGAAATAAGAATATGAATAGTTATGAAGAATTATCCAACATATGTTGATGTTGCAATCCCTTTTTCACATAATTTACCCTTCACATAGAATTCACACACTTCATCTTCAACATACTTCTTTCACACTCACTAAAAACTGCTACCACTTCACAAATCAATTTGATCTTCTATATATAAAAATATTAATTATGTCGGCTCCAAGATAACCTTTTAGAATAAAATTGTGTTATCATATTGGTCAGCTCCAAACATATGTAATATTACAAGAAAAACAATTAAAAATTAACACATGACAGTACATGACCCAAACGGAACACCAAACACAAAATTAATTAACACATCCTCTAAACAAAATTAATTAATCAAGATCAACCACTTGATGAAGGAAACAAGTCCATTGGCCCAAATAGTGACAAAACCACCAAAACTACCATTTTTTCAAATTTACACTCCAAGGGAGAGATCAAAAATATCATGTGGATCAAGATGCAATAATTGTAGTCCATGTGTAATATCCCTTCAGCCATTTCTTGAAATGTTTGAACATCATAAGCTGGCACAACTAAAGAAGCCTACTAAATATATAGGAACAAAGCATTCCTAACAAATTGTAGCAAATTATCATTTGAAAAATAATCTTGCAGACCGCCAAAAATATTGAAGCTACAAAGTACTGTGCATTAGACATCATTGATTATTTCTATAGAATTGCATAACCAACACTTTACTTCTAGAGGAATGCAAATAATTTCAACAAGCCTTCACCATTATATTATATAGATTAGAACAATATTAAATATAGCCCTTACTGTTAAAGGTGCAAATACTTGAACTCTTGGAAACATAACTTTCACAACTCAACCATCTTATCTTCTGGATCGTAAGACAAATTTATTTTGTGAAATGATGCATACCAAAAAATCCATGAATTTGTCATAGTGAATACCATAGTAAGTCTCTTACAACTTATCATTATGTGTGGTACACCAAAAAAGGATGATATGTTGTAAACATATCAGAATATATATGTTCCTCCCTTTGCATCACACTCAGGTAGCCATTTTACTTATACAACATTGTAGACTAGCACCAACACACAACTATCTTCAGAGTATATGCATACTTCATCATACACATTTGACACCAATGAGAGATCATATTGAGCTAACATCAATGACAACACCTATTACCAAAAATATCCCCCTTTGTCATTGATGTTAACACACATATGCATATCTCTCCCTTTGACATCAAGGGAATAGAGAATTATAACTTCTATTTATAAAATTGTATGAGCTCCTCTTGACTATATATATCCCCCCTGAGATGGAGATGCCTCAAAACTGATGCTATATGTCTTCAATAAAACCAGAAAGATATTACAAACATCGACAAAACTTTTTAGAGACAAAAATTATTCTATCTACACTTTTAGAACTTCCTTAGAGGGTAGAATGTTCTTATATATTACCTTGAGGTGTACTAGAGTTTCAACCCAATTTTCTTTTGCTAAGACAAGAATATGATTTTGACATTCAAATTCTATGCATAAATCCTCAGCTTCATCTATACTAGTTGGAGCCTTCATCTTCATAACAACCTCTTCTACTTCCATAATAATCCTAAATAGTGAAGCCAGTCTCAAGTTGACTACTTCCCTCAACTGCCCACAATGTTTCTTTAGTTGATTTCTTTGATCCTAAAGCAAATACATCTACACATAAATATTTTCTAGTTGAGCTCTAGTGGATCCATCCTTATCTTTTGATACACCATACATCCCAGCTATTTGAGTGATTTTTTACTCAATGGAATCAATCTAATCCTTGATACTCTTGGTGGAAATAGGCCATTTCAAACAAAATTGATAAAGTTCAGTGACTTTATCAACACACTTCTTAAACATCTCTATGTTTTCCTACAATTTATTGTGTACATTAGCATATTGGTCAAATTCCTTAGCCATAAATATTTTCCCAAATATTGGAGCCTTCATCTTCATAATAGTCTCTTCTACTTCCATAAGAATCCTGAATAGTGAAGCATGTGTCAAGTTGGCTACTTCCCTCAATTGCCCAAATTGTTTCTTTAGTTGATCTCTTTGATCCTAAAGAAAATACATCTACACATAAAGATTTTCTAGTTGAGCTGTAGTGGATCCATTCTTATCTTTTGATACATCATACATCCCAACTATTTGAGTGATTTGTGACTCAATGGAATCAATCTAATCCTTGATACTCTTGGTGGAAATAGGCCATTTCAAACAAAATTGATAAAGTGTAGTGACTTTATCTATATACATCTAAAAAAAGTCACATTAAATTGATTTTGGTAATTAATTATGAGTTATTTAATTAATCTTCGAATGTCATCTACATATAAATAAATTTAATTATTTATTTATATCATTCACTTTCTAATTCTTCTATTTTAATTAAATAAATAAGTTTATCATTTTCTATCTTCCTCTTAATTAATTAAATAAATTTTATAATTTATTTAAATTAATTATCATATTACTTTAAGTTTGAATTTTTAAATTCAAATAAAGATATTCCTCTAAATTCATCATCATTTCTAATTCTTCACTTCACATATATTTAAATATTATAAATATTAAAATTAAGAACCTTTTATCCTCTTTTCACACATAATTAAATATTTTAAATATTTAATTATGGAAGATTCTAAATCCACATGTCACATATAATTAAATTATTTAATTATGGATTTATCTTCAACTACCAACTAACTCCTCATAACTAAAAATGCCAAATGGCTACTTTCCTTAATTTTTGAATGGAAGAGATTGTGTAGGAGGAAACATTTCCCCTCTTTCTCTCTAGCTTCCCCCTTTCTCTCCAACTTCTTGATCTCTCACCATTCATCTTACCAGGCTCGATTTCAACCATCAATCTTTGCCAACTAGGCTTTTTCCTCCAAAATTCTATAAATGCAACCTCTTTGTGCTTTGAAAAGGGTCGAATCGAATCTAGTTGAATAGCGTGAGAATTACAATTGCATTATCCAAAATTTAGAAATCTTAATATCTTAAATTTCTTGAGCATAGCATCTTAGTTTAAGCATAAAAAATCATGGTAGAATAATCTAAAATAATCTATTTTAGTTTCATATCTCAGCATAGATTTATCTCATATCATTTAGCATAAAAATGCATGTTGCATATAATCTCATTCTCTAGGTTGTCATTTTATTGAGCTATTTCTTACACAATCTGAGAGCAAGCAACTTAAAATGAATCTTTGGAGATAGAGGACAATGGGATGTCTTTCAAGAATCTACTAAGTTTAGAGTTTGTTTATCTTTAACTTGGATTTCTTTGATACAATGTCACATTTTTGTGTTTTTTAACTTGTTTGTTGATTCCACATATTCAAACACACATTTTTGGGGTCCCATTTTTAATATTATATTGTAGGTTTTCTGGCAGGTTACAAACCGGACTCACGGTTTAGCACATACGATACCTATTTTAGCGCATCCATTGAACAATTTAGTGCATACAAGGTCTATTTCAGTGCATAGCTATCTTTTTTAGCATATTCTTATGTTCTTTTGGTGCATAGCTACTCTGTTTTAGCGCATCCTTGTGTTTCTTTTAGCACATATATGTTTCATTTTAGTGCATTTATGTTTTCTTTTAGCACATCCAAGAGACTATAAATTTTTAATCCTAATTCCAACATGTTTGCAGACACAAATTAATAATTTCTGCATAAGGTTAAAATGAAGTAATCTTGGGGTAGATATTCAGATTAAAATAAACCAATCCTAGGATAGTCACCAAACAATTGATATATCTTGGATAAAATGAATCCCATGTCTTTTTTGAAGCAACATCTTCATCTAGCTTAGCAAATTTGTTATTTGGGATTAAAATTAAACATCATTGTTTTCTATGGTTGTCAATGATAGGCCTATGGTCTCCCCTTAACTAGGTGATCAAAATACCAAACTCATCTTTTCATTTCATGTACTTTATGCTTTATTAAAACCTTTAGCAGACCTTCTCTTGTGGGAAAAAGTACTCACCCAAGAGGAATGACCTAAGTGGGAGCCCCTAAAGCCAAGGATTCCAACCCATTATAATCAAAAGCGAGTTATTGATGAAAATCCATTCGACAGTAGTGTGAAAGATAACCATTCCCAAATCCTTTGTTATAAAGTTTGGGAGGTCTCCTGAGGGAGTATATCATTATCTACACTAAATGAAAACCCTTACTATGAACCTTATTGTAGAAGTTAACTGAGTTAGTAGCCAAACATTATAATACTCACAGTGCAAGGGGAGGGAAGAATCTTCCCCCAAGATACTCACCATATAATTTCCAAGGATATTTTTCTCAAGGGATCGAGAAATCTAACTTTGAGTACACACTTGGAAAAGACAAAAACATGGGCACCCTCTAGGGAGTGACATAGTTATGTGATTCAACGCAATTCTAAAATGTGGGTTGTGATGATTATGATGACCTTTTTTACCATTAAGAGTGAGTCTTCTTGAAGTGTTTATTTTGTTTAAATACCCATGGAAATTTTAGAGAACATACACTTATTGTTTAGATTCTAGGACTTTAAAAACAACTATTTTTCTACTGCATGTTGTATTTTTCAAAAATTAATTTAGATAAGATCATCCAATTCAGTAAACTGCCAAAAACATGTTTGTTTCAGCTCATTGACTTGATCTTTTAGTGCATCCATGCAACATTCTAGCACCTACATGATCTTTTCTAGCACATTTATGCAAAATTTTAGTGCATCCATGCTTTGTTTTAGCACATTTATGCAAAATTTTAACACATCCATTCAACAGTCTAGCGCATTGATATAATATTTTAGCACATTCATTGAATAGTTTAGTGCATCCCTTGCATAGAGTAGCACATCTATTTTCTAATTCAAAATAGTTTTCTGACGTAATTTGTCACCAATTCTAATATTTTCTATGCTTAGGGTCTAGAAATCTACAACCTTTGTTAATAAATATCTTGAGAAAAGGATCAAGAAACCAAAAATGCCCCTTAGCTACAAGAAGCTTTTGAAAAGGAGATAATTTTATACCAAAGTCAAAAAAAAATTCTTGAGCATCAAACTTTCATCCATAGATATCATGACTTTTCTAGGGGATTCACTAATGATTTTTCTTTAGAGCCTTTATCTTCACAAGCTTCCTTTCAATGAAGATCTCTTTCACATAGGCATAATCATAGTCAGCCCATTCATCCTTATTTCATCCCACAACCAACAATTCAATATTCCAATCGTCCAAATCAAGTGTTGCAATAGAGAACTTGGAAACATTAAGCTTTCGAAAAATCCTCATTTTCTTAAACTAGGATCAAAACATCGCAAAGTGCATCATCACATTCATTTCTAATTTTTTAGTTTAATTCCCATCACATGATCATCATCCTCCAAATCTAGGGAATTATAATCTAAAAATTAGAAATTCCTTAGCCATATCAATAGAATCCATCATTCTATTCTGACTAAGGCATCCAACAAATTGTACTCTCCCATTTGTGATCAAATTTGGTAAAAAATTGGTATAAGCATATGCCTGTTGTCACAAGATCCTAAAAACATGAAGAAGAAGACGAAAGGGAAAATCCACTTTGCAACATTGGTGAAAGGGAAGAAAATCCTTTTCATAGGATTCATGTAAATAATTCAAGAGATGAAATAATAGATGAAATGCTTCAAGAAGTTTAATAAGATCCACAATTTCATTTAGCCATGGAAAAGATTTTAGAGCAGAATAAGGAAAGATATTTTATTTTATTAGCAAAAAAAGGTGCTAAATTACCTACAGACTATGATACGGAGAAAATCAAATAGGATCCTAAGAGAAGTGAAACCCCCTTAAATGATCTTAGTGCTCTTACTCAACAAATAAAAGCACTACAACGGAAAATTAAGGAAATACAAGGGGGCACAACCAAGAGGTATGCTTTGGAGGATATTTTCCCATATCCATTTGATAGAACTCTCAACATGATTCCTTTCCCAAAGCATTTTGAAATTCCAAAATTTGACAAATACAATGGGAAAATAAATCCTATTGATCACATGAGGGAGTTTCTAAATATGAGCCTTAAATTCTCTCATGAATATACATACCTGATGTGATTGTTCCCACAAATTTTAGGTGGGCAATCCATGGAATGGATTTATAAAATTAGTCCACCCATCAAGACGTTTGAGGAGTTAATCAATAAATTCATATCTCAACACTCCTACAACATTCAACATCAAATGACCATGCTTGATTTATGCAAAGAAAATAAAAATATTGGAGAGCCCTTCATCACATTCTTGCAAAGATGGAGAAGATTATTTGCACGATATTCTCATCCAGTTCCTAAAAAGGAAAAGATGAAAATATTTATTGATAGTATTAATCAATAAATGAGTTATAGGCTCAACCTTCATTGTCCTCCATCATTTGAGAAGTTGATTGAAAATGCAATCACTATCGAAGGAGCCTTAGTCAAGAGGGGAGTAATAAATCTTGAGAAAGATAGTCCAAATTTGTATAATCATAACAAAAACAATGACAAGTCAAGATTTTGGACTAGAATAAAAAGAATGTTGTCAATGATGGTGTGGTGGATGCCAACAATGTGAAAGAAAATACATCCATTCTCAATCTATCAGGTACTCAAAACAATCCTAAAAATTCAAATAACTAAGGCAATAGCCATTCCAATCAGGGAAACAATGCCAATCAAGGAAATATGGCCAATATTCATGGTAATTTCAACAATAATCTTAGTAGAAATCAAAATTCAAATCCACCCAAATTACATACTTCTCAAATCGATGGATTTTCACTCCTTTGGGCCAATCTCTTGAATCAATTCTCAAAGAACTTATGGATAAAAATGCCATCACGTTGCCTCCTTAGAGAGATTATGAGTCACGAGTCAAACCACCATCATGGAATGAATTATATTGTTGTGATTACCATAGGTGCAAAGGTCATAAGATGAATAATTGCCAAGGTTTGAAAATTTTGGTCCAAGATTTGATCAAAAATCGCATGATAATAGTTGAGGGACATCATGCCAACGAGGATCATCAAGTGTTTAAGGACCCTCTTCCCAATTATCAAAAAGGATAATCTTTAGGTGACAAAGTAAAAAATTTAAATTATGTCTATGACACTACAATCAATCATATCTACATGGATGACCAAAAAATTAATGTTATCGAGGTCAAAGGAAAGCAGGAGTATCAGGAATTTAATGCAACAACGAGGGGACAAACTAAAATTGTCATAAAAGGAAGGTCATCCAAATCAACTATCCCTCCTCCAAGACAATACAATTTAGTCGATCAATTACAGAAAACATTGGCTCAAATTTCTATCTTGGAGCTTCTTAAGATATCTCCGGCACATAAGAACATTTTGGAGAAGGATCTCATTGACAAAATTGTATCCCGTGATTTGGATATTGAAAAATTTAAAGACATGGTGGGATACTTGTCCTCACCCACATGTCTATCATTTTCTGAGAAAGATGATGCCTCCATGACTCATCCCCATAACTCATCACTTTATCTAGAAGTCATGGTCCATAAAACCCGAATAAGGCATATCTTAATAGATGGGGGAGCCAGTCTAAATATTTGTACTTTAAAATTGATTATTTCCTTAGGGTATTCTAAAGAGTCTATTGATTCAAGGAGAAAGATAACAATCAAAGCATATGATGATGAGGAATGAACTTCCAAGGGTCTCATCATGTTACCTATCAGAGTGGGACCTATTGTAAGGAACACTTTTGGCCAGGTTCTAGATCGAGACCTGTCTTATAACATACTTTTGGGTCATCCTTGGATCCATGAGATGCAAGTGGTACCATCAATATACCATCAATGTCTAAAATTTCCTTATAACAGAAAAGAAATAACCATACCAATGGATCATAACAGCAGTCAAATTTGTTCTAATCTCAGAGCAACCCAAGACATTTTTGTCTCACATAATAAAAAGGCTCTTGTTGTTTTTGCTTCAAAACACAATGACTGATTAAAGGAATTAATAAAGAGCTTCAACACAAAACTACAATTAAAGGAAAATAGGGTGGGAGAATATTCACTATGTCTCTCCACCTACCTTTCTCTCCAAGGTCACATGGTCAGCCTACAATACCCAAGCAACAAGTTGCAGCCACTTCCTCATCAGAAGCCCAAGCTTCAGTCCCCATCACCATGTTTGATGGAAAATTCATCAAGGCTAACACTCAAAAAAATGAAGCCGAAGATAGAGCTATTCTTGATTGGCTATACAAAGATGAGGATGAATCTGTTCAACATACCAAATTGCCCATAGAGCAATATGGAAAAGGCTATGCAATAATGCAAAGGATGGGTTATGAAAGGACTGGTCCTATAGGAAAAAGAAAAGAAGGAATTGTGGAACCCATTCAACCAAAAGAAAAACATCCAAAAGATAAAACAAGACTTGGGTATGGTGAAGATGCAAAAGAAGCAGCCCAAAAAAAATCCCATGAAGAGATAGCTTTGACAATTCTGAGATTGCAAGAAAACTCTGACACTGATTCAAATGAGTATGAATGGGATACCATTTATAGTGATGAATTCTAGAGATACAAACATGTAGATATTATACAAAATTATACACCCATGCTTACACAAGGGGAAATCTCAAGGCCTCCACTTGACTATGTTCTTCAAGATGACCATGACTCAAGCGAGGATGATTCAGTTCAAAGCGATATGGATAATCAATAAGAGGATACAATCATAGATATTACCTATGTAGAGAATGATAACTATGTCATGACCTTAACAACCCTTGACCTCATGCAACTAGATGATCCTTTACCATTAGTCCATCCCAGGCTTATTGATTGGGATCAAACTGAACCAATTGATATCCCAATATTCCCAGATGACGAAACCATTGTAATTTTTTTGTGTTCTTCCAATCCAGAAATAGGTTCCACTAGTGAATCTCATGATCAAAATTTTAATTAGGAGAGTGCCAAGTTTCTTAGTTGCAAAATTAATAATATGAAAGATCGATCTAACGATGAAAACCAAAAAAGGGCAGTGTTAGATCATGAAAAAAGGAAAAATAAAGAGCGTATTTGATGGTGAAAACCTTTCAAAGGCACTAAAGGATGAGAAACTTGACACTCTCCTAGAACACTATCAAGAGAGGTCTTCTATTTTGATCTATCCAATAGAAGAAATCAATATAGGCACTACGAAACAGCCTAAGATCCTACAACTGGCAGCTTCATTAATAGAGGAAGAAATCCCAAAATTCATAGACTTCCTAAAGGATAATCAAATCAACTTTGTTTGGTCATATGAGGATATGCCTAAACTAGATCCTAATCCTATGATGCATCATTTTTCTATAATGCCAGGAGAAAAACCAATGAAACAAAAGCTTAGAAAGATGCATCTGCATGTCGCATTGTTGGTCAAGGAAGAATTGAAGAAATTATTGGATGTAGGATTCATTTGGTCTATCAAATATGAAAAATGGATCTCTAACATTGTACCAATGTCAAAACCGGATGGGTGAATCAAAATTTATAAAGATTTTCAGGATCTGAATAAAGCATATCCAAAAGATGATTTTCCTTTGCCTAACATTGACATAATTATGGACCTAACAGTTGGGCACTCCATGTATTCATTGATGGATGGATTTTTTGGGTATAATCAGATCAAGATCACACCTGAGGATCAAGATAAGACTACTTTCACATGTCCTTGGGGTACCTATTGTTGGAATGTGATGTCGTTCATACTCAAAAATGCAGGTGCAACATATCAATGAGCAATGACTACAATTTTTCATGACATGATGCACACTTTCATGGAAGATTATGTGGATGATCTATTAGTAAAATCTTACACAAGAGAGGGAGATCTCAATATCTTATCTAAGATCTTTGTCAGAATGGAAAAATTCAAGGTTAGACTCAATCCAAAGAAGTGTACCTTTGGGGTAAAATTTGGAAAGCTTTTAGGTTATATTGTTTCAAAAAAAGGAATAGAGGTAGATCCAATGAAGGTTAAAGCCATAATGGAGATGCCACCACCAAGGAATATCATCCAAATTTGGTCATTGCAAGGATGACTACAATCCATTAGGAGGTTCATCACACAACTAGCTAACAAGAGTTTTCCTTTCACACATCTCTTGCATAAAAATGTTGCTTTCAAATTGGAAGAAAAGTGTGAAGCAACATTCAATCAGATCAAGCAATATCTAATGAGCCCACCAATCTTGATTCCACCAGTACTAGAAGAACCACTCATACTTTATATTTCAGCCACAAAAGTATCCTTGGGGGCATTATTGGCACAAGAGGACAAAACGGGAAAAGAGTGAGTTGTATACTACATTAGCAAGACATTGACAAGTCATGAGCTCAATTACGCTTTTAGTGAAAAGTCTTGTTTACCAATAGTGTTTGCTTCCCAAAATTTGTGGCACTACATGTTAGCTCATACAGTCAAACTTGTGGCTAAAATCGATCCATTAAAGTATCTCTTGAGTAAAGCAACCCTAATAGGTAGACTATCAAAATGGGTAATGATCTTAACTGAGTTTGAAATTCACTATGTAGATCAAAAGGCCATCAAAGGACAAGTCATAGTGGATCACCTAGCTGAGGAACCCTTACAAATGGATCATCCAATGCACATCGAATTTCTTGATGCATGTGTTTTCATAGCAACAACAAAGCAGTCATGGACATTATATTTTGATGGTTCCTATACACAACATGGCTCAAGGGCAAGAATTATTTTTGTCACACCCTAGGGACATACCATTCCAATGTCTTATTAGTTAATGTTTCCTTGTACCAATAACATAGTCAAATATGAAGCACTGCTTATTGGAATGAGAATAGCATTGGAATGGAAGATCACAAAGCTACAGGTCTATGATGATTCACAACTTGTCATTAACAAAATCAATGATGATTATCAGACTAAGGATAAAAATTTGATCCCTTATAAAAACATGGTTGATGATTTAAAGAAGTAATTTTCTAAGATCAAGTTCACATAGATTCCATGAATTGACAACAAAGATGTGGATGCCATGGCTAGAATTGCTTCGCTACTACAATTATCAGAAAATCAAGCTCAATATGAATTCTTGGTGGAACAATTGTTTTCCCCTGCCTACGATAATCCTAAGACCCAAATCATCTATCATATGGTTGGTTATGATTCCCCTTTATACGAAAAAATATATACCTATCTAAAAGATACTATCTTACCCCCGGATTCATCCCTAAATGAAAAGAAAAATTTCATATGCCAATCTTCTCGCTATAAATTAATCACTGATACCCTTTACCAACATGGTCTTGATGGTATCCTCTTTAGATGTCTTGAACATGATGAATCCAAAAAATCCTTACAAGAGGTTCATGGTGGTATTTGTGGGACTCATTCAAGTGGATTAACCTTAGCCAAGAAACTTGTTAGAATGGGTTATTATTGGCCAACTATGGAAAGGGATTATTTCACCTTTGTAAAGAAATATCCAAAGTGTTAGATACATGAAAACCTCATTCACACTCCTGCTCAATAGTTGCAAACTTTCACTACCACATGGCCTTTTTCTTAGTGGGGACTAGACCTGGTTGGGAAAATCCACCCATCTTCATCAAGTGGACACAATTTTATTATCACGGCCACCGAATATTTTACCAAGTGGATTGAAGTTGTATCATTAACTACAATAACCAGAAAGAAAATTTCATCCTTCATCTAGAATTATATCATATGTTGGTATGGCATTCCCAACTCCATTATCACTGATAATGGGAGACCTTTTTAGAATCAGGATGTTGATGATCTTTGTGAAAGATTTCATATCCAAGACAGGTTCTCTATACCTTATTATCCACAGGGAAATGGCCAAGAAAATTCTTCAAATAAAACAATCCCGAAGATCCTGAAGAAGATAGTAAATGATGTCGATCGTGATTGGCATGTTGAGTTGAATCTAGTTTTGTGGGCCTATAGAACCAGCATTCACATGCCAACAGGACCCACCTCATATGCCCTGGTTTATGGAGCAGAAGCAATCTTGCCACTGGAAGTTGAGATAACCTCACTTCGAGTTTCACTGAAGGGACTCATAATTGATGAAGACTACAAAGTTTCCAAGCTGGAAGAACTAGATCTTCTTGATGAAAGATGAAAAAGTGTATCCAATCACTTGAAGGGTTATCAAAAAGTTATGTCTTGCAGCTATAATCATAGATTCAAATCATGAACATTTCAATTGGGTGACTTGGTGCTAAAGGAAAATCCTTGAAATCAACAAGATTGGGAGAAGAAAGGAAAGTTAAAACCCAATTGGCTGGGTCCATTTGTCATCATTATAGATGGTTCTAGAGCATATCAATTATCTACAATAGAAGGGGACATGTTTGAATATCCAATCAATAGAATTCATTTGAAGAAGTTATATGTCTAGAAAATAGAAAAAAAGAGAAAAATACAAAAAAATCAAAACAATTGTTGCCTTGATGAAAACCTAGCAAACCGGCATCTTGGTAGCAACAAAAAAATCATAAAATCTTAAAAAGTGCAATAAAAACAAATGGTGAAAACCTGGCAAACATGTGTTATTTTTTATTTAGTTTGGCTTTTCCATCTGTTAGGTTACATCTTGCATCATTTGTATATTGTCATTTCCTCAGCATCAAATCCATCCCTTGCCATCATATCCACATCATGAGCACAACATTTCTTGGAGATGACAAAGATTTCATCATGGCTTGATGATCATTGTTTATATTCCTAGCAGTAGGTTGTGTCTAATTTGGAGTCAAATTGCAAACTCGCTGGGGGCAATTAACTTTTGAGATTTTTAAAGCAGGAAAATGGCAACATGCGTCAAGTATCTGAATATCGGATCAACATCGAATATTTGATCATGCCTAGTCAAAATAGCTATAAGACATCTCACAAAATGAAACTAAAAAAAACCAGATGATCTTAATCTGAATAAAAAGATTGGAACACTTAAAGCATAAGTTGACCTATTGTTTTGAAATTTGATGACATCATATCTCTAGAGTAGCTCAACGATGTACTGAACTAGAGTCACAAAAAAGGAGTATGATTTTTCTTTGTTTTTTGTCTGTAAGCTCATCATTATTACTGTGCAAATTTTTCACGAGACATAGTTTACAAAATTATCGTTGATGACATTTCAGGATTTGCATAGGAAAAGGATTAACTTCTATTTATTTACGCAAGCAATACTCAGGTCATCTCAATTCAATTATACCTCAATGCTTGTATTAACTTGCTATATCAAACATCATGAAACTTTTACTCAAGACATTATTAGGGTGGATCTACTCTGTGATGCTTGTACTAACTTCTAACATTTCAAAAAATCTCAATGATGATAAACAAGCATAAAGTTGGTTCACATGATGACAATAGTGTATAGTTCATTTTGCATACTTAAGTTTGCATGATTAATATAGATTGCATTCATTTTTCATTTACGTAATTTTTGGAGGTTGGAAAAGATATATATCTCTTTTGAAGCAAAGATTGAGTACATTTGGACATTGTCAGAAACCATTTTCACATCATTATCATTCATTTCATATCAATAACATTTTATTTTCATCATCATTTTCATTAACTTTTCATATCATTTCATTATCATTTTAATTTTTAGTTTCATATCAATATAACTTTCATGACATTTTCATTAACATTATCACTTTCATTTCATATCATTTCATCATTCTCATTTATCATTTATTGATTTATCATTCATTTCATATCATACTCATTTTTCATCATCTTTTTCATTAACTTTTCATATAATTTTGGATATCATTTATCATATTATTCATATTAATATAATTTCCATGACATTTTCATATCATTACCATTCATTCCGTTTTCATATTTATCATTCATAATCATTCATTTTCATCTATCATACCATTATCATGTATCATTGTCAAATCATTTTCATTTCTCATTATCATTTTTATATCATTTGCATCCCATAATTTCATTATCATTTGACATATCATATCATTCATATCAATATCATCTTTCACATCATTTTTGTCATTCATTTGTAATCATTATCATTCCTTGCATTTTCATTCATTTTCATATCAATATCATATTTTCACATCATTTTTCATTTATCATTCATTACTTATCATTTTCTCATTGCTTTACATCCATATTATTGCATCATTATACATAACCATACATTGGAAAAGAATAAAATGCATCCATTACATCCATTTCACCATGAAATTTTTCCATCCATAATCAATACATTTTTTTGCATACATCATTAGAAAATCATAAAATAAATCATATATCATCATCCATGATAACATATCTTTGCATATTCATTAATCATAAAGCACGTAAAGTTCATATACAGGTCATCACATCATAATCATCAAATTCATAAACATCATCATCATACTATCATATGCATATACATCATCATCATCACATCATAAGATAGATTCATCATGAAAAGATCATCATCCATAAAATTGCATCATCATGACATAATCATAAGCAACATACCATATAGAAATGCATACATTAACATCCATCATAGCATAATAAAAGACACATGCATATCAAAATCACCACTACATATCATATAATCTCATCAAATAAATTTCTACATGTACAATGGTATCAAATGTCTAGAGAGATACATAAAATATGACAAAATGATGTGTACAAAGTTATCAATGAGGAGCATTGGAATGAGGACTATGGCTACTATTTCCTCTAGAAGTAGTGGGTCTGGCTAGATCTCTACCACCTATACCACTTGTTTCTCATCAACCCATCTATAATATACTCCTGGTGGTACCCCTAGAATGACTACGAGAGTGAGTGCGAGATTTGGTTCCTGACTGTGTAAATGCTATCCTCTACTCATGAGGCACTACCTCATAATATCTCATCCTATAATACTCGACCTCCTGAGCAATCTCCAGTCCCTCTGCAACAACCTCTCCAATGGAGGTTCCCTTTATAGATCTTAGTAGCCTCTCTTCTAGGCCCTTTTCCTACTGGCATTGATGCCTCAAACTCTCACTCAACAATCAATTCAGCTCCCTGTGGGTCTGGGGATGGTGGTTGTCCCATTTGTTCCTATAAATGAGTGATAGTGATTTGGGACTATGCTAATTGGCTCTGGAGAGCCTCTACCTGTGTCTATAATGTATCAGTCTAGACTTGCTTCTCTTGGGATGGAGCCATGATAGTAATGTGAGATGGGCCTGCTATTGGTTGCTCCACTATCCTTACTATCCTCAGCCTAGTACTAATTTGGAAATAAAAAATGGGTGGTATCCTCCCACCATCCTCGTCATCCCCATCATCATCATCATCCTCATCACTATCATCCTCCTCATCATCTCTATAAATCTCCATATCCTCACCTCCACCCACATCCTCTCCTCCAACAGGATGCTTTTTTTGTGCCTATTCCTCACCCCTCTACCATCTTCATGCATGCTACAGTGCTAGTCCATAAAGTAATGGGGTAGGCTCATCAGGTCTTGTCAACCTCAAAAAAGGGTGTGTATGGAAGTATGTTGTGTATTCCTCTGTCATTTGTGCATCTGTGATATCTAGCTTACAATCCCATATCTTTGGTTGTAGGCCCAAAATACTCTACCCCTGTTTCCTCAAAGGTATGAATGGGCCCCACTCCATGACATCCTCCCTCTACCTCGCATAATGGGAAATGCCTTGTGGAATCACTTATTCTCTGTCGAATTGTTTAAGTATTCGCATAACCAAAAATCTCTCAATAATAAATGGGGTCCTCCCAATCAAATATTTGGATAGACTGCAAAAAGGAAACTCAATATCATCCTCATCTCAAGCCTTGCAATCTACATATGGCCTCCAAATGACAATATCCATATCATCTAACACTCTCCTCTAGTACTCCAACTTGCCTAGCTTAGGCTAGACAAGTGGACCTGCGTATGCATAAACATATGGTCAACCGATGGGATGATCTCTCCCTACAAAGGGGTGGGTGATAGAAATATGCTCCCATGCCCAAATCTGTAGGAGCGTAACCCTAGAAGATATGCTTCTCCCACCTGTGTATACCACCTGATGCAAGTTGTGGCATAGGTGGGATAGCATGCATGAACCCCATGCATACCTCATCTAATGTAGGATCATGTCCTCTAGAATTCGACCCCATCTCACTGACAGTCCCTTCAACCTGCAATTCAGACACAAAAATCCACCAATGAAACTAGCCAATATGGAGGGGAGTGGGGCATAAATCTCGACCATCTCTCTCCAATGGATCTCATATCCATTGATGCCTAGATCCTGAAACACTCTCCACAAAGTATAAGTACCACCAACCTTCTTCTGGTCATAGACCACAATCTCACCAACCACTAGGATCCCTAAAATATTATACACATCCTCGGGAGTCACTGTAATCTCACCGGTGGGAAAATGGAAGGTATTCTGCTCACTATGCCACAACTCAGCTAAGGTTGTCAACAACACCCTATTGACCCTAGACTATGGGATCCTAAGTAGAGAACCCAACCACATCTGGCAATCACTGCCATCTCAAACTGTGATAGTCTGGGAATCATCTTCCAGGTCCTAGGAAATATCTCTCTAACCTGGAAGATCTTAAAATCCTCCTATACATCATATCAATATCAAATCAATCAAGTCACAATATCAGAAAAGTACATCAATGCAATCATGTGAAGTCAAATCATCAATATCAACTCATCATCTTTACTATTTATTTTTCATCAAGCATGCAGACAAATTTATCAACAAATCAACAACATATCATCTCTACTATTTGTTTTTCATCAAACATGAAAGAAAATTTATCAAATTCATACATCAGCAATACATCAATCATTTTACTATTTGTTTTTCATTTCAACATGAGAAAAAATTTATCAAATCATCATCAAAATCACATCAATTATCCTTCATGCAACTCAATTTTTTCAAATCAGTTGTCTAATATAGCAACAAACATTAGGAAATTACAAATTGATCCTCAAACAATCAAAATCAGAAAAATTTCATGGATGCGCTAAAATAGACAATCAATGCACCAAATCAACAGATGCACTAGTTTATCCATGAATGTGCTAAAACATAGGGTAAATGCACTATTTCGGCATATGCGCTACTCTATCTAACCAATGTGCTAATCTATCCATCAATTGCATTAATTCAATTTATGCGCTAAATCCCTAAATGAATGCGCTAATCTATCATCATATGCGCTAAATTAGCTTATGTGCTACTTTATCAATCCTATGTGCAACATTGTGGTGTAAATGCACTATCCTAGATACACTAAAAGATCTAACCTATGCGCTAGAAGAAATGTCACATGCGCTAAAACGCAATTGGATGCACTAAAATACCTAAACAAATTTCAAAAATTTCAAAAAAGGGTGCTAAATTTATCAAAAAATTCACAAGGGCAGTTTAAAAATCTTATTGGAGGTCCATACACAGCTGGTATATGATGCTTTTGCACCCTCTTGAATCTATTTCACTCGTAGTGGATAGCCATCTCGTATCTAGTCTCTTAGAGCTCTATTTTCACCAAAATGCAACTATTCAAATGACAATGAATTTTACCTTTTTATTATTAGAAATAAAGCAGCGAATACATAGTTTAGATTTACATCATATAGTAAAAATTATATGATAGCAAAAGAAGATGAAATTTGTATGCTATATCTTAGTTGAATTTTGTATGTATCCTTCTCTTCTATACAAATCATTCAATCCTCCGTGCAACATTAAGAAACACTATGGGTGTGTTCCCCCACAGCTCCTCCTCCCACAACCGCATCATTAAACACTCTCTGAAACACTCTCAATGCCTTGGGAGAAAACTATGAATCATTGTGCTCATGATGCCATGTATGTCAACCTTTCACCTCCAATTTGTTAACAACTCCGTTAGTTATGAGTCTCTTGAAATTTTCCATGTGTATCTCCAATACTACTGTAACCTGCATATCCGTAGTGAAAAATATGAGTCTTTTATTGGACTCAGTAAGCCCTCTAGCACTCCCTTGGAATTTTTCCTCATTCCTAGCCCTCCAAATGAACCACAAAATTTTAGTAGTGAGACAATTCCAAAATTTATTGAATTCCTTAGATAGCTTTTTATCATTGAAAATTACATCAAACCATCTAACTCTACCATTGCCATCCCAAATTAACAAATGATTACCAAAAATATTCCAGACCTATTTTGCATATAGACAGTCAAAAAATATATGCATTATACTTTCACGAGTCCTAAAAATAGTGCAAATATCAACATCATTATGGATGATTTAAAGGGTAGCTTATGCAGCAGTAATTGCCATATGAAGCATGATTTTTTTGGTTCTTCCACACTCTGCGAGATTGTTGTGGGAGTTTTTTTCCACCTGATTTATGTTAGCTTTACATCTCAACAAAGATTTACATGCTCATGAATAGATTCATTCTTATTAAGTTCCTTGTATAATTTTTTTTCTTTAATTTCACATAAAGGTGAGACATTAAACCAGACAATATCAACATTAAAGTCATAACTTGAAATATCAACATTTGAAACAGAAACATCCTTACAGGCATCATCAAGAATGTTGTATGTTCTATTATTAGGGTTATCCAACCTGAAATTCTCAACCAACTTGTCCATAGGCTTCAATTGGCCATTATCAAGGATTTCTTGGAAGGTCTAGATGCCTGATTACCACCATTTTTTAGTTGAGCACCCCTGTAGAAAGGCTAGGGGTTTATTGAGGGTTCCAGGATCCACCACAATGATGAGTAGGTTTGAAATATCTGCCCATTACCGAGGTCAACATTACCATTATTGAATGACAGTTTGTGCTTATCCAATTCCCACACCTTCCATGGGTTAGTGAAAATAGGTGAGCCCACAAGTGTCATGGATTGTTTGCTAAGGAGGATGTCACAGAGGGGTAAATTCTTCCAAGACTTGGCCTTCTTGGGTACATCCTTACTAATGTTATATCTTATCAGAACCTTCCAGGGTTCTTTTCCTTCCATGGCATGTGCAATCCACTTTATAGCAAGTGTGATGCCCTGAATTCTTAGGTCCTTAAGCCCCAGACCACCTTCCATCTTCCCCATACAACACCAATCCCATTTAACTAGGTGCTTCTTCCTTTGACCTTTTCCATCAGACCATAAGAATTCCCTGATCCTTTTTTGAATTTTTTTGATCTGATAGCTATTAAAGAACCAAACTGATGCAAAATAAATTCTATATGAAGAGAGAATTTTTTGACAGATTTGGATTCTTCCTGCAAAAGAAAGATAATGTCTACTCCAACTGCCAAGTTTTTTTTCATTTTTTTCACTTATCCATCCCCACATTTCCTTTAAATTAGGATTGATGGCAAACATAATTCCTAGATATCTTACCATCTTATTGGGTCCTCCCCATTGGAAATCATACTTTTTGTAGCCAATTGGGTGGGGTTTCCAACCATCCAAGGAAGCTGGATTTAGTGAATGATATTCTAGCTCCTAAAGCTAAACATAAAATCTAGATTTTTTCCATTAACCTTTCAAGATTAACTTCCTCCAACTCAATAAATATTGCAGTATCATCTACAAACTAGATATTGATTAACTCAATTTGATCTAGGAGGCATATCCCCCTTACTCAGGGAGAGAGGTTTTGATCCCTGAGTAAGTAATGCAGAGCATCCGATGCAATAACAAAGAGTGAATGAGCGAGGGGGCAAGGGGGCATCCCTGCCTTATGGATCAGCCAAGTGAGAATTCCTCTGACAAGTCTCCATTGACATCAACCTGAGCCACCGCATCCCTTAGTAGCGTATTTAAAGCTTTACAAAAGTAGCTTGGGAACCCAAAGGCTTCCAACATAGATCTCAAGAATGCCCATTCAATTCTGTCATAGGATTTTTCAAAGTCTAGAAGCAGCATTGTAGAGGTTTGATTAGAGTTCCTTCACCAATCCATGGCCTCCCAGCTTATAATCATATTTTCTAAAATGTATCTCCCTTTAATGAATCTGGTTTGAGTGCTATTAATGAAGCTTGGGAGGATATCCACTAATCTTAGTGCAAGAATTTTGGCAAGTATCTTGTATGACACATTTAACAGGGTTATGGGCCTCCAATTTTTTACCAGGATCTTGTCTCCCCCTTTTGGAAGAAGCTTAATAATGCCCTTATTGATGTGTCTTCCCAATGAGCCTTTTTGTAAGGCCTCGTGATAAACCTGTAACAAATCCTCACTTACCCAATCACTGAATGCCTTGTAAAATTCTACAGACAATCCATCACATCCCAGGGATTTATCATTCTACATGGACTGAATAACTTTTTGTATTTCTTCTTTTGTTATATCAGCATTCAACCTCGCAGCTTGTTTGTTGTTGATTTTTTTGGGGATCATGCTCTTTATGTGCTCTCTTTCCATCTTGTTACTTTCTTAGGAGTCTTCTGAGGTAAAGATTTTTTGATAAAAAAACATGGAATTGTGATAGAATTTCTTCTTGGGAGCTCAAGAGCTTACCATCCTCCTAGATTTGTCCAATCTGCTCTTTCTAGACCTTTTCCTTGATGTAATTGAAAAAAAACTTGGTTCCTTTATCTCCATGATGCATCCAATTTAATTTAGCTCTAACCTTGAGGCCTTTGGATTTGTAGGTTTGAAGCTTCCTTAGATCATTTTTGGTTCTTGATAGAGCTTCACCTAAGTAGATGTTTGAGGGATCCTCTTGTATCTTGGCCTCAGCTAATAGTGGAGCCTCTTGGAGCTCATTCTCTTCTTTCTTTTTGTCCATGGCCTTTTCTTTTCTAGTTGTCTAAAGAATTTTCTGCCAAGCCTCCACATTTTGATTCCATTTTCTTATGGTGCTTTCCTCTTTCAACATCCATATATTTATCTCCCTTATGGATCTTATACCATCCCTACACCCCTCATCTTGAAGAAGCTGAGTATTTAGCATGAATTTAGGCTTCTTGGGGGTATCCATCCTTCTACCTTGGGCCAAGGAGACCGTTGTTTTGATGGGATGATGGTCTGAGAGGGTGTAGGGATAAACAAAAACTTGCTGCCCTGACATGTCAGGGAGGAAATTCATTGAATTTTTGTTTGCATAAAACCTATCCAGGCGTGAGTATATCATTCTTTTCCCTTGTTGAGCATTACACCATGTGAACCAAATTCCTTTGCAATCTTTCTTGTTGGTTTCCAGAGGATCAGCTAGCCTAAGTTTATTTTTTAGCCTTTTCTAGAAATACCTTTCCTCGCCCTTCCATGCAACATCAATTCCTCCCCACTTATCTTCCCCTTGCTCTACCATATTGAAATCACCCTTGAGGACCCAAGGCCCTTCAAGAAATTAAGATACCATCCAATTCCATAACTGACTTCTTTCTTTATGATCATTTGGAACATAGATAGCTCCAACCCCCATTCTTGCACCCTCTTTTTACAAGACTATCCATACCAACCTATTACAAGGAGAAATACCATTGCTTATAATGGACTATTTCCATTTGTTAGCAAGGAAAATTGAAATACCTCCCCTTCCCCTCTCATGATGGGTGGAGAATTGATAGGAATCTTTCCATATGAATCTCATGTTTACCTTCAAGGTAAACCTTGTTGCCTTTATCTCTTGCAAAAGGACAATATATTTTTTTGGTTCGAGGTTTAAGAACCTTCTCACAAGGTATTTTCTATCTGGGGACTCTAGTCCCCAAATGTTCCAAGATATAATATTAATATTCATATTTACTTGTCATGGGGGTGTCCTCTTGGCAGTTTTTGAACTGCTCAAAACATTTAGGAAGATTTTCCTCAACCTCTATTTTTTTGGCCGTGGGTGATTGAATAAGACTGGTCTTCTTTCTTTTTTGACTCACTAGCTATTGGGATTTCCAGAGGCTGGGATGACATATTTCCTTGGCCTCCTAGGCTCGTTTTTTGGTTTAGTGCTTATCATAGTCCTCTCCTTTATGGCATCCTCCTCAACTTCATCCCTGGAGTCACCTACAGACTCACCCACTGTGAGTGGCATGGGATTTGTCGTAGAGTTTATAGTGGTCGAGACTGGTTCAACTTTGTTGAATTGGTTATGTTCAAGCTAGTTGGAATCCTTTTGGATAGCCCTATTAATAGAAACAGATAAATCTTTATCTTTAGCACTTCCTCTACTTAGTTGATCTCCAACCTTAAGACTACTATGCAGAGTGTTATCCGGCTTAGATTGTGGTTTTGAGGATATCTCCACAACTGGGGATCTGGAAGAATCGCCCCCAACAGTAAACCAAGTTTGACGATCCCCTAAATTTGGCTTTTCCAGACTGAGTTTTCCCTCAACTCTTTAAAGTTGCATTAGGTTTGTCTACTTAGTCTTGTTCTTAAGCAAACCATCCTTAATTATTAGAATTTCCTCAATTCTTTTCCATATTTTCTACATAGCAAGCTGATGTGCATTAGTTTTTTCAAGTTTCTCCCTGTCCAATTAATTGAAGGATCGAGGTTCGAGAAGGGTTTGGGACTATTGGCATGGTCAAAACCCTCAATTTTATCTCTTACTTCCTCCCCGCTAAGGGAAACAAATGATTTCCTAGTCAAAACTAGATTATGAATAGGGGAGGCCATCCCTAATGCTTGGTCACCTTGGTTCACCGAGCATGGGGTGTTCATTCCAACCAAGGGATCACAAGCCTGTCAGGCAGGAGAGTTCCCACCTAGTGAGCTGAGATCTGTCAAGGGAGTCTCACCCACCCTACCTTTAGGATGCACTACATCAGTGACACTTTTTTATTTATCCATAGCCCCCTTACCAGAGTTACCCACCTCCCTTTTTTCCTTCCTTTTAATAAGACGATAATTCTTCTGAATATGTCCCTCTCGACAACACAAATAGCAAGCACTTAGACTACCCAAAATTTCAAGCGAGCAACTTACAATTTTTTCCTCATCTTCAATTAGGAGCCCAAGAGGGAATTCCACCTCAGGGGTTAGAGATACAAGCGCCCTGGCATCAAGGTTTGGCAGCGAGGCCTTAGCCTCATCCATTCTGAGCACCTTTCCAAACAAAGCAAGGATAGACGGGACAAGCTTCCAGAATTTTGGGGGTGCATTTTTCACAACGACCCACTGTGGGAATGAGAGAGAAAGTACTTCCTCTGCAATGGCAACAGGGTTCCAAGCCATCACTCGAAACACGCAACCGTTGATGTTCCAAAAAGACTTATCAAGGGATTTACCCTACATTTCATGGTTTTTGAAGAAGATAACAAACAAACCCTTTTTTAGAATTCTACAATAATTTAACTAAATTCCAAATTTATTTACCCATATGCTAAAGAACCATGAATTTAGAAATTTCCTAGCCAGGAGCATATTTATATCAATAGCGGCAATTTTTTTTGCAATTTCTTTAATTCTAGAATTTTCACTCTTGATAATCTCTTTCATTTCAGGGTTAGGTTTGATTTTTGTATACCCAAAAGTGCAAGAGGGCTTACCTTGTTCCCTAGAGTCACCTTCTACACTCACCTTTGGTTGTTGATCTGACATAGAGAAGCGTCTACTGGAAAGGATAATTGTTTCACTGTTTGTAACGATATCTTTAAAATTTTTGCCCTAAGAAAAGTCATCGCCAATGCTTGCAGATAGGGGGGCGAGGATGGTCGTATCCTCCTCCATAGGTACGCCAAACTAAGCCCAGTTGCAGACCTCCATCAAAATCTCCCCACTATCTTTCCAATAGATAATGATTTTTGACTTTTACCTTTTTCCACCTTTTAAGGGGGTAAATAAGGTAATGTCATTTTTCTTTTTCACCAAGATGAGCGCTATTTCAGCAGATAATCGGTGAAACTATATCAAATCATTCAAAATATTTGAAACATCATCAAAATCTTCAAATCACGTGATTTATCTCTCAAGGGGGCATATAGCATCATCAATCAATTTTTCAAAGTCAAGGGAAATTTTTTCTTTATCTGAATTTTTCTTTGAAGCAATGCATAAAACACATCACTTCAAAGAAGGGAAAAATGTATACATCTAAAAATGGTCACATTAAATCAAGTCTAGTAATTAATTAAATATGAGTTATTTAATTAATCTTTGAATGTCATCTACATATAAATAAATTTAATTATTTATTTATATCATTCACTTTCTAATTCTTCTATTTTAATTAAATAAATAAGTTTATCATTTTCTATCTTCCTCTTAATTAATTAAATAAATTTTATAAAATATTTAAATTAATTATCATATTACTTTAAGCTTGAATTTTTAAATTCAAATAAAGATATTTTTCTACATTCATCATCATTTCTAATTCTTCACTTCACATATATTTAAATATTATAAATATTTAAATTAAGCACCTTTTATCCTCTTTTCACACATAATTAAATATTTCAAATATTTTATTATGGAAGCTTCTAAATCCACATGTCACATATAATTAAATAATTAAATTCTTTAATTATGGATTTATCTTCAACTACCAACTAACTCCTCATTACTAAAAATGCCAAATGACTACTTTCCCTCATTTTTGAATGGAAGAGGTTGTGTAGGAGGAAACATTTCCCCTCTTTCTCTCTAGCTTCTCCCTTTCTCTCCAACTTCTCGATCTCCCACCATTCATCTTACCAGGCTCGATTTCAACCATCAATCTTTGCCAACTAGGCTTTTTTTCTCCAAAATTCTATAAATACAGCCTCTTTGTGCTTTGAAAAGGGGCGAATAGAATCTAGTTGCATAGTGTGATAATTATAGTTGCATTATCCTGAATTTAGCAATGTTAATATCTTAAATTTCTTGAGCATAGCATCTTAGTTTTAGCATAAACAATCATGGTAGAATAATCTTACATAATCTATTTTAGTTTCATATCTTAGCATAGCTTTATCTCATATCATTTAGCATATAAATGTATGTTGCATATAATCTCATTCTCTAGAGTGTCATTTTGTTGAGTTATTGCTTACACAATCTAAGAGAAAGAATCTTAAAATAAATCTTTGGAGATAGAGGACAATGGGATGTCTTTGAAGAATCTGTTGAGTTTAGAGTTTGTTTATCTTTAACTTGGATTTCTTTGATACAATGTCACATTGGTGTGTTGTTTAACTTGTCTATTGATTCCACATATTCACACACACATTATAAACACACTTCTTAAACATATCTATGTTTTTCTACAATTTATTGTGTGCATTAGCACATCGGTCAAATGCCTTAGTCAATATTTTATCAGTTATCTTTCTCAAAGCCTCTTTCTTTTCCTTCTGATCAAAGTGTGAAGAATGATATTTAAAACAATCCATTAAAACTTCAATTTATATTCTGGAGGCAAAGAAGAATCAATGTTTACATTTGGTAAAACTTATTGAATTATTTTTACATCATCTATTATTTTAATCTTCTTCAACTATTCTTGCAGAATTTATTTTTTCGTTGAAGCATTCATGATGTCACCAAGCTGTAATTTGTGAAGGGGGGAAATATTTTATAGATCTACCTAACCTTCATGAGTGGGGATTTACATAATTTGAGGTGTTACCACAAGTTGGAACTGCATCTACAAAGATAATAGGTCCTTAAATGAATTTGAAGATGAGGAACTATGACCTTTACCCATAGAAGCATATTTCTTCTTAGCTACCTTCTCTTTTACATCTTGAACAATCTTAGGATTATCTTCTCTTATCTTCTTATTATTTCCTAAGCTCTCTAGAGGGGTAATGCTATTTTTTTCATCAGATGCAATGTTCCCCAGAGTAGAGATACTCACTTCTCCTTGATTTTCTACATCTTGTGCTCTTGTACTCTCTAGAGGAGTTGACTCCTCTTTTTGTTTAACATTCACATTTTCTTCAAAAACTGATAAATCTATGTCATGAGTAGACACATCAGACATATCAAAATTATTTGGAGCAGCTTGACTTTTACTATTTTGTCCTTATTTAATCCTTCTAGTATTTTTTTAATCTTTTCTTCAATTTCTTTCTCCATCCTTTTTATTTCTTCTTTATCCTTCCCCATCAAAGTATTTATTCTTTGTTTGGTTATGAATTCTTGTGCTTGATATTGAGACAATTTTACCCTTTCTTCATGAGAGATAGGTACACTAGCCTTTTCTAATTCTTTTTTCCTCATCCTAGCTTCTTCAACTACAACTTCATTCCTTTTATTATTGAGAACCTCTACTAGGCTTGCCATAAGTTGATCAATGATTTCGTTTAGCGCCATATTGAAACTGTTCATACACATAACTATTTTCTTTTCAACTATGGTTTTATCAACAAGGGACATCCCATCATAGAGAGCAACAACCTCTTTTAGTGAATCATGTTATACAATTGCATTTATAGTGGTCTCAAGTTGTAGAGGCTCATGTTTAGGTGTTTCCAGAGGAGTTTCTTTTGTTTCCTTTTCTATTTCTTTTTCTATGGATGTTTCTTCTTCTTATTCTTGTCTTGTTCTCTTTTATCTTCTCTTTAATATGTAATATTTCATTTATTCTTCTTCATCCTCTTCATCATCATCCACATTCACCAGAGTAAAATTTTCCCTTGTTTCTTTTTTCTTAGTTCTTGGCTTCTTTCTTTTTGCATTCTTGGTTTGTTACATCATATTCTCCACATTTAATATCTTCATCTTTTCTTCTACCTTCTTGACTTCTTTTTTGGTTATTTCATCATATTTTATAAACCTTTCAATAGAGGGATCTATAGGTTTGCTAAGAAAAATTTCAACATATGCAATCCAATTAGACATGGAGCCCTCATAGGGAAAATTTGTTATTCATGAGGTTCTTGATTCAATATCCTCCATATAAAAATTATCTTTATCAACCATAAAGATGATATCCTTCTTAGATTTTTCTACAACTTGTGAGGATATCTTGTCACTCTTTTGCATTTTATTTTGAATTTTTTTGAAAAAAACCCAAAACATTGTGTCACGTTGTTGGTTATCTAAAAATCCACGCATATGATTCTTAATATGATGAGCCACATGAATATCCCCTCACTAGATCACATTCTTAAAACTAGGCATTTATTTCATGAAGTGAAACATAAGATAGATAATCAAGGTACCATATCAAAAAGTGTAGCATGAATCCTTAGATTTTTGTAAATTCTCCAACAACTGTTGTCATAAGAGTTCACAAATCTCATAATATTTTCCTTCCTTCACCATCTGATTAGTAGTGAAGATGGTGGTTTTGGTAGCAAAACCTTCTCTATTTGCATAGTAAACCATATATGAAATTCTCATTATGGCTTACTAGACCCCTAGGTCAAAAATATCATCCACTATTATAGTTCTTTTGTCAAATTTAGCTTCGATAAGCTTCACAATTGCTTCATTCTTTACATATTTTAGTGTTGACACAGGTCCAATGGAGCATAATCTAGTCACAATCTTGATATAATATTTTTTGATTAGGCAGGGTTGATCAAGCCAAAATATATCTTCATGAATCCAACTCAAGGAAATTTTGACTCATTCATGTTTGAAGTAGAAATTGGGAAAACCCATACATACATCTAATCCTTTTGCTTCCACATCTACATATTCTAGTTTGAGTTTAAATTCATCACCTAATAGATGATTTTATTTGAACTCTCCCATCTTCATATGTTTGTACTCACTCAGTTGAGAGTGAATGTATATGCAAACATCTTTAAAATGAATTACATTGATTGGAACATCAGAGAATGCACCATATTTGTCAATTACAATCAATATATGGATGTTTCTTGAATTTTGGTCTTGGATTCTCAACAACATCAATAACAATTGGTATTTCCATGATAACTCTTTTTGCATATTAGGTTTTTATAAATAAACCAGATAAATACATGTGAATGCATTTGTTGGAGTTTTTACGCAACTTGCAAATAACCTTCTTTTCTTAACACTTGTATACACTTGATATCTTTCAAATGAGATCAATTTTGAACAAATAGAAACTAAATACACTTCACACTAACCCTAGTCACTCTGCAATCAATGTACTTGTCTTTTTGCATCTTTTACCTATCTGAGATATCACAGAGTTTCATAATCATTCTACAATCTTTTGTAGAGGGTGCATTTGCTCTAGAACTTTGATCAAACAAAATCATATCACCTTTAACCATTATGTTGAATACTTCAACATCTCAAGATTTACAAGGGTTTAATTTTTTTTCAAATGTAGCTCCTTGTGAGCCAATACTTTCCATTTCAGTTATTAGAGGTTTCATCTACACCATGTTGAGGTATAGATTCATTCTTTACTTCACTTTCTTACTTCTTCTACCATACATTGTTCATTTACTTCTTTTGCAGAAAAATGATAGACTCATTTTGAAGAGAAAAAGACCTTACATTCTTTCCCTTGCAAAATGTTGCTATGTGTCTTGGTTTATTACAATTTTAGTAGGTGATATTGGCTTGTGGAGCATAACTATTTCTTCTTACATTATATTTGCAATCAGCAACCCTATGACCAAAATTGTTACATGTGTAGCAGTAACCATAAAAGGATTGAGGATTAATAGAATTACCATTCCTTATTATTTTACTTTTGCATTCATTTTCCTTATGACCAAATTTATTGTGAGCATAGTACTGACCATGAAATGATTGAGAATTCATAGCATTGTACCTTGGAGGCCTAAATGAATTTTAACTCATCTTACTTCTGCACTCAAATTCAACATCCTTATTACCAAACTTATTACAAGAATAAAAATTACCATTGTAAGTGGTAGGAGAATTTGGTTTAGGAGAAGGCATCCTGAAGCTCTTCTTCTTACTTTATACAAGAATGGATCCTCCTTTTTTTTCTATCTTGATTTATCTTTGCATATTTGAAGGATGTCTCCTTAGGATTTTCAATTCAAGCTTTCTCCTCCCTTGTTTTAGTCTTCCTTTCTACTTTGAAGTTATCATATAGATTTACAAAGGCACTAGATATAGGAATTTTCCCCTTTTCAAAACCAATTTTGTATTTCTCTTTAGATGGCTTTTAAGATTTAATCAATTCATCAATAATTTCATAACCTCCTATTAGATTTAGACATTTGTCAATTTTTTCTTTTTCTTTTTCAAGTTATTTTCTCAAGGATACAATATCTTCCTCAAGCTTTAAACATTCAATAGTTTTACATTGAGCTTGGTATTCAACCAATCTTCAATCCTATTTCCTTCTTCAACTTTGACTTTTAAATTTGAGATGACATCTTCAGCTTCATTGACTTTCAGTCCACATCCATTTCCTCCTTTTTTGAGCTTTCAATTTGCTAATTTCTTCTTTTGATTCTTTAGATTTTTCCTTCAATTTGTCAATTATCTCTTTTGATTTTTTTAGCATGCACTTATATTTTATTTTTCAATCTTGCATCATCTAGATCTTTAAGAGAAAACCAAAGGAGTTCTCCTTCAAAATCAACTTCACCATCATTTGGATTGATGTCCCAACCTTCAGGTTCCATTACTTCTAGAATGAACATGTCATTGATTTTTACTACAAAGTCCATGTTTTCAAGAGCAAGATCAACCTCAGTTGTTAAGATTCTCAAGGCACTTAACTTTGATACCAATTATTAAACACAATGTTGTGTTGAGAAGGGAGGTGAATCAAACGAAACAATAGAAATAGGTGCTCCACATTTTGGGAGGTGGAACACAAACTAGGTGTTTAGGGACCTAGACCTATTTCCCACAAGTTTCACTCAAGGAAACCCTAGAGATCTCAATCCAAATGTAGAGAGGGGGAAGATATCTTGCAATATAAAATTGTTTTTGCTTATGTTTTAGGACATAGGACAACAATCTTCCTCACTCTCTCATTCAAGTAAACCCTAGAGATCACAATCTGAGGATGAAGTAGGAGAAAGAGATCTTGCAATAGGGTTTCCTAAGATCTGATTAGAAACTAAAGAGGGGTTCACCATAAAGCTAGGTCTTGTAAAGACAAGATATGAATGAATCAAGAAAAATACCATACAAAACCTAACTAGATGACCTAGGAAATGAAACTAAAATATAGAATATCAAACTAGAAATGAGCAGAGGTGCACCTAGAAGAGTGATGAGGTCAAAAAAACTTTAAAACCTTGAAAACTTGTTGTTTGATGCCCACTGGGAATCATACGCCAATCTGAGCGATTTAGTCCCAGATTATGATTTATGTGCCAAAACTGGAATCTAACAATGTATGATCTGAAACAACTGAAATCTAGAAAAAATCACGTACTGGGACTCATATGCCACAAGTGGTGTATTGGTCCCACTCAACTTTTTTGGAGGGTTAAGATCTAAATTATGTCTCCAATCTCTGCTCTTTCTTCCACACTTTGTTTCTGGATATGAAATCCTAATTTACAACCTGTAGGTGACTTTTGTGTAGATGACAACCTTGTGACAACTTGATGAATTTATCCAACCTTCCAACCTAATCTTCAAAGGATCTTCAAGATCCAAGACACATAGATCTACAATTACACATGTAGAGAGAGAAAAACTTGTTCATTTGTTAGTAAATGGGGGTTTTCCTTGGTCAAACCCCTTTTAGCTAATTAAACCAAATGATGAGATAATAAAATAAGGACATGAAACATGGAACATGAAACATGAATAATGATACGTTGAATGATGTCTTGTAAATCAACAATCTAATATTAAGTGGCCATTAAGGATGTAGATCTAGATCATGAAATAAGTGTAGAAAAATGCTTAATCTTGGATCTTGAATGCAACATCACAACACTATCTCAACAATATGCTTGATGCTTGATAACCTTGATGTGAGGGATCTTGAATTGCTTCGACAATTAATGAATAAACCTGCCCTTGAATGCTTTAAGAATGCTCTTGAATACTCTTGTGAAGTGTTGAAAACTCTTCTAATCATAAAATTACTATGAGGAATTTTCTCTTGAAAGTATTAGGTGAAAATGAGTGAAATAACCTTGTACTTATACTTTTTAATGCTAAATTTCCCAAAATTACAACACTACAAGCCGACATCAAATCTAGGAAGATAAAATCTTGCCAAGAATTTGAATTAAATTTGATTTTGGGCCACACGATCTGACTCATATGCCAAAATTGGTGTATGATTCCCATTTGGCTTAACTATGGGACACATTTTTCAAAAATACTTAGAATTATGTGAAATCCATATTGAGGCCCTAAAACCTAGGTGGGACTCATATGCCCAAAGTGGCGTATGAGTCCTAGATCACTAAATCTAGGCCACACTACCTAAAAAGACATGAATTATGATTAGATACTAATTTATGTTGGGATTATCCTCATAAACATGCATTAATTAAGGCTTGTGGATGCAAAATAAGACCAATTAAGGCATAGATAAACCCAATTAACAATGAAAACCATAGATTAGTGTGAAAGTGTGGTACAACACTTTACAACACCCTAAATAAGTCATAATTAAGTTTATTTAGTTTAAAAGGGTCCTAAACTTAATTTGAAGGTGCAAATAAATACACTTTACAACATTAAATTAAGGAAAAACTAGGTCTATTAAGCTTAAAAGGGACCTAAATCCAATGTGAATGTGGGAAACACATTACAACACTAGATCAAGGTGAAATTAGGTCCATCTTAAGGTTAATATTCCTAGATTAAGTGAGGAAAAGGGATACTTTTTCCATTGCCACATTTAGCCCCCACTTTGGTGAGAGGATGAACTTACTTCAAACTCACACTAAAGTATACATTCAAGAGGGGTCCAAGTGTACCAATGTGGATGGTCTAGGATAACAAAGATCAAGGAGGTGGTTAAGCCCCTAGGATCCAAGATCTTAAGGCAAACTAACATAAGCATGAAAGGACACACACAAGGTGTATGATATGTATCAAAAAAAGATACATGAGCATGCAATGCCAAAGACATAAAGACTAAAGAAAAAGAAAGAAATGGTGGATCAAGCTTCTGTTGGAATGATGGATGCATAGGTGTCCTTGATGAAGCTACAATACAATCTTCAATGGAGGACCTTTGCCAAGAAGAAATATTCAACCACAAAGAAAGTATGATAATGGCATTCAAAATAGAGATTCTATTATGATCCATCAGATGATTTACAAAGAGTACATATGTTTGATTATATAGGCAAGTGTTAAACCTAAAATGCAAAGGATGTTGCCAAGTGTTCAAATCACACTTCATGTGACAACAAGAAACCCTAACCAACTACCTAGGGAATGATAACAAGATGGAGATAAGTTCTAGAAAAGACAACTCATCTTCTAGAAGGGAATTTTATCTCAACAACTTTATTAAATGATTAAATTCAACTTAGGACTAATATGATTAATTAAAACCTAAGTTAACTTATGCTAGTGTAATAATTAATTAATTACACTAACACCCCCCCATAAGTGCAACTTAGGGAGGAAATGAAAAATGCAATGATTATGCATGATGATGATGGGTCCCAGCTGATGGCCATTTTAGGTACCCAAGTACAAATGCAATAATGAGGTAGAGAAGGAAAACCTAGTGGGACAACCACCCTACAATGAGATGACTGCAGCAAAGAAGCACTGGAAGAACAATGTGGAGTAACACTGGAACCGTAATCCGGCAAGCAAGAAAAGATACTTTTGTCTACAAGAAACCATATCAGAATCATAATAATGCAACAACAAACCTGATGCCACGAAACACTCGAAAACACCAAACTGGAACAACCCTGGAATCCATAAAGCAACAGTAGATGAAAAGATGATGACAGAATCTAGAAGTCATGAATCTCGATGCCAATGTCAAACTAAGACAAACTTTTCCATGAGAACAAGTACCATAAAGACTCAGGAACATTAACCACAAATTTAGTGGCCCTCAAACTGAGATGGATCCAAAATGAATCTGATATGTGTCAAGCTAAGACAAAAAAGTGGCCAAAAGAAACTAAGAAACCAGATTACAACCCATGTGGGTTGTCATCAAAACACAATGAAGATCAAAGTGCATGCACACTCTAATTAGATTATTATGCAAGAAGCCCCCCTGATGGAACTTTATATCAGTTCATTTATTACAATACCCAATTATTGCAAAAGAAGAGAATGCCTAAATATGCATAAATAGAAAATTAAAAGAGTGTGTGCACAAACCAATGTTCACATCTGTCTCCATGATGAAAAATAACCTCAAATTTGTGTAGATGACCAAATCTGAAAAAATGGCCTACATCACCATGAAGTGTTCGAAACAAGTTTTCCGTCAATATCTTGTTTGCCGAAAAATGGACATTGTGGCCAAAAGTTATGAATTTTTCAAAAAAACTGAATTTAGCCTGTAGGAAACGGGTTTTCTAGCAAAAACGTTTATTTCTAATTTGATTTCTGGAAAATCTACTCATTGTTTGTAGACAAAAATAAAAACCCAGAAATTGTTTCTTGATCCAACAAGCAGAAGATAAAAAAATTGATATTTTTTTAACCTTCAACTAGGAGAAAAATGGCGCCCAATTCTTTTTAGACTGTGATTTTCTCTAGATCTGTGTAAGATATGAAAAATCTAAAAGATACCCAATTCAGATTTCGATGCTGGCTACAAAACCCAGAAATTGTTTTTCCTGTAAATGAGTGAAAATTGGATTTTTGAAGCAAATATGATGACGACTCCAATAAAAATAGCTTGCAACAAACCCTTGCTTGCCAAAGAATCTCACTAGCCAAACTTTCTTGATCCTGGGATGAACCTTCACTCGAATAGCTCTAATACCATGTTGGAATGATGGATGCACAGGTGTCCTTGATGAAGCTGCAATACAATCTTTAATTGAGGACCTTTTCCAGGAAGAAATATTCAACCACAAAGAAAGTATGATAATGGCATTCAAAATAGAGATTCTATTATGATCTATCAGATGATTTACAAAGAGTACATATGTCTGATTATATAGGCAAATGTTAAACCTAAAATGCAAAGGATGTTGCCAAGTGTTCAAATCACACTTCATGTGACAACAAGAAACCCTAACCAACTACCTAGGGAATAATAACAAGATGGAGATAAGTTCTAGAAAAGACAACTCATCTTCTAGAAAGGAATCTTATCTCAACTTTATTAAATGATTAAATGCAACTTAGGACTAATATGATTAATTAAAACCTAAGTTAACTTATGCTAGTGTAATAATTGATTAATTACACTAACAGCTTCGACTGTTTATCTCACATGTTGTGGATCAGATATAAGTTGTTTGTCCAAAAATACACTCACTATGAGACAACGAAACTTTAGGTTGTCCATTGGATGAGTATCCTAAAAGGGTGGCTTAGTGAGAAATTCATGCCTCTATGTCAGCTTCTCACTATATAATGAGAACATCATGCCCATGTTTAGGCTTCTCATCATACATTAACCATACCAAAGCTATACCTCCTAATAACTTTGACAAGGCACCACATAATAATAAACTTCAAGCTTCATGAGGCAAGAAAAGTTTCGTATGCTTGACACCCATGAACAAACAAGATGGCACCATAGGCATGCAACATGTGTTATGCAAGTTGTCCATATAACTGACTTTATAAATGCAAAATAGTGTAAGGTATGTTCAAAGGGATTTTTCTTAGTTCATGTAAGGTCTCTTCTTAGGGAACATTGTGCCTAATATCTCCAAGAGAGGAAAAGTAAAAAAAAATCATGTTCTCAGAGGATATCAAGCCCAATGAAACCACCAAGAAAAGGATGCATCTCAAGAAGGAATAAAATCACACAGTGAAACATGAGTGTCAATGTATGCCCTGAATTTAAAGTGGTTGCTAACACCATTACTATGAGAAATTTCTTTAAAGTAGAAGAAGACATGAGAGCTTATTCAGAAATCCCTATGCCAAGTCATATGTTTCCAATAAGCTACATCATGAATAACTATGCCACATGTGATCCAACTTAAAGCATGTAATCCACATCCCAAGCTTGCTCTTATATTTACATGAAAGGAGGTCAACTAGCCAAAAGAGACACTGACGAGTGACATACGAGGACAAGGCTACTTAAACCCTTACCCCCACTTAGTGTAGGACAAGGATGAGCCAAGATGATTGATGAGAAACATGCTAGAGTAAAATTTAGTATCAATTAGAGGAATTAGGTGCTTCAACCCAGGGAAGAGCACCACAATCCTTAAGATGTTGAATTTTATCACTTAAATCCTTGCATTCATTAGTAGAATGACCATGAACTCTATGATATGCACAAAATGAAATTTTGTAGTAAAAATTATTTTTTGTTCTTAGAGGGAGAGATATCAAATGATCTTGAAGGAGTCTCGACAAGATACCCTCTTGATCAATGGTAGAAGATGTTCCTTTATTTTTTGACAAAGATATCCCTTGCTTAGTATTAGGTGTCATACTTACACAAGACTCTTTATATTGTGAGATTTCGTTCTCTCCTTGAAAGGAGGATGTAAAATCTAATGAATTAGAATCATTAGTGCTTTGTGTGATGGCATTGATATTAAGCAAAGAGTTCTCTATTTCTTTTGATTCTTTCAAAGGATAATACTCAAGACCACTAATGTCTATCAATTTAGCATGTACTAATGTCAAATTCATCTTAGAAGGATCTTTTGTAAGAATGTTAACATTGAGTGAAGGATTTTTTATTTCTTTCAAGGGATGATAACTAGGACCAGTAGTCTTTTCTTGCATGTTATGCTCTATATGGAAACAAATACCTTGTTCTCTAGCACCACATCCTTTTCCACTATATCCAAGTTGTTCATGAGTTCATAACCTTTTCCATAAAGTTGTTTCATTTATTTTGGATTTGGTGGTCATTTATAATCAGCTTCATCAAAGTTTTTTGTGTAATTTGTTTGATCTTCTAAAGTGGTTGAGGTGGATACTTTCAAAGGGTCATCTAAATTTTGTGTTGATGTTACCGCTTTTTCTTTTCCCTTTTTAGAGTCTTTGTTTATGATATCGTATTCACCCATGAATGATGTGAAATCTAAGGAACCCCAATCATCTTCTAATAGCTTCATGAACTCCTCAATATGTTTTTATTTGTCTTTTTTTTGTATAGGTTCTACTTGTGTAGTTGGTTTCAATGTTTTCAAAGGATTTTCTTGATTTTTCTTGTCAAACAACTATTTGGTTCAAGGTCAGCTTCGAGTGTGTACACTTTTTTGTTGTAGACATACTTCATTATGCAATGAAGAGTAGAAAGCACCCCATTCATTGTGTGAATCCATGATATACCTTAAAGAAGGTTGTATGAAATATCATTAGGCATAACATGGATTGGTGTTTCTAATGTGGCCTTTCCATCTGTAATAGGCAAAGTGATCACACCAAGTGATTGTTTTCCTACATTGTCAAATCCCTTAATAGATAAAGAGTCAGGTTAAATTTTTTATTTATCCACACCAATATTATCCAAAAGGGATACACTACACACATTAAGGGAAAATCCATTATCAATGAGGGTTCTTTTTATTCCCCACCCATCATAGGAAAATATTATCATGAAAGCATCATTTTGTTTTTGTATTCCAAAGGAGGGAGCTCACTTTGGTGGAAAACAATGTCATCATTTATTCCTTGAATTATGGTTGTTATGTCATTCGTTGCACATTAGAAGGGATAGGAACTTGTTGTAAACTGCTTTAAATCATGTTATGATAATGAGGGGAGGCTTGAATAAGGTCCCACAATGATATCTCAATAGGTGTATTCTTTAGTTGTTCGACAAGATCATACTCCTTTCCACTTTATGCGAGAAAATGAGGAGGACTAGGCAGATTAGGAAATGGGAGGGATGTTGAAGGTGTTTTTTGTGGTTGTGGATTTTTTCTAGTGTTATATGTATGAGAAATGGTATTATAAATCGACTAGTGCAAAAGATTGTTCTTAGGTGGGTAAAGGATAAGTTCGGGTTTGTTTTGAGTTTTTTGTTTACGTGATGGTGGGTAAAGAATTAGAGGATTCTTAGGATGTCCCACAGGGTATGTAGGAGGTCCATTAATCAAGGGGAATCTAACAAACACTTGTGAATTCATAACCTCAACGGTCTTGGTTTGATGTATTTCAAATAAAGGTTATTCTAGTGTCATATTTTTACCATTGTCTGAGGAAGCCAAAATATTGTCATTTTCTTCCAACATGATATCTCCCCTAGTAGGAGAGTTTTTAGGAGAACTAAAAAATAGATGTTCATGACATTCAAAGTTTGGTTCTTCTAAATTAACTTCATCACAAGTAGGGGAATGATTAATGGTTGGATTGTCTTGGTCAATAAGGGTTTCCCTAGGGGAAGAGGGAAAACTAAGATTCTCATGAATTTCATTGATCAGATTTTCTAACATCCAAGTATCTTCTTCACAACTAAGAGAGATACTAGGAGGATAACAAATTTTATTGTCAAGATTGCCCAAATTCACTCCTTTGTCCCATAATGTCCTCCAAAATAGGATAGGTAGGGGAAGGAACATAAAGAAGGTTGTTATAGACCTTAAATATTTTATCATCTAGCACCAATCTATGATCCTCACTTTCAATATGATTGTCATGATTCCTTACAACTACATCCTCTTTTACTAAAATGTTCTCACAATCAAGGGATGAATGGAAATTAGGTAAGGTGGTGTTTATAAATGTTTCTATGATCCCATTCTCTTATGCTAAAATATCTTCACAAGGGGGAGAAAGAGAAGGACAAGTGAGAATTTCATTATTCTCAATGATTGCATCTTCTTTCACAAAGATACCTTCATCACTAATACGAGAGGTATCAGGAGAAGAAAAACTATGATCAACATTATTATCTATGCTTGTGTCTTCTTTTATCACATCATTCCCACAAATAGAAGATATAAGAGGGTATGTAGGTTCAAGGAAAGCATCGACATTTTCACTCTCTTGCACTACAAGACTCTCATAACTAGGAAATGTGTTGAATGAATGACTAACATGCGTATTGACTAACTTTTTCTTTGAAAACTTGGAAAAGATAGATACCAATATTTGTGAAAAATAATCTATGAAAAATTAAAATGGAAAGAGACTTAAAATGCAATGAAAACACCTAGAATGAAATGTGTAAATACAATTTTCAGATTTCAAACAAGGTAATTTACTAATTACACTATGCAATAATTTGAAAATGCGAATTTGGAATTAAGCAATGCATGAAATGAACCAATTTAAGCTAGATCTAGTGAAATTTGTTTAACATAAACTCAACTAACTGAAATAGATAACCAATGACAACAAACAAAAGTTCAAAAACAAAGTTTTCAATGCTATAAAAGGTATTTTTTGGGCTGATTTGGAACTAATTTTCCTGAAGGGGCATTTGAGTCATAATCAAGGTTTTTCAAGGGTTCAAATGATGAAAAATTCACAACATAGAAACCCCAAAAAGTAGGCAAAACAAACTGTATTGGGACTAAATTTCCCAGAGGGGTGTATGAATCCTAAATTAGGGTTTTTGCACCATTTTACACAAATTCTATGTGAATGCTGTGTTTTTTGGTTAGGATTATTTTTAGGCTAAGTGTAATAACAATTTTCAAATAAAATTCAATGATGCAAGATGAAAAAATGCAACCTATATGCACTTTTACTAATGCAAAATATAGAAACCCTAGAATACCACTTAACTAATGCAAACCCTAATGAAATGTTAATGAAAGCTAAATCTAGGATGATAATGCACTCCAAATCAAAATTAAAATGTTATAAATGCAGGTTCACCAAAATGAAACAATGGAAATAGGTGTTCCACCTTTTGGGAGGTAGAACACAAACTAGGTGTTTAGGGACCTATACCTATTTCTCACAAGTTTCACTCAAGGAAACCCTAGATATCTCAATCCTAATATAGAGACGGGGGAAGAGATCTTGGAATAGAAAATTTTCATTGCTTATGGTTTAGGACATAGAACAACAATCCTCCTCACTCTCTCATTCAAGGAAACCCTAGAGATCTCAATACAAGGATGAAGTAGGAGAAATAGATCTTGCAATAGGGTGTCCTAGGGTCTAATTAGAAACTAAAGAGGGGTTCACCACTAAGCTAGGGATTGGAAAGAAAATATATGAATGAATTTTGTAAAATACCGTGCAAAACCTAACTAGATGACCTAAGAAATGAAACTGAAATATAGAATATCAAACTAGAAATGAATAGAGGTGCACCTAGAAGAGTGATGAGGTCAAAAAAAATTCAAAACCCTAAAAAATTGTTGTTTGATGCCCACTAGGACTCATACACCAGTCTAAGTGATTTAGTCTCAAACTAGGGTTTTTGTTCCAAAACTAGAATCTAACAGTGTATGATTTGAAACAAATGGAATCTAGAAAAATCCCTATACTGGGACTCATATGCCACAAGTGGCATATTAGTCCCAATTAGCTTTTTCAAAGGGTTAAGATCTAAATTGGGTCTCCAATCTTTTCTCTTTCTTCCACACTTCATTTCTAGATATGAAACCTTGATTTACAAATTGTAGGTGACTTTTTGTGTAGATGACGACCTTATGACAACTTGATGACTTTCTCCGACCTTCCAACCTAAAATTCAAAGGATATTAAAGCTCCAAGACACCTATATCTACAATTACACATGTAGAGAGATAAAAACTTGTTCATTTGTTAGTAAATGGGGGTTTTCCTTGGTCAAACCCCTTTTAGGTAATTATACCAAATTATTAGATAATGAAATAAGGACATGAAACATGAAACATGAATAATGATACCTCGAATGATGTCTTGTAAATAAATAATATAATATGAATTTTTCATGAAGGATGTAGATCTAGATCTTGAAATAAATGTAAAAAAATGATTAATCTTGGATCTTGAATGCAACATCACAACACTAGCTCAACAACATGCTTGATGCTTGATAACCTTAACATGATGAGGGATCTTGAATTTTTGCAACAATTGATGAATAAATCTACCCTTGAATTCTATAAGAATGCTCTTATGAAGTCTTGTAAACTCTTGTAATCATAAAATTTCTGTTAGGAATTCTCTCTTGAAATTCTTAGGTGAAAATGAGTGAAATAACCCTGTATTTATACTTGTTTATGCCAAATTTCTATAAATGACAACACTAAAATCCAACATCAGATCTAGGAAGATAAAATCCCACCAATAATTTGAATTAAATTTGATTTTGGGCCACACGGGAATCATACACTAGAAGTGTTGTGTGAGTCCCATTAGGCTTAACTATGGGACATATTTTTCAAAAATACTTAGAATGATGTGTAATCCATATCAAGGCTCTAAAACCTAGGTGGGACTCATACACCCAAAGTGGTGTATGAGTCCCATATCACTAAATATGGGCCACACAACCTAAAAAGACATAATTTATGATTGGATGTTGGTTTATGTCCAAATTATCCTCAGAAAGATGCATTAATTAAGGCTTGTGGATGCAAAACAAGGCCAATTAAGGCATAGATAAGCCCAATTAATAATGAAAACCCTAGATTAGTGTGAAAGTGTGGTATAACACTTTACAACACCCTAAATAAAGAATAATTAAGTTTATTTTAATTTACAAGGGTCCTAAACTTAATGTGAAGGTGAAAATAAATACACTTTACAACATTAAATTAAAGAAAAATCAAGTCTATTTAGCTTAAAAGGGCCCTAAATCCAATATGAATGTGGGAAACCCATTACAGCACTAGATCAAGGTGACATTAGGTTCATATTAAGGTTAATTATTCCTAGATTAAGTGAGGAAAAGGGCTACTTTTTTCATTACCACATCAACATATATTAAAAATTAACCTTTTCCATTTGTAGATTAAACAACACATCACATAAATTTAAAAGGAGCAAAAGAGAAATAATCCACCACACAAAAGACACCAAGATTTTTACATGGAAAACCCAATGAGGGAAAAACCATGATGAGGATTAACTCACAATATATGTAGCTCACTGCTAATAAGAATTACAATGGTGTTTAAGGCTCATTGCCTATAGACTTGAAAACTAAGGTGTACAACCTTAGGTAAATATAAAAAGGACCTGATGAGACTCACTATATTAGAGTAGGATACATGAAAATTATAATGAGTAATAGTAATATGAACTACCATGAAGTATCCAACATATGCTAATGTTGCATTCCCTTTTTCACATAATTAATCTTTCACACAAACTTCAGATACTTCATCTTCAACATACTTCTTTCTCAATCCACTAAAAACTACTACAGCTTCAAAAATCAATTTGATCTTCTATATATAAAAACCTTAATTGTAATGGCTCCAAGATAACCTTTTAAAAGAAACGTTTGATATCATAATAGTCAACTCCAAACATATATAATATTATAAGAAAAAAAATTGAGGATTAACACATAGTATTACAAGACCCAAAAACAACATAACACATCCTCCAAAAATAAAATTAATTAATCAAGATCAACCGCTTGATGAAGGAAATGAGTCTATCAGCCCAAATAGTGACAACACCACCAAAATGACCATCTATTCAACTTTACACTCCTAGGGAGAGATCAAAACCATCATGTAGATCAAGATGCAAGAATTTTAGTCCATGCATAATATCCCTTTAGCCATTTCTTAAAATTTATAAACATCATAAGCTGGTGCAATTGAAGAAACCTACTTAAATCATAGGAATATAGCATTCCAGATAAATTGTAGCAAACTGTCATTTGAAAACTGATTTTGCAGACCACCAAAACACCTAAAGCTACAAAGTAATATTCATTATACATGAGTGATTATTTCTATAGAATAAAAAGGAAAAAAACTTCACTTTTGGAGGAATGAAAAACATTTTAACAAGCCTTCATCATTGTATTGTAGACTGAAACATTGTCAACTATAACTCTTATTATGGAAGGTGTAAAGACTTGAACTCTTGGAAATAGAAATTTCAAAACTCAACCATCTTATCTTCTAGACCGCAAGACAAAGATTTATTATGTGGAAGGATGTGGACCAAAAATCCATGACTTTGTCACAATGAATAGCATAGTAAAGCTTAATTTACAACTTTTCATTATGTGCAATACACCAAACGAGGATGATATGTTGTAAACATATCAAAACATATATGTTTCAACCCCCACATCACACTCAGGTCACCATTTTCCTTATACAACATTATAAACTAGCACCAACACACAACAATTATTTTTGGAGTATATACATACTTAATCATACACATTTGACATCAATGACAACTCATATTGAGTTGACATCAATGAAAATGCATATTGCCAACATGTTTTGGTTGGTCGCTTTGTCATAGATAAAATGTTTGCACAACTAAGTAAAAAATATTTATGGCTGATTATGTATGAAATGTGTGAAGGTTTGTACAAGGGTGTGGATTTTTCTAATTTGAAAAGGGAAAAATATAAAAAAATGGGGTTGTATCAATTCTTATAAGTTTTTGAGAGACCATGGGAGAATGTAACTATAGATTTTATTCTTGGGTACCAAAAAATCCCTTTTACCATGATTCAATCTTTGTGGTTGTCAAAAAAAATTTAAATATCATATTTATACCACATAGTTAGACCAATGGCACCACATATGTAGAAAAAAATTATTTTATGGAGGTAGTTAGGATACATGAGATACTAATCATCATCAATATTAGACTAAGACATGAAAAATATGGGAAAATTTTGGAGGGTGTTGTGGTGGAATAAGTTAAACATCCAATTATAGTTTATCTTGGCATATCATCCTTACAAAATGGGTGGGTAGAGGTAGTCAATAGGATTTTATGATGTTTGGTGGGAGAGAAGCTAGAACTTTGGGACATGGTCTTGGTGTATGAATAATTCACATAAAATAATTTAATAAATATAATCACTAGGAAAAGACAATTTTAGATAGTTTATGGGAAGTTTCCAAGAGGGGTCATGATGTTTCATGATATACTAAGAGAGAAATGAGTACAAGAGGGGAATATTTTTTAGATTATTTTTGTGGCATTCACAAGCAGGGTGCACAAGAATTTAGAGAAGAGTAGCACACAATACATGAAGCACATTAACAAGTAGATAAGAAGTATAATTTAAAGTTGGTGACCTATTATGGTTACATTTATATAAGAAGATATGTATAAAGGGGACTTATAATAAGGTGAAACATAAGAAGATTAGGTTTTACACAAATTTGATAAGAGCACATATGAGATAAATCTACCAAAATATATCAATATATCAAAGAACTTAATATTATGGACCTATAACCTTATGTTGGAGGAAACCCTACACAGGAATGTGAAAATGTGTAAATGGGTGCAAGGGTCTTAAAATATGACATGAAATACCAAAGATGTCACGTGAAGAGGTGGAATAGGTGTTGGACACCAAAAATAAGCAAATGCACTAGAAAAATTATAAGGAATATTTAGTCAATTGGAATGGATAAGGATTTGAGAATGTAACATGGTTGAGTACATCAAAATTGGCCAAGTATAATGGAGAAAAAAAATAAACCAACCTAGATGAATGAGTAGGTTCTCATGGATACTTCTTCTTACTAAAGTAATTTTAAGTAGGGAAAATTGAGTGTATCAAAATAATTTCTAAGTAAAGTGAGTAGTGCACTAGAATTTGACATGTGTAGGGATAAAAAATGTATAGAGTTTTTCAAGTGAAAATTTGGAGGTTTTTGTAGTCATTTATTAGAAATCAAGATGAAAAAATATAAAATGGAAATATAAAATCGATTGTAAATATGATTTTACATAGTAGATAATCAAATGCATATAAAAAAAAATTAAATTAGGACCACAAAGAAATGTGGAACAAAAAAATAAACACATAACATGGTGTTTATATGGAGAAACCATTTCAAAATAAATCCAACAAGAAGAGAGGCCCAAATTTGTATTATCCTCAAAAATGGAGATTTTATACAATCCTTCCTTTCTCCTCTCCAATCTTCAATCCTTCAAAACTTGTAAATAAAATTCACTCTTTACATAAAATACTCATTGTACCTCCCTAGGAACCTATTATATAGCATTTTCACCTCCTAAATAAGGCATCCATGTTAATTTCACATCCCAATTCCCCTTACTAGAAAAATTCAAGTATGCTTAACATATCCCAATAAAGGTTGCAACCAAATTACTAACCTCTCACACATGGGTTCCTAGCTGGTCCTTATTCCCAAGGTTCATATCATATTATTTGAAAAGGTGTTAAGGGATTATAATAGTCATCCCAAAATTGATTACAAGTGTCCAAACACCCTCATGGGAAGTTGGGTGTCCAAAACCTCCAAAATATCCAATATACACATCCAATAATTAACAACTTCCTATGGGTAAATATTTAATTACTAAAACCTAGTAAAAATTAATTAGCATACCAATAAAACCTTGATGGTAAAAATATAATTACAATTGATGGTGAATCCCTCATTCCTTATAAATTATTTACAAAAATATATGGAGTAATTAAACATATAGGATTGACAAGGTTGATGTCATCTTAATCCTAATATTATCCCACTTGAAATCATACATTATAAATACATTCATAGGAATACATAAGTCATCTACGTACTGGGAACAAGGCTCATGGCCTCTTGACACCATGTTAACTTTTTTGTGCTCACAAGTTTAGTAAGTGAATTTACAACATTCTCCTATGTCTCAATATTTTTAGCTCTATGAGTCCATTAGCAATCGCTTTATGAAAAAATGGTTTATAGATATACATGGTTATTCTATGCATGATACATATGATTCTTGGCCAGAAAAATTACACTTTGACTATCATAGCCGATCTGAATATTCCCACAATAAAATGCAATACCTATACATAACCTTTGTAGCCAAATTTCCTCCTTAGAAACATGGGTATTAACCATATACTCTACTTAGATGGTGGGTAAAGAAATTGAAGGATTCCTCTTACTTATCCATATCATTGATCCTCCAAATAAAGTAAACATATACCAACTATTGAACCTTTGATTGTCCAAGTCACCAACCAAATATGCATCAACAAAACATTGTATGCCCAATGTCTCATCCACACTATTAGTATTAAAATAAACCAAATATTGATCATGAGAACCATGGAAATATATTAACACCCGTTCTCACATAATTCTAATACTCTCTACTAGGGTTAGACATAAACCTACTTAATACTCCCATTGCTTGGGAAATATTTTTTCAAGTGGAAACCATTACATACATTAAACTACACACTACACTAGCATATAGTGCATTAGAAATGTCCTATAAATAATCTTCAATCTTAGGAAACATATCTAAATTAATATTAGTGTCAATTGGTAGAGGAATTCTAACTAATATTGCACACTAAATTTGTTCAAAATATTATCAACATACTAACTCTATGATAACCAATTTTTTTGTTTATTAGATCTCTTCTAATTTTGATTCCCAATACATATATTTCTTCCTTCAAATATTTCATCTCAAATGTACCTAAAAGTTGAGATTTCAACTCACTAACCATACCCTTGATGTTTCTAAAAAACAACATATCATCCAAATACAAGGAAAATATTAGTATATTATCATCAATACAATTAATGTAAATACAACGATCCTCTTCAATTCTTACAAAACCCAACTTCAAAATAAATTAATCAAGTATTTGATACGACATCTAGGGTTATTACTTTAAAACATAAAGATACCATTTTAACCTACATACCAAGTGTTCTTTCCCTTTTACCTCAAAACCTTTATGCTATTGCATATAAATTTACTCTTCCACTTCTCTAAGAAAAAATAACTGTTTTAACATCTATTTGTTCAATTTCAAAATCATTAGCAACAATTATGGATAAAATAAATCTAATTGAAGATAATTAGAAATAGGAGAGAAAATCACACAAAAATGAACTCCCTCTCTCAGAGTAGCCCTTGGCCTACAGTCTAGTCTTGTACTTGTCAAATGAACCATATGATCTATACATCTTGTAGATCCACTTACATATAATGGCATGTTGGTGTGAATAATGTGATTTACCTAACTAGCTCACCACCTACATCCTACTCATAGTAGTTAATTAATTTTACTTAGGGTACACATAGGATACTTATCACTTTAGGTATCAAGTTATAAGATGAAGATGTGTGCCACAATATTATATAATACTATATCTCACCTTGTCCTATATAATCAAGGGGCTCTTACAATATTATTAATAATTTCAATCATCCTAATCCATCACCATTGTATCATTTTTGTATCCTTTGATAGAATAATATTATTCTTTCATATTTGATCTCTCATGTGTTTTCATTGAAGCTCCTAGATCTTGCGTGACTACATATTAAACCAAATTTTGCATGATATAGAGCATTTTATAAAAACTCTTACATGTTATCAGATTTTATGATATTGCTTCTTATTAGTCCTTGTTGAGAGATCTAGGTTGTGAATCTTGGTGGATCTTGAAAAGTTTAGTATACTCTTCTCTTGCATCATATGATGACTTGGAGAATTAAAAACTTAATAGAAATACTATATTTTATGGGATTCCTCTTTGTGGTTTTGTATTACAAGTTTATTTTGGAGCATGTTGGCACAAATCTAAGTTTTCCATTGAGTTCAATGTGCAAAAAAAATAGTTTAATATTTTGATTTGTCTAAATTGGATATGTGAGCCCAAATCCACATGGGTTTGAAGTTTGGAGTTAGTTTTCATATTGAGAAGGTAGCTATAATTTTAGATTATTTTATGTAAGACCTCATCTCTTGTGGTCTTGTTGATCTTATTAGTTATTAATGGTTTATTTTCTATATTTTATATTCTTTTATGTTAGATGTGATGGTTATTGCTATACCACAAAGATGTTCATATTCTTGATTAATCCTATCTAATGGTTGTTGTTATTTCTTGTGATAACCAAATGATTTCCATTCCTTGTCTACGTAAGTATGCAATGATCAATATTCTCAATTATTGGTAATATTATTGTGTATATTAAGTGGATTACATTATGTTAAGTGATTATATACTATGGGTGTGAATAGGTGTGATTATAAAGATGATGATTGATATTCAATGTTAATTATAGTAGTATGCATTGTAAGTTAAATAGAATATTGACATAAGTGATGGTATTTTGATAACAGATAGTATGATCAATTGTTGCTTGATTCTAATAGGTATCATGCAAGAAGGGTGTGTTAAATTATATGTTACTTTTGTAGATTAGTGGATTTTAATTTCTAGTTGATTATTATTCTTGGATTTATTTTTTCATATGCCACTCTTTTTTGGTTGAGTAAATAGGTAAATTTTGGCCAAGAATAATTATGGGGTCACAAAGCTACTTCCTTTATTAATCCTTGTGAATTTTTGGTCTTGTCAAGGACATGTGATTTAACCTTATTTTATGTGGTAGGGGTTGTGTGTATATATTGAAGGACTAGATGCAATAGGGACTTGAAAGGTAAGAAGTTTAGAGAAATAAATAAGTTATAAGAAAATAATTCATATCAATACTCAAAATTAGACTAAATTATGATTTTCTTGTCAAACTATTATGTTATGATAAATGGGTATGAAAACTTATTTGGGGTGTGGAATCGATGAAAATATAAACTATTGATTAAGATGATAATCAATTTATTTAAGTTGGGAACTTAATCAATAGTAATTTATTCAATTATAATAGTTATGTTAAATATAACTACTCAAATGTTGTTATTTTTAGAAAGGGAAAAAATAAAAAATTAATATAATAGAACTTTGCAAAGACTTATATTAGTGTCTTCATTTACATCCCTTCACTAAAGGAAAACCATAGATCATCCAAGGTCAATTTTGTTATAAAAATAAAATTGGTTGGTTGTAGTTAAAATTTTAGGGCATGATATTTTGGATCAAATTTGACCATACTTGGAGGCCCAAGAACCTAAGGATCGACTGCCAATTTGTCAAAATCAAACACTTTTGCCTCAACCCATTAGAGAAAAATTTCCCTCCTCAGTCATATACATCATAGGGAATATTACCTATATAGGTAGAATATTTCATAGTAATTCATAGGCACCATCGTCGATGTCACTATGCATAGGTTGTATGGGTAAACTAAAAAATATATATTTAAAAAACTTTTTTTAGAATTTTTAAATTAAATTTTAAAAAACATATGTATACCTACATATATTATAGGTTGTACCAATTGTACCTTGGGTAGAATCATGGTGCAGGGTACCCAGGCTAGTGTGTAGGTTCCATGCGGCTTAGTTGTGGCCTTGCCATATTAATCGATGGTGATCAACTCATCAATGGTGAATACCTTTTGTAAGATACCACATGGCTCTCCAATATTCACGAATGTTAAAAAAATAGTAATGAACTACCCACCAAACCATCATAGAGCCTGAAAAGCAGTTTTGCAAAAAAAAAATGATAGTTTTAGTGAGAAAATAAGCAATTTTCACATTCTTGAGCAATTTTGAAGCAACTACCGATGATGTCATAGTTGGAAGGAATATTTTAGTGAGGAGCATATTTTCATTGGTAATATTAAAATAAAAATAACATCAACATGATTTCATCACCTCTTTAGTCCCAATCCAACCCCCCTCTTCATTGACATTTTCAATTTCGTACTTTGACTTTAGAGGCTTCATTATCAATTATCAAGATCCCTTTTATGAGATTTTTTTATTTGGGGTAGAATTTTACAAGCTTTACAATGGTGCAAATGGTTTTTTTTTTTTGTCTTATTTTTTTAGAAATTATAGGTTCTCATAGGTGTTGTTGAGTGGTTCTCATTTTGGTAACTTCTAGGGCTCTATTTGGGATCATATGATAACATTTTTTGGTGCATTTTTTTTGAAAGTGCATAATTTTTCATCTGATTTGTACCTGTGCAATCAAATCGATGTCATTCTATTAAAAATTTACTTTCAATTTTGTATCCTAATTGACATTTACATATACTAAGATCAAGAACACTTCGTTGTTTTTGGTAAGTGGTACTTTTATCACTATGTATAAAGTGACAAGATCATATATTGTTAAGAATATATTTGATTAAGTGATTTGGGCAAGAAATATTGTGGTGGTTGATTAATTTTTTATTTGTTCTATGTTCTTGCAATGGGAACAACTTAAATTGAACTCCTAACTCCATATAATTATGATTCATGGAGATAATCAATATGAAACTATATAATTGGAAAAAGGATATCATAAATATGAAACTATATAATGGGTAAAAGGTTATCTATGATATCTAAAAGAGACCATTTCTGAACTTACTAATGCTAGTGCAAAGGCAATATGGGAGATCAATTGTGAGAAAAAAATTGGGTGTATATTTTCATTAGTCTCTTTTAATTTTTAGTTTCATTTTAAATCATGCAAAGCACCTAAGAAGGCTTGTGAGTATTTTTAAAAATTGTATGGTAAAATTGACAAGATTAGGGAATATGAAATTTTTAGTGATTTGATGAATCTTGATCCTATATTTTTTTAAACACATCCAAGACTACATCTACAAGATTAAAAAACTAATTGCATAGCTAAAGGATTAAAATATTAATAAGGAGTATTTTATAATTGATTCTAAATGTATTATCTAAGCTTAGTCCTGAGTATTCATTATTTATTTTTAGCTTTCATATCCATCAAATTTCTATGAGAACTATATATGTTGAGCCTAATTTGATGCATTTCAAAACATTTTGATCCAAGAGGAAGTGGAGTTAATTAAAATGGGTCTCGTCAAGTATTCTAAACCACAAGCATTAGTGGTAGTAAGCCTAAGGTATAGAGAAATTAGAGAATCTTGAAAAAAGAAAAAGATTAAAAAGGAACACTTGCTACACAAATATTATGAACCCTATCCTTCTTATGGGGAATAATTTAAGACGGGGAATCCTAATTTGCATAATACAAGAAATTAGGGAATTATGAACATCAATGTTATTCAAAATAGATTGATTATTTGAAGCTTCTTAATAAAAATCAAATTAATTTGTCTTCAACAATGTTAGGGGGTTTATCATCATCTTCCTAAAAGTTAGAGAAATAGAAGGGGCAATTACTTTTTACAATTATAGATTCTGAGTTAGGGTGGTGGATACTTGATTCTAGAGCTTAACATCATATAAATTCATTATAAATTATATTCTTTGTTGAAATGAACAAGACAACTAAGGGGGGGTGAATTAGTTGTAGAAAATTAAACCTTCAAAACTCTCAACAATATTTAGATCCACATGCATTTATTAAACCCTTATTATGTTAGTATGATTGAACATGAAATGTAAAAAATTGAAATTGAAATCACAAAACCATACACAAGAGAACACTAGATTTATGTGGAAATACCAATAAGAGTAAAACCACGATGAGGATTAGCTCACAATATAAGTAATAGAAAAACTAGTACAAAAGGGCTCACTATCAAAATAGGACACACTATCCAAAAACTCTCACAATCAGGGCTCATTGCCATAGAAAGAATACAAAAAAATATAAGAATAATATTACATAGAGAAAAATTCTCAATGCAACAAGGAATCCACCACAATTTCTCACACACTTTCACAGTCTTGCATGAATGATTTCGGATGCCTTCAGCTCTCTTCCTTCAAGAACCCTAACATTGGTATTCACATTGCTCTACTCAAATTCACATCAACCACAACACTCGCATCAATCTCACATATATCTCACATATATCTCACTTCTTAATTATTTCATACATCAACCCACAACACCACCATACATATTTATATCAACCTCAACCTCAAAATAATTCTCCAATGTCAGTAACTAGCCATTATACATATAAATTCAAAATAGTTCGAAAAGGTCTAAACATTCTTGTGGTGGATAGAAATGAAGGCGACCTACATAAAACCTTAATTAGGACCCAAATAGATCCCAACATGTCTCAACATTATTTCATAATCTCGCATGTAGTGTTAAACACAAGGTTAGCCAACACCCATACAAAACACCATAAACATTAAGTGCATGCTTCCTCAAATCAATTTGAAACTTCCAGACAACATAATTCACTTGAAAATGATCTATAATAATCCATGAACTACTTAAGATTCATCAAACACTTCATCCAATCGCACCATACATGCACTTCAACTCAAAACAACTGGTAACTCTTATTTGTATACTAATAAATGAAACTCACTCTATATTGTGCCAAATCAAGTAAAAACTTCAATACAAAAAGATACAAGCATTATAAGCAACTTCCCAAGTCCAAACAACCTAAAGACAAACAATAGGGAAATGTAGAGAAAACACATTTCTTCTGGGCCACATAAAACATCATTAAACAACTAGTTGACACACTGGTTAAAATCTCTCACACTGTACAATGATCTAGAAACTCAAATTTTGAATATACCAACCTCTGACAACCTTGAATAACCTATAATATCTACACAAGCATAGTATCAACACATAAGAAACACTTTCACAACATAGTTTACTCTATTTATCAAATTTTCTCAAAAGAACTTGGAAACCAAGTACCAAAGACATCATCTTAGCTCATTACTTAATTCCACCTCATCTTCAAACTCTAAAAAAAAAGATAGCTCCATGTACTCACAACACTTCCTCAAGATCTCAGCTATAGATTCACAACTTTTTTTCCTCTTTTTCAAAATTTTCTCAATATCCTCAAAATATTCATCCCATAATTGGCATCAATGACAACACTAGTTAGTAGAATTCTTGTTAACATCAATTACAAAACATTCATACTTGAAACAATCTCCCCCTTTGTCATTGATGGCAACACAAGATGTGAAAAGTCACCAAAGAATTTACACAATATCTCTAAACACACTCTCCTTTTTTTCAAATTATATAGCCTATACAACATTCCTAAACTCTCTCTACCTTACAAGAGTCTCTCTCCCTTTGAAAATAATTATTAGGCATCATACACAACTTTCTCCCCTCAATATCTTTCACTTTTTCACATAATACTTTCTCCCCCTTTGAAATCAATGGAAAATGATAGAATATTTTGCATTGTTCTCCCCCTTTGACACTGAACCAAAATACCCACTCTAAATACTCCCCCTTAGGAGTACACTCAAATAAATTAGAAACTCAATGAAAACACATGACACTACCTACTCCTCCTAAGAGGTAGCCACCAAAATCAGTCCAAAAAGAGATAGATCCATATATCCATTGGACTAATGCATCTCCATATGCATCTAGTTTAAGAAAGGAAGGTCAATAACCCCCAAATTCTCTTGAAGATACTCAAAAGTATCTTTATGAAGATCCTTAGTAAATATATCAAAAATTTGATCCTTTTTAGGAACATAATCAAGCTTCACTTCATTCTCCATAACCTTCTCTCTCAAAAAGTGATACCTGATAGATATATGATTTGTCCTTGAGTGGACCACTAGAATATTTTAAATTTTAATTGCACTTGTATTTTCATAGAAGATATATATAGGATCATTATAGACAACTCTAATATCCTTCAATGTTTGTCTCATCCACAATACTTGTGTACAACATGATGTTACTACAATATACTCAATCTCTACAGTAGATAAAGAAATGAAATCTTTTTTTTACTCAACCATGACACCAATCTACATCGAAGAAAGAACTCACCACCACTCATACTTTTCCTCTCATCAATACAACCATCCCAATAAGCACTTAATGTGAAATCAATATCCTTAGGATACCACAAGCCATAATATGTAGTTCCTCTTAAATATCTGAATATTCGTTTCACTGCTACAACATGTGTTTCTTTAGGTTATTTTTGAAATATAGCTACAAGACAAACTACATGCATGTTATTCAGTCTAGTAGTATTCAAATATAGCATTCCACCAATCATAGATTTATACTTGCTCTAATCATCCTTAGGTGAATCATCATATTTTCTCAATTTACAACCAGTCACCATAGGAGTACATACTGATTTGGATTCATCCATTCTAGACTTCTTCAACATCTCTTAGAAATACTTAGATTGTGAAATGAATATCCCTTTATCTCTTTGATTACTTTGTAGCCCAAGAAATAAATTCATCTCCCCAAACATTTACCTTTCAAACTCTTTCTACATTCTCAAAAAAATTCTTACATAGAGCCTCATTTCCACTAAATATAATATCTTCCACATATACCACTATTATCAAGATTTTGTCTTCCTCAATTTTAAAGTAAAGATTACTATATGTGGTGCCTTTACTAAATCCTTTCTATAAAAAATATCTATCAAATCTTTCATACCAAGCCCTGGGAGATTGCTTTAATCCATATAGTTCCTTCTTCAACTTACATACCATATCCGATTGATCTAAAAATTGAAATCCTTCCAATTGTTCCATGCAAACCTCTTCCTCCAATTCTCCATTAAAAAAGAAGACTTCACATCCATTTGATAAACCTTGAAATATTTATGTACTGCAAATGCCAAAAACATTTTGATAGATTCCATCCTAGTCATAGGAGAAAAAGTCTCAAATTTTATACATTCTACTTGTGAGTAACCCTTACACACAAGTCTTTACTTATTTCTTACTACTTCTCCATTATCATTCGGCTTGTTCCTGAATACCCACTTAGTTTCAATTATGTTCTCATTTACCTATCTAGTGACCAGTTCCCAAGTTTGATTCTTCTCTATATGCATAAGTTATTCTTCCATTGCCTTCATCCAATGTTCATCTTTACATGCTTAATTCACTATTTTAGGTTAAACTTTAGAAATTAAACACAAATTTATCTCAACTTCAACAACTTTGCTTCTCATTAATACACCTTTCTTCTTGTCTCCAATGATTTGATCTTCAAAATGATTCTTTTGCACATACTTAAGGGTTTTATGGGTCTTCTCTAGAGCTTCTTCCTCTTCATTTTTCACTTCTTTTTCATCAAATTTTTCTTCTTCTTCTTCTCTACAATCAAGTTTATCTGACACTTAGCCATCTACTACAATATAATTCTAGAAGTTTTCATCAACTTTAACATTTGCATTTTCAAATATCTTTCTCAGCCTCTTGTTGTAACATCTATAATCTTTTCTTATAGTAGAATATCTAAGGAAGATACCTTCATTAGACCTTCCATCAAACTTTCCTAATTTTTCTTTCTTGTCTTTTGATGTAACATTTGCTTCCAAATACTCTAAAGTACTTCATAGTAGCAATCCTTCCATACCATAGCTCATAAGGAGTCTTTATGCTGCTAGCTTTAGCTTGAACTCTATTAAGTATGTAAACATTAGTATGAATATCTTCTCTCCAATAGACTTCCACAAGATTTTCTTCCTTCATCATATTCCTTATGGCTTCTTGAATAGTTATGTTTTTCCTTTCAACAATTCCATTCTTCCAAGGAGTTCTAGGGGCAGAAAAATGTCTTTTTATTCCATGAACTTCACAAAACATGTTAAAATAATTGGAGGTGAATTCAACACCTCTGTTAGACCTCAAACATTTTATTTTCAAATCCATTTCATTCTCAACCATAGATTTAAATTCCTTTAATTTATCTAATGCATCATATTTCTCTCTAAGAAAAGTAACCCATGTCATTCTAGAATAATCATCAATCAAAAGCATAAAGTACCTATCACCTTGTAGACTTCTCACCCTTTTAGGACCACAAAGATTTGTATGCACTAATTCCAATAGTCCCATATTATATTGTTCCTTTCCCTTGAAGCTACTCCTTGTTTATTTTCCAAATTAACAACTCTCACAAACATTATTAATAGGTTTTGTGATTTTGAGTAAATCTCTCATTGTATGAACTGAACTAATTATTGCCAAATTATCAAAATTTATGTGACACATCCTCCAATAACATAACCAACTATCATTAATTTGAGACATAAATCAATGGCCATCAACACCCTTAAGCTGGTAGATGTTTCCATCTATTCTCTTACCAACATCAATCACAGTTCTAGACCCTTTCTAGATCTCACATGTTTCATCCTTAAACACAAGGTTATATCCCTTGCTATGCATTTTTCCAACACTCAAAAGGTTGTCTTAAGCCCTTAACATACTAAACATTGTGAGTATTATGATTGCCATCAAAACTAATTGAACCTATTCCAGAAATCTTAGCTCCTAAATCATCTCCAACTTTAACTAATCCTCCATCATACTTTTCAAGTTTAACAAACTTACTTTTGTCTCCAATCATATGATTAGAGCAACCATATCAACAACCCAATAATTTTTATATTATTTGACATTAAAAGTAGATAAAAAAGTATCTTCAACCTTATCCTTCATCTTTGGAACACTTTCCTTCACACAACTTTCAGGGTTAGCAAAAACAAATTTCTTTTATAGTCGAAAATAAACATTCATTATCATCAAAATCTCCATAATCAGATTCATCATTAAAAATTCTAGCATCTTCTCTCACATAGTAAGATTTATTAATAATTTTCCTTTGTTTTACTTATTCATTATTTATAGTTATTTTCGGACATCTTGAAGCATAATGACCTATACCACAATAGCTATAACATTTGAAAGGTAATTTTCCTTGATACTTATTGGTTCCCTTTTTCATCTTCTTCATAAAGTTAGCTTCCAAGTCATTGAGATCTTCTCCATTTGAATCTTCAACCTTTTATGATTTACCAGCCTTGAAATCAGTCTTTACTTGTGTATCTTTCTTCAATTTTCTCATTTTAATTGTAGTTATTGTACCAATCAATTGATATCTAGAATAATTATCAAAATCTACAATTTCCTCAATAAAAGATACCTTTTCACTATAACAATTTGAAAGTGATATGATAACTTTCTTCACTACTTTAGATTCTTTAATTGTTGCACCAAGGCCTCTCATAGCACTTACCAACTCATCAAATATTTGTATGTAGCCTTTAATTATTTCATCTTCAAACATTTGTATCATTTCAAATTGTTCCTTCAAGTTTAGAAACTTTTCTTGTTTGACCTTCGGATCTCCTTCATAAATTCTTTCTAGCTTCTCCCAAACTTCTTTAGTAGTCTTCAAACTCATAAATTTTACTAATTCAATATTTGAAAGACTATTCATAATAATAAATCTTTCCTTAACATTGATCTCATGTGCCTTGATCTATGTACTTGTACTTGGACCATTTGGAGGAGGAGTAGATCTATTCTGATAAGCCTTCTCAATATCCTATCCCTGAGTTGCCAGATATCCTTCCATATTTGTCTTCCAAAATGCATAATTTGTGCCATCGAATCTAGGATATTCCAAAGCAACCTTGTTCCCCATCTCGGATCCACCTCAAGCGGTTAAGATCTTCTCCAAGAAACCTTGCTCTGATACCAATTTTTGAAATGAACAAGAAAACTAAGAGGGGGTGAATCATTTGTAGAAAATTAAACCTTCAAAACCCTTAGCGGTAATCAAATCCACATGCATTAATTAAAACCTTATTTTTTTAGTATAATTAAACATGAAATGTAGATAACAAAAAAAAAAATCACAACACCATACACAAGAGAACACCAAATTTACATGGAAAACCAAATAAGGGAAAAACCACAGTTAGGATTAGCTCACAATCTAAGTAATAGAAAAATTGGTACAAAAGGGCTCATTGCCAGAATAGGACACATTGTCCAAAAAGCCTCATAGCCAAGGCTCACTACCACAAAAATAATACAAGAAGATAGAATAATAATACTACATAATGAAAAATTCTCAATGCAACAAGGAATCCACCACAATTGTTGGCACACTTTCACAATCTTACATGAATGATTTCAGATGCCTTCATCTGACTACCTTCAGGAACCCTAATATTGAGATTCACACTACTCTACTCAAATTTTCATCACACACATCACTCACATAAATATTGCATCTATATTTCTTCTTACTTCTTTCATACATCAACTCACAACAACACCATACATTTTTATATCAAGCTCAACCTTAAAAAAATTCTCCAATGTTGGAAACTAGTTGTTATACATACAAATTCAAAATAGGTCAGCACCTAATCTTTCTCGCGGTGGATAGGAATGAAGGTGACCTACATAATCTTTAATTAGGACCCAAATATATCCCAAGACATCTCAACATTCTTTCATAAGCTCACATATAGTGTTAAACACAAGGTCGACCAACACCCATGCAAAAAACCATAAACATTAAGTATACGCTTCCTCAAATCAGTCTAAAACTTCTAGACAACATAATTCACTTGAACACAATCCATAATAATCCACAAACTACTTAAGATTCATCAAATACTTCATTGAATCTTGCACCATACATACACTTCAACCCAAAACAACTGGTAACCCTTATTTGCATACTAATAAATTAAACTCACTTTGTACTACACAAAATCAAGTAAAATTTTGAATATAGAAAGATACAAGCATTATAAGTAACTTCTCAAGTCCGCACAACTTGAATCCAAACAATGGAGAAATGCGAAGAAAATACATTTCTCCTGGGCCACATAAAACATCACTGAACAACTAGTTCACACACTAGTGAAAATATCTCACACTATACAACCCAGAAACAAAAATTTTAATATAGAAAAATCTAACAACCTTGAATGACCTTTAAGATCTACACAAGCATAGAATCAACATAGAATAAATGTGGTGCACAATACTGGAGCACACTATGAACACTTGCACAACACAGTTTACTCTGTTTATCAAATTTTCTCACAAGCACTTGGAAACCAAGTACAAGAGACATAATCTTAGCTCATTACTTAACTCCAAATCATCTTCAGAATATGCAACAAAATATATCTACATATACTCACAACAATTCCTCAAGATCTCATCTATACATGCACAAACTGTTTTCCTCTTTTTTATAATTTTCTCAATATCCTTGGCATCTTCATCCCATAGTCGACATCAATGACAATGTATCAGTTAGTAGACTTATTGTTGGCATCAATGACAACACCTTCATACATGAAATTTTTTATTCATTTGATTCTTGTTTATCAACACACATCTTGATGGTTAACAACACATATACATATTTTGGGCAAGGATCTACTAACTTAGATGAAGGATCATTTAATTATGTTCTTTTTTTACATCATTTTCAACCAATATCCTTTCTATCTATGAAATCACACATGGAATAGCAAAAAAAAATTCATTCATGCTAGATTCTATCATATTTACATAATAGAGATATTACAACAATTGGGTAGGTTGATCGTCAATCTTAAGTGTACACATTCTCACATTTTTCTTCAATTGTTCCTTTGGTGATGTAAACACTCAAACATCTAGTGTTGACACTTATAAGGAGATACAATATGATCATTTAAATATTTATGTTCTTTCATCTACTAAGGTTCTAGAGACATGTGTTGAAATTGCATCTCCTTCATCCATTGTTTCTTTTGATGAGACTAGTATTTCTACATCTATAGATCCTAATGATTCGTTAGTAAGACCTTAATTTTCTTACATATACTACTTGTGATGAGTACTTGATAGATATTGCATATTTATTTTGTGAGTCCTATATTACAGACTTGGAGGACACTTTTAAGTATATTCATCTCCTCTTTGACACTAGCTCTCATGGAATTTTATCATCTTCTTTAGATGTTGTGAGGGAATATTTCAACTGTCTTTTTGTTTCTCCATATGATCATTTTTCAAAGTTTTGAATTGGCTTGGAGACCCTTTAGTGAAATTTGGAGGAGACATTTTTATTTAAAATTATTCTCTATATTCATTTCCATAAGGTTCTATATTGTCATCTTCATTAGTGTGGCCTAGAACACTTGAGTTGATTGTGGTAGCTTTCGGCCTTAACATGGGGACACTTGAGTAAATTTTAAATACATATCACATCTTAATATTTCTTCCCTCATATTCCTTTCAAGAATGGGAAGAAATATTGCATACATTCTTGGTTAGTTGTTTCTTTCTAAGGAGAGGAATGTTGTTTGATAGGATTAGATCATCTCCAATATTCATTTTAGAGCATATACTATCATTACAAGACACTCCACATTGATGGGGGACTACATAGTTTCTCTTATGGGGGAATTTTTCCTCACATGAATTTTTGATATTTTCATTATTCTTTGAGGTCCTTTTGTATTCTCTCTTTTGGAGAAGAGTTTTCTACCACTAGGTTTTATCCTTTTCTTTGTTTGTGAGAGATTCATTTATACATGGGTACCTATCATGGACTTGTAGCTAGGACCCATATTTTCATCTTGTACATTCTCCCTATGTTTTACTTAAGGAGTGTGTTGGTGTGAATACGGTTTTTAACCTAATTGGTTTACCACCTAGATCCTATTCACACTAGTTTCTTAAGTTTAATTTGGGTACACATAAGATACTTATCACTTTATGTCTCAATTCATAAGATTAAGACACATGTCATAATCTTATGTAATGTTTTTTCAAACCTTGGCCTATAGAACCACTGGTTTCTCTTTGTATTCTTAATCATTGTATCATTTTTATATTCTTTCATAGGATAACATTATTTTATTATATTATATCTCTCTTGTGACTCATTGGAGCACCTAGATCTTAGGTGGCCATATATTTAGCCAAATATTATATGTTATAGATCATTCTATATCAACTCTTACATGACCTTCCTTCCTTTTATCAAAAAAACAAGATCCCAAGTTCACACGAGTCTAAAGTTATCATCTCCTTTAACATGGCTTGTTGCCAAAACTTACCATTATTTGCAAGGATAGATTCCCTATAAGATTTAGGTTAAGTTCCAATCCTCAATAAAGAAAATATAAATTAGAAATTTGGTGGGCTATACCTATCAACTAGATTTTCCTATCTTCTATACCTCTTGAGAATAGGACTACATGAATCTTCCTATTCTTGATCTTTCTCAACTTATTTTTAGTTATCTTCCCTATCATCTTTAGTTTTCTCAAAAACCTCATTTGAACCCTCTTATTCTTCTTTCTCCTCGTCCCTAATTATATCTCTTTGTTCTTCCCAAGATGCATCTTCCTTCTTAGAATCAAAGTGCACTCACCTTTATGTTTCTTTATTTTTTGGTTATTTAGGATAAAAAATACCTCTAAGTTCCTTGAAAATCAAATCTCTTGAATAGATAAGTTTATTGATAGGATTCAAAAGATAATAACCATTGAAATTCTCATGATATCAAAATAAAATACACCTTTTTTTATTTTGGATCCGACTTAGAATAGTTTAATTTAGAAAAACAAATAAAATACGTATATCCAAAACCCTTTAAATGTGAAATAGAATTTTTCTTACATGTTCACACTTCATAAGGTGTTGATTCAAAATCCTTAAAATGAGATATATTAATCAAGTAACAAGAAATACTCACATCTTCTACCCAAAATTATTTATCCAATTGTGCACCATTTAAAATACTTCTAAATATTTTTGTTATCAAATTTAATTCATCCTTTCTACCACCCCATTCTATTGAGGAGTGTACATAGTAGTATTTTTCCTAACAATATCTACATTCTTTTAAAACTCATCAAATTTATTTAGAACAATATTATCCTCTATCGTTAGATCTCATAACCATTATCTTATGTCCTATTTTTTTCCTACTAACTTTAAATTCATCAAACTTAATAAAAACTTTTGATTTGTCTCATAAAATAAATTTAGGTAAACCTTAAAACATCACCAATGGACACAAAATAGTAATATTTTATAAAAGAATCAATACCCATATGACTAAATACATCTGTAAGAATACTTTATAGTTTACTCTTTACTTTATTACTTCATAAAGGAAATGGTTCTCTATTTTGTTTCCCAAACACATGATACTCAAAAAAATAAAAATTCCTATCAAAATAAGAAAAAACCATTTAAAAAAACTTTGCTTAGAATGTTTTAACACTATTTTCACTTATATTGCCTAATCTATCATGACACATCATACATGTTTTTTCAAAAGTATAATCACATTAGTGGATTTATAAGTAGTAGTGACATCTAGCCTTAAAAAATAATATTATTTTCCCCTTGATATCACCATGTTCCCTCCCACTAATCTACAACCATGCTCCTTACATGTCATCTATTCTTGAATCATTCAACCTAGATACAAAAACCAAATTTCTAGTTAATATCATAATATGAAAAATGTTAGGGAAGGCTTTTATCCTCCTAGATCACTAAAACACAACTATACCTTTCCTTGTCTATTAGATGTGAATTGTTGTCCCCAAGGTATAAATTACCTACATCACATTATTCATATGTGGAAAGCCACTCCTTATAAAGAATCATATAAATCACACATCCTGAGTTAAACAACCAATGTTCATTAGAAATAACATTACATGAAGAAATCAAATATTTTTCACTAATTTTAAGGACTTTTATATGGTGGAATCTCATCATATTTTTTTAATTTCTACATTCCTTCTTCACGTGTCATCTATTTTCATAATTCTAACACTTTAATTTTTTATTTTTACTAGGAGTCTTATATTTTCCCTTAGACTTGTCTTTATTCCCTTCTTGGTCTCCTTTAGATCCTCCTCTTTCCTTGGACCTTCCCCTGACATATATAAAATTTATGAGTTATTCATAACTTTCTTTCTTATTTTATATGAAAACAATGTTGAACAAGAGTTTCCATCTTGGGATCTTTGAGATCAACACTATTAACAAGAATGAAATTCTCCAATGACTCATGCAAAGAACAAAGAAGCATAATATAATTATCTTATTCTACAATCTTAACATTAACATAGTATAATTTATTTAAAATTAAATTAAAATTATTTAAATGCTCAACAATCGAATTGCCTTTCTTCATTTTTGGAGAAAATATATTTTTTTCAAATATAATTTAATTATCAAACTCTTCACCTAGTAGATCCCACCTAACCAAATTTCCATACAAAATATGCAATGTAATATTCAGCTACTCAAAATAATTTAATCTACATGATAAATACATATCCTCCCATTTTCTTTCTTATCCATCATATCCCATTCATCTTGATCTAATCTAATTTATTATGTTTATTTTCCTTTTTTGTTTCCAACCATTGATCCCTCTCTTCAAGGACATCCTCCATTTTTAGCTTCAACAACTCATAGTTGGTTCTATTGAAATATTCAATATCCAATCTAGATGTAGATGCAACCATGAATTATACACAAATCTACAAAATATATTTAACCAAAAATCCCGCTATAGCTCAAAAAACCTTCTCTTTCACCCAAGAAGAAAATTTGGCCAAGATTTGATACCAAATATTAGAAATGAAGGTAAACAAATATAAAATAAAAATGTGAATTCCATAGAAAATATGATTTTATTTGGTAGATAATTAAATGATTATATCAAGAATGTACATAAGCAATACAAAGAAATATGAAACATAATAAATAAACACATAATAAAATGCTTAAATGGAGAAATCTCTTTTGAATTATTTATAAAAAAAATAGGATTAATTAAATACATATGATTTAAAAAAATGATGGCAATTTAATCCTAACATTATCTATTAGGGATGTTTATGGGATTTTGGATTTAGTGTATTTAATTCTAATGGAAAGGTTATTACATTTTAAATTAGAGTAGATGAACACTATTATTGTAGGTGTAGTCTTGGTATCCAAGTGATTTGTATATAATTGAAGCTAAAGATAGATTCAAGACTTTAGTTGGAATAGTCATTTGGAGTCCAAGTATGCATTTATAATCTATGATTAGCTCTTAGATGAAATTGTTGTATAGTGTAATCTATCATTTAATCACAAATGAAGGATCTTGTTTTACCATTGTGTTGTTTCCTCTTTCCTTATGTGGTTCATTGTGTACTATAAATGCTACTCGGTCTAGGAATCCTTTCATTGGGAACCCTTGATCCATGGAAATGCCAAAGACTGTCCAATGTTGTGGGGGATAATGAGCCACACATGCATATTTGTTTTTCTAAGTTGAAAAGTGAGAGGTAAGGATCATAATATAGATAGTTGTGACATGGTTAAATTATGGAGATTATTTAGAGAATATATAGACTCAAATTTCCAGCTACTATATTTAACTAGAAATTGTATATTAGATCAATGTTCTTGGAAGGTCACATCTTGCGATTTTGGACACTTTTTGATAACTTTGATTTGCAAGGTTCTCATCTTCAAGGTTTTGGATCTCATGTTTGGGTGCTAAGAACTCATGTCTAGGTTTCAAGTTCTTATATCCTCCCCAACCATTCCTCTTCAACTTTCAAGACCTTCTCACTTATTTTTTCCAAGGCATTATATGCCTATAGAAATATCTAACACCACTCTCAAATATTGAGAAAATAAATAAATTTGAGGGAAATATAAATTAGTTGTTTCTACAGGGAAAATACCTTAGTTAGTACCCTATTTTGCATGCATTATCATCTACAAGAGAAAAAAAAATATGGTGTGTTACTGTTATATCCTAATTGTGGTTGTTTTTGGTAAGTGTAAGGATATTTAGCTACCAATAAACTTAGGAGGATGTCTAGTGATAAATTTTCATATGCATGTTCCATGGACAAGATAGAGAGATAGAAATATCTATTTATCCACAAGATTGGTTTAAGGGAGGTTTTAGATGTGCAATAATGATGTATTTTGTAGGATATTTTGGCACCTTTATGTTTGGATATTTGGGAAGAAATCCTAGTAATAGAGAAACTATAGCAATGAGGATTATTAGAGAGGTTATGAGTTCTTGGATGGAGGAAGGGTGAATAATAATGAGGGGACTCAACATTAAATTATTTATAAATTTATAGACATGTATTGATTTAGGGGATGTGATGAAGATCTAAACACTTAATATCAACACATTGGAGAGATATTAATTTGAAACAATGCAAGGAAGAATGAGTAAGAGTGGGAGAAATATAGAATACAAATTATGGTTCTAAAGACAAAGTATTTTAGGTCAAGTACTATATGTTGGGGTGCTTAATAGGATAATAATTAGGGTTTTAAATATTTATGAAGAAATAAATTGAAACTTGAACCTAGACACCAAATCTTGAAGATGCTAGTGTTTGGAATCTAATGCAAAAGGGAGATAGTGTCCTTAAGGAATGAGGAATCTAAATTTTATAGGGGTTGGTGATGAGCCATAAGAATGTCCAAATTACTTGTTGTAGTTGCTTGTTTTATCTTATTTATGCTAAACTACAAAGACATTAACAAACCTTTTTATATACTTTAAGCATTTTAAAGAATTTGAAGTTGATATAATGTTATATTAATAAAATTTTGTGTGAACTTTGAATGTTTATGAGATTAGTATAATTTCATGATTAATCATAGTTGTTAGTAATTAAAATGCCTTAAAGAAATAAGGACTAACCCTTGCAAGGAATAATGTATCAACTTGCAGCAAAAGGCTTCTCAACCCACAATAGAGGGATGACAATTCAATGTAGAGAAAGGAGTTAATTTGCTACAACACGAGAACACTTTAAAAATAAGATAAAGGTGATCATTTAAGGGTGATATAATGGATGGACAAGTGCTAGTCCATATTTTAATAAGTTATGAAGCAGAAATAATTATGTTCCAATAAGGGATCAAAATTATAAAAGGAACTGCTTTGCCAAAGAATATTTTCAATTTATGATGATTATCTTAATTAATTATTTTTTTTTGCAGTTCATAAATGAATGGACTCTCACAGACCCTATATAGAAGGGTACCCTATTGATAAGGACATCTAGATCTTACATGTATTAAACTAAATAATATTTTTTGTTAGATTCTACTCAAAAGCTCTATGTATGACAAGAATATAATAAAAGAAGATCTTTCGATAGCATGTTTCCCTGAGTGAGTAATTGAAGAATATCTTGTGGATGGAACAACTCAAGCAAGGGCCACTTGAGGTAATTTGGAGCCACATTAGCTTAGTTTATTAATTATATTATGCATTAAAAGTTTAATTTGTAGTTTTTAGTTTATACTATTATGAATGTTGTGTTGTAAATTTTGAATTGGAAGTCTTTAGTTTATATTTTATTCAATACTCTGGAAGGTTAGTTGAATTAGGACCCATTGAACATAAATTTTATTAAGTTATAGTCATAAGTGGTAAGTACTCATAGCAATTAAATAGTTATTATTATCCACTTAGTCTATTTTGAAGATAGAAGTTAATTTTGGTTATTTGTGTTCAATTTACCTATACTCAATTGATGTAAGATGTCTAGGATCCTTGAATGCGTATAATTTTCTAGCATCATCTAAATTCTACGACTCCTTGATTGATAATTTAATGAAGCCCTCTCTTGAATAATAAACTACTTAATATAGGATATGTAGGTCCTTTGAGCTATGTGTATGATCATCTATACTAGTTAATAAGATATTAGGGGAATCTCTAAAGTTGGTAATAAAAATTTATGACTACTCACCTTTATAAAACTGACTAGAGATAGGTTTAGGTCTATAAGTTGGAAAAATGATACATATAACATGACCATGGAAGTGGACACCAAAATGAGGGAAATACTGCAAGTTAAATATTCTGAAGATTCCTAATTAAGGTTGTTCTACTACCCATTCCAAAGTATAATTTTTGACATGTATGAGAGTGGTCTAGAGTTCTTTTTCGACCTTTCTAATGGGTCTAGAATTGCATTTAAACTAACCTTAGGTGTTAGAGAAGGGTGCAAATGGGTAGCATGTAGATGATGTAGGGATGATGATGAGTGAGGATTTAAGTGATGATACATCATAAGGGGGTTAGAGGAAGAGATATAATGTGGATCTATTAGTGGAAATATAAGAGGTATATGGACTCAAAATATTGGTAATTTATAGTGAATGAGTCCATATGTGAGGCACATATAATTTTTGGGCCTTGTTTCCCACATAATAAAAGTGTGGTGAAACTTATTCCTTTGGTGGGAAAATTTTAGGTTAATGAATAGAGGAATGGGGGTTGAGTGAGGATGTGTAGAGAATGATTCAAAGGAGAAAGGATGAACAAGATGAGGAGGACAATAATAGTAGTGGTTTTGGGAGGGATTTTGTACCTTGTGAAAATTAAGAGAAGGGTGTGCAATTGAATAGACCACCATTTCCATCATGTGATCTATCTTACTCGAGTAGAGTTCCAAATATGTGTTTCCATGAATATTGTTATAAGTTTGAAAATTTAGGATATGCAATAATTGGCTATATGTTGAAATTATAGAGGTTTAATGGAAGTATGAGTGTTTTTCATGTCATAGGTTTTCCATGAGATATTGGGGCTTGTGTTTCTATTATTGGAAGTGGAATGGATAATAGTGTTATCAACTTCTATAGGTGGTTGTGGATTTCTTTAAACAAAAAAACTAATAGGGGGTGTAATCTTTGATTAAGGTATCATTAGTAAGTGAGGATTTGACTAGTTGGGTGATGGATAGGAAATAAATAGAGGTAAAGAATCTTAAGGATCACATGATGTAGGTGGGGGAATGGGTAAGCTTGGAGAAAGATGGTTGCCATAAATAGCATTACATAATTAAGCTTGAGGCTCAAGTTGATTAGTTAGAGGATCAATATGAGTAGATGCATGTGCATGCCAACAGTTGTGCATGAGAGGTAGTGAGAGAATAAGGAAAATATATGGCTATGGTAGGGTATAAGAATCCTATTAGGGATAAGGTAGGTGACCCGAGCCATCTATTTCTTGATTATCTCCCTAAAAGGAATCTATGGATATACTATATTGTATTTAATTTTTAAACATTGTAAGGAATATATGTACAAAACTATGATAGATATATAGCTTTTACATTATTAGTGTAGTACTTGTGAATCTTAAAATGTAATGTACATTTTTAATATATGTTTTTTGTATTTGCTAAAAATTATTTTTAGGGAAATTTTTGTGTAGGTGAATTACACTATTGGTGCTCTAATCTACACCTTATAATTATAAAAGAAATATGCTAAATAATAATTATGTGAGGGGGAAAATCATAGGCATAAATAAGATAAACGTAATTGAAATAGAAACTAATCTATAATCAAAAACACTAATCTAAGATCTATTCCTACACTTATGAAATACACAATTAAGAATAATAAATTTAAGAACATGAAAATGAAATGCATAAACAACTGAATTCAATAACAAAATTGTTACCCATATCGTATTGGAGTATATTCACGAGGATGTGGTTTCTCATATCACTGTGAAGCCTCCATAGTTCGTGTTGGAAAGCTCGAAGAATGATGCGTGTATGGTTGATTGAAGAAATATTGAAGCTCTATCAATGGTGTTTTGGAATTACTTCATTGTCTAAATTACTTCATTGTCTAAATAGGTTTATTATTCGATCCTTTTTGTGAGGAATGAGGTTTGTTATATAGAAAATGTGATTCAAAATGGACAATGAGGATTAAACAATGTTGCATCAAGATCAATATTTGAAAGGTGTTGAGAGGATTTAGACATGAATATTTTGTGCAAAGTAGATTGCACAATTTGTGTGATTGAAGAATAGATTGGCTAGTCAGGATTTAGATTGATCAGTTAGGATTTAGATTGATTAGTCAGGAATTAGATTGCTTAGTTAGGAAATAGATGGATTAGTCAGGAAATTAGATGGCTTTGTTAGCAATCATAATTTTCTCAATCAAAAAATGGTTGAGGATAATTGATTATATGATTTAATTAATTAATTCCTTTTTGGAGTTGAATGTGCAAATCAAGTTTGAATTTTTCAAACAAAGTTGCATTAGTTTGATTCAATTTTTGATAATGTTTTGAATAGTTTGATTTAATTATTCAAATTTTGGAAGGAAAAGTGACTTAATTAAATTATTATGATTTAAAAATTCAATCGACTTAGGGGAATAAAGTGATTTAGTGATGTAATTAAATAATTGGTATTATTTAACTAATCATGATGAAATAAAGTGAGATTAGGACTTTATTAAATAAATATAATTTATTTAATTAGTTGAAGTGATGAAAACGTGAATTAATTAAACAATGTCATTTTATTCAATTAATAGTAGAAATAGGGTTTTAGGACTTTATTAAATAAATGGAATTTATTTAATTAGTCAAAAATGATAAAAAAGTGAATTAATTAAATAATTTTGTATTATTCAATTAATAGGGGAAATTAGTGTTTTTGATGATTTTGATGTGAAATGCAGTGATGTTTGATGATAATGATGCCAATGATGTAAAAATGTCATTTAGTATGTGTGATAAGTGTTAAGTCAATTTCTCATGTCTACATTTTTCCCCTCTTTGAGATAAAGTACCGGTTGCTTTGTTTCAAAGATTTTGATGCTAAGATCAATTTTTTGAAAAAAATATGCCCCAATGTGCCTGGTGTTCAACGGAATGATGGTAAGACTTTGTGCTTCCCCCTCAAGAGGTTAGCCAAAAATTTCAATTTTCAAGTCAGGCTCATGATAGTGTTCTATTTTACTTCAATTGTGAAGAGGACAATAAATTAGGTCTATAGGTCCCTTGTTTCTCGTTTAAATGTTTTTGGGAGCTCCTAATTTGAACATAAGGTTCCCTAATTAAAAATTAGGGCTTCCCAGGTAAAAAATAGGGTTCTTGAGGGTTAATATAGGTAATTATGGTTCTAATTTCCTCATTTGTGCTTTGATCCTTTAGTGAAATCTTATCTTTGGATTTCCCATTTTGTCAATTATCATGAAGCAATGCTTAGGATTCAGGGAGCCTCACATCGTTCAACCTGGTTTAAGAGTTTGGATGGCCCACAAGCATTCATGGCCTGATATGTACCCTCTCATTTCTTGTTTTTCTTTGCTTATGTTCTCATAATTTTTGTATAAAGTTTCCTAAGTCAAAAGTGAGGGTTTTAGGTTTTCTACACTTTTGCATCGTTTTCAACACACTTGTCAGTTTAGAAAGCTCACACTTGCTTTGTTTCTATGCACTTTCCTTCATTCTATGCATTTGCTTTAGATTTTCACCTTTGTAATTTTATTTTTCTCTAAGCCTGCGCTTTTGAATGCTTAGAGTAGGTTTATGTGCACTTGTTTTAGATTTGCGCACTTGCAAACTCTCTTCGCTTTTGATATTTTTGTACCTATAATTTATCCTCACACTTTCTATTTTTCATTGCTTTTTCTAATGAATTCATCTCTTTTGCTAAATTTTGCTTGATTTTGTCTGTTTGGAACCCTAAGTCTCAGTTTTTGTTGTTTTTTTTCATTTTTTGCATTCAGAGCAAAACTGTAACATCGTGGGTTAAAATGATTACAGGTGGTCCTTAAACCATTACAACCAAGGGAGAGATGACCTTGAGATCTATTTGATCTCATTTCCCACTTTGATGTTTTGGAGTGATATTTCCTAGATGCAGTTAGGCTTCATCATATTTGTCCTATGCCTCCCATTCGATCTCACATAGCAATGATGATCTTGCTCATGGAACGATGGAATTCAAAGACTTCATCCTTCCATTTACCTATAGGATAGGCCACCATTACACTTGAGGACATGTGGAGGATTCTTCGCATTCCTATCCATGGTGAGCTCATGACACACCATGTTCAACGGGGTACCCATGCCATGCGGCGTGTGTTGGGTGTCACACACTTGGAGGTTTGACAGTCCGAGATTTATTTGTCTGAGTTCGTTGGCAATGTAGACCCTGTTTCCCTTGTTCTTTGTAGTTTGATTTTGGGACTAGTTGTTCTTGATAAGAGAGGTCATTAGTTTCTTGTTGGATGGGGTATTCATATTGAGGGTATGCTTGAGAATGGGACCAAATATGCATGGGGTTTGTGTCTTCTCACCCACCTCTATAGAGATAGCATGGGGTTGTATATCAGGGTGGGAAATCTATTTCCGTAGGTGTCTCTCTTTTTCATGTTTGGGCCTAGGAGCACATTTCAGTTGCTTGACATAATGGGATACAATATCATACTACTGGAGATCCATACTCATATTGTTATGGATATTTCTTACACTACACCTTGCTCAGGGATCTTCCATACTATTCATGTGTTTGATGACATGTCGATTTTTGTTTGGAGACCCTATATAAACTACAAGGCATGGTCAAAGGATTTAGACTAGCTAGTGTACTATCGGTAGACCAAATGGTTGATTGGTCATTCTCACTCTCTTCTAGAGTGTTACCTACCTGACAAAGTATGTCTTCAGTTTGGAGTGAGACAAGGTCGGGTTCCTGATACTTATGAGGCTCAGTTCGATCAGACCACTAGAGAGGTCCATGTATGGGATCATCAAGTAGACAAAGATTCTATTGTTTCTGAATTCAGAGCACTTGCCCTAGTTGGATGGGGTTGGCCAGTTGGTTCAATAGATATGGGTACCACACATAATTTTTATTAGTGGTGGGAATGATGCATGCCTTTGAGATTTACAGATCCTGGTGGTGATACCGTATTAGGAAAATTAGGCATTGTAGGTCATCGCGGGGAGCAACAGTTTATTGAGGTTCTTGTAGAAGCTCAGTCAAGTCAGACAAGATGGGGCTTAGGATGATCAGGTGTAGGGTCCAAGATAGGTTTCGGGTCCCCACCCACCACCTGGGGATGGAGGTGCTCAATTAGCTCAGATGACTACTACTAGAGATGTAGAGATAGTGCAACGGCAGGCCACATAGGCTCGGGTTATCACTCTGACCGTGAAGAGGTATAGTTTGAGGGTGGATTGAGACAGTGAGAGTGGGTCATAACATAATACTGAGGCCCAAGTACATTTCCTTATGGCAGAGAGAGATACCCTTAGAGAAAAGTGTGATACCCTTTGTGTAGAGCAAGATCAGTTATTACAGAGTTATAAATATTATCACTCTCTATGATTCCTTTGTTCCTCAGGCACAGAGACTATCGAGATTCAAAGAGCCTAGTGTTCCAGTAGTGGTAGTGAGTCAATTGGTTAGTCTATGAGACAACCAGATCTAGAGGGTGATCTACAATCTAGTTTATAGAGTCATCCCTTTTTTTGTTGGGCAGTGTTATATATGATTACTTGATCTTTATGATGGTGTTTCTCAAAGACATATTTCTGACATAATTGTTTAATTTATATTCATCGAGCCAGTCAAGGCCTCGTATATTCCCTTTTTTATGATGATATATATGAGATATACCTTCTTCAATTTGGATCATTATGTGTTTATGCGATGATCATGGATGATGATGTATGATGATGCTCAGTTATATATATGTTTTTTTGTACTTTTTTTATGTATTCATATGGTGTGAATGGATGGACCATATTTTGTTTCATATGATTTTTTAATATGGATGATCAATATATCATTTTGATATATGATGTTGATATATGGTGGATGTATGTCATTTATTCATGATACATGATGTTCTCATTTCTTTCATTATCATCATGATATGTATTGATGACATTATGGATGCAGGATGGATATGGTACTAATCATATTGTGATGTAGGATGGATGTTAGTTAGAAGAAATATTTGATGATGGATAGAAATTTGATGTTGTTCATTGTTGATAAGTATTGATTTCACTTTTCTTGGAGGCTTCATAGTTTTGAACAATCTTGTTTGATGTAGCAAAAAAATATGACGCACTGACGTATTAATGACCAAGGTGAGTTTATATCTATTCTATGGACTTTGACTCTACAAAAAAAGAGTATATTTGCTCATACCAGACATACCAAAACTTTTTTTAAAGTATATAGTCTGGTTGTGTTAAAAACTTTTCGGACTAGTCACACAAAGAGGTATAGAACACCTAACATGCAACTACTTCATTGACCATTTCAACGCAACTTGCATACACTCAATAAAGAATGTATTCACCATGGTAATAATACAAAAAAATATTACAAACAACAAATCGAAATGATGCTCAATTTCCCCCATTCCTTCTTCTCTAAATACTTATGGACATCCTCGAGAGATACTAGGAATGCATCAATAAAAATAAATCATAAAGATAAGACTACAAAAAGATAAAAACAAAGTTGCAGTATCACTTGCCATATCTATTTGAGGTTTCAAGATTATTATTCGTTGTTGATCATGTCTATCATAGGAACAAATCCGTTAAGGCATATATGAGGATG